>CM057347.1:240229908-240956003 GCA_030015575.1 Agapanthus africanus
AAATTGTCCAAGTGTGTTTTCCGGTTGGTTAGTGTTAACTTCTTGGGACACGTAGTTACGAGAGATGGTACGTATAGAACCGAAGAGGATCGAGGCCGTTCAACACTGGCCCAGACCTGTATTAGTGAAGGAGGTTCGCAGCATTTTCGGTTTGACCGGATATTATCGACATTTTGTACAGGATTCTTCTTGTATAGCTGCACCGTTGACCGGGTTGACCCTGGAGGGAGTTTCTTTTCTTTGGACTGAGGCTTGTGAATAGAGTTTTCAGCAGTTGAAGACGCGTTTGACGACTGTACAGTTTTATCCTTGCCGTCAGATTCAGGAGGTTTTGTTGGTTATTGCGATGCTTCTCGGCAGTTGAAGAAGCAGGAGCAGAACTATCCCACGCATGACTTAGAGATAGCTGCGGTAGTATTACACTTAAGATCTAGAGACATTACAACTTTCAGCAGCGAGATTTGAATTTGAGACAGTGCCGTTGGATAGAGCTAGTGAAAGATTATGTCTGCGAGATTCTTTATCGTTCGAGCAAGGCGATTGTTGTGGCAAATGCTTTGAGTCATAGGCACGTAGGTAGCTTATCTTATTTAAGCACAGTTCAGAGATAGTCTACGGCAGATTAGCAGATTCCTTGTTGACCGGGGGACAACATGTCCGTGTCTGTGCACATCCACAGTTATTTGGTCATATCCGTGAGGCATAGTCCGATGACGTTCGTTTGTCAGAGATCATGGTGCAAGTTCTGTAGGGTTACCTAGCATGACAGCAAGGTTTTAGGAGGCATCGTCCATGCCATTTTCAAAATTTTGCCCTGCTACATAACCCTAATCCTAGAATCTTAATTAGAGATTTAGACAATACAACATGTAAACAACTTTACATCTAAGTGAATATGGAATTCAAGCTTTGTAGACCGGTCCTTCACTTAAATAGCTCCATGTAGTAGTCCCTTCTCTCCAAGAAGTGATCTTTCGGACACTAGGATGGCTCCACAAGATGAAAGGAACAAGCTTGCACGAAGTCTTCGAGGCCGAAGATGATCTACGTCGAGGAGACACCAACCCAAGCTATCTCTTCACTAATTAGGGATTAGTGAATCTAACACCGTAAACTAAATGGCTAATCTAGTAGAGGATGATGAAGTAGGGTTTTTTGCTCACTTTAGAAATCTTTTTCTCACTCTTTTCCTTCATCTTGAGAAAGCTAGAGAGCTCAATGAAGAAGATGAAGCAAATAATGGATGAGAGAGTGAATGGCTACCATGGGTGAGTTCATATCATATATGACTCTTGTAGAGACTTAACCATGGCTTAATATAAATGTTTGGTTAATAAATATCTAATACGAGATAAATTTAGTGGACGAAGTCAATGGTTTCCACAAGTTTCCAAAGCTTGCAACCATGCTTAATTCCCAACAATTTATATTTGCATTAAATAAATAAAACCGTAATTATCTAATGGCATGGTATGAGTCTCATACAACTATGTTGCTTACATAAACTAGCATGACACAATAATATATATCACATATATATTTAGTGCATATGTGAGAAAAAGAAAAGCTTAAGTGAGCAAATATTAGTTAACGTTAATTACCATATCAAATGTACAATTATACATTAAATTATTAAATAAACATTTGATTTAATAATCCGGCTATATCACATATAACCGACTAATATTATATGTATTAACTTATCGAATCAATACTTGATTAGATAACCCGGCTATATCACATATAACCGACCGATATCACATATCGCGAGAATATAATACGGTATCTCATAATCGTATTAATCTCGGTCCCTCACATATCACATATGTGCTCTTATTTCGTTTCGCCTGAGCCAGAAAACCTCTGTGTAGGACTCTAAAGACTCGTCAATACGACGGCAGTAGGTGATGATCATATCAGTCACCCACAAGCCGTCAGCGGTACTAGCCGGACGTAACAGCTGCCCGGGTATTGAGCGATCAGAAGATCAACAAGCAAGCCAACTCATAGTCCTATAAAGCCTGTCAGTAACACTACCGTACAGTCTGGTCTCTTCGTCTGATATGTCGCATATCATGTCTAGGGGTGGTTAACATCAGACCCCGGTAACCGATAAGTCGTGCCGATTTGAGGCTCATAACGTGTCGAGAAACAGCTGATAACATTTACCAGTAGATCTCCGTATCAGCCCTGACCAGGGACTTCCTGTTATAGCCAATCGAGCACAGCGCAACATCAACCCCCAATACCGGGAGAGACGAATCCCCTCCTATGGCTCATTGCCACCATATGATTCAGGACTGTACCCAAAAGCCACCATTTTGTACGTTCTCTTGAACGTGGTAAGGTGGAAATGAAATCACAGTGGGAATCACACAAGACTCTATGACGATCTCGGGTCTACAGACTAACCTGTACCAGTATCACCAGATAACTGCTATCTAACGATAGGTATAATACCAACTAGGAGTTCTCGGCGAGTCCGTTCAGTGTACCCAGTCACCACTGAGCACCCGTATACCATCTTTGATGTCAAACACCAATGGATGTGGGATCATCCATCACCCATCATATGAGTCAAGAAGCGTATACGCTAGTCTACTATGGAATATCGATGCCCTGTCTCGATACAACCTCGACTAGGAACAATTAAAGGATGTACCTGTGGACTACCCTGGCCCCACAAGTATGATCTCTATCGTAGTCCTGGCAGTCAAGTACACATCCTAAGGGCTTCATCAACATGTGAGAGCAAGACAGTATCACAATACAAGTCTACATGTTAAGACAAAGAGCAACCAGATAGCATACTATCCTGTAAAGCAAGAAAGTTCTCTCTATAAATGTCCAAGCATCCACTATAATATATTATAGGGTTACTTAGCACGACAGCTAGGTTTCGGGAGGTATCGTCCATGCCATTTTCAATAAATTGCCATGCTATTTAACCCTAACCCTAGAATTTTAACTTTAGAATTAGAAAATACGATATGTAAACAACTTTACATCTAAGTGAATATGGAATACAACCTCTGTAGACCAGTCCTTCACTTCAAATACAGAATGTAGAAGTCCCTACGCTCCAAGTAGTGGTGATCCGGACTCTCCGTAGGCTCCACTAGTCGAAATGAACGAGCTTGCACAATATCTTCGAGGCCGAAGATGATCTACTTTGAAAAGACACCAACTCAAGCTACCTCTTCACTAATTAGGGATTAGTGAAGCTAACACCCTAAACTAAATGGCTAATCTAGCAGAGGATGATGAAGTAGGAATTTTGCTCACTTGAGAATTGTTTTTCTCACTCTATTTCTTTTCCTCACCAAAACCTAAAAAGCTTTCTCTTGTTGAAGATGAAGATGAACAGAATAATGGATGAGAGAGTGAATGGAAACCACGGGTGTGAAATATCTCATATAACCCTTGTAGAGACATAACCATGACTATAGATTAAGGTTAGGTTAATAAATATCTAATGCACAAAAATCGAAGCAAAATACTAAAAGTGCTTGAAAACTTTGCCGAAAGCATAAATCAAATCACATGCATACCGTAGGTATGAAATCAAAATCAACATCTCGAATGACATCAAATCGAAGTCAAGTGCAACTGTAGCGCACAAAATCTCAATCATGTAAATAAATTGCCCAAAATACCGAAATCAAAGATGACGAAAATAGTCCCACTCTAGCACATCCTCTATAGATCTTTGGCCAACTGTCATGGTCACTCATAACATGTCTCATCGACGATGCCAAACTCTGTCCTGCTGGGTGTGTACAATATGACCGATCCTGGGTCCAAACCTTCTCGTATAGTATTCCAGAAAGGTTCTGTCGAAGTCTCTCTCAATCTCGTTTCTGCCGAGCTGCCCGGAAGTTATCACCCTTTACTAAATCTAATTTTTGTTCCGGAACGGCTGCATATTCATCATGACTCCTTCTGGAAGGTGTATCCATATTCGACGCCTCTGCATGCGTATCACGTCTCTGATGTCAGCGGAGGGGAATGTCATCTCGAAATCTCATACGAACCTCTTACTCCACTTTTCTCTAATGTCGACTGATTCGGACTCGTCTCTTCGTGGCTGCATAGACTACGCTCCAATGGCTATACTCGTATCTGGAGTCTCCCAAGCAATGTATCCCATCACATGATATCCGAATGATGTCGAACCTTTCGATCGATTCGTTAAAGTTCCATAATCCCCCAAGAGTTCAACATCTTCAGTACAGTTTAATAGTATTCCAGTACATGCCACAGTACCTATGGACCAATCGTAGAAGAGCAAACCCAAGCCTCATCAATGGCACCGCTGAACTGCTGTAAACCTTCTTATGGTCATTATATCAAGTTAGGGTTTCATTATTCTAGAGGGTCCATGGAAATCCTTGCAGGCTTTTCCGAATACATTAAACTTGGACAATAGGTTTCTGACATTCGATCGTCTTCTATCGACTCCCAACGTACCTGCGTGAAGTCGTCTCTAGCTGGAATCAATCAATTTGATAACCTCGCATCGGGGTAGGTAATGAATCGCATGTCCTAGTCATTCCTCCTTGGGTGACAAGCGATCTTCTAACATATCTCTAAGTACAACTCGTGCGGAAATAGCTCCATCATCTGGGGCGATATCTCGTCAATCACAGCAACAACTGGCTTATTTGTCCGCACGCTGAACAGTGCCTCAATCACCAAATAATCGGTGCATCGATGGTCATCACATTCTGGCTGGCCTCTAGCAGTGGCCCAATCCTCTGGTGCTGATCTGCACGTCCGAGAAATCTTGTAAAAGCGATCCATCAAACGCTCATGGCGCGAAAACACAATAAAATGACACATCTATGCAAATCGTAAGTCCCTAAAATCACGCCCTGGTCTGTCCTTGTCCGTGACGAGCTCATGCTGACGCAACTCTAGCCGTAGCACTCTCTGCCTGTGCAATCGTAGCAGCAAAACCATAAACCAATATCGATGAGGGTAGATCATAGGAATGAATATAATGCTGTGCAAGGAAATGTACATCCTAAGTCTTCTTAAGCAGACTAGTGTATCGTAAGTATGCCGCAGAACATACACACGGTACGCCACTCTTCTTAAGTCACCAACTCAATCAACCAAGGTCAACCTATGCGACGAAACTTCGGGTCTAATTGTTAGTGTATATGCCCTAGAGGCCATTACATTATCATACTAGTTTGTATATTACTTAATGGAAGCTTGGGATATTCACCTTGTATATACAATCTTGCTCAAAATAGTAGTATGCTACTTGGTTTGTTTCTACTTCAATGTGTACATGTGTTTATTTTTGTATATCTCCTATACACATTAGTGGAGCCCTTAGGATCTTTTCTTGATTACCAGCGATATGATGGCCGTCACACTAGTGGGGCTGGGTAATCTATAAGCACATCCTTATGCATGTCCCTGGTCGCAGGACAATCGAGACAGGGCATCGATACTCCGGAGTAGACCAGCGCATGCGCTTCTCATCCCAGTGTGGGAGACGGTCTGTCCCACAGCCGTCAGTACGTCGTACTTGAGATAGTATGCGGGTGCTCGTTAGGTTACGGGTACACTGGACAGGACTCGTCGGGAACTGACTAGTTGGTATTATGCCTATCGTCAGTTATCAGTTCCCAGGTGACATGAGTACAGCTTAGTCCGCTGACTTGACACTGTCACTTCACCTCGAGTGTGTTCCCACTGCACTTTGATTACTACCCTACCACGGCTCAAAGGAGTCGTGCAAACAGGTAGTAGTTGGGTGCCGTCCCGAAGCACTTGGAGGCAGTGACGGTTAGACAGGATTCGTCTCTCCCGGTATTGGGGGTTGACATCGCGCTGTGTCTAGGAGAGCCATTACATGAGTAGTCCCTGGCCAGGGCAAACGAGAAATACTGGTAGGCTTCCAGTGTTATCTCAGGGTGTTTTGGGCTTCACTCCTACACGACTTGTACCGCTATTGGGGGACTGACGTTTACCGCCCCCTAGGCCCGCCATGCGATGTATCAGACAAACATACCGGACTGTACGGAGAATGTCACATTCAGGCTCAGTAGGAGTTCAGATGGGTTTCGCCTCGTCGGTCTTCTTGTCGGCATTACCTGGGGACCGTTACGCACAGCTAGTGCCGCTTGCGGTCTGTGGTTAAATCCACTGCCAGCGTAGTGTCGAGTCTTTAGAGTCCCACACAGAAAGCTTTTCGCCTTTAGGCAAAAGAGTAGAGGTCGCATGGTTTTGCGACAGGTCGCATGGTTTTGCGACAGAGTTCGGTCACATCCGTGCACTTGTGCACGTACAGTGTCCGGACAGTTTACACTAGCGGGCTTTGGTTTAAGCCAGATCCTAGTGTACCTTTTGGGATTGGATTTATCCAGTATGCATTCATGTTCCTCGGAACGCGGATGCGGGTGTGTATGCACAGATGACGGGGAGACAGAGGCAGCGGATTCTCATTAGGGTTGTTGACAGTTGACCGTTGACTATTTGACTTTTTGCTCAACCCTAATGAGAATATGATATGTGATTAACTATTATATTAATTAAGTATTATGGTGACATGGTTGTTGACTTTTGTTGACTTTGTTGACTTGTTGACTTTTGTTGACTTGTTGACTTTGTTGACCGGTTGACTAGGCTTGACTAGTTGACCATCATGATAACCATAGCCATCATTTCATGGCAAAGGCTTTTGCTTGCTTGCTCATTTGTGCAAATTGAGTGCATGAAATGATATGGTTATGGTTGCTTCAACCATCACATAACACTTGATTTGGTATAATGAGTTACGATGGTTTTGGATTATGAGAGGGTGAAAGACAAAAGACTTGCTCATTCTTTCTTGCTCATTCTCTCTCTTGTTCTTGAGCTCTCTTGCTCTTGCTTTCACCCTCTTCCTCTTGCCCCCTCTCTTGACTCTATGGTTTACATATCTCATGAGTTGAGAATCAAGAACCATAGATAAAATCCCATACAAACTCTTCTCTACTCATTCTAGTTCACAAGGTTTAGCAAACCGAGTGAACTAGTTTCTTCAAAGTTCGAAGAAGGAGCCAAAGGTTGGAGCTTTCAGGTGGATCTATCTTCGGCATACGGAGACGACAGGAAGAAGCCAATCCGGACCACCATCGGAGCTTGAAGACGAAGGAGTTCAAGACAAGCAAGGTATAACCCCCTAACCGAGTAGTTAGAAACTCGTAGTTATGTTGTTAGTTAGATGTTTAACCAAGATCCGGGTTATAGGTCCATGTTACCACCTCTATAAAAATCGTTTTTTACCAAATTCCGCATGCCCGAAAGTACCGGGAGAGGTAGCATGGACTTACAGTGGTATCAGAGCCTAGTTAAACTCTATCTAACATGTTAGCAAGTAACTAGAAGATCGATCAAAGAAAAATTCCCGAAAACGAACCCAAAAATTCGAAGTTTCTGTCGATTTTTATACTGTTCAAAAGTTGATTATTTTCACACCTAAAATCGACTCAGGGTTTTCTGTGAATACTGTAGAAATTTGGTCCAGTGATCCCATCAAAGAGCCGCGGAAACGCGGTAATAGCTTGCTATTGCCGCGGTTCTGCGGCCGACTTGGCTCCTCTCTGTTCTTTCTTTGCTACAGTATTCTCATAGGGGTATTTTGGGATTTTTGGTATATGTGTTTTCTGCCCAGATTTTCCAGAACGAAAATTTTATTTTTGGGGTCCCGAAAATCCGTATTTTTGATCGAACTTCTAAAAGACTTAAGCTAATGGGTTTTTCTGTAATGTGATATTTGTATTGAATGTCTACTAATCGCTATATGTCGATTAGTGGGGGTTATACAAATCTGTGATCTGTAATGTTGCTGGAATGTGTATATGAATATGTTGGATTGTCGCGGGTGAATAGCCGGGGGTTGTGAGACGAGAGTTTTCTTTTCATTCATTTCATGTAAATTTGTAAATTGATGTAATAATTATTTGTATGGCCGCACAACCTGGTCGGGGTTGTAGCCGTCATTGTATAATTTCTTTTTACTGTTTTTGCTCCTAGGATAGACCCATGGAGGGGGTGCACAAACTACCGGGTATGCCGAAGTGTCGAGTGGCCTACTCATGGAGATGAGGGAGGTTGCTACGCTTCGGGTACTTGGCGGGTAGTTTGCCGCACCCGTAGGGGTCTTGGGTGGGGTATTGGCTATTCACCGCAACCGTGTAATCTGTTTTTCGTTACAGGCTCGTGCGAATTACAGATTCCTAGTATATCCAATGTATTCATCTGTGATCTGAAATGTTTATCATTGCAGTATATCTATATATGATATTATTTAGGCGTTGCTTATGTTTTACAGACGCGCTAGCCCATCCCCCGCTCTGTCGTTAGTTAAGTAACCTAACGGGTAATGACGGGGCCCAGTGGCGAATGCGAATGGCATAAGCGTACGTCATATTTTGGTTGTTTTCTGCAATGGTAGGATTAAATGATGGGACGCATTAAAAGAACTAATGCAAGAATATCACGCATTAAAATAACTAATGCAAGATAATAAACCAAGTTAAAGTCGTTGGAACACTTTCGAAAAAGCACTCGGTTCTTTTCAAAACCAACTTTTAAATGCGGAGCTTGAGCCACTCCTTTTAAAAGCTATCTCGTTCCATCGACTATATCAAGTTCACTACGTTCACGGTTTCGCCAAAACCATTCATAGCCCTCCGTCGTTTCACATGAATAGTCAATAGTATTCAAGCTGTGTTTGTTGGCCAAAGTCAAGGCACAGTGATTGGTAGCTATTGGGTATTCATGTGCAGCATAGATAGATGCGTTGGTTTGGAACAGTCGTACTGCCTTGTTGGCCAAAGTCAAGGTTAGGTGCGGGTGGATTCAAATTAACCTGGAGAATGACGGGTAGAACTTGACATGTGACTTATGATTTGTTGGCCAAAGTCAAGGTCATAAGAGCATGGGGCAAAAATCCACATCGGGAGTTTCATAAGTACTGAAACTTGCTAGATTTGCATACCATTTGGAGTGTGATTATTCTGGTAGGATTCCTTCAGTTTCGTCACGCGATGATATTTGGATCCCGATCCTACTGTGAGTATATGCTACTCCTCGGGAAATTTCTCACTTAACGATCAATGCTATAAACCAAGTAGGTGTCTAGAAAGGTGTTAGCGGGGCTACGCCCCCAGGGAAAAGAGGTTATTTAATTAAGGAACTTCGCGAAAGCGTTGGAAAACCTCCCTCGAAGTACCGACACCGGCCTGGCTGAACGGTTAAGCAAGTATTGTGCGGTGGGATTGATCCCGACTAATTCTTCCTTTATGGTTTGAGGAGGGATTCGAGAAACAGTGGGAGCCATCATGTTTAGACAAACTAAAAACCACTCTAAACTTACAAGAGCATCATGCTGAGTGTTTCTTCTTCTCTCTCCTAATTGCAGCGACCAATCGACATGACTGGACTTAAGTTACTTCTAGATAAAAATATACTGACAGGGCCAAACTACAAAGATTGGCTCAGGAATGTCAAGATGGCAGTCACTTACGACAAGCTGGGGTATCTTCTTACCACCAAAGCTCCCCCTGTCCCTGGTCCCACTTCCAGCGTCGCGGATAAGGAAATCCGCAAGACTTGGGAGATTGATAGCGCGAAGGCCAACTGCCTCGTACTTGCCTCGATGGACAACGAACATCAGAGGAGGCACGAGAATATGGACCTTGAATCCATATTTCTCCATACAAAAGAACTGTATGGAGAGCAATCTCGTATCGCAAGATACGAAGCGTCGAAAAACTTATTTTCGGCAAAGATGGCCGTCGGATCATCAGTAGCCGAGCACGTGCTACAGATGATCGGCTACATTGAGGAGCTCGCGGACCTAGGGACCACATTGGAGAGTGAGCTCTATACGGACATAGTTCTCCAGTCCCTTCCTTCCACTTACGCCCAGTTTATACTGAACTTCAACTTGCAAGAAAAAGAAGTTGAACTTTCAGAGCTCCTCAACATGCTGAGGAGCGTAGAGGGCACCCTACAGAAAATTAGGGAAACATCCACTTTGTTTGTAGGAGGATCATCTTCTTCTAGGTCCAAGGCGAAAGCCAAGGGAAAGAAGAAGAAAGCCCCCGCCAAACCAAGGGGCGGTGTTAGTAAAGTGGATACGAAGGGAAAAGCTAAAGCAACAAAGAAAGCGGGGAAGCTAGTGGATAAGGAAGAATGCTTCTATTGTCATAAGAAATGACACTGGAAGAATGATTGCAGGGCCTGGAAGGCCAGAACACAGGAATTGAAGCAGGTTGCAGCTTCAGCTTCAGGTGTGTATGTTATTGAAAACTGTCTTTCAATAAACTCTACTTCCTGGGTATTGGATACCGGATCAGGATCTCATATCTGTAATTCTTTGCAGGCGTTGAGAAACCGTAGGGTTTTGAAGGCAGGTGACATGACCCTCAGAGTTGCGAACGGAGCTAGCATGGATGCTAAAGCCGTGGGGGACTATCACCTGGGAATGTCAGATGGACATGTTTTGGTTTTGCGTAATTGGTTTTTTGTACCCAACGCAACTTGTAATATCATCTCTGTATCTTTAGTTTCTAAAGAAGGTTATGAATTTGCGTTTGTAAGTAATGTTGTAAACATTCACCTTAATCATGTTCTGATTGGGTCAGGTACATTGAGTAATGGTATATACGTATTAAACCAACCGCAGATTTTTAATGTCCAGAATACACACAAAAGAAAGTCTCCGGAAATATATCAGACTTTCTTGTGGCATTGTAGACTGGGTCACATAAATGAGAGAAGGTTGACAAAGTTACATACAGAAGGATATTTGAATCCGTTCGAATATCAATCTTATGCCACTTGTCAATCCTGCCTCAAAGGAAAGATGACAAAGACTCCGTTTACTGGACATGGAGTGAGAGCGAGCGAGCTCTTGGGACTCGTACAGAGTGACGTGTGCGGTCCAATGTCTACACATGCGCGAAGCGGTTATTCTTACTTCATTACTTTTACGGATGACTTCTCAAGGTACGGTTATGTCTTCTTAATGAAACATAAGTCCGAAGCCTTTGGAAAATTCCAGGAGTATAAGAATGAAGTAGAAAAACAAACCGGCAAAAGTATTAAGATTCTAAGATCGGATCGAGGTGGAGAATACTTAAGTGCCGAGTTCCTGGACTATTTAAAAGAGAACGGAATTCTCTCTCAGCTTACTCCTCCATACACTCCGCAACATAACGGTGTATCAGAGAGACGGAACCGCACCCTATTGGATAGTTACCACGATCATTCTGGGGATATGCGCTAGAATCAGCCGCATACCTTTTGAACCGAGTTCCTACTAAGACTGTGCCTACTACACCATATGAGATGTGGTGTGGGAAGAGACCCTATCTTAAGCACATTAAGACATGGGGATGTCCAGCTTTTGTCAAAAAGCAGCATGCGGACAAGCTCGAGGCACGCTCAGTACAGTGCAAGTTTGTGGGATATCCAAAGAACTCCAAGGGATATTTCTTCTACTATGAAGAGGATCAAAAAGTTCTTGTTTCTCGTCATGCCTACTTCTTGGAAACTGAGTTTTTGGAAAACCAGATAAGTGGGAGCACAGTAGAACTGGAAGAAATTCCAGAACCACGGACTATTACTGAAAGTTTAGTGGAAACAGAGGGTTCAAAAGAACAGGACATTCCTACGCCGCTCCGCAGGAGTAGTAGGCAGACTCATCCGCCCGAGAGATACTACGGTTTTCTCATAGACGGGGATAGAGAGGATTGCATCATGGATAATGATGAGCCTACTAGCTTCCAGCAGGCCGTTCAGAGCGTTGACTTAGTGAAATGGCTGGATGCAATGCGGACCGAAATGGAGTCCATGTACACCAACAAGGTATGGACGTTGGACATTGCTCCAGACGGGGTAAAACCCGTAGGATGCAAGTGGATCTTCAAAAGGAAGATTGGTGTAGATGGACAGGTTGAGACCTATAAAGCTAGACTTGTAGCAAAGGGTTTCCGTCAAAGACCTGGCTTGGACTATGACGTAACCTTTTCTCCAGTGGCTATGCTGAAATCCAGTCGGATCCTTCTTGCCATTGCTGCCTTCCACGATTATGAGATCTGGCAAATGGACGTAAAGACCGTTTTTCTAAATGGAAATTTAGAGGAGTGTATCTATATGGACCAGTCAGAGGGTTTCATTCAGAGTGGGAGCAGCGGAAAGGTGTGCAAGTTGCTTAAGTCCATCTATGGACTAAAACAGGTATCGCGGAGTTGGAACATCTGCTTTGATGAGACGGTCAAAGAATTTGGCTTTATCAAAAATCCAGATGAACCATGCATCTATAGTAGATTTGTAGCGAGAACTGTAGTATTCCTCGTTTTATACGTGGATGACATTCTCTTAATAGGAAATGACATTCCTATGCTACAATCTGTCAAGGTGTTCTTGTCGCACAGGTTCTCCATGAAAGACCTGGGTGATGCATCATACATCCTGGAGATCCGGATCCATCGTGATAGATCCAAGAGGATATTAGGACTTTCACAGTCCAGGTACATCGACACCGTACTGAAAAGATTAAGTATGGAAGATTCCAAGCGCGGTAACCTACCGTCTTGTCACGGGATCACCCTCTCTAAAGAGATGTCTCCCAAGACTGATTTAGAGAGGGATCGCATGTCTATTATACCCTACGCTTCTGCGGTTGGCTCTATAATGTATGCGATGTTGTGTACCAGACCGGATGTAGCTTATGCACTGAGTGTGGTAAGCCGGTATCAGTCAAACCCTGGGGAGAAACACTGGATAGCGGTAAAGAACATTCTCAAGTACCTGAGAAGGACTAAGAAGATGTTCTTGGTGTATGGCGGAAAAGACCTCCAGATCGAAGCCTTTGCTGACTCCATCGTCCAGAGTGACAAGGATGATTCCAAGTCTATGTCGGGTTTTGTCTTTACCCTCAATGGAGGGGCGGTGTGTTGGAACAGTTCCAAACATGAAACCGTTGCAGACTCGACGATGGAAGCGGAATACATCGCTGCATCTGATGCCGCAAAAGAAGCTGTCTGGATGAGGAAGTTCTTGAAAGAACTTCAGGTGGTTCCGTCCATTGTTGATCCAATACCTCTGTATTGCGACAACAACGGGACTATAGCTTTAGCGAAGGAACCCAGGTCCCATCAGAGATCCAGGCACATCTTGAGGCGGTATCACCTGATCAGGGAGATCGTGGATCGCCAGGAGATCGAGGTTCGGAGAGTCGCTTCAGAAGATAACACTGCAGATCCATTCACCAAGGCGCTGCCCCAGACTCAGTTCGAGTGGCTGATCGAGGTGATAGGTCTTCGATACGCCAGTACATGGCCTTAGTGCTAGTGGGAGATTGTTAGTGTATATGCCCTAGAGGCCATTACTGTATCATACTAGTTTGTATATTACTTAATGGAAGCTTGGGATATTCACCTTGTATATACAATCTTGCTCAAAATAGTAGTATGCTACTTGGTTTGTTTCTACTTCAATGTGTACATGAGTTTATTTTTGTATATCGCCTATACACATTAGTGGAGCCCTTAGGATCTTTGCTTGATTACCAGCGATGTGATGGCCGTCACACTGGTGGGGCTGGGTAATCTATAAGCACATCCTTATGCAGGTCCCTGGTCGCAGGACTATCGAGACAGGGCATCGATACTCCGGAGTAGACCAGCGCATGCGCTTCTTATCCCAGTGTGGAAGACGGTCTGTCCCACAGCCGTCAGTACGTCGTACTTGAGATAGTATGCGGGTGCTCGTTAGGTTACGGGTACACTGGACAGGACTCGTCGGGAACTGACTAGTTGGTATTATGCCTATCGTCAGTTATCAGTTCCCAGGTGACATGAGTACAGCTTAGTCCGCTGACTTGACACTGTCACTTCGCCTCGAGTGTGTTCCCACTGCACTTTGATTACTACCCTACCACAGCTCAAAGGAGTCGTGCAAACAGGTAGTAGTTGGGTGCAGTCCCAAAGAAACTTGGAGGCAGTGACGGTTAGACAGGATTCGTCTCTCTCGGTATTGGGGGTTGACATCGCGCTGTGTCTAGGAGAGCCATTACACGAGTAGTCCCTGGCCAGGGCAAACGAGATATACTGGTAGGCTTCCAGTGTTATCTCAGGGTGTTTTGGGCTTCACTCCGACACGACTTGTACCGCTATTGGGGGACTGACGTTTACCGCCCCCTAGGCCCGCCATGCGATGTATCAGACGAACAGACCGGACTGTACGGAGAATGTCACATTCAGGCTCAGTAGGAGTTCAGATGGGTTTCGCCTCGTCGGTCTTCTTGTCGGCATTACCTTGGGACGGTTACGCACAGCTAGTGCCGCTTGCAGTCTGTGGTTAAACCCACTGCCAGCGTAGTGTCGAGTCTTTAGAGTCCCACACAGAAAGCATTTCGCCTTTAGGAAAAAGAGTAGAGGTCGCATGGTTTTCCGACAGGTCGCATGGTTTTCCGACAGAGTTCGGTCACATCCGTGCACTTGTGCACGTACAGTGTCCGGACAGTTTACACTACCGGGCTTTGGTTTAAGCCAGATCCTAGTGTACCTTTTGGGATTGGATTTATCCAGTATGCATTCGTGTTCCTCAGAACGCGGATGCGGGTGTGTATGCACAGATGACTGGGAGACAGAGGCAGCGGATTCTCATTAGGGTTGTTGACAGTTGACCGTTGACTATTTGACTTTTTGCTCAACCCTAATGAGAATATGATATGTGATTAACTATTATATTAATTAAGTATTATGGTGACATGGTTGTTGACTTTTGTTGACTTTGTTGACTTGTTGACTTTTGTTGACTTGTTGACTTTGTTGACCGGTTGACTAGGCTTGACTAGTTGACCATCATGATAACCATAGCCATCATTTCATGGCAAAGGCTTTTGCTTGCTTGCTCATTTGTGAAAAATGAGTGCATGAAATGATATGGTTATGGTTGCTTCAACCATCACATAACACTTGATTTGGTATAATGAGTTATGATGGTTTTGGATTATGAGAGGGTGAAAGACAAAAGACTTGCTCATTCTTTCTTGCTCATTCTCTCTCTTGTTCTTGAGCTCTCTTGCTCTTGCTTTCACCCTATTCCTCTTGCTCCCTCTCTTGACTCTATGGTTCACATATCTCATGAGTTGAGAATCAAGAACCATAGATAAAATCCCATACATACTCTTCTCTACTCATTCTAGTTCACAAGGTTTAGCAAACCGAGTGAACTAGTTTCTTCAAAGTTCGAAGAAGGAGCCAAAGGTTGGAGCTTTCAGGTGGATCTATCTTCGGCATACGGAGACGACGGGAAGAAGTCAATCCGGACCACCATCGGAGCTTGAAGACGAAGGAGTTCAAGACAAGCAAGGTATAACCCCCTAACCGAGTAGTTAGAAACTCGTAGTTAGGTTGTTAGTTAGATGTTTAACCAAGATCCGGGTTATAGGTCCATGTTACCACCTCTATAAAAATCGATTTTTACCAAATTCCGCATGCCCGAAAGTACCGGGAGAGGTAGCATGGACTTACACTAATACCCCCTCGACTTAGTCTACGTTCCGTAAATTCAAGCCTAGGTTCCGTATATATACAAACGCCCTAGGCTCCGCATAGTTAAACATAGACTCGAACCAAGGTTAACCTAGCGCTCTGATACCAACTTTGTCACGACCCGAAATGGCATGTGACTGGCCCTTGTATCATATGAAGTCCATAGGACTCCATTTAATTCAAGTAAGGCAAAATCCCAGAAATCTAAACCATTTTTAAAGCAAGTGTTTTGTTAAAATAAGCTGAATATGCGTTTTTAAAGTCATAAATCTTTTCTGAACATTTCGGCAGAGTTTCCTTTGTAAATACTGGCCCCAAATGGGTATAACATGCATAATATATAAAAAGGCATCACCAAGCGGGAGCTAGCTCTTCGTCAATTGACGGTCACAACCACGCAAGCAATATGATATACAACGCCAAGGGTGAGGATCAAACCTCAAAAGGAAACTCAAATCAACATGAAAACCATAATAATACAAGCGCGACTCTAAAGTCGAAATAATATACAACTGGTCTCTAAGGTTAAATAATATACAAGTCTGGTTGATGGAGTTTACTAGATATAACTGAATAAATAAACGACAATGGTGGTTACGATGCAAGTGAACACACCTACCAAGCAAGCACCCAGAATGAAGCAGTGTGCCAGCAATGCCGCAACAAAACCTGTATGGAAAAACATGTAAGAAACTGTGGCACAACGGGGGTGAGTTGCCAACTCGTGAGTATAAAACATCACCGAGCAGAAATCGTATGTATGACTCATCCTAAGCCAATACGATCAAATATATATCCTCAATATAATAAGGTCTGAAGCATGAAAATGTGGCAAGGGTAAACATCTATACATAAGTGTAATACCAATTGCTCGTGTCAGTGCCTCAGGTAGCAACATATCATAAGTATGTGGTATGAGTGCAATATAATGAAAACAGAATGCATCGTGAATGTGAAATTGTTTTCTTAGTTTAGTGAGATTTCTGTATATGTATAAAATGAGGTATTATCAATGAAATCAACAGGGAATCAGTGTAAGTCTACGGTAGCGCCACGGCCGTCAATCCAACGCCAAACACGAAACAAAAACTTTTACAAACTGGCGCTAGCATAGATTTTAACTCGGATCGTGCCATTAACACTAAACTAGCAAACTACAAAGATGATAGAAAGGCCATACCGATCGATCCGTGTCCTTCGGTCTTTAGCCATCATCCTTACTCACGGCATCTCCGATCTAGCTCAATCTCCCGTCTCCTCGTCGAAGTGTCACCACGTCAACGAATCTTTATACGGGCTCCCGCCTTTGTACCGAGGCAACTCGGACTTGAAGTTTGCCAACCGACATGTCCAAGATTGAAGTAGAGAGAGTTTAGAATACTTTGTCTGAAGGAACCCAAGACATTGGGTAAAGGTAAATTGAAGTTGCCAAAAGGAGTGGCGAAATGAGCTTGAGAAAATTGCAAATGAATCAATTTCCTCATCAAAACAGGGCTCGGCCATTTTGGGGGAGACTGAAGTGTGCTCTCGGCCAATGCAAGGGGATGAGCACATCATGAAGTGGTTACCAAAAGAATAATCCTTATCACAACAACAAATATCCATACCTTAAAACAAAAGCTATAATGAAGAAGGATGACTCACAAAAATGACTCATGCTAAATTTAGCCACCTCACCGAACTAGAAGCAACCAACAAATGACTCACACTCATCACAATGACTTTGGCCAATATAGAAGAAATGTTAATTTGGCCAAAAAATGATATATCAACATCAACCAATAATTAAACATTAAAACATAAGTATAATCGAACGGAGAAAAACTGGCAACTTCAAAAAGCAATCCCGTAACAAATTACAGGATTACCCCACGACTGTATATACATACCCGCATTTTTATTCCGACCGAATACAAAATGCAATGAGACGAAAATATCCCCACACAATATAATATTAGAATCCGGCTTAAACCAAAGCCCACTAGTATTATCTGTCCGAACCATGATATGTGCATAAGTGCACGTGCATGTTCGAACCCTGCCATAAAACCATACGGCCTCTACAACGTTTCGCCCGAACTTGGGAAACTATCTCTAGGGGACTCTAAAGACTCGTCAATACCCTGGAAGTGGGTTTAACCACACGCATGTCAATGGCACTAGCTGTGCGTAACGGCTGCCCATGTACTGACCGAAAGGGAAGCCGATGAGCAAACTCATCCTGGAACCCTACTGAGCCTATCAGTGACAATATCCGTACAGTTCGGTACGTTCGTCTATGAGCATCGCATATCGGGCCTAGGGGCTGGTAACGTCAGACCCCCAAAAGCGGTATAAGTCGTGTCGGAGTGTAGCCCAGAACACCCTGAGATACTACTGGAATACCTACCAATAAATCTCCTGCCTCGACCGAGGGCTTTGTGTAATGGCTCTTCGAGACCCAGCGAGATCTCATCCCAATACCGGGAGAGACGAATCCTCTGCCGATCCGCTCACTGCCTCCATGTGGCTCGGGACTGTACCCAACTAAAACCTGTTTGCCCGACTCCTTTGAGCTGTGGTAGGGTAGTAATCAAAGCACAGTGGGAACTCACCCAAGGCAAATGACGATCTCAGGTCGATGAACTAACCTGTACACATGTCACCAGGGAATTGCTATCTGACGCTAGGTATAATACCAACTAGCAGGTTTCCGACGAGTCCGGTCCGGTGTACTCATAACCCAATGAGCACCTATAAACACTTAGGTGAACCAACTGACACCAATGGCTTGTGAGACCGGCCACCGCCCCTCGTCGGTGTCTCGAATGTATAAACTAGTCTACTCCAGAGTATCGATGCACTGTTTCGAAACTCCCACGACTAGGGACCACTTTTAAGTATGCGCTTATGGACTACCCAACTCTCATGTATATGATCGCCATCATACTGCTGGTAGTCAAGCAAGAATCCTAAGAGATCTATCAACGTGTAATAGTGATCAGTAATGTCACCTAAAGCTGTACATGTTGATAAAGGCAAATCAGATAGCATACTATCATCTCGAGTAAGACTGTCCTACCGGTATAGGTCCTCCTCAATCATTGCAATCACGTGCCTGCGATCTAATAATTGACTTTGAGGGCACTATGTCCAACAATCTCCCACTTGCACTTAAGGCTAATTATTACGATGTTGCATACTCACGGCCCGCGTGATACCGAACATCCAACTCCTCTACTAATCAGTTTCACAAAGCTCGTTTGTAAAACTATTGTGTTCGAGAAATAGCCTCAGTGAGTGGATCCGCCCTGTTGTTTCTTTCTATGTCTCTCTTAATCTCAAGTTCGTGGAGAAAACCATCTCCCGAATTAAGCAATACCTGTCTTTGAATATGTCTGGATATCTGATGGGACCTAATTCATAATCAAACTCCAAATCTAAACTTCTTAGACTGTATCGTCAATTGAACCTAATCAGTATCCTGCGCCATACCTCCCTCAGTATCCGCTTGGACCACCTGTCCAAACTACTGCCCCCCGTCAGAGGGAAAATTATAACTCTGACAGTCACTCTGTCATCCAGGTCACCTTGGAAGCCTAGAATGATAACCGTCTCCCGAAAGAGGATGTCGTTATCAAATCCGTAGAACATCCACTTATGTTCTAAAACTGCTTCCTAACGTTTCTCCAGGATTGGATTAATATCTTAATTTATTGCATCTAGTGCAAAAACAACATCTGGTGTGGTACTTGACATCTCATGATTGACTCAATTGCCTAAACAAGTGATATGCCAATCATGCACATCCCTCTCCCCTTTAGTTTGTAAGAAACCTTTAGAGAGTGTGACACCATCACCTGCAGGTATACTACCATGCTAGGAGTCGTCCATTCTAAAATACTTTTTAGAATACTATCTAAGTACCTAAATTGGGAAACTACCCAAATCTAGATCTAAAACTTTAGATCTAGTAACCAGAATGTCAGATATAATATCCATATCCTTTGTAGAGAAACTACTGTGTGACAACCACAGTATAACCGATCGTATTATAAGAATTTTACTTCCTACTCAGTGTATGTTATCCAAATATCAGGACATCATACCCTACTACCTTCTTAACAGATCCATCCCCTATTCTGATGAAGTCAAACCCATGACTGTCACATCAAAAATAGATGATCTATCTTCGCTATATCTGCTTTAGTCTATAAATAGACACAAGCTACTTGTCCACTGTGCTTCCGCTGCTCCCACTGACCACAACAACTCTCTGGCAGAGTCATATACACGTACACTTCTAAAGCTAGTTTAGAACGATGCTATACTCATCCTCCTGCTGGGTCTCATGGTCTGGAACAGTAGCAATGGCAAGTCTGGGTAAACAAGAACCTCCCTGTCACCGTCATTGAGGCTACCGGAGTACCTCTCGGGTGCCTTAGGTTACCCACCATATCTGCGGAGTGGCTAATGGAATGTAAAACCTGAATGAATCTTTTGGTCCTATTAAATTTTCAGTAATTATTTGCGGTTCTGGAATCTCTTCCAGTTCTACCATACTCCCACTACTGTTTTTTAAAAAAATCTATTTTACTAAAACTGTGGCGAGTCAAGAACAATATCACTTTTGATCTTCCAGATGGTAGAAAGTCAGCCCTTGTCATAGCCCGGGTTAACCTACAAACAACCATTACAGAAACGTGCCTTGAGTTATCCAGAGTCTGGTTTTAAGCATAAGCCAGACAACTTCCCGTACCTTAACATCGTTAAGATATGAACCATTCTATATCCAATATTAAAACTTTGGCACTGATTTAATAGGAACCAGATTCAAATCATGCAGCTTTCTCCAATGGATGTCAACAAAATGGAGAGAGACCGATCAGCATTACTCAACTTAGGAGTGCATCCAATTATGAGTAACCTGAAAGAGAAACAAGTTTCTCAAAATCATTACTATCGACTAAATACCCAACACAAGTATCTACATCTTCGATCACCTTGAAGAATCCCGATACTTACAACACATGGTTCTCTACTTTATTCCTGTAACTATGACTTCTTAAAACTTAGACCTTGTATTTATACGAAACACTTGTCTAGAAACTAGAGAAGTCACAAGTAAATAGAATAGTGTACGAGGAACAACCCTTTTGTCCTAATGGACACTGGACAACATACAACACTTTGTATAAGTCCGCTTAGTTGAATAACTCAAACCCTATGCGTCGTAGGTCGAAAACTGTACCCAGGCGATTTCCTCAAATATCACCAATTACAAAGAATTCCGATATAATGAGGATGATCACCTAATTCCCAATAACTTACTCCCACTTATCTTCTATAAAACCATACAGATGTGAGAATCATACCTGGTAAATACATACCCTGGTGCAAGGGTCTAATTGGGAATCAGTTTACAATTAACAATGCACAGTGAAACGAAAACATGAAAATGTTTCGAAGGGGTATCCGGGTATTCTTAGTAATGCCACTTCCATTATCCAGATTCATGACTATAACCGTATATTTCGTTGCCATATCTCCAAATCCCTTTATTTGTCTTTATCCGTTACCTTCTGTACACCCCATTAGGAAAGTGGTTTTCTTCCTTTCCTGCCGTTCGGCACCAGCCTATGGTTTGGAAGAAGACTATCCAATAAGTGTATTAGGTGTACTCTTCTAATCCTAGGAGTACTCGCAACCTGAGAGAAGGTGATGATAAAAGAAAAAACTGAATAAACCTTATTCTATTTGTTCTGAATTGGAGAAAAGTATAGGTGAAATAGGAGTGGCGATGAATTACGCGGTTTGGTCGTGAATGATAACAGTTGCAATTTACTTTGCCCGCTTTCTAATCCCTTCATATGTCTTTACTTATTAACTTTTGCATACCACACTTAGGCTAATTGGTTTTCTTCATCCCCTACCATTCGGCATCTGCCAATGGTTTGGAAGAAGACTATCCAATAAGCGTAATAGGTGTACTCTCTCCTAATCCTAGGATCCCTCACAACCTGAGAGAAGGTGATGATAAAAGACAACTGAATAATCCTATTCAATCTCTCTAGAACCTGAATCCATCCTCGAAGAAGTCCCTTCGAGTTCGTATATAACAATACGATGGATTTATCCAATGGAAGTGGATGTTCGTAGTAATACGAGGTGTTCTGGTGGAATGCAAAGGGTAAAAGAAGGAGTGGCAATGATGTATGCAATTCAGACAATCCAAAAGCTAGTATTTTAAGAAGGTTCGGTCAACTTGGTCACTGAGTCATAGTCTAGGGTCGGACCATGGTCGCTGCCAAAGAGAGACAGAAAAGAAACACTCTGCGTGCACTCTAACCTAGATCAGAATGGTTATCACTTTTTCTACTCAGGAAACCTCCCACCATATCCTCAAATTCTCCTCCAAACCTGAAAGAAGAATTTAGTGGAGATCACCCGAAGAGTAAACCAACTCATCAGTAGGAATCGGGATCCAATGATCATCGCATGATAACGTGAAGGAATCCGCTCACGTTATTACACTCCAGAAGGTATGCGAATGCCTGGCAAGTTTCAATTTATTTAGAAACTCCCGATATAATTTTTACCCTATGCTCTTATGACATTGATGAAGGCTAAAATATCATAAGTCACATGTCAAGTTGTACCCGTCATTGTCCAGGTTAATTTTAACCCACCCGTACATACCATTGACGAAGGCCAAAATAGTAGTACGACTGTCCCAAACTAACGCATCTATCTATGCAATAGATGAATATCCAGCAGCTACCAAACACTATGCCTTGGTGAAGGTCAAAATACATAGCTTGAATACTACTGAATATCCAACTGAAACGACGGAGGGCTATGACTGGTTTTTGGCGAAAAACCTTTAACGTAATGAACTTGATCTCGTTGAAGGAACCTGATAGCTTTTTACAAAAATGTAGTGGCGAAAACCATCGCTAAAGAGGTCACTCCCGGTGAAGGGATCTCGACGCTTTCCTCGTGGAATGAGGTGCAGGATATTCCAAACTGAATACCACCATGCAAAGCAAAAACTAATCGTCTATAGTGAAGTTATTACCCTGACGCAAAACTCTGCCCAAGGGGTCACACCCGGTGAAGGGATCTCGGCCCTTAACTCGTCGAATGAGGTGCTGGATATTCATTACCGAATACCACTATGCAAAACAAAAGAAACGTCCTTGTAATAACAGCTTTTTGAAAATTGTTCCAACAACATCCAACAGGTTTATTTTCCTTGCATTGATTAAAATCAACGTAGTCCCATCAATTAATCACACCAGAAAAGAACGAAAATAAAATGTACGTATATGCCATCCGCATTCGCCACTGGGTACCGTCATCACCCGTTTGGTTACTTAACTAACGACAGAGCGGGGACTGGACTAGCGTGGGTATAAAACATATACAACATCTACTAGTATATATATCAATATACAATAATCGCTCCAGGCATGATAAATGCAACATTAGAGAAAAGTAATAAGCATTACACAACAATACAGATAATCTGGGAGCCCCGGGTTTCCTTTGAGCCGCAAATGAAACCCGACGTTCCCCTGGTCGTGTGGATAGCCTGTGCAATGAAACCTAGACCCCTACGAGTGTGGCAAGTTACCCTCCAAAACCTGAAGCGAGGCAGCCCCCTTCAGCAAAGTGAATGAACCACCCGGCACTTCACGGAATCCGGTAACTTGAGCACCCCATCTTGGGTCAACCTGTACCCCCTATGAGTGCGGCGAATAGCCTGCTAATCCTAGAGTAAGGTCCCCTCCCTCTCAAAGCCATGAGATGCGGACCCGTTGCCCTTCAGAACCCGGCTATCCGTGCACTCCGTCACGGGGTAATCCTCGTACAGGAAAGAAAATATGTACAATGGGTACATCGACCTCAACCTGGTCGTTCCGCAAACAAATAATATACAAACAGGCAGTGACGTCAGTCCACATGTCGGACGTTCGCCCCACGATATCAAATGTACAAATAAATTCAAACTGCAATACCATTGCACACAACTATCCACCACGACAAATCAGCAACATCACAGCACAAGACAGAACATCAACGCGAATGTCACGTTGGCAAACCCGTCTAAAAGGACTATAGCAATTAGACAAGATTTATCGCTCGAATGACATTCACGGTCGTAGATATAATGTAAGTACTGTAAACTAACACATTTAAAATTCCGATAGAAGAAACTTCTTGAAGAGGGCCCCAAGTAAAAATCCAGTACTCAAACAAATCTGGGCCCAAACAAAATATTCCAGAAACCACAATTCCACATGAAAGACACCCAGAAGAAAAATGGTGCACCGAAGCCCCAAAATGGCGGCGGAACCGCGGCGTACCCATGGGTTCTGCGGCGGTTTTGTAGGATCAGTCTACCAAATTTCTTCTGCAGTCTTAGAAAAGCCTGCTTGATTTTCTGACATACTAAAACTAATTTTAGACGACAAAAAAAAAATTCAACAGAAACTTTAAATTTGGAATTGCTGTTTTGGAAACTTCGTTCGATCGATATTTTAAACATGTTCGAACAAGCTAGTAAAGGTTAATGGTGTGGCTTTGATACCATGTAAGTCTACGGTAGCGCCCCGGCCGTCAATCCGAGTCCAAACGCGAAACAAAACTTTTACAAACTGGCGCTATCATAGACTTTAACACGGATCGTACCATTAACACTGAACTAGCAAACTACAAAGATGATAGAAAGGCTATACCATCGATCCGTGTCCTTCGGTCTTCGGCCATCATCCCACGCTCCTCGCGGCATCTCCGATCTCGCTCGATCTCCTGACTCCTCGTCGAAGTGGAACTACGTCAACGAATCTTTATACAGGCTCCCGCCTTTGTACCGAGCAACTCGGACATGATGTTTGCCAACCGACACGTCCAAGATTGAAGTAGATAGAGTGTAGAATACATTGTCTCAAGGAACCCAAGCCATTGGGTACAAGTAAATTGAAGTTGCCAAAAGGAGTGATGAAATGAGCTTGAGAAAATTGCAAATGAATCAATTTCCTCATCAAAATGGGGCTCGGCCATTTGGGGAGGGGCTGAAGTGTGCTCTCGGTCATTGCAAGGGGGGTGAGCACATCATGAAGTGGTGACCACAAGAATAATCCTTATCACAACAACAAATATCCATAGCTTAAAACAAAAGCTTTAATGAATATGGATGACTCACAAAAATGACTCATGCTTAATTTAGCCAAGTCACCAAACAAGAAGCAACCAACAAATGACACACCCTCATCACAATGATTTCGGCCATGACAGAAGAAATGTGAATTGGGCCAAAAAATGATATATCAACATCAACCAAAAATTAAACATTAAAAATAATTTTATTCGAATGGAGAAAAACTGGCAACTTCAAAATGAAATCCCGTAACAAATTACAGGATTACCCCGCAACTGTATTTACATACCCGCATTTGTATTCCGACCGAATACAAAATGCAATGAGACGAAAATATCCCTGCACAATATAATACTAGAATCTGTCTTAAACCAAAGTCCGCTAGTATTATCTGTCCGAACCATGATACGTGCATAAGTGCATGTGATTGTTTGAAATCTGGTATAAAACCATACGGCCTCTACAACGTTGCACCCGAACTTGGAAAACTATCTGTGGGGGACTCTAAACACTCGTCAATACCCTGGCAGTGGGTTTAACCACAAGCACGTCAGTGGCACTAGCTGTGCATAACGGGTGCCCATGTATTGACCGAAAGGGAAGCCGATGAGCGAAGTCATCCTGGAACCCTATTGAGCCCATGTACAGTCCGGTCCGTTCGTTTATGAGCATCGCATATCGGGCCTAGGTGGCTGGTAACGTCAGACCCCCAAAAACGGTATAAGTCGTGTCGGAGTGTAGCCCAGAACACCCTGAGATACTATTGGAATACCTACTAGTAAATCTTCTACCTCGGCCAAGGGCTTTGTGTAATGGCTCTCCTAGACACAGCGTGACATCACCCCCAATACCGGGAGAGACGAATCCCCTGCCGATCCGCTCACTGCCTCCATGTGGCTCGGGACTGTACACAACTAAAACCTGATTGCACGACTCCTTTAAGCCATGGTAGGGCAGTAATCAAAGCACGGTGGGAACTCACACGAGATAAATGATAATCACATGTCGATGAACTAACCTGTACACATGTCACCAGGGAACTGCTATCTGACGCTAGGTATAATACCAACTAGTAGGTTTCCGGCGAGTCCTTTCTGGTGTACTCATAACCCAATGAACACCAGTATACCTCTTGTAATTCCACGTTACCCGTCCCCGGTTCTTTGGGGTTGCGGAAATGATGAAAAACGATTTTTTCGGTGGAGGTAACATGGACTCTAAAAACGGATCTTTGCTAAACAAACTATCTAACAACCTAACTAAGAGTTTAACTACTATTTTAGGGGTTATACCTTAACTTGAACTCCTTCTTTTTGACTCCTTTTAGTGATCGGATCAGGCTCACCTCGTCGTGTCCTTGTGCCGAAGATGGATCCACCCGAAAGCTTCCACCTTTGGCTCCAACCATAATCTAGAAGAAAACTAGAATACTTGGCTTGCTAGACCTTGCATACTAGGATGTGTAGAGAAGTGTTTTGGATTTTATCTCTATGGTTCTTGTTTCTCAACTCATAAGACAATAGAACCATGAGCTAGAGAGAAAGCAAGAGGAAGAGAAAAGTAAGAGGAAGATGGAGAGCTTGAGGATGAGAGAGAATGAGAAAGATAGAATGAAGAAGACTTTTTACAACCATGCTCTCATAATACAAAATAATCATAATAACAATAGTAATTGAGTATTATGTGATGGTTCATGTCAATGGCATTATCATTTCATGCACTCATTTTGTAAAGAATAACAACCAAGCAAAAGTCTTAGCCATGAAATGATAACCATTGTCATGATGGTTAACAAGTCCAACCTAGTCAACCGGTCAACAAAGTCAACAAGTCAACAAAGTCAACCTTTCAACCCAACCATGGCACAATAATACTTAATTAATATTATTATTAATCATATTTCTTATTCTCATTAGGGTTTAGCAAAAGTCAACAGTCAACAACCCTAATGAGAATCCTCTGCTTCTGTCTCTGTCAACCGTGCATACACACCCGCATCCGCGTTCCGAGGAACACGAAAACAAACGAGATAAAACCAATCACAAAACGTAAACTAGTATCTGGCTTAAACTAAAGCCCGGTAGTAATAACTGCCCGGACACTAAACGTGCACAAGTGCACGGATGTGACCGAACCCTGTCGCAAAACCATGCGACCTCTACTCTTTTTGCCTAAAGGCGAATAGCTCTCTGTGTGGGACTCTAAAGACTCGACCCTAAGCTGGCAGTGGGTTTAACCACAGACCGCAAGCGGCATTAGCTGTGTGTAACGGCCCCCAGATAGATGCCGATAAGAAGATTGACGAGGTGAACTCATCCGAACTCCTACTGAGCCTGAATGTGACAGTCTCCGTACAGTCCGGTCTGTTCGTCTGAGAATATCGCATGGCGGGCCTAAGGGGGGCGGAAAACGTCAGTCCCTTAATAGCGGTACAAGTCGTGTCAGAGTGTAGCCCAGAACACCCTAAGATAACACTGGAAACCTACCAGTGTATCTCGCTTACCCTGGCCAGGGACGACTGTGTGTAGTGGCTCTCCTTGACACCGCGCGATATCAACTACCAATACCGGGAGAGACGAATCCTGTCTAACCGTCACTGCCTCCAAGTGCTTCAGGACTGCACCTAACTACTACCTGTTTGCACGACTCCTTTGAGCCGTGGTAGGGTAGTAACAAAGTACAGTGGGAACACACTCGAGGCGAAGTGACAGTGTCAAGTCAACGGACTAAGCTGTACTCATGTCACCTGGGAACTGATAACTGACGATAGGTATAGTACCAACCAATCAGTTCCCGACGAGTCCTGTCCAGTGTACTCATAACCTAACGAGCACCCGCATACTATCTCAAGTACGACGTACTGACGGCTGTGGGATAGACCGTCTCCTCTGCTGGGATGAGAAGCGCATACGCTAGTCTACTCCGGAGTATCGATGCCCTGTCTCGATAGTCCTACGACTAGGGACCTGTATAAGGATGTGCTTGTGGATTACCCAGCCCCCACTAGTGTGACTGCCATCACAAAGCTGGTAATTAAGCAAAGATCCTAAGGGCTCCACTAATGTGTACACACATTGAAGTAGAAACAAACCAAGTAGCATACTACTATTTTGAGCAAGATTGTCTATACAATGGTGAATATCCCAAGCTTCCATTAAGTAATATACAAACTAGTATGATACAGTAATGGCTTCTAGGGCATATACACTAACAATCTCCCACTTGCACTAAGGCCATGTACTGGCGTATCGAAGACCTATCATCTCGATCAGCCGCTCGAACTGAGTCTGGGGTAAGGCCTTGGTGAATGGATCTGCGGTGTTATCTTCCGTAGCAACCCTCCGAACCTCGATCTCCTGGCGATCCACGATCTCCCTGATCAGGTGATACCGCCTCAAGATGTGTCTGGACTTCTTTTGATGGGACCTGGGTTCCTTCGCTAAAACTATAGCCTTGTTGTTGTCGCAATACAGAAGTATTGGATCAACAATGGACGGAACCACCTGAAGATCTGTCAAGAACTTCCTCATCCAGACGATTTCTTTTGCGGCATCAGCTGCACCGATATATTCCGCTTCTATCGTCGAGTCAGCAACGGTTTCCTGTTTGGAAATCTTCCAACACACCGCCCCTCCATTAAGGGTAAAGACAAAACCCGACATGGACTTGGAATCATCCTCGTCACTCTGGAAGCTGGAGTCAGCAAAGGCCTCGATCTGGAGGTCTTTTCCGCCATACACCAAGAACATCTCCTTAGTCCTTCTCAGGTACTTAAGAATGTTCTTTACCGCTATCCAGTGTTTCTCCCCAGGGTTTGACTGATACTGGCTTACCACACTCAGTGCATAAGCTACATCCGGTCTGGTACACAACATCGCATACATTATAGAGCCTACCGCAGAAGCTTAGGGTATAATAGACATGCGATCCCTTTCCAAATAAGTCTTGGGAGACATCTCTTTGGAGAGGGTGATCCCGTGACAAGCCTGTAGATTACCGCGCTTGGAATCATCCATACTGAATCTTTTCAATATGGTGTCGATGTACCTGGACTGCGAAAGTCCTAATATCCTCTTGGATCTATCACGATGGATCCGGATCCCCAGAATGTAAGTAGCATCACCCAGGTCTTTCATGGAGAACCTGTGTGACAAAAACCCTTTGACAGATTGTAGCATAGGAATGTCATTTCCTATCAAAAGAATGTCATCCACGTATAAAACGAGGAATACGATAGTTCTTGCCACAAGTCTACTATAGATGCATGGTTCATCTAGATTTTTGATAAAGCCAAAATCTTTGAATGTCTCATCAAAACAGATGTTCCAACTCCGCGATGCCTGCTTTAGTCCATAGATTGACTTAAGCAACTTGCACACCTTTCCGCTGCTCCCACTCTGAATGAAACCCTCTGGCTGGTCCATATAGACACACTCCTCTAAATTTCCATTTATAAAAGCGGTCTTTACGTCCATCTGCCAAATCTCATAATCGTAGAAGGCAGCAATGGCAAGAAGGATCCGAATAGATTTCAGTATAGCCACTAGAGAAAAGGTTTCGTCATAGTTCAAACCAGGTCTTTGACGAAAACCCTTTGCAGCAAGTCTAGCCTTAGAGGTCTCAACCTGTCCATCTACACCAATCTTCTTCTTGAAGATCCACTTGCATCCTATGGATTTTACCCCATCTGGAGCAATGTCCAAAGTCCATACTTTGTTGGTGTACATGGACTCCATTTCAGTCCGCTTTGCATCCAGCCATTTTACTGAGTCAACACTCTGAATGGCCTGCTGGAAGCTAGTAAGCTCATCGCTATCAATGATGCAATCCTCTCTATCCCCGTCAATGAGAAAATCGTAGTATCTCTCGGGCGGATGAGACTGCCTACTACTCCTGCGGAGTGGCACAAGAATGTCATGTTTTTTCGAATGTTCTGGTTCTTCTAAGATTTCAGTAATAGCTCATGGTTCTGGAATTTCTTCCAGTTCTATTGCGCTCCCACTTATCTGATTTTCCGAAAACTCAGTTTCCCAGAAGCAGGCATGACGAGAAACACAAACTTGCACTGTACTGAGCGTGCCTCGAGTTTGTCCGCATGCTGCTTTTTGACAAAAGCTGGACATCCCCATGTCTTAATGTGCTTAAGATAGGGTTTCTTCCCACACCACATCCGATATGGTGTGGTAGGCACAGTCTTAGTTGGAACTCGGTTCAAAAGATATGCGGCTGATTCTAGTGCATATCCCCAGAATGATCACGGTAACTCAACGTTACTTATCATGGAACGTACCATATGCAATAGGGTTCGGTTCCGTCTTTCCGATACACCGTTATGTTGCGGAGTGTATGGAGGAGTAAGCTGAGAGAGAATTCCATTCTCTTTTAGGTAATCCAGGAACACGGCACTCAAGTATTCACCAACTCGGTCAGATCTCTGTGTCTTGATACTTTTGCCGGTTTGTTTTTCTACTTCATTCTTATATTCCTGGAATTTTCCAAAGGCTTCGGATTTATGTTTCATTAAGAAGACATATCTGTACCTTGAAAAGTCATCCGTAAAAGTAATGAAGTAAGAATAACCGCTTCGCTCATGCGTAGACATTGGACCGCACACATCGCTGTGTATGAGTCCTAAGAGCTCGCTCGCTCTTACTCCGTGTCCAGTGAACGGAGTTTTTCCATCTTTCCTTTGAGACAGGATTGATAAGTTGCATATGATTGATATTAGAACGGATCCAAATATCCTTCTGTATGTAACTTCGTCAACATTCTCTCATTGATGTGGCACAGTCTACAATGCCATAAGAAAGCCTGATTTGTTTCCGGAGACTTTCTTTTGTGTGTGTTCTGGACATTGAAAATCTGTGGTTTGTTTAATACGTATATACAATTGCTTAATGTACCTGACCCAATAAAAACTTGATTAAGGTGAATGTTTACAACATTGCTTACAAATGCAAATTCATAACCTTCTTTAGATAATAAAGATACAGATATTATATTACAGGTTGCATTGGGTAAAAAATAACAATCACGCAGAACCAAAACATGTCCATCTGACATTCCCAAGTGATAGTCCCCTACGGACTCAGCATCCATGCCAGCTCCGTTTGCAACTCTGAGGGTCATATCACCTGCCTTCAAAACCCTACGCTTTCTCAGTGTCTGCATGGAATCACAGATATGAGATCCTGATCCAGTATCCAATACCCTGGAAGTAGAGCTTATTGATAGACAGTTTTCAATAACATACACACCTGAAGCTGAAGCCGAAGCCGCAACTTGCTTCGGGTCCTCGTTCTTGGCCTTCCAAGCCCTGCAATCCCTTTTCCAGTGTCCTTTCTTATGACAATAGAAGCACTCTTCCTTTCCCACAAGCTGCCCCGCTACCTTTGTTGCTTTTGCTTTTCTCTTCGTTTCCACTTTACTAACACCGCCCCTTGGTTTGGCGGGGGCTTTCTTCTTCTTTCCCTTGGCTTTCGCCTTGGACCTAGAAGAGGAAGATCCTCCTACAAACAAAGTGGATGTTTCCCTACCTTTCTGTAGGGTGCCATCTGCACTCCTCAACATGTTGAGGAGCTCCGGAAGTTCAACTTCTTTTCCTTGCAAGTAGAAGTTCAGGATAAACTGGGCGTAAGTGGAAAGAAGGGACTGGAGAATCAAGTCCGTATAGAGCTCATTCTCTAACGTGGTCCCAAGGTCCGCGAGCTCTTCAATGAAGCCAATCATCTTAAGCACGTGTTCCGCTACGGATGATCCGATGGCCAATCTCGCCGAAAACAACTTTTTCGAGACTTCGTATCTAGCGATACGGGATTGCTCCCCATACAGATCCTTAGTATGGAGAAATATGGATTCTAGGTCCATATTCTCGTGCCTCCTCTGATTTTCATTGTCCTATATAGGCAAGCACGAGGTACTTGGCCTTCGCGCAATCGATTTCCCTGGTCTTACGGATTTCCTTATCCGCGACGCTGGAGGTGGGACCTGGGACAGGGGGAGCTTTGGTGGTAAGGAGATACCCCAACTTGTCGTAAGTGAGTGCCATTTTGACATTCCTGAGCCAATCTTTATAGTTTAGCCCTGTCAGTATATTTTTATCTAGAAGTAACTTTAGTCCGGTCATGACGATTGGTCGCTGCAATTAGAAGAGAGAGGAGAAACACTCAGCATGATGCTCTTGCAAGTTTAGAGTGGTTTTTAGTTTGTCTAAACAGGATGGCTCCCACTGTTTCTCGAATCCTTCCTCAAACCAAAAAGGAGGAATTAGTCGGGATCAATCTCACCGTACAATACTTGCCTAACCGTTCAGCCAGGCCAGTGTCGGTACTCCGAGGGAGATTTTCCAACGCTTACACGAAGTTCCTTAATTTAAGAACCTCTTTTCCCTGAGGGCGTAGCCCCGCTAACACCTTTCTAGACACCTACTTGGTTTATAGCATTGATCGTTAAGTGAAAAATTTCCCGAGGAGTTGCATATACTTACAGTAAGATCGGGATCCAAATATCATCCCGTGACAAAACTGAAGGAATCCTACCAGAATCATCAAACTCTAAATGGTATGCAGCGCTAGCAAGTTTCTGGTTCTTTAGAAACTCCCGATGTGGATTTTTGCCCCATGCTCTTATGACCTTGACTTTGGCCAACAAATCATAAGTCACATGTCAAGTTCTACCCGTCATTCTCCAGGTTAATTTGAACCCATCCGTACTTACCCTTGACTTTGTCCAATAAGGCAGTATGACTGTTCCAAACCAACACATCTATCTATGCTGCATATGAATACCCAATAGCTACCAAATACTGTGCCTTGACTTTGGCCAACAAACACAGCTTGAATACTATTGACTATTAATATGAAATGACAGAGGGCTACGAATGGTTTTGGCGAAACCGTGAACGTAGTGAACTTGATATAATCGATGGAACAAGATAGCTTTTAAAGGGAGTGGTTCAATCTCTGCATTTAAAAGTTGGTTTTTGAAAAGAACCGAGTGGTTTTGAAAGTGTTCCAACGACTTTACTTTTGTTTATTTTCTTGCATTAATTTTAATGAGTCCCATCATTTAATCCTACCATTGCAGAAACAACGAAAATATGACGTACGCTTATGCCATCCGCATTCGCCACGGGGCCCGTCATTACCCGTTAGGTTACTTAACTAACGACAGAGCGGGGGCTGGACTAGCGCGGATGCAAAACATAACCAACGCCTAAATAGATATCATATATAGATATACACATTCGTCAGATGCAATGATAGCCATTCCAGATCACAGATGAACATATTGGATATACCAGGAATCCGCATTTCGTACGAGCCTGTAACGAAAAGCGGATTACACGGTCGCGGTGAATAGCCAATACCCCACCTTAGACCCCTACGGGTGCGGCAAACTACCCGCCAAATACCCGAAGTGAAGAAACATCTCTCAATAACGTGAGTAGGCCACTCAGCACTTCGAGGTACCCGATAGTTTGTGCACTCCTCCTTGGGTCTATCCTAGGAGCAAAAACAGTAAAATAAATTATACAATGGCGGCTACAACCTCATCCCGGATGTGCGGCCATATAACTAATATTACATCAATTACAAATTACATGAATTGAAAGATAAAGAAAAACTCCCATCTCACAACCCCCCGGCTATTCATCCGCGACAATCCAATGAATTCATATACACAAACCATAAACATTACAGATCACAGATATGTATAACCCCCACTAATCGACGTATAGCAATTAGCAGACGTTCAATACATATATCACATTACAGATATAACCCATTAGCTAAAGTCTTTAGAAGTTTGATCAAAACACGGATTTTTAACCACCCGAAAAGCAAATTTTGCTTTCTGGAAAATCTTGGCAGAAAAAACATATTGTAAAAATCCCAAAAAAACCCCAGAGAACACACTGCAGTAAAAACGATCCAAGGCCGAGTCAACTTGGCCGCGAATCCGCGGAAAGAAGCTCTTCTTGCCGCGGATCCGCGGTGAGTTGGTCGGTTCGTTTGCTCGTTTTTCTGCTGTGTTCACTAAAACCCTGAGACTATTTTTCAGATGAGTTAAATGATTTTTAGACCAGAATAAAAATCGACAGAAAGTTTAAGTCTCGGGCATGTTTAGTGAGTTTTCTCCGATCGAACTTCTAGTTACTTTGCTAACATGTTAGATAGTGTTTAGCTAGGCTCTGATACCACTATAAGTCCACGTTACCCGTCCCCGGTTCTTTGGGGTTGCGGAAATGATGAAAAACGATTTTTTCGGTGGAGGTAACATGGACTCTAAAAACGGATCTTTGCGAAACAAACTTTCTAACAACCTAACTAAGAGTTTAACTACTATGTTAGGGGTTATACCTTAAGTTGAACTCCTTCTCTTCGACTCCTTGTGGTGATCGGATCGGCCTTACCTCGTCGTCTCCTTGTGCCGAAGATGGATCCACCCGAAAGCTTCTACCATTGGCTCCAACCTCAATCTAGAGGAAAACTAGAATACTTGGCTTGCTAGACCTTGTACACTAAGATGAGTAGAGCAGTGTTTTGGGTTTTATCTCTATGGTTCTTGTTTCTCGACTCATGAGACAATAGAACCATGAGCCAGAGAGAGAGCAAGAGGAAGAGGGAGAGCTTGAGGATGAGAGAGAATGAGAATGATAGAATAAAGAAGACTTTTTACAACAATGCTCTCATAATACAAATTAATCATAATAATAATAGTAATTGAGTATTTGTTGGAGATAGTGCCCTCAGAGTCAATTATTGTATCACAGGCACGTGATTGCAATGATTGAGAGAGGACCTATACCGGTAGGACAGTCTTACTCAAGTTGATAGAAAGCTATCTAGTTTATCTTTATCATCGTGTACTGCTTTAGGTGACCTTACAGGTCACTATTGCACGTTGATAGAGCCCTTTAGGATTCTTGCTTGATGTCCAGCAGTATGATGGCGATCATATATGTGGGAGTTGGGGTCTATAAGCATATCCTTAAAAGGTCCCTAGTCGTGGGAGTTTCAAGACAGGGCATCGATACTCCAGAGTAGACTAGTGTATACAGTCGAGACCCCGACGAGGGGCGGTGGCCGGTCTCATAAGCCACTGGTGTCAGTTGGTTCACCTAAGATGTATACAGGTGCTCATTGGGTTATGAGTACACCGGACAGGACTCGCCGGGAACATGCTAGTTGGTCTTATACCAGACGTCAGATAGCAGTTCCCTGGTGACATGTGTATAGGTTGGTTCATCGACCTGAGATCGTCATTTGTCTCGTGTGAGTTCCCACTGTACTTTTATTACTACCTTACCACGCTCAAAGGAGACGTGCAAACAAGTTTTAGTTGGGTACAGTCCCGAGCCACATGGAGGCAGTGAGCGGATCTGCAGGGGTTCGTCTCTCCCGGTATTGGGGGTGAGGTCGCGCTGTGTTTAGGAGAGCCATTACACGAAGTCCTTGGCCAAGGCAGGAGATTTACTGGTAGGTATTCCAGTAATATCTCAGGGTGTTCTGGGCTACACTCCGACACGACTTGTACCGCTTTTGGGGGTCTGACTTTTACCAACCCTCTAGGCCCGCCATGTGATGCTCCTAGACGAACGGACTGGAGTGTACGGATATTATCGCTGACAGGCTCAGTAGGGTGTCAGGATGAGTTCGCTCATCGACCTCCCTTTTGGTCAATACCTGGTAGCCCGTTACGTATGGCTAATACCTTTGACGTGCTAGTGGTTAAATCCACAGCCAAAGTTTTGACGAGTCTTTAGAGTCCCCCACAGACCGTTTCTCAAGTTTCGGGCGAAACGCTGTAGAGGCCGTATGGAGATATGGCAGGGTTCGATCATATACGTGCGGTATTGCACGGATCATGATCGGACGGATAATACTAGAGGGCTTTGGTTTAAGCCGGATCCTAGTATTGTACAGTGTAGATTTTTTCACATTGTATTTGTATTCGGTCGGAATACAAATGCGGGTATGTATATACAGTCGCGGGGTTTTCCGGTAATTTATTACGGGATCGTTTTTCTGAAGTTGCCAGTTTGCTTTCCGTTTCGGCCATTTTTCCTTTGTTTCTTTCCTTGGTTGAAAATTGGTGGAGAAGGGCTTATTTGCAATTGTGCAAATTAGCATTATGGAGGGTGGTCTTTGTATATTGTTGCTTCATGATGGTTCCACCATCCCTTGATTTCTTTTTCCATCATTGCCTGACTTTGCTTGATGGTGATGGGATATGATTAGGTTTTGGAGTGAGCTTTAGTTGTGATGATTATTCCTCATAATCACATATTTTTCCCTTGCTTGCATTATTGTTCCTTTTTCCTTGACTTTTTTCTCCCTCCTCTCACATACTACAAGCAAGGGGTCGGCCATTCAAGAGAGAGGGCTGCCAAAATTTTGGAGGGTGATTTTTGTTCTCTTGATGGTTGCAAAATTCCCAAGTTCATCCAAAAAAAGTTTATACCTCATTCATCCACTAAAAAAGGCAACTTCATACAATCCCATGAGACATAAGTTCTACAGATTTCCTACAACATTCTTGGACATGTCGACTCGCCAACTTCGTGCCCGAGTTGCCTCGGTCCAGAGGTGGGAGCCCGTAAATGAACCCGGCGATGTGGTGCCCTTCCGACGAGGAGATGAAGACCGGAGATTCCGCGGGGAGATCAGGACGACGACGAGAAGACCGAAGCACACGGATCGCTCGGTATATCTCTCTACCTCTTCTCTAGTTAGCTAAGAGTAGGTTAATGGCCCGATCCAGGATTTTAGTGCGCGGTGGTGCCGGTTCAAAAGTTTTGGAAAAATATCGTTTCCGCATTTTGGCCTCGTTCAGACGGCCGGGGTGCCGCCGTGCACTTACAATGGTATCAGAGACAGGCCATTAACCTAGTCTAGCTTGGTCTAACGTGTTTACAAGTTCGATCGAACGAACTTCCAAAATCCACATTTTACATGCATCAGTTTCTGTCGAATTTTTGCAGTCGTCAAAAAATTATTTGGTACATTGGAAAATTACGTGCAGGTTTTTTTGAGAATTCAGTGAAAATTTGGTCGGTTGATATTACTGTAGCGCAGCGGATCAGCGGCCAAAACCTTGTTTGGGCCACAGATCCGCCGCCGATTTGTGTCCACACTCCACCAAATTTTTACAGTGAGCTTCTGACATAGAAATAGGGTTTACGGTATATTCTTTTTGGGCCCAGATGTTTTTGAGTGCTACAGTTGTGCTTGGGGCCCACTTCAGAAAATTCAGTGGATCGAAAATTTTAAACATGTTAGGTTACAGTATTTACATTATATCTGCGTCCGTGAATGTCACATGATCGGTAAATCCAGTCTAACTGCTATAACCCTTTTAGACGGATTTGCGAACGTGACATTCACTTTGATGTTCTGTGTTGTGCTGTGGTATTGCGGATTGTCGTGGTGGATAGCCTGGATGCAATGGTAGTACAGTTTGGTTTATTATGTACATTTGATATTGCGGGGTGAGCGTCCGACATGTGGACTGCCGTCACTGCCTGTTTGTATATTATTATTTTGGGGCACGACCGGGCTGAGGTCGATGTACCCATTTTATGCATATTTTACTTTCTGTACTAGGATTACCCCATGGAGGGGTGCACGGGTAGCCGGGTTCTAGAGGGCAACGGGCCCGCATCTTATGGCGTTGAGACGGAGGGGGCTTCACTTTAGAATTGGCGGGCTATTCGCCGCACTCGTAGGGGGTACAGGTTGACCCAAGGAGGGATGCCCAAGTTACCGGATTCCGTGAAGTGCTGGGTGGTCCATTCACGTTGCTGAAGGGGGCTGCCTCGCTTCAGGATTTGGCGGGTGACTTGCCGCGCCCGTAGGACTCTAGGATTTCATTGCATATGCTATCCACGCGACAAGGGGAACGTTGGGTTTTAGAAGTGGCTCTATGAAATCCGGGGATCCCAAATATCTGTATTGTTCTGTGATGCTTATTATATTTCTGTGATGTTGCATTTTATCACGCCTTGAGCGAATATTATATATTATATATATACTAGTAGATGTTGTATATGTTTTGCATCCGCGCTAGTCCAGTCCCCGCTCTGTCGTTAGTTAAGTAACCTAACGGGTAATGACGGGACCCAGTGGCGAATGTGGATGGCATATACGTACATCATTATTTTCATTCTTTATTGGTGTGATCAATTGATGGGACTGCATTGATTCGGATCAATGCAAGCTAAACAAACCTATTCTGATGTTGTTGGAACATTTTTCAAAAAGCTGTTATTGCAAGGACTTTCTCTTTTGTTTTGCACAGTGGTATTCGGTTATGAATATCCAGCACCTCAGTCGACGAGGCAAGGGCCGAGATCCCTTCACCTGGAGTGACCACTTGGACAGAAGTTTGCGTCAGGGCAATAACTTCACTATAGTCGTTTACTTTTGCTTTGCATTATGGTATTCAGTGTAAGTCCACGTTGCTCACCCCCGATCTTACGGTGAGGCGAAAACGGCGAAAAACAATAATTTAGCACAAAGGCAACATGGACTAAAAGCCGGATCTTTGCTAAACTAGAAACTGGAAAACTACTAGAGCCTTTAACAACTATGCCGTAGAAATTATACCTCACGAAACCGGTCTTTCGGGACTTCATTCCGCTGTCCCGCTCGTCCATCCAAGCTCCAAGGAACGATCCGGATCTTGGTCACCTCCGCGGCCTTCTTGAGTCGAAGATGATCCACCTGAGAGTTGTACAACGAGCTCCACCTCGAGCCGAGGCAACTAGGGCAACGGGATCGCTAGTCTTGATGCCCTAGGTTGTGTAGTAGAGACATATGGAAGTGTTTGTCTTTGTGGGATCTTTTTCTCTCAACACATGAGATCAAAAGAAGAAATCAAGAGGAGGAAGAAGGAGGAGCTAGCAACCATGGAGTATTTCTTTTCTTCTCATGAGCAAGAGCAAGAGAGAGAATGATAAATGAATTATGAGCTAAAGAAATGAACCATTGTTGCAATATTGCAAAACTATCATCATTACCAATCCTTTCATGATAAAGTTGATGGCTACTAATTGAATTGACCATTTTCATAAACCAAAAGGAAAAAGAAAAAGAAAACCAAAGAAGAATGTAGACCACTCATGAATGTCAATGGTCAAGTTTGGTCAACGTGTCAACTAAGTCAAGAATGGTCAAGGTGGTCAAATGGTCAAAGCAATTAGCCATCATATAATTATCACTCAAAAGCATTAGTAAATAATGTTCGTGGCTCATAATGGTTTTGACCAAACGAATTGCCAAAACCCTAATGAGTCCGCCTCAAAATGGTTTTGGCCGAATCGACTGTCAAAACCCTAATGAGCCTGCCACATAACGGTTTTGGCCGAACCAACTGCCAAAACCCTAATGAGGAACCTCCTCCTTCTGCTCTCCTCAAAACTGTGCATACACACCCACATCTGCATTTCGTAGAATGCGAATGCACAGAAGAAAAAACAAATCCATCTGTGCAAAACTAGGATCCGGCTTAAACCAAAGCCCACTAGTATTGCCTGCCCGAACAGCATACGCACACAAGTGCACGTAAGTGATCGAAGCCCTGCCGTAAAACCATATGGCCTCTACATGTTTCGCTCAGTGCAGGGAAACTCTCTGTGTGGGACTCTAAAAACTCGACACTACGCTGGCAGTGGGTTTAACCACAGACCGCAAGCGGCACTAGCTGTACGTAACGGTCCCCAGGTAGATGCCGATAAGAAAGACGATGAGGTAAACCCATCCTAACTCCTACTGAGCATGTATGTGACAATCTCCGTATAGTCCGGTCTGTTCGTCTGATACATCGCATGGCGGGCCTAGGGGGTGGTGAACGTCAGTCCCCCAATAACGGTACAAGTCGTGTCGGAGTGTTGCCCAGAACACCCTGAGATAACACTGGAAACCTACCAGTATATCTCGCTTGCCCTGGCCAGGGACTACTCGTGTAATCGCTTTCCTAGACACAGCGCGATGTCAACCCCCAATACTGGGAGAGACGAATCCTGTCTAGCCGTCACTGCCTATAAATGTTTCGGGACTGTACCCAATTACTACCTGTTTGCACGACTCCTTTGAGCCATGGTAGGGTAGTAATCTAAGTACAGTGGGAACACACTCGAGGCGAAGTGACAGTGTCAAGTCAGCGGACTAAGCTGTACTCATGTCACCTGGGAACTGATAACCGACGATAGGTAAAATACCAACCAACAATTCCCGACGAGTCCCGTCAAGTGTACTCGTAACCCAACGAGCACCCGCATACTATCTCCAGTACGACGTACTGATGGCTGTAGGACAGACCACCTCCCCTGCTGGGATGAGAAGCGCATACGATAGTCTACTCCGTAGTATCGATGCCCTGTCTCGATAGTCCTACGACTAGGGACCTGTATAAGGATGTGCTTATAGATTACCCAGCCCCCACAAGTGTGACTGCCATCACAACGCTGGTAATCAAGCAAAGATCCTAAGGGCTCCACTAATATGTATATAAGCAATATGCTAAAAGAAACACATTCACATATTGAAGTAGAGACAAACCAAGTAGCGTACTACCATTTTGAGCAAGATTGTCCATACAACTGTGAATATCCCAAGCTTCCATTAAGTAATATACAAGCTAGTACGATACAGTAATGGCCTCTAGGGCATATACACTAACAATCTCCCACATGCACTAAGGCCATGTACTGGCGTATCGAAGACCTATCATCTCGATCAGCCGCTCGAACTGAGTCTGGGTTAGGGCCTTCTTGAGTGGATCTACAGTGTTATTCTCCGAATTTACTCTCTTCACCTCGATCTCCCGGCGATCTACGATCTCCCTGATCAGGTGGTACCGCCTCAAAATGTGCCTGGACTTCTGATGGGACCTAGGTTCCTTCGCTAAAGCTATAGCGTCGTTGTTGTCGCAATACAGCGGTATTGGATCAACAATGGTAGGAACCACCTGAAGCTCTGTGAGGAACTTCTTCATCCAGACAGCTTCCTTTGCGGCATCGCAAGTAGCTATGTACTCCTCTTCCATAGTTGAGTCAGCAACGGTCTCCTGCTTGGAACTCTTCCAGCAAACCGCCCCTCCATTGAGGGTAAAGACATAACCCGACATGGACTTGGAGTCATCCTTGTCACTCCGAAAGCTGGAGTCAGCAAAGGTCTCGATCTGGAGGTCTTTTCCGCCATACACCAAGAACATCTCCTTAGTCCTTCTCAGGTACCTGAGAATGTTCTTTACCGCTATCCAGTGTTTCTCCCCTGGGTCCGACTGATACCGGCTTACAACGCTCAATGCGTATGCTACATCTGGTCTGGTACATAACATCGCATACATTATAGAGCCTACCGCAGAAGCGTAGGGTATAATAGACATGCTATCCCTTTCTAAATCAGTCTTGGGAGACATCTTTTTGGAGAGGGTGATCCCGTGACAAGCCGGTAAATTACCGCGCTTTGAATCTTCCATACTGAATCTTTTCAGTATGGTGTCAATGTACATGGACTGTGAAAGTCCCAACATCCTCTTAGATCTATCACGATAGATCTGGATCCCCAGAATGTAGTTGGCATCGCCCAGGACCTTCATGGAGAACCTCTGCGCCAAGAATCCTTTGACTAACTGTAGCATAGGAATATCATTTCCTATTAGAAGAATATCATCCACGTACAAGAAGAGAAATACCACAGTTCTCCCTACAATCTTACTATAAATGCATGGTTCATTTGGGTTTTTGATAAAGTCGAATTCCTTGACAGCATCATCAAAGCAGATGTTCCAACTCCGCGATGCCTGCTTCAGTCCATAGATGGACTTGAGCAACTTGCACACTTTACCGCTGCTCCCACTCTGAATGAATCCCTCCGGCTGATCCATATAGATGCAATCTTCTAAATTTCCATTTAGGAAAGCCGTCTTTACGTCCATCTGCCAGATTTCATAATCGTGGAAAGCAGCAATGGCAAGAAGGATCCGAATGGATTTGAGCATAGCCACTGGAGAAAAGGTCTCGTCATAGTCCAAACCAGGTCTTTGACAAAAAGGCTTTGCAACAAGTCTAGCTTTATAGGTTTCAACCTGCCCATCTACACCAATCTTCTTTCTGAAGATCCATTTGCATCCTACGGGTTTTACCCCTTCTGGAGCAAAGTCCAAAGTCCAAACTTTGTTGGTGTACATGGACTCCATCTCGGTCCGCATTGCATCCAGCCATTTTACCGAGTGACCGCTCTGAATGGCTTACTGGAAGCTAGTAGGCTCACCATAATCCATAGTGCAATCCTCTCTATCCCCGTCTATGAGAAAACCGTAGTATCTCTCGGGCGGATGAGACTGCCTACTACTCCTGCGGAGCGGCTTAGGAATGTCCTGTTCTCTTGAACCTTCTGGCTCTTCCAAGCTTTCAGTAATAGCTTGTGGTTCTGGAATTTCTTCCAGTTCTACTACGCTCCCACTTTTTTCTTTTTCTAAAAACTGATGTTCCAGAAAGTGGGCATGACGAGAAACAAAAACCTTTTGTTCTTCTGTGTAATAGAAAAAATGCCCCCTGGAGTTGTTTGGGTATCCCACAAACTTACACAGTACTGAGCGTGCCTCGAGCTTGTCCGCATGCTGCTTTTTAACAAAAGCTGGACATCCCCATGTCTTAAGGTACTTGAGACAGGGTTTCTTCCCACTCCACATCTGATATGGGGTGGTAGGCACTGTCTTGGTTGGAGCCTTGTTCAAGAGATTTGCAGCTGTTTCTAGCGCATAACACCAGAAAGATCGCGGCGACTCATCCTTACTCATCATGGAATGAACCATATCCAATAGGGTTCGATTCCGCCTTTCCGATACACCGTTGTGTTGTGGTGTGTATGGAGGAGTAAGCTGAGAGAGAATTCCATTCTCTTTTAAGAAGGCCAGAAACTCGGCACTCAAGTATTCACCACCTCGATCAGATCTCAGTGTCTTGATACTTTTGCCTGTTTGTTTTTCAACTTCATTCTTGTATTCCTGAAATTTCTCAAAGACCTCGGATTTATGCTTCATCAAGAAGACATGTCCATACCTAGAGAAATCATCTGTGAATGTAATGAAGTATGAATAACCACTTCGTGCATGTCTAGACATTGGACCACACATGTCACTGTGTATGAGTCCCAAGAGCTCGCTTGCTCTTTCTCCTTGTCCAGTGAACGAAGTCTTTGTCATCTTTCTCATGAGACAAGATTCACAAGTGGCATAAGACTGGTACTCGAACGGATCCAAGTATCCTTCTTTATGTAACTTAGTCAACCGTGTCTCATTAATGTGACCCAGTCTATAATGCCATAAGATAGCCTGATTTAATTCCGGAGACTTTCTTTTAGGTGTGTTCTGGACACTAAAGACCTGAGCTTGATTCAGTACGTATATTCCATTTTTCAATGTACCTGACCCAATCAAAACTTGATTTAGGTGGATGTTTACTACATCGCTTACAAAAGTAAAATCATATCCTTCCTTAGAAAGTAAGGATACAGATATGATATTACAAGTCGCACCTGGTACATAAAAACAGTCACGCAGAATCAATATCTGCCCAGTTGTCAGTCCAAGATGATATTCCCCTATGGATTCAGCGTACATGCTCATTCCGTTAGCAACCCTGAGAGTCATATCACCTATCTTGATAACCTTACGGTTTCTCAGAGACTGTAACGAATTACAGATATGAGATCCTGATCCGGTATCCAATACCTAGGAAGTAGGGTTAACTGACATACAGTTCTCTATTACAAACACACCCGAAGCCGAAGCCACAACATGCTTCGAATTCTGCCTACTGGCGATGCTAGCCCTGTAATCCTTCTGCCAATGTTCATTCCCGTAACATAAGGAACGTCCCTGTTTTACTATATCCAGTCCCGAAACTTCTGCCTTTCCCTTTCCTACTACTTCCTTGGTTTCCTTCAGGGTAAAAAGTAGAGACTGTAGAATCAAGTCAGCATCTGACCCGTTCTTCAACGTGGTCTTCAGTTCCGTGAGCTCAAAACAGCTGGCCTCTGTAAGGACGTTGCCCCTACAGGAGACGCGATAGCCAACCTCGCTGGAAGCAATTCATTCGAGGTCTCATATCTTGTGATACGAAATTGCTCTCCATATAAATCTTTGTTATGGAGGAAGATAGAAACTAAGTCCATCTTCTCGTGTTGCCTTTGGTATGCACCATCAACTGAGGCTAACATGAGGCACTTGGCGTTCGCACAGTCTTTTTCCGATGACTCGCCGATATGAATATCCGTGACAGGGGAAACTGGACCTGAGACGGCAGGGGTTGGATCAGTCAAGAGGTGTCCCAGCTTGTCATGGGCAATGGACATCTGGACAGACCTTTGTCGGTCATAACAGTCAGATTCAGTCATTTTATTATCTAGATGTAACCTAGGTGTGGTCACTGGGTCGCTTCAATTAATAGAGAGAGAAGAAAACACTCAGCATGATGCTCTTGAAAGTTTAGATTGGTTTTTGATTTATCTAAACAGGATGGCTCCCACTGTCTCTCGAATCCCTCCTCAAACCATAAAGGAAGAATTAGTCAGGATCAATCTCACCGTACAATACTTGCTTAACCGTTCAGCCAGGCCAGTGTCGGTACTTCGAGGGAGGTTTTCCAACGCTTTCGCGAAGTTCCTTAATTAAGTAACCTCTTTTCCCTGGGGGTGTAGCACCGCTAACAGTTTTCTAGACACCTACTTGGTTTATAGCATTGATCATTAAGTGAGAATGTTCCCGATGAGTAGCATATACTCACAGTAGGATCGGGATCCAAATATCATCGCGTGACAAAACTGAAGGAATCCTACTAGAATCATCACACTCTAAATGGTATGCAGCGCTAGCAAGTTTCAGTTCTTTTGAATCTCCCGATGTGGATTTTTGCCCCATGCTCTTATGACCTTGATGAATGCCAACATATCATAAGTCACATGTCAAGTTATACCCGTCATTGTCCAGGTTAATTTGAATCCAACCGTACATACCCTTGACGAAGGCCAAAATATTAGTACGACTGTCCCAAACCAACGTATCTATCTATGCTACAGATAAATATTCAGTAGCTACCAATCACTATGCCTTGGCGATGGTCAAAATACATAGCTTGAATACTACTGAATATTTAACTGAAATGACGGAGGGCTACGAATGGTTTTGGCGAAACCGTGAACGTAGTGAACTTGATATAATCGATGGAACGAGATAGCTTTTAAAAGGAGTGGTTCAAGCTCCGCATTTAAAAAGCTGGTTTTTGAAAAGAACCGAGTGGTTTAGAATGTGTTCCAACGATTTTACTTGGTTTATTTTCTTGCATTAATTCCAATGCGTCCCATCATTTAATCCTACCATTGCAGAAAACAACCAAAATATGGCGTATGTTTATGCCATCCGCATTCGCCACGGTGTCCCGTCATCACCCGTTAGGTTACTTAACTAACGACAGAGTGGGGACTGGACTAGCGCGGATGGAAAACATAAGCAACACTTAAATAGATATCATATATAGATATAACGTAATGATAGCCTTTCCAGATCACAGATGAACACTTTCGATATACTAGGAACCCACGATTCGTTCGAGCCTACAACGAAAAGCGGATTACACGGTCGTGATGAATAGCCAATACCTCACTCTAGACCCATACGGGTGCGGCAAACTACCCGCCAAGTACCCGAAGCGAAGCAACCTCCCTTAACCTGTGAGTAGGCCACTCGGCAGTTCGAGATACCCGGTAGTTTGTGCACCCCACCTTGGGTCTATCCTAGGAGCAAAAACAGTAAAAAGAAATTATACAGTGACGGCAACAACCTCACCCCGGTTGTGCGGCCAAACAAATAATATTACATCAATTTACAAATTTTACAATGAATGAAAGAAAAAGAAACTCTCATCTCACATCCACCCCGGCTATTCATCCGCGACAATCCACCGAGTTCATATCCACAAACCATCAACATTACAGATTACAGATATGTATAACCCCCACTAATCTACGTATAGCGATTAGCGGACGTTCAATACATATATCACATCACAGAAAATATATATTAGCCAAAGTGTACGGAATATCGATCAAAATACGGATTTGTAACCACCCCAAAAAGCCAATTTGTTCTCTGGAAAGTCTGGGTAGAAACAACATGCACTAAAAATCCCAAAACAGCAAGGTAAGAACACTGCAGCAAAACGGAGTCGCGGCCGAGTCAACTCGGTCGCGGATCCGCAGCCAAACACATGGTTTTGCCGCGGTTACGCGGTGAGTTGACCGAGTCAGCGGCTCATTTTTGCCGGGTGTTCTAACAAAAGCCTGAGCCGATTTTTCATGTATGTCAAATAATTTTTTAAACAGTATAAAAAATCGACAGAAAGTGGGATTTTTCCGAATGTGTTTTGTGATTTTTTCCGATCGAAATTCTTAACACTTTGCTAACTTGCTAGTTTATGTTTAGCTAGGCTCTGATACCACTGTAAGTCCACGTTGCTCACCCCGGTTCTTACGGGGAGGCGGAAACGGGGAAAAACAATAATTTAGCACAAAGGCAACATGGACTAAAAGCCGGATCTTTGCTAAACTAGAAACTGGCAAACTACAAGAGGCTTTAACTACTATGCCGTAGAAATTATACATCATGAAACCGGTCCTTCGGGTCTTCATTCCGCTGTCCCGCTCGTCCATCCAAGCTCCAAGGAACGATCCGGATCTTGGTCACCTCCGCAGCCTTCTTGAGTCGAAGACGATCCACCCGAGAGTTGTACACCAAGCTCCACCTCGAGCCGAGGCAACTAGGGCAATGAGATCGCTAGTCTAGATGCCCTAGGTTGTGTAGTAGAGACATATGGAAGTGTTTGTCTTTGTGGTATCTTTTTCTCTCAACACATGAGATCAAAAGAAGAAATCAAGAGGAGGAAGGAGGAGCTAGCAACCATAGAGCATTTCTTTTCTTCTCATGAGCAAGAGTAAGAGAGAGAATGAGAAATGAATTATGAGCTAAAAAAATGAACCATGTTTGCAATAATGCAAAACTATCATCATTACCAATCCTTTCATGATAAAGTTGATGGCTACTAATTGAATTGACCATTTTCATAAACCAAAAAGGAAAAGAAAAAGAAAACCAAAGAAGAGTGTAGACCTCTCTTGAAGGTCAATGGTCAACTTTGGTCAACGGGTCAACTAAGTCAAGAATGGTCAAGGTGGTCAAATGGTCAAAGCAATTAGCCATCAAATAATTATCACTCAAAAGGATTAGTAAATAATGTCCGTAGCTCATAATGGTTTTGACCGAACGAATTGCCAAAACCCTAATGAGTCCGCCTCAAAATGGTTTTGGTCGAATCAACTGTCAAAACCCTAATGAACTTGCCACATAACGGTTTTGGTCGAACCAACTGCCAAAACCCTAATGAGGCACCTCCTCCTTCCGCTCTCCTCAAAACTATGCATACACACCCGCATCCGCATTCCGTAGAATGCGAATGCACAGAAGACAAAACAAATCCATCTGTGCAATACTAGGATCCAGTTTAAACCAAAACCCACTAGTATTGCCTGCCTGAACAGCATACGCACACAAGTGCACGTAAGTGATCGCAGCCCTGCCGAAAAACCATACGGCCTCTACACGTTTCGCTCCGTGCAGGGAAACTCTCCGTGTGGGACTCTAAAGACTTGACACTATGCTGGCAGTGGGTTTAACCACAGACCGCAAGTGGCACTAGCTGTACGTAACGGTCCCCAAATAGTTGTCGATAAGAAGGCCGATGAGGTAAACCCATCCAAACTCCTACTGAGCCTGTATGTGACAATCTCCGTACAGCCCGGTCTGTTCGTCTGATACATCGCATGGCGAGCCTAGGGGTGGTGAACGTCAGTCCCCCAATAGCGGTACAAGTCATGTCGGAGTGTAGCCCAGAACACCCTGGGATAACACTGGAAACCTACTAATATATCTCGCTTGCCCTGGTGTTCATATCAGATTTTTGCATTTTTATACTGCCCAATTTTTATCACATTGCTTATCGGTAGGTACTCTTGAGCCGTGTTTGCTAGTCAATTGCAGGATATATGTTCTCGGCTCTAAACGGTGAAATTCATGGAAAAGCACGACAAAATCAGGATTACTGTCAACCACGGATAAAACACGGGTCTCCGCTCTCTATCCGTATGTTGTCGCACACCAGTTTAAAGAGACAAAATGGCAAATCAATGTCATTTTCATGCACAAGGCTCAATGGCAACACAAGATCCAAGAAATCTACGCGGAGCTCGAGGAAATCATGACAAAAAGATCCACATCAAATCACGTTTTGACATGCTGAAATTCTGGACAACTTGTGGAGAGATTCTGAGAAATAAAGTGTACTAAACTGATCCAAACATCAACACTGAGAACCAAAAAAAATACGAGGAGCCTATTCCTCTAAACGGCCATGTTTCCGCGGCATAAGCGTGCTTAGGCCGCGGAACCGTGGCCGTACGGACTCCTCAGTCGACGAAATTTCAGGGGAAGTTGGGTAATTTTGTAAGGAGGCAGATTGTTGCCCTAGGTTTCCAGTTTCCTACCTATAAATAGTCCAGAACTTGCCAAAGCCAAGGGGGCATATTCTTGTATTTAGATTTTAGGTTTTATGTTGTTGTTCTTCCTCCTCTCATCTCTTCTCCATTAAAAAACTTGTAGTGAGCTTTTGTGAGTGAAGAATGAATAAAGGAGTTCTTGTTCTTACCATGCTTATCTTGTTGTAATTGTTAATTATATTTGCTTGTATTTTCCTTTGCTAATCTAGTTGTTGTTATTTGCTATTTGTTCTTTCTTGTTCTCTTTTTCTTTATCCTTACACAACCATGATGCTTACGCTTGATCCTTGCCAAGGTGAGGTCGCAAATAGCTAGTTGTAATCTTCTAACCTCTTTCTTTCTATCTTCCTCCTTTGTTTTATTTTTCGTTTTCCTTATAATGGGTGAGTAGTTTCCATACTTGTTAGGGTAGGATAAGGAAAGTTTGAGAGAAGGAAATCTCTCTCACTCTTTCCTTGCCCAACATCTTAAATCGAACTCCCATTAATTGAACCACAATCCGCTCCCTACGGCACCCTATCCTACATGATAGCGGTGATTCCTTAGTGAGACCGGTTGTGGTTGAATTAACCGGAGGTTAAGGCTAAGAGCCAAGAACGGACGGACAAGCACCAAAAGGAAGAACTTAAGCGTTGGAAAGCCTAGCTTATACTCGCAAGTTCCTTCCTAATCGTGCTAATCCCCGTTGTTGCCGATTACCATAACACCGATATTAAGAGTGGCAACGAAAGAAGTGAGCGACTCCTAACTCAAACTAACCTAATCCTAACCCTAACAAGCTCTCTTAACATATCATTTTATCACATAGTTAATCACAAATAAATCTGGACATTTGGACTTAACTCGTTAAAGCATATAGAAAAAGATTCCCATCTCCCTGCGGACGATCCGTACTCAACTGGCTAGCTACAAGCGAAACCGTCTTTATTGCGGTAATTAACTAAACTTGAACACGCAGAATCTCTAACAATCAAATGGCGCCGTTGCCGGGGAGACGGCAGTTTATTTCTTTGTGTAATTTCAGGTTAATTTGTGAATATAAAGCTAACCGAAAAAACAAAACAAAAAAATATACATTGTAAAAAAATCATTTTGTTATTTTTGATTAGTTTTTGTGCAAGTGTGCAAGATAAAACGACGTTCGAGTTCAGTGCCAAAGACATGGGATGTTAGACACATAACTCGTGGCTATACCGCGACGGATCAAGACAAAGCAAACGGTCTACTGTAAAATTCTGGAGCAGAACCAGTGAGCAAATCCAGATTCAGAGTCTTAAAAACAGAAGAGGACACCCAAAGCAGCAAACCCAAGAAAAATGATGTCCCAATCTTACCTTACTGCCGCGGAACCGCGGCATAGGCAAGCTTAGGCCGCGGAACCGCGGCCGTTTGGTGCCTTCAGGGTGCCAAACTTTCTGTAAGTCCTCCTTTTCTCTCCCCCACTCCTCTGAACTCCACTGAACTGTGTTTTCTGCAGCATTCTTTGCGCAAATTCTCTTCCCCCTTCCAATAAATTGTTTTTGTGCAGGATTCTTTACGCCGCGCTAAAAAAAATAAAATTTGATTGCAGTTGATTTGTTACTGCTTTCCATTTATTAATACGGACTTAAGGGGCTTGAAACCAATTAAGATTGGGTGGGGATTTCATCACCCTTCCCAGGACCCCAGAAATCAAAAAAAGCATATGCATTGACCACTGTTAATTAAAAAAATACTAGACTCAGCCCTAAGGACTTCGCGCTCAATAGGACAGAGGACTAGTTACAGGCATCGGCCGTTTATCCTATCCTGACTTTGCGGTGTCTAGGAAAGTGTGTTGAAGGCAAGTGGTTACTTAATTAGGACCACTACTTATGTAGTGGGGAGCCTCCCACTTACCTGGCACTTACCTGGCCGCAATTGGCGGAGAAGAGGCGGTTTGAGGTCTTATTTCTAGCCCTTTGGAACAGTTAGGAGCTGTCTAGCTGACCTAGGTGACCCTAGATCTAGGTGTGATTGTGCATATCTTTTTTGTGATTGCTTGAAGCCAAAGTCCATACATATTTCTGTAAAGCTCTTTCTAAAAAGAAAAAAAAAGAAAAAATCAAAAACTTTTATAAAAACTTGCCCTTTGTGGCCAGAATCCATTTTTTCACCCACCACCCATCGCACTCCTCCATTGACGTTTTCTTACCCTCATCTTCTCCACTTTGACTATACTAAACTCGTTTAGTGTATGTCCGCTTGGACTCGGGACACTAGCGCCCGCCTAGTCCTTGTTACGTTAGTCGCTACCGACTACGCGATCGACTCAGACGTCGAAACTCTGTCCACGACTCTTTCACCCTTACCTTTGCCGGCCAACTCCGACGTTGACCGGAATTCTGTTCATACATCTTCACCTTCACCATCACCAACCTCTTCTTCCGCGATGTCAGGATTTAATCCAAACATCTCTTTGACTCCCCCGGGATTGACTCCTCCTCCTATAGAGGCAAATAACCCACCACCAACGCCTATTGTAGCGCCACAGCGAATCGCGCTCCAGGATCGTTTCTATCCCACCTGTTCTGTACTTCCCACCTGTCTTTCTCTTCCACCGGCCAATGGGGATAATTTTAAAATTAAGCCCCATTTCATTAATATGCTTCCAAAATTTCATGGTCTTGAATCTGAAGATGCCTATATCTTCATCAACAAATTTCAAAACGTTTGTGCCATGATGAAAACCGCCCAGCTGTCAGACGATGCTATACGGCTACGGGTCATTCCGTTCACTTTATGCGATCTTGCTGAAAAATGGCTGTATAGCACCGCTTCCGACTCCATAACCAGTTGGGAAGAGTTTGTTAAAGCGTTTCTCAAAAAATTCTATCCGAATCATAAAACCGCAAGGATCCGTAACGAAATCAACCAATATACGAGGGCCTGAACCCTTCTGGAAGTGCTTTGACCGGTATAAAGAGCTTCTTGTTCAGTGTCCTCACCACGGTATTGAGAAATGGCAACTTTGCCAAACCTTATACGAGGGCCTGAACCCAGCAACCAAGCAGTTGTTGGAAACCATTTGTCAGGGCCACTTCCTATCAAAATCTGACGAGGAAACGTGGCAATTCTTCGACGACCTTGCGGAACAAACGCTACAATAGGAGAGCACCAGACCGACTTCTTCTTCTTCTACCTCCACTTCTACCGGTCAGTCTAGGGTAGGAATTCACCAACTCGATATCTCTATTGCGATGAAAGCTGAAATGGCTGCAATAACGAGAAAACTTGAAGCGATAGAGAGCAAATTCTCATCTCCTGCCCCTGTTCTTCCCCTTCCTACCATTTGTGCTTGTTGTTCCGATCCTTCTCATTTAACCGAAGAGTGTCCTTACAATCCACCATCGTAAGGACAGGATCAGGTTAATGCTGCATTTCAGCAAAGACCGAGGAATGATCCATACTCTTCCACCTACAATCCCGGTTGGCGGAATCACCCCAATTTCGCTTGGAATCAGAATCGGCATCAATTCCAAGGCAACAATTTCCAGAGGCCTCCTCCTCCGCAACAACAAGCGCAATAACAAACTCAACATCAGTTTCAGCAGCCCTTCCAACCCCAACCTTTTCAAAATCAGACGAACAACTTTGCACCCAACAATTCTTTTCCCCAAAACAACTTTGTTCCGTCAAACAACGATAAGGTTTCCTCGCTCGAACGAAGTCTGGAGACGTTCGTTAAACAATCGACACAATCCATCGCCAACATCCAGTCTTCCATTCAGTCCTTGGTGCAACACACTGCCGCTCACAGGCAAAGCATCAAAACCATCGAAGCCCAGATAGCACAACTGAATGCGGCCTTAAGCGAGGGAGAGAAGGGGAAGCTTCCATCTCAACCACTCCCAAATCCTGGTCACCCACATAATGTACATGTTGCTCTTGAACAACAGAACCATAATGTGAGTGCCGTGACTACATTGAGATCGGGAAGGATGCTGCAAAACAACATTGGCACACGGATCGATGTTGACACCCCGGCCGCTTCTTCTTCTTCTTCTTCTTTTTCGTCTTCTGAGCCTATTCTCCATTCTTCAAAGGGCTCTCCTTCTTCTTCTTCTGCTCTGCACGGACCCACTTCACACTCCACGAAAACACCAATTCTGGGATCCGCTCCTGCTCCACAATCTCCTCCACAAGCATTGGACTCAACCACTTTTAAAAACGTTCCATTTCTAAACCGGTTGAGGTCCAATAAACAAAATCCATAAATGGAGACGATTCTGGAGTTATTTAAGCGGGTTAACATTAACATTCCTCCTTTAGATGCTGTCCAACAAGTCCCGTCCTACGCGAAAATCTTAAAGGACATGTGCACGAAAAAGAGGAAGTCTCAGGTACCCAAGAAAGTTTTCTTGGCTAGTGCTGTGAGTGATGCTCTTACCCAATCTTTACCGCAAAAACGGAAGGACCCTGGCCGTCCTACGATTTCTATTACCATTGGGGATAAGAACATCAACCGCGCACTATTAGATCTTGGCGCCAGTGTTAACCTGCTTCCGTACTCAGTATACGAGTAATTAGGCGTAGGAGAGCTGAAACCCACACACTGTACTCTCCAAATGGCCGATCGATCGATCACCCATCCTAGGGGTGAGTTAGAGGATGTGTTAATCAAGGTTGGGGACTTCATATTCCCCGTTGAATTCATTGTTTTAGACACACAGCCTGTAGCTAACCCCCGGAATCAAATTCCGGTGATACTCGGTCGCCCATTCCTTGCAAGCTCAAATGTTGTTATCAATTGTCGAAATGGTTCGAATAACCTATCTTTTGGAAATATGACAATTGAACTCAACATTTTTAAGTTGGGGACTCAGCCCTCCGAACCGAATGCTCATATATTAAACGTTTTCTCAATCCAGGAGATCACCCCTGAAGAGTGTGAATTTGAGGAGTTTTTGTTCGATAACGATAACCTTCACGCCACTAGTGCGTTCCTCTTCGAACCTGCTGCTGTTTCTGCGCCTGACAATGACTACGAGTGTTTCACTTTCTCGAACTATCTTATCCACTCACTACCCGAGTTTGAGTCCTTCGAATTTCCGGATGAGTTACCTGAACCATCCAACTCTGTCGCTTACACTCGTTTTGAACCTTTGCTGGAATCTTTTGAGTTCGAGACCTTTTCACCAATCTTTTCTCTAATCGTTTCACTTCCAACGCTCGAACTCAAGCCTTTGCCATCTCACCTAAAGTACGCTTACTTGGTTGAGAACGAGACCCTCCCTGTTATCATCTCGGCTTCTCTAGCTCCAGAGCAAGAGAAAGCCTTTCTTACGGTCTTGCACAGCAATAGGCAAGCTTTTGGCTGGTCCATTGCGGACATTCAAGGGGATTAGTCCCCTGATCGTTGAACATCACATTCATCTGATGGATGATGCCAAACCAGCCAAGGATCCACAAAGACGACTCAACCCAGTCATGAAGGAGGCTGTAGAGAAGGAGATCGTAAAATGTCTGGATAGTGGTATCATTTACCCTATCTCTGATAGCCAGTGGGTTAGCCTCATTCATGTTGTCCCTAAGAAATCAGGCATAATGGTCATTACTAACAAGGCAAATCAGTTAATCCCTACTCGCACCCAAACTGGGTGGCGAGTCTGCATCGATTACAGAAAACTCAATGCCGCAACGCGGAAAGACCACTTTCCGCTACCTTTCATTGATCAAATGCTTGAACGATTGGCCGGACACGAGTACTACTGCGTTCTTGATGGCTCCTCCGGCTATAATCAAATTCCCATCGCCGAAAAAGACCAGGACAAGACCACATTCACTTGTCCTTTCGGCACGTTCGCATATCGTCGCAAGCCCTTTGGGTTATGCAATGCGCCCGCTACCTTCCAGCGGTGTATGATGAGAATCTTCTCAGACAAGGTGGAAAAATTTCTGGAGATCTTCATGGATGATTTCTCCATCTTCGGCGATTCCTTTAACGAGTGTTTACTGCATCTCGACGCTGTCCTTACCCGATGTAAGGACAAGAACCTCACTTTGAATTGGGAGAAGTGCCACTTCATGGTGCGCGAAGGTATTGTCTTAGGACATATCATTTCACAAAATGGCATAGAGGTTGAAAAAAGCGAAGATTGAGGTCATTTCCAATCTCCCTCCTCCCAGATGCGTCCGAGACACCCGAGCCTTCCTTGGCCATGCCGGTTTCTATAGACGGTTCATCAAGGACTTTAGCAAGATTGCTAGGCCCTTGACTCTTCTACTGGCCAAGGACATGCCATTCGACTTCAACTCGAGCTGTGTGACTGCGTTTGAGTCACTAAATAGCTCACTCACTTCTGCTCCCGTTCTCTCTTCTCCTGACTGGACGCACCCATTTGAGATTATGTGCGATGCATCCCACTTTGCCATTGGTGCTGTCCTTGGACAACACATCGACAAGATGCCGCACGTGATCTATTATGCTAGCTGAACCCTGAACAACGCCCAACTTAATTATACAACAACTGAGAAGGAATTCTTAGCTGTTGTATTTGCTTTAGAAAAGTTCAGGCCCTACCTCATCGGCTCTCCAGTCATTGTCTACACAGACCATTCTGCTCTGCGCCATCTTTTTGCGAAGAAAGTTGCAAAATCTCGGCTTATACGTTGGATCCTCTTGCTTCAAGAGTTTGACCTTGTCATTAAGCACAAAAGAGGATGTGAAAACGTAGTCGCCGACCATCTCTCATGACTTCCTTCTTCGCCGTCGCTTCACATTCCGATCAACGACGTTTTCCCGGATGAACAGCTCTTGACAGTATCTTGCGAACCCTGGTTCGCAGATATTGTGAACTATTTGGCCACAGGATTACTACCGACTGAATAGTCAAGTCAGGACAGACTTCGCTTCTTATCCCAAATAAAACACTTTTACTGGGACGAACCCTAGCTGTTCAAGTACTGTCCCGACCAGATTATTCGTCGGTGTGTCCCTGACGAGGAATTCAAGAGTATGCTGTCATTTTGCCACGATCAAGCATGTGGCGGGCATTTTGGCCCCAGAAAGACAGCTGAGAAGATCTTGCAATGTGGTTTCTACTGCCCACAACTCTTCAAAGATGCTCATGACTATTGCAAGACTTGCTCCCGGTGCCAACACTTGGGCCGGATATCGCGGAGGAACGAGATGTCGCTCCAACCAATCTTGGTTGTGGAGATTTTCGACGTTTGGGGGATCGATTTCATGGGGCCGTTTCCCAGCTCTTTTGGGAACTTGTACATCCTTCTCGCTGTTGATTACGTCTCTAAGTGGGTCGAGGCTGTGCCCAGCCAGACTAACGACAACAAGGTTGTCGTTAGGTTTCTTAAAGAAAACATTTTCTCCCAGTTTGGGTACCCCCGAGCGATCATTAGCGACAATGGAACTCATTTTTGCAATAAGACTTTCGAGGCCTTGATGCGGAAATATTCCATTAATCATAAGCTATCCACGCCCTACCACCCCCAAACCTGTGGGCTGGCCGAAGTTTCAAATCGGCAAATCAGGCAGATACTGGAGAAGACGGTTTCCAAGAACCGTAAGGATTGGTCGCTGAAACTCACTGATGCCCTTTGGGCATTTTGAACCGCTTATAAGACCAATCATGGCATGTCTCCCTATCGGCTTGTGTATGGAAAGGCTTGCCACCTCCCTGTCGAAATAGAGCATCGTGCATTTTGGGCGATAAAGGAGCTGAATCTGTCTCTCGAAGATGAGGGCAGCCATCGGAAGCTGCAGTTGAACGAATTAAGGGAGCATAGGGATGACGCTTACGATAACGCGGTTGTCGTTAAGAACCGAACGAAGGTGTTTCACGATAAACACCTTTTGCGCAAGACATTCGTACCTGGTCAACAGGTACTGCTTTACGACACCCGGCTACACTTCCATCCAGGAAAGCTCAGATCTCGCTGGAAAGGGCCGTATTTTGTGCGGAATGTGTATCCGCATGGCGCTGTGGATTTGGAGAATCCAAAGGATGGTTTATTTTTCAAAGTAAATGGACACCGACTAAAACCGTACCTTAGCGCCGAACCAACAGAGGAGCTCCTGTTCTTACAAGAGCCGGTTTACCCTGCATAATCTTCCTCTGCCTACCACTAAACTTCGGTTATCCAGCCAAGAACAGTGGACACTGTTCCAAATAAGTTTGGGGATATGTATATACCATTTTGTATTTATTTGTGGATATTCTTTTCCATTTTTACTCTTTAAAAAACATTAAAAAAAATTTGTGTATATCTAACCGACAAATTTGACCCTTCAAAAGATCGCTTCATGCAATGACAGCGAGGACACTGTCTAGTTCAAGTTTGGGGGTACGCTCGGTACGCATTTCTAACCTTCGCATTCATATGTATATTTTGCATCTGCATATTAAAATCCATAAAACCCATAAAAATCAGAAACTTTTCTAAAAATATAAAAACTTTTTTGTCAAGTTGGCTAGTGGGAGAACTCTAATTCAACATTTCGACGGTTTTGTTTGATAAGATAAGAATAACTAAATCTTATTTTTAGATTTTGAAAACGTGAAAGATAACTCTCCTTTGAAGTTAACTATACCTGATATACGTCTTTACATCACACTCCACATGTCGTGAGTTTTGGAAATTAGATGACAAGTCTTTTATGTCTAAAAACTTTTAAATGGATAAATGATTTTCTGAGGATCAAATAGGTTTGTTCTGAAATAAGTAATATCATGATTAGTTTATGAAGTGAAGTGAATATGAAGGAATGTTATTGATGCCTTAATTGGAACTAAGTCTGGAAAATAACCCATCTGGAACTTGATTGGAATGATTACACACCGAACCCACTAAACACGTCTTTTATCCCAAAAAAATTAATTGAACTGCCGGTTATATCTCCGTTCGCATTGAATCATCATGATTTTCACGCTAATTTGTCTTTTGTTTTTGGACCTAGGTAACTTGAGTAATTAAGTCCGCTGGGGTGTTTCTACACCTAATGCCCTAAAACCAACTGGTTTGGATGCATTGGCCCAAAGCTCGTTAAGAAGCCTAGAAAGTCCAGATTAAAACAAAGTCAAGCAAGTGTTCTCTCAGAGTTAAAATTCCTAACGGTTCTTTGTATGAGAATAATCTTGACAAAAGACAGGTTTTTATAAAAAATATTTCTAGCGGAGATATGAAGGTTTTATTCTATGATAAAGACTATTGCACGTTCACTGAGGTGTGTATGAAATGAAAGCAAGAAAAAGGTGGAGTGAAAAATAAGACCTAGTTTCTGTTAAGGAAGATAGAAATTCTGAAGTTGAAACTTTAACTGGAAAACGAAACTTGAAAAAAATGCTTAACTCTTTATAAAACTTATGTGATCCTTTCAAAATTCTTAACTGGGCTTTATTGTGTGACATGATGACTTTAATCGATCCTTCTGGAAACTTAACGATACTATTTGCACTGCACGTAAAGACATATAAAATCATAAGTTAAATAAGAAGCGAGATGTGAAAAATAAAGGTTCGATAGTCTAGACTTAGGATAATAGAATTGTTATTTTCTGAAACAGAACTTTAGGGTTTGAATCATAATTGTTTTGCAAAACTAGCTTGACCGGATTTTGTGGGTAGTATCCGCTGAAAACCCTCAAGAGACAACACTCCTCCTACTAGGGAAACCTAGAGTTTTAACGGCTTGTTGCACATGCTCATTGCAATCGCGTTCCCTGCGAAGGTGAGGTTAGGAATTTTTGTGAATAAATTGGTTTTGCTCGGGACGAGAAAATGATAAGTTTGGGGGTATTTGTTCATATCAGATTTTTGCATTTTTATACCGCCCAATTTTTATCACATTGCTTATCGGTGGCACTCTTGAGCCGTGTTTGCTAGTCAATTGCTGGATATATGTTCTCGGCTCTAAACGGTGAAATTCATGGAAAAGCACGACAAAATCCGGATTACTGTCAACCACAGATAAAACACGGGTCTCCGCTCTCTATCCGTATGTTGCCGCACACCAGTTTAAAGAGACAAAATGGCAAATCAATGTCATTTTCATGCACATGGCTCAATGGCAACACAAGATCCAAGAAATCTATGCGGAGCTCGAGGAAATCATGACAAAATGATCCATATCAAATCACCTTTTGACTTGCTGAAATTCTGGACAACTTGTGGAGAGATTCTGAGAAACAAAGTCTACCAAACTGATCCAAACATCAACACTGAGAACCAAAAAAATACGAGGAGCCAATTCCTCTAAACGGCCGTGTTTCCGCGGCATAAGCGTGCTTAGGCCGCGGAACCGCGGCCGTACGGACTCCTCAGTCGACCAAATTTCAGAGGCAGTTGGGTAATTTTGTAAGGAGGCAGATTGTTGCCCTAGGTTTCAAGTTCCCTGCCTATAAATAGTCCAGAACATGCCAAAGCCAAGGGGGCATATTCTTGTATTTAGATTTTAGGTTTTATTTTGTTGTTCTTCTTCCTCCTCTCATCTCTTCTCCATTAAAAAACTTATAGTGATCTTTTGTGAGTGAAGAATGAATAAAGGAGTTCTTGTTCTTACCATGCTTATCTTGTTGTAATTGTTAATTATATTTGCTTGTATTTTCCTTTGCTAATCTAGTTGTTGTTATTTGCTATTTGTTCTTTCTTGTTCTCTTTTTCTTTATTCTTACACAACCATGATGCTTACGCTTTATCCTTGCCAAGGTGAGGTCGCAAATAGCTAGTTGTAATCTTCTAACCTCTTTCTTTCTATCTACCTCCTTTGTTTTATTTTTCGTTTTCCTTATAATGGGTGAGTAGTTTCCATACTTGTTAGGGTAGGATAAGGAAAGTTTGAGAGAAGGAAATCTCTCTCACTCTTTCCTTGCCCAACATCTTAAATCGAACTCCCGTTAATTGAACCACAATCCGCTCCCTACGGCACCCTATCCTACATGATAGCGGTGATTCCTTAGTGAGACCGGTTGTGGTTGAATTAATCGGAGGTTAAGGCTAAGAGCCAAGAACGGACGGACAAGCACCAAAAGGAAGAACTTAAGCGTTGGAAAGCCTAGCTTATACTCGCAAGTTCCTTCCTAGTCGTGCTAATCCCCGTTGTTGCCGATTACCATAACACCGATATTAAGAGTGGCAACGAAAGAAGTGAGCGACTCCTAACTCAAACTAACCTAATCCTAACCCTAACAAGCTCTCTTTACATATTATTTTACCACATAGTTAATCACAAACAAATCTGGACATTAGGACTTAACTCGTTAAAGCATATAGAAAAAGATTCCCATCTCCCTGCGGACGACCCATACTCAACCGGCTAGCTACAAGCGAAACCGTCTTGATTGCGGTAATTAACTAAACTTGAACACACAGAATCTCTAACAATCACCTGGCCAGGGACTACTCGTGTAATGGCTCTCCTAGACACAGCGCGATGTCAACCCCCAATACCGGGAGAGACGAATCCTGTCTAACCGTCACTGCCTCCAAATGTTTTGAGACTGTACCCAACTACTACCTGTTTGCATGACTCCTTTGAGCCGTGGTAGGGTAGTAATCTAAGTACAGTGGGAACACACTCGAGGCGAAGTGACAGTGTCACGTCAGCGGACTAAGCTGTACTCATGTCACCTGGGAACTGATAACTGACGATAGGTATAATACCAACCAACAGTTCCCGACGAGTCCTGTCCAGTGTACTCGTAACCCAACGAGTACCCCCATACTATCTCCAGTACGACGTACTGATGGCTATGGGACAGACCACCTCCCCTGCTGGGATGAGAAGAGCATACGCTAGTCTACCCCACAGTATCGATGCCCTGTCTCGATAGTCCTTCGACTAGGGACCTGTATAAGGATGTGCTTATAGATTACCCAGCCCCTACAAGTATGACTGCCATCACAATGCTGGTAATCAAGCAAAGATCCTAAGGGCTCCACTAATATGTATATAAGCGATATGCTAAAAGAAACACATGCACATATTGAAGTAGAGACAAACCAAGTAGCATACTACCATTTTGAACAAGATTGTCAATACAACTGTGAATATCCCAAACTTCCATTAAGTAATATACAAGCTAGTATGATACAGTAATGGTCTCTAGGGCATATACACTAACATTCAGTTGGAATATCCTGCACCTCATTCTACGGGGAAAGAACCGAGATCACTTCACCGGGAGTGACCTCTTTATCAAAGGTTTTCACCAATATATTTTTAAAAAAAGCTATCCGGTTCCTTCAACGATATCAAATTCATTACGTTAAAGGTTTTTTGCCAAAAACCATTCGTAGCCCTCCGCCATTTCAGACGGGTAGCATGTAGTATTCATGCTATGTTTGTTGTCCTTAGTCAAGGCATAGTATATGGTAGTTGCTTGTTACCTTTCTGCTGCATAGATAGATGCGTTGGTTTGGGACAGTCGTATAGCCTTGTTGACCCTAGTCAATGGCTTGTACGGGTGGGTTCAAATTAACCTGGACAATGACGGGTAGAACTTGATATGTGACTTATGATTTGTAGGCCATAGTCAAGGTCATAAGAGCATGGGGCAAAAATCACATCGGGAGTTTCTAAAGAAACTGAAACTCAATGCGATGAGTGGAGTCCATCACGTTATCATGCGATGATAGTTGGATCCCGATTCCCAATGATGAGTTGGTTTACTCCTCGGGTGATCCTGACTAATTCTTCTTTCACGTTTGGAGGAGAATTTGACGTTACAGTGGGAGGTTTCCTGATTAGATAAATTGGTAACCATTCTGATCTAGGTTAGAGTGCACGCTGAGTGTTTCTTTTCTCTCTCTCTTTGGCATTGACCATGACCCGACCTAGACTATGACTCAGTGACCAAATTAACCAAACCTTCTTAAACACTGGCTTTTGGATTGTCAGAGTTGCAAACCTCATTGCCACTCCTACTTTTACCCTTTTCTCCAGGACACCCTGTATTACTAAGAACGTCCACTTCCATTTGATAAAACCATCGTATGGTTATATATGAACTCGAAGGAATTTATTCGAGGATGGTTTCCGGTTCTGAAGAAAACGAATAGGTCTATTCAGTTATCTTTTCCTTTTACCTTCTCTCAGGTTGCGAGTACTCCTTGGTTTAGAAGATAGTACACCTATTACACAAATTGGATAGTCTTCTTCCAAACCTTAGGCTGGTGCCGAACGGTAGGGAATGAAGAAAACCAATTAGCCTAAACGGTGTACAGATGGTATTATGTTAAGATAAATAAAGGGATTGAAGGAAGGCAAAGCAAACTGCGACTGCTACTCACGACCAAACTAAGTACTTCATTACCACTCCAACTTCACCTTTGTATTTCTCCAGAACACTCCGTATCACTACGAAGATCCACAGTTTATTGGATACTCCATCGTATGGTTATAAACGAACTCGAAAGGAACTTGTTCCAGTTCGGGGATGGATTCTGGTTCAGGAGAAATAGGAATAAGGTTTATTCGGTTGTCTTTTATCTTCACCTTCTCTCGCATTGCGAGTGCTCCTAGGATTAGGACAGTACACCCGTTAGGCTTATTGGATAATCTTCTTCCAAACCATAGGCTGGTGCCGAAAGGTAGGGAAAGAAGAAAACCAATTAGCCTAAGAGGGTGTACAGAAGGTAATGACTAAAGACATATAAAGGGATTTGGAGAGATGGCAAAGAAATATACGGTTTAAGTTGTGAATCTGATAATGGAAGAGGAATTACTAGGAATACCTAGATACCCCTATGAAACATTTCAATGTTTCAGTTTCGCTGTGAACTGATTAAAAGAAAACTGATTTCCCAATTAGCCCTTGCTCCAGGGTATGTATTTACCAGGTAAGATTCTCACATCTGTATGGTTTTACAGATGATGAGTGGGAGTAAGTTATTGGGAATTAGGTGATTATCCTCATTATGTCGGAATTCATTGTAATTGGTAATATTTGAGGAAATCGCCTAGGTTGTTTACTGGACGGCAGATATTTGGTTTTGAATATCCGTTGTTATGCACCAATTTCAAATTGATATATCTGTACGTCTATTTTTATAGAGAGAGATAAAACTTTTTGAAATTATGTTCATGACAATTACCTATATCAGTGGATGGTTAGGTAAGGAGCATTAAACAGTGGTGTAATTCTTCTTAACCATAAGTACAGTTTTCAATCTACGACACACAGCAAATGAGTTATTAGACTCAGGGGACTTATACAGAGTGTTGTATGTTGTCCAATGTCCATTAGGACAGAGGGGTTGGTCCTCGTACTATATTCGGTTTACTTATCACTTCTCTAGTTTTTAGACAGGTGTTTCGTAGAAACACAGGGTCCAAGTTTTGAGAAGTTATAGGTATGTGGATAAAGTAGAGAACCAGGTGCTGCAAGTATCGGGATTCTTCAGGGTGATCGAAGATGTAGATACTTGTGTATGGTATTCAGTTGATAGTAATGATTAAGAGAACTTTCTACTCTTTCAGGTTACTCATAATTGGAAGCTTTCCTAAGTTGAGTAACGCTGATCGGCCTCTTTCCATTTAGTTGACATGCACCGGAGACAACTGCATGATCTAAATCTGGTTCAATTAAATCAGTGCCTCTGTTTCTATATTAGAAATAGAACAATTCATATCATGACATTGTTAAGGTACGGGGAGTTGTACGGCTTATGCTTAAAACCAGACTCTAGATAATTCAAGGCACATTTCTGTAATGGCTGTTTGTGGGTTGACCCAGGCTATGACGAGGGTTGACTTTCTACCATCTGGAAGATCAATAGTGATATTGTTCTTGACTCGCCACAGTTTTAAAAGAAATGGATTTTTTCAGAAAACAATAGTGGGAGTATGATAGAACTGGAAGTAATTCCATAACCGCAAACGATTACTGAAAATTTGATAAGAACCTAAAGATTCAATCTGGTTTGACATTCCATTAGCCACTCCGCAGATATGGTGGGTAACCTCAGGCACCCGAGAGGTACTCCGGTAGCCTCAAGGACGGTGGCAGGGAGGTTCTTGTTTACCCAGACAAGCCATTGCTGTTTTTCCAAACTATGAGACCCGGCAGGAGGATGAGTATAGCGTCATTCTAAACTGGCTTTAGAAGTGCATGTGTATATGACTCTGCCAGAGGGTTGTCGTAGTCAGTGGGAGCAGCGGAAGCATTGGTGGACAAGAGGCTTATGTCTATTTATAGACTAAAGAAGATATAGCGGAGATAGATCATCTATTTCTGATGTGACAGTCATAGGTTTGACTTCATTAGAATAGGGGATGGATCTGTTAAGAAGGTAGTAGGGTATGATGTCATGGTATTTGGATGACTTACACAGAGTAGGAAGTGATATTGCTATACTACGATCGGTTATGCTTTGGTTGTCACACAGTAGTTTCTCCATATAGGACTTGGATATTATATCAAACATTCTGGTTACTGGATCTATAGTTTTAGATCTAGATTTGGGTAGTTTTCCAATCTGGGTACTTAGACAGCATTCTACAGGTGTTTTAGAATGGACGAATCCTGGCATGGTAGTGTACCTGCAGGTGATGGAGTCACCCTCTCTAAAGGTGTCTTACAGACTAAAGGGGAGATGGATGTGCATGATTGGCGGATCACTTGCTTAGGCAATTGAGTCAATCATGAGATGTCAAGTACCACACCAGATGTTGTTTTGGCAGTAGATGCAATAAGTTGATATTGATCCAACCCTGGAGAAACATTCGAAAGCAGTTTTAGAAAATAGGTGGATGTTCTAGGGATATGATAACGACAGCCTCATTCGGGAGACAGTTATCATTCCAGGCTTCTAAGGTGACCTGGATGACAGAGTGGCAGTCAGAGTTGTTTTCCCTCTGACGAGGGGCAGTATTTTGGACAGGTGGTCCAGGCAGATACTGAGGGAGGCATGGCGCAGGATACTGATTGAGTTCAGTAGACAATACGGTCTAAGAAGTTTGGATTTGGAGTTCACTTGTGAGCTAGGTCCCATCAGATATCCAGACATATTCTAAGACAGGTATTGCTCATTTCGGGAGATGGCTTTCTCCGCGAACTTGAGATTAAGAGAGACATAGAAAGAAACATCTGAGCGGATCCACTCACTAAGGCTATTCCTCGAACGCATTAGTTTCGCAAACAGGTTTTGTGAGACTGATTAGTAGAGGAGCTAGGTGTTCGGTATCACACAGGCTGTGAGTATGCGACATCGCAATAATTAGCCTTGAGTGCAAGTAGGAGATTGTTGGAGATAGTGCCCTCAGAGTCAATTATTGGATCACAGGCACGTGATTGCAATGAATGAGAGAGGACCTATACCGGTAGGACAGTCTTACTCAAGATGATAGTATGCTATCTGGTTTATCTTTATCATCGTGTACTGTTTTAGGTGACCTTACAGGTCACTATTGCACATTGATAGAGCCCTTAGGATTCTTTCTTGACGACCAGCAGTATGATGGCAATCATATACGGGGAGCTGGGGTCTATAAGCATATCCTTAAAAGGTCCCTAGTCGTGGGAGCTTCGAGACAGGGCATCGATACTCAAGAGTAGTCTAGTGTATATAGTCGAGACCCCGACGAGGGGTGGTGGCTGGTCTCACAAGCCACTGGTGTCAGTTGGTTCACCTAAGATTTATACAGGTGCTCATTGGGTTATGAGTACACCGGACAGGACTCGCCGGGAACATGCTAGTTGGTCTTATACCAGATGTCAGATAGCAGTTCCCTGGTGACATGTGTACAGGTTAGTTCATCGACCTGAGATCGTCATTTGTCTCGTGTGAGTTCCTACTGTACTTTGACTACAACCCTACCACGCTCAAAGGAGACGTGCAAACATGTTTTAGTTGGGGACAGTCCCGAGCCACATGGAGGCAGTGAGCGAATCTGCGGGGATTCGTCTCTCCCGGTATTGGGGGTGAGGTCGTGCTGTGTCTAGGAGAGCCATTACATGAAGTCCTTGGCCAAGGCAGGAGATTTACTGGTAGGTATTCCAGTAATATCTCAGGGTGTTCTGGGCTACACTCCGACACGACTTGTACCGCTTTTGGGGGTCTGACTTTTACAAACCCTCTAGGCCCGCCATGCGATGCTCAGAGACGAACGGACCGGACTGTACGGATATTGTCGCTGACAGGCTCAGTAGGGTGTCAGGATGAGTTCGCTCATCGACCTCCCTTTTGGTCAATACCTGGTAGCCCGTTACGTATGGCTAATACCTCTGACGTGCTAGTGGTTAAATCCACAGCCAAAGTATTGACGAGTCTTTAGAGTCCCCAACAGACCGTTTCTCAAGTTTCGGGCGAAATGCCATAGAGGCCGAATGGAGATATGGCAGGGTTCGATCATATACGTGCGGTATTGCACGGATCATGATCGGACGGATAATACTAGTGGGCTTTGGTTTAAGCCGAATCCTAGTATTGTACAGTGTAGATTTTGTCTCATTGCATTTGTATTCGGTCGAAATACAAATGCGGGTATGTATATACAGTTGCGGGGTTTTCCTGTAATTTACTACGTGATCATTTTTCTGAAGTTGCCAATTTGCTTTCCGTTTCGGCCATTTTTCCTTTGTTTCTTTCCTTGGCTGAAAATTGGTGGAGAAGGGCTTATTTGCAATTGTGCAAATTAGTATTGTGGAGCATAGTCTTTGTATATTGTTGCTTCATGATGGTTCCACCATCCCTTGACTTCTTTTTCCATCATTGCTTGAGTTTTCTTGATGGTGATGGGATATGATTAGGTTTTGGAGTGAGCTTTAGTTGTGATGATTATTCCTCATCATCATATATTTTTCTCTTGCTTGCATTATTGTTCCGTTTTCCTTAACTTTTTTCTCCCACCTCTCTCATACTACAAGCAAGGGGCCGGTCATTCAAGAGAGAGGGCTGCCAAAATTTTGGAGGGTGATTTTTGTTCTCTTGATGCTTGCAAAATTCCCAAGTTCATCCAAAAAAAGTTTATACCTCATTCCTCCACTAAAAAGGGCAATTTCATACAACCCCATGAGACATAAGTTCTATAGATTTCCTACAGCATTCTTGGACACGTCGACTCGCCGACTTCGTCCCCGAGTTGCCTCGGTCCAGAGGTGGGAGCCCGTAAAAGAACCCGGCGATGTGGTGCCCTTCCGACGAGGAGATGAAGACCGAATATTCCGTGGGGAGATCGGGACGACAACGAGAAGACCGAAGGATACAGATCGCTCGGTATATCTCTCTACCCCTTCTCTAGTTAGCTAGGAGTAGGTTAATGGCCCGATCCGGGATTTTAGTGCGCGGTGGTGTCGGTTCAAAAGATTTGGAAAAGTATCGTTTCCGCATTTTGGCTTCGTTCAGACGGCCGGGGCGCCACCGTGCACTTACAGTATTATGTGATGGTTCATGTCAATGGCATTATCATTTCATGCACTCATTTTGTAAAGAATAACAAGCAAGCAAAAGTCTTAGCCATGAAATGATACCATTGTCATGATGATGGTCAACAAGTTCAACCTAGTCAACCGGACAACAAAGTCAACAAGACAACAAAGTCAACCTTTCAACCCAACCATGACACGATAATACTTAATTAATATTATTATTAATCATATTTCTTATTCTCATTAGGGTTTAGCAAAAGTCAACAGTCAACAACCCTAATGAGAATCCTCTGCCTCTGTCTCTGTCAATCGTGCATACACATCCGCATCCGCGTTTCGAGGAACACGAATACAAACAAGATAAAACCAATCCCAAAATGTATACTAGGATCTGGCTTAAACCAAAGCCCACTAGTAATAACTGTACGGACACTAAACGTGAACAAGTGCACGGATGTGACCGAACCCTGTCATAAAACCATGCGACCTCTACTCTTTTTGCCTAAAGGCCAATATCTCTCTGTATGGGACTCTAAAGACTCGACACTACGCTGGCAGTGGGTTTAACCACAGACCTCAAGCGGCACTAGCTGTGCGTAACGGCCCCCAGGTAGATGCCGATAAGAAGACAGACGAGGTGAACTCATCTGAACTCCTACTGACCCTGAATGTGACAGTCTCCGTACAGTCCAGTCTGTTCGTCTGCGAATATCGCATGGCGGGCCTAGGGGGCGGTAAACGTAAGTCCTCTAATAGCGGTACAAGTCGTGTCAGAGTGTAGCCCAGAACACCCTGAGATAACACTGGAAACCTACCAGTGTATCTTGCTTGCCCTGGCCAGGGACGACTGTGTGTAATGGCTCTCCTTGACACTACGCGATATGAACTCCCAATACCGGGGGAGACGAATCCGGTCTAACCGTCACTGCCTCCAAGTGCTTCGGGACTGCACCCAACTACTACCTGTTTGCACGACTCCTTTGAACCGTGGTAGGGTAGTAATCAAAGTACAGTGGGAACACACTCGAGGCGAAGTGACAGTGTCAATTCAGCGGGCTAAGCTGTACTCATGTCACCTGGGAACTGATAACTGACGATATGTATAGTACCAACCAATCAGTTCCCGACGAGTCATGTCCAGTGTACTCGTAACCTAACGAGCACCCGCATTCTATCTCAAGTACGACGTACTCGCGGCTATTGGACAGACCGTCTCCCCTGCTGGGATGAGTAGCACATACTCTAGCCTACTCCGGAGTATCGATGCCCTGTCTCGATAGTCCTACGACTAGGGACCTGTATAAGGATGTGATTGTGGATTACCCAGCCCCCAGTAGTGTGACTGCCATCACAACGCTGGTAATCACGCAAAGATCCTAAGGGCTCCACTAATGTGTACACACATTGAAGTAGAAACAAACCAAGTAGCATACTACTATTTTGACCAAGATTGTCTATACAATGGTGAATATCCCAAGCTTCCAATAAGTAATATACAAACTAGTATGATACAGTAATGGCCTCTAGGGCATATACACTAACACATCTTAGGTGAACCAACTGACACCAATGGCTTGTGAGACCGGCCACCGCCCCTCGTCGGGGTCTCGATAGTATACACTAGTCTACTCCGGAGTATCGATACTCTTTTTCGAAACTCGCACGACTAGGGACCACTTTTAAGGATGTGCTTATGGACTACCCAACTCTCACGTATATGATCGCCATCTACTGCTGGTAGTCAAGCAAGAATCCTAAGGGATCTATCAACGTGTAATAGTGATCAGTAATGTCACCTAAAGCTATAAACGATGATAAAGGCAAAGCAGATAGCATACTATCATCTCGAGTAAGACTGTCCTACCGGTATAGGTACTCCTCAATCATTGCAATCACGTGCCTGCAATCCAATAATTGACTTTGAGGGCACTATATCCAACAATCAGTGTCTAGTATCGACACAAAACATATATAAATCCAAATCCCAATAAATCAATATCTCAGGCTCCGGCAATCTGGACTGGCCTGTATCCTCGAATCTCAATATCTTGGGCTCCGGCTATCCGGACTGGCCCATATCATCAAATCTCATCCCTCAGGCTCCGGCTATCTGGACTGGCCTGTACTCCGATCGGTATCCTCCGGATATCCGTCGAGTCATAATAAAATCACCGGTCAGTAGTGCTTCCCTGTCACAGGCTCAACGCCATCATCTGCGACCTTCTCATCCCGGGATACCGCACCGGGTCCACCATGCACCCACAGACGGTTCCTCCTCCTCCTCGAATCGGGTGTATGATATCACTCAAGAGCCGAGAAAACTCACGGTGGACATATCCCAAATCATATTATGAGAAAACCGCAACTTCCATTTTAAAATGATAATCAGTTTATAAAATCTTTGCGGTTTCTCTAAATCCAGAAATCTCATGGAGATCCAAAATCATAAATCACGATGTAAATAGATAATGAATAAACAATGAATTTCATAATATTGGGCTCCGGCGATCCGGACTGGCCCTAATAATAACGCATGAAAATGAACGTATAAATTTGCATGACAATCACAGTAAGAAATGCAATGTCTAAGCTATCAACTAACAAGTGATATCAATGAATTAATATTCTCTACAGTGTACGCAGCATGGCAATTACTAATGATGATGTGTGTGAGCCGGCTAGCAGGTGTACGTGGAACATACGCATCATTGGCAATGGTGCTGGTGTCCTTACATCATGATTTCAATAATAGCATATGAAAACGCAACATAAGCAAGCAATGCGATGCGAACAGCAAGAATATGCAGGAGCTGAATAATAAACACAACAATAAAATAATCTACAAGTAAACTACAGAACTAAACTAACAGACTAATCGAAACGGTAAGGAAAACTACCTAAGTCTGAGTCGATATATATACATATCTAGTAGTCGGTGATTCCGCCTCAATAGTATCATATACGATACAATATATATAATATGATATCCTCGAGTCAAGAGTGCCGATCTATCATCAATATATAGCTCGTATGGTAAATCTATCATACGGCATCTCAAATCTGGGTACGGGTCAAATATCACATTTATCTCATAATTCATCTGGTATCCTTTTCCTCATATATCATGATCTAGGGGTACTGATCTAAGTCTAGTACATACTGATACCATCTATATAAATGTATGCGTGTGTCTGAAAACACAACACCTAAGGACCTGCTATATTAATCATGTCGTATCTCATAATACGAACCATATCATATCACTGATCTCGTGGCATCATGCCCAATCTCATCGACTCATCTCCAAGTATAATATACTATCCTCATAATCCATGTATAAGTATACGTATATATATACATAGTCCTATACCCATGTGTATATATATATACATATCCCCATATACGCACAAGAAAATAAAATGCATGCATGTGTGTGTGTGCGCGTGTGGGTGAAATCTCTAATCTAGGGTTTCGCGACTAAGAAGCTAAACTAAATTACTTCTAATTACACTAAAACCGTATCATTAACCTTATAACCTATATGGATCAACAGTAATCTCACAATAAACATATAAACGTATATATATATATATATATATATATATATCATACACTACGCTACGAACTGCGGGGTGCTATACGCCATCCACTCGACTTCCTCTATAGATATATATCTACTCACCTTGATTTTGCTTGCCGATGTTGATGTCACCATCCTCTTCTTCATCGTCTCGAAATCCATGTGGGGGTACCTACATATATAACACAATCGCAATGCGTATTAAAATCAAGTCGGAAAACCAAAACGGCACACGTTTCGCTCGTAGGTCAAAACCTAAAGCCTCGCATGTAAAACTCGACCAATAACCCTAGTCGTTGGCGTTCAAACGCCACACGACGAAAACAAAATATCAATTACCAAAACCAATTTCATAAAAAGCCGCAAAACGAAATCAGAAACTTAGAAAACATGCTCCAGATTTTACCCTAGGTGAAATTAGCCAATTTTGCATTTATAAAGGGTCTATTTTACTGAAGATAAAGCCCTAGACAAAGAATTAGCCAAGACTTCCCTAATCTGGCCGCAATTTGTGGCCAGAATGAATTTAATTGCGGCCAAGGATTGGATTTGGGGTCTTGGGTTTCAGGGGTAATCATCTAGTCACCTGCACACCTCACTATACTTGCTAAATAATTTTTAGAGGCTCCGGGTGTTAGAATATCTCCAATTCACATCGCAATTCCTACAAATTCCCGATATCGAGGTTTCTAATTTAATGTTACGGGGTTTGATTTTCTGGTTTAAGTCTCTAATCACACACTAAAGGGATTGTATGGTCTTTACTAACCTCAATTACACTTCACAATTCAAGAATTCCCTACACCCTCATCTAGGAATTTTCTATGTTTACAAAACCACACAATATCGATTCTAAACTAACATGGATGCTAAAGAATTGAAATACTATTCTAATGGAGCAAGAATTACCTCATTTGGCAACTCAAGAAATTTCTTGAGTTGCCCCAAGTGCTAAAAATCCTTGCTTTCTTGGTCCAAAGTGTTTGTAGTGAGCTTGTGCATGCTTTTTGTGAAGTGGAGATGAACTTTTGATGTATTTTTTGAGGGTGTTTTGTGGTGTGTAGTGGTGGTGGAGGAGGGGTGCTGCTATGGTGAGATGAGGGAGGGAGAGATTGATGAAGATGTGAAGGGAACAAAGTGATATGGTCCAAGGTTGACCCCTCACCTCTCCCTCTCTTGCCCATACTCTATATTCTATGCTTTTATTTAAAACAACAACCATGCATGAATGAAGGAAAAAAGCCATGATAAAAAAATGTAACAAATGTGTAAAATGACATGGTGCATGTTATGTGCACAAAACTAGCTTAATGCACGATTAGCGATATTTAATCACGATTAGCCTTGAAAAGCAATATAATTAATTATATAACAATCTATAAATGCTCAAATCTTATAAAACCCCTCTTTTCAGTAATTCCTATAATTTTCTAAATATTTTTCAATTTATCGGTATTTAATTATACCGCATTATCATAATATTTATAATATTTATTATTTAATTTTATAAATTCCTAAAAACAATATTTTATTTTTCTTAAATGTTATAGTCTTCCCCCCTTAAAGAAATTCGGTCCCCGAATTTAAATTTAAACCCCTCAAATACTAAAACATTTCAGTAAAATGATCAACTCATCGTGGCTCCGAAATCATAAATACATAAGACACATCGTGGCGCAATGCATGCACATGAAAACGAGTATATAAACCAAAATCAAAATTCCGTCAGGCATCCCGCAATCATCGGAGTTATGGGGAAGACATGAATGTAAAAATCTAATACGAAAGCCGACATGATGTACATCAAGTTATACATGTAAACATCATTAAAATATTTGAAAGAAATGCTTGCTAAACTCTTTTCCAATCACTGTGCAATGCATGTATCACGACACAGGGCGGACGTTTATAGTAAGAAAATAACTATATATATATTCATATCCTTCGTTTAACATACACGTCCCGCCGTTTTTTTGAAAATAATCTAGAAAGGTTCCCTTGTAAAAATTTTCGTGTCATCTCAGACCCGTAGGTAAATACTGAGATTATAGCTCCCTTTTGGAATTCCTTCGATAACTATCAATGCATGCAAAAATATATTCAAGTACTGTCCTCTTACTAGTCCTGCTCCGCTACTATACCAAATAGTAAATATCATAAAACATGCTGCTCAAAGGAAATCAATCCCAAAATGCATATAAGAATGCCGCGTATGTCTGGTGCGCATGGAAATCAAAACAAATAAGTGTTCCATACAAGTGCACAGAACAAATCTAAGTGCAACGGGTGTGCACGAAAACACCTGTCAAGGGCAACGGGTGTGCCTGACAGCAATATCAGGTGCATCTGATATGCACGAAGAATCTCAATTTAGTGCCTCTGGCATGCACCAAAATCGCATCAAGCGCCTAAGCATGTGCAAGAATCTAAATCAAGTGCACAAGGTGCTCGAAAACAAATATCGTGTATCACAATCGATATCGATGATATACAACACATTTCAATCCAAATCCAAATCAGGTATACCGTGGTATATAATCTCACAATCATGTGCATCAGCGTGCACAAAAATCGAATCAAAATACTAAAAGTGTTTGAAAACAATGCCAAAAGCATAAGTCAAATCACATGGATACCAAATGAAAATTAACATCTTGAATGACATCAAATCGAAGTCAGGTGCAACCGTAGTGCACAAAATCTCAATCATGTAAATAAATTGCCTAAAATACCAAACTCAAAGATGACGGAAATAGTCCCGCTCTAGAACATCCTCTGTAGATCTCTTGCCAACTGTCATAGTCACTTATAGCATGTCTCGTCGACGATGCCGAACTTTGGCCTGCTGGGTGTGCACAATATGACCGATCCTAGGTCCAAGCCTTCTCGTATAGTATTCCATAAAGGTTCCGTCGAAGTCTCTCTCAATCTCATTTCTGTCGAACTGCCCGGAAGTTATCACCCTTTACTAAACCTAATTCTTATTCCGGAACGGCTGCATATTCATTACGACTCCTTCTGGAAGGTATATCCATATTCGACGCCTCTGCATGCGTGTCATGTCTCTGATGTCAGCGGAGGGGAACGTCATCTCGAAATCTTGTACGAACCTCTTACTCCACTTTTCTCTAATGTCGACTGATTCGGGCTCGTCTCTTCGAGGCTGCATGGACTACGCTCCAACGGCTATACTCGTATCTGGAGTCTCCCAAGCAATGTATCCCATCATCTGATATCCGAATGATGTCGAACCTTTCGATCGATTCGTCAAAGTTCCATAATCCCCCAAGAGCTCAACATCTTGAGTACAGTTTAATAGTATTCCAGTACATGCCACAGTACCTATGGACCAACCGTAGAATGGCAAACCTAAGCCTCATTAATAGCACCGCAAAACTGCTGTAAACCCTAAGGTTTCAGAGCGTTCTCATGGTCATTATATCGAGTTAGGGTCATTCTTCTAGAGGGTCCACGGAAATACTTGCATGTTTTTCCGAATACTTTAAACTTGGAAAATAGGTTTCTGACATTCGATCGTCTTCTATCGACTCCCAATGTACCTGCGTGAAGTCGTCTCTAGCTGGAATCAATCAATCTGATGACCTCGCGTCGGGGTAGGCCATGAATCACATGTCCTAGTCATTCCTCCTTGGGTGACTAGTGATCTTCTAACATATCTCTAAGTACAACTCGTGCGGCAATGGCTCCATCATCTGGGGCGGTATCTCATCATTCACAACAACAACTGGCTCATTTGTACGCATGCTGAACAGTGCATCAATCATAAAAAAATCGGTGAATCGACGTGTTAGGTCCACGTTACCTTTCCCGGTTCTTTCAGGGTTGCGGAAACGGTGAAAAACGATTTTTAGGGTTAAGGGTAACATGGACTAGAAAACCCGGATCTTTGCTAAACAACACACTAGCAACTACTATGAGCTTTACCTACTCGGTTAGGGGGTTATACCTAGTCTTGAACTCCTTCTCTTCTTCTCCTTGGAGTTGGTTGGATGGTTCTCCTCGTCGCCTTCTCTTGCCGAAGAAAGATTCGCCCGAGAGCCTCTACCTTGAGCTCCTTCCTCGAACTTGAGGTAACTAAAGTATTAGGCTTGATAGACCTTCAACCTTAGGATGAGTAGAGATGAGTTTTTGTGTTTTATCTTGAAGGCAAATGGTTCTCAACTCATGAGAGGGATTTTGCCTTGAGAGAGAGGAAGAGGATGAGAGCTATGGATGAGAGAGAAGATGCAAGTAAGAATGAATCAATTTTTTACAACAATGCTATCTTATTTTAGAAAATGATAACAATAATAATAATTAACAATTTTTGATGGTGAGTTGATGAATGACCATTATCATTTCATTCATGAAAATGAAATGCTTTGTGCAAAAAATAAGAAACATCTTTGAAAACAAATGATGATGGTCAACAAGTCTACTTTGGTAAACCCGTCAACAAAAGTCAACAAGTCAACAAAAGTCAAGAATTCAACTCAACCATGGCACAATAATTGTTAACTAATATTATTAATCATATTTCCTATTCTCATTAGGTTTTGGAAAAAGACAACAGTCAACTGTGTATATGTTGGAGATAGTACCCTCAGAGTCAATTATTGGATCACAGGCACGTGATTGCAATGATTGAGGGAGGACCTATCCCGGTAAAACAATCTTACTCGAGATGATAGTATGCTATCTGGTTTATCTTTATCATCGTGTACTGCTTTAGGTGACCTGACATGTCGCTATTACACGTTGATAGAGCCCCTAGGATTCTTGCTTGACTACCAGCAGTATGATGGCGATCATATACGTGGGAGCTGGTAGTCTATAAGCACATCCTTAAAAGGTCCCTAGTCGTAGGAGTTTCGAGACAGGGCATCGATACTCCATTAGTAGACTAGTGTATACAGTCGAGACCCCGACGAGGGGCGGTGGCCGGTCTCACAAGCCACTGGTGTCAGTTGGTTCACCTAAGATGTATACAGGTGCTCATTGGGTTATGAGTACACCGGACAGGACTCGCCGGGAACCTGCTAGTTGGTCTTATACCAGATGTCAGATAGCAGTTCCCTGGTGACATGTGTACAGGTTAGTTCATCGACCTGAGATCGTCATTTGTCTCGTGTGAGTTCCTACTGTGCTTTGATTACTACCCTACCACGGCTCAAAGGAGTCGTGCAAACAGGTTTTAGTTGGGTACAGTCCCGAGCCACATGGAGGCAGTGAGCGGATCTGCAGGGGTTCGTCTCTCCCGGTATTGGGGGTGAGGTCGCGCTGTGTCTAGGAGAGCCATTACGCAAAGCCCTCGGCCGAGGCAGGAGATTTACTGGTAGGTATTCCAGTAGTATCTCAGGGCGTTCTGGGCTACGATCCGACATGACTTGTACCGCTTTTGGGGGTCTGACTTTTACCAACCCCTTAGGCCCGCCATGCGATACTCATAGACGAACGGACCGGACTGTACGGATATTGTCACTGACAGGCTCATTAGGGTGTCAGGATGAGTTCGCTCATCGACGTCCCTTTTGGTCAATAGCTGGTGGCCCGTCACGTAATGGCTTATACCTCTGACGTGCTAGTGGTTAAATCCACAGCCATTGTATTGACGAGTCTTTAGAGTCCACCACACTTTCAGTTACTCAGCTTTCGGGCGAAACGCTGTAGGGGCCGTATGGAGATATGGCAGGGTCCGATCAGATACGTGCGGTATTGCACGGATCAGGATCGGACGGATATTACTAGCCGGCTTTGGCTTAAGCCGGTCCTAGTTTAGTACTGTGTAGATTTTGTCTCATTGCATTTGTATCCGGTCGGAATACAGATGCGGGTGTGTATGCACAGTATCGGGGTTTTCCTGTAATTTATTACAGGACCATTTTTCTGGAGTTGCCAGTTTGCATTCCGTTCCGGCCGGTTTTCCTTTGTTCTTTCCCGGCCGGACTTTTCCGATGGAGGGGGTTATTTGCAAGTTTGCAAATAACATTTGTGGAGGGGGTATCTTGCATTTTGGTGGCATCATGATAGCTTTTCATGATTATATTCTTTTTCCATCACCTCATTTGCTTTATGTGATTAGAAATGGATGATAAGTTGATGTGAGTTTTGTTATAATGATGTTTGGATATGGTCACCCTCTCTCTTTTCCTACACTCATCTTCCTCTTGTATTTGGATTCATATTTCATCCCTCCACCATTCTCACTAGATGTGAGATGCTTCACTTGAGAGAAAAAGAATGAAAGAGTTCATCTTTGTTATGTGAGGAATTCTTCATCTCCTTCTTCTTCTGGTTTTGGAAAAATGAAAGCACCATTTTTCCTAACCCCATTCCTCCATCAAGGCAACTACAAACCCCAAATGAGACTAGCATGATCTACTACACATTCTACAGCATATCTTGAGCATGTCGAGTTGCCGGCTTCATGCCCGAGTTGCCTCGGTATTGAGGCGGGAGCCCGTAAAAGACGCAGGCGATGTGGTGCCCTTCCGGCGAGGAGGCGACGATGTGGAGACAAGACTTTCCACGGGAGATCGGGACGATGACGAGAAGACCGGAGGACTCGGATCACTCGGTATACTTCTCTTCCCATCTCTTGTTAGCTAGTATAGGTTAATGGTTACGATCCGGGTTTTCTTTGTCCGCGGTAGGGCCGGTTTCCGAGTAAGGAAAAAATTTTGATTCCGCATTTTGGCCTCGAGTACGAGGCCGGGGCGCTGCCGTGGCGCAACAGCATATACACCCGTACCATAACCCTAATGAGAATCCTCTGCCTCTGTCTCAGTCAGCTGTGCATACACAACCACATCCGTGTTCCGAGGAACACGAATACAATGAGATAAAACTAACCCCAAAACATATACTAGGATCTGGCTTAAACCAAAGCCCGCTAGTAATAACTATCCGGATACCAAACGTGCATAATTGCGCGGATATGAACAAACCCTGTCGCAAAACCATGCGACCTCTACTCTGTTTTGCCCAAAGGCGAATAACCCTCTGTGTGGGACTCTAAAGACTCGATACTACGCTAGCAGTAGGGTTAACCATAGACCGCAAGCGGCACTAGCTGTAAGTAACGGTCCCCAGGTAGATGCCGATAAGAAGACTGATGAGGTGAACCCATCCGTACTCCTACTGAGCCTGTATGTGACAATCTCCGTACAGTCCGGTCTGTTCGTCTGAGAATATCGCATGGCGGTCCTAGGGGGTGGTAAACGTCAGTCCCCTAATTGCGGTACAAGTCATGTCGGAGTGTAGCCCAGAACCCCCTGAGATAACACTGGAAACCCACCAGTATATCTCGCTTGCCCTGGCCATGGACGACTATGTGTAATGGCTCTCCTAGACACGGCGCGATATCAACTCCCAATACCGGGAGAGACGAATCCTTTCTAACCATCACTGCCTCCAAGTGCTTCGGGACTGCACCCAACTACTACTTGTTTGCATGAACCAGTAAAGCCGTGGTAGGGTAGTAATCAAAGAACAGTTGGAACACACTCCAGGCGAAGTGACAGTGTCAAGTCAGCGGATTTAGCTGTACTCATGTCACCTGGGAACTGTTAACTGACGATAGGTATAAAACCAACCAACAGTTCCCGACGTGTCCTGTCCAGTGTACTCGTAATCTAACGAGCACCTGCATACTATCTCCAGTACGACGTACCGATGGCTGTGGAACAGACCATCTCCCCTGCTGGGAAGAGAAGCGTATGCACCAGTCTACTCTGGAGTATCGATGCCCTGTCTCGATAATCCAATGACTAGGGACCAAAATAAGGATGTGCTTACAGACTACCCAGCCCCCACTGGTGTGATCGCCATCACAACGCTGGTAGTCAAGCAAAGATCCTAAGGGCTTCATCAATATATTTTTAGCGATATGTTAAAAGAAACATATACACATATTAAGATAGAAACAAACCAAGTAGCATACTACTATATCAAGCAAGACTGTCGTAAAACCATATATATATATATATATATATATATATATATCCAAAGCTTCCAAAATGTATTATACAAACTAGTACTATACAATAATGGCCTCTAGGGCATACATATCTAACAATCTCCCACTTGCAGTAAAGGACAGTAATTGGTGTACCACATACCCAACTTCTGCACTAGGGCCAGCTGCTGGCATACCGCATACTCAATAGCTCAAAAAGTCGCTCGAACTGCGTTTGAGGGAGGGCCTTTGTGAATGGATCCGCCGTGTTGTCTTTTGTGTCCACTCTTTGTACCTCGATCTTCTGGTGATCAATGATCTCCCTGATCAGGTGATACCGCCTTAAGATGTGTCTGGATTTCTGATGGGACCTTGGTTCCTTCGCTAAAGCTATAGCCACATTGTTATCGCAATACAATGGTATTGGGTTTACAATGGACGGAACCACCTGAAGTTCACTAATGAACTTCTTCATCCAGACCGCCTCTTTTGCGGCATCGCTTGCAGCAATGTATTCAGCCTCCATCGTTGAGTCTGCGACGGTATCCTGTTTGGAACTCCTCCGACACACCGCCCCTCCATTGAGGGTAAACAAAAAACCCGAGACTGATTTGCTGTCATCTTTGTCACTCTGGAAGCTTGAATCGGTAAAGGACTCGACCCTGAGGTCTCCATTACCGTAAACCAGGAACATCTTCTTAGTCCTTCTCAGGTACTTGAGAATGTTCTTCACTGCCGTCCAGTGGTCCTCACCTGGGCCTAACTGATACCGGCTCACCACGCTTAATGCGTAAGCTACATCTGGTCTTGTACATAGCATCGCATACATTATAGATCCTACCGCCGAAGCGTAGGGTATAGTGGTCATGCGAACCCTCCCCTCATCGGTCTTAGGAGACATCTTCTTGGAGAGGGTGATTCCGTGCAATGCGGGTACATTACCGCGGTTGGAATTTTCCATACTAAATCTCTTTAGTACAGTCTCTATGATCCTGCACTGTGAAAGTCCCAGTAGTCTCTTGGATCTATCTCTGTAGATCTTGATCCCCAGAATGTACGAGGCATCACCCAGGTCCTTCATGGAGAACCGTTGTGACAAGAATAGCTTGACCGATTGTAGCATAGGAATGTCATTTCCTATCAAAAGAATGTCGTCCACGTACAAGACTAGGAACACGACAGTTTGTCCGACAATCTTCTTATAGACACAAGGTTCATCTTCGTTCTTGATGAAATCAAATTCCTTGATTGCCTCATCAAAACAGATGTTCCAGCTCCGCGATGCCTGCTTTAATCCATAAATGGATTTAAGCAACTTGCATACCTTCCCGCTGCTCCCACTGTCTACGAAACCTTCTGCCTGATCCATGTAAACGCACACTTCCAAACAACCATTTAGAAAAGCCGTTTTAACGTCCATCTGCCAGATTTCATAGTCATGGAAGACAGCAATGGCAAGTAGGATCCGAATGGATTTGAGCATATCCACTGGAGAAAAAGTTTCGTCAAAGTCCACACCAGGTCTTTGACGAAAACCTTTTGCAACGAGTCTAGCCTTATAGGTTTTCACCAGCCCATCTACACCAAGTTTCTTTTTGTAGATCCATTTGCATCCAACGGGTTTTACCCCAGGTGGAGCAATATCCAAGGTCCACACTTTATTGTTGTACATGGACTCTATTTCGGATTGCATTGCTTCCTGCCACTTATCAGAGTCCCTACTGATAATCGCCTGCCTGAAACTTGTAGGGTCATCTTCTTCCAAGATGCAATCCTCTCGATCCCCGTCTATAAGAAAACTGTAGTATCTCTCGGGCGGACGAGAAATCCTACCAGATCTGCGGAGTGGCTGAGGTTCGTCTCGGACTATTGAATTTTCTGGTTCTGCTAAATCCTCAGTTTGAGTTTGTGGATCAGATATTTCATCCAGTTCTACCGTGCTCCCACTTATTTCTTTTGCAAGAAATTGCCACTCTAAAAAGGTGGCGCGACGAGCAACGAACACCTTCTGTTCCTCCGTGTGGTAGAACAGATATCCCAGAGAATTTCTAGGATATCCCACAAACTTGCATAAAACTGACCGTGCCTTAAGCTAATCTGGATTTTGTACTTTTACATAGGCCGGACAACCACATATCTTAATACGTTAAAGATACGGTTTTTTACCACTCCATATTTCTTATGGAGTCTTAGGCACAGATTTAGACTGAACCTGATTCAATAAGTATGCCGTTGTTTCTAGCGCAACTCCCCAGAATGAAAGAGGTAACTCAGCATTAGTAATCATAGATCGAACCATATCCAATAGGGTACGATTCCTTCTCTCCGATACACCGTTGTGCTGTGTTGTATAAGGAGGAGTAAGCTGAGAGAGAATACCATTCTCTTTTAAGTAATCTCGAAATTCCGTGCTTAAGTACTCCCCTCCTCTATCAGACCGGAGGATCATGATACTTTTTCCTGTCTGGTTCTCTACTTCGTTTCTGAATTTCTTGAATTTCTCAAAAGTTTCAGATTTGTGTTTCATCAGATACACATTTCCGAAGCTAGAGAGATCGTCAGTGAATGTGATGAAGTACGAGAACCCACCCCTTGCATGTATAGACATTGGACCACATACATCACTATGTATGAGTCACAAGAGCTCTGTTGTTCTTTCTCTATGTCCGGTGAATAGAGATTTGATCATCTTCCCTTTGAGACAAGATTGACAAGTTTCATAAGATGAAAACTCGAACGCATTCATGAATCCATCTTTATGCAACTTACTTAGTCTTTTCTCTCCGATATGACCAAGTCTACAATGCCACAAGTAGGATTCATTCGTATCTGAATTCTTCCTCTTGCGTGTGTTTTGTATATTGAGAACTGTATTCTGATTTAGAACGTAGATACCATTACACTGTGTACCTTCTGCAAGTAGTACCTTATGAAGGTAAATGTTCATGATATTTCTATCAAGAATAAAGTTATATCCATCTTTATCGAGTAAAGAAACTGATATGATGTTGCAAACCATGGAAGGTACATAATAGCAATCGTTCAAAATCATAGTATTGCCATTTGGCAACACTAGGTGATATTCACCGACGACTGCAGCATTAACTTGTGCTCCGCTCGCTACTTTGAGCGACATATCACCAGGTGCAACTTTCCTGCTTTTTCTCAATCCCTGCAATAAATTACAGATATGAGATCCTGATCCGGTATCAAGTACCCAGGAGGTAGGGCTGAACGTGAAGCAGTTCTCAATTACAAGAACACCTGAAGTAGATGCAAAACCATGCTTCTTCTTCAACTGGGTATTCATGGAATCCATACAATTCTCTTTCCCTTGCTCATACTTATGACTGTTGTCACAAGTTAGAGCCGAACCAACGTTCCCCAGCCCCGAATAAGAATTCGGATCGGTCAAGCGATACATTTTACTATCTTGATTAGGGCGAGAAATGGTTGCTACTTGGATAGAGAGAAAGGAAACACTCAGCGTGCGCTTTTGCAAGATTAGATTGGTTTATTAGTTTATCTAACCAGGATGGCTCCCACTGTTTCCTCAAATTCTTCTTCAAACCATTAAAAGAAGAACTAGTCGGGATTAATTACACGTCACAATTCTTACTTAACCTTTCAGCCAGGCTAGTGTTGGTACTTCGAGGGAGGTTTTCCAACGCTTTCGCGAAGTTCCTTAACTAAGTAACCTCTTTTCCCTGGAGGCATAGCCCCGCTAACACCGTTCTAGACACCTACATTGTTTATAGCATTGATTGATAAGTGAAATAATCTCCCGAGAGTAATCCAACTCATCAGTGGGATCGGGGTCCAACTATCATTGTGCGATGACCTAGATGGAATCCACTATAGTCACCACACTCCAGAAGGTATGCTAAATCTGCAAGTTTCAATTTCTTTAGAAACTCCCGATGTGGATTTTTGCTCCTAACGGTTTATGACCATGACAATGCCAACATATCATAAACCGCTAGTCAAGTTCCGCCCGTCGTTATCTTGATTATTTTAGACCCACCAGCAAATCTCTTGACAATGCCAACATAGCTATGCGACTGTCCTAAATAATCCGAAAAATAAAACTGCAAACAAGCAATACTTAGCTACCGATCACTACGCCTTGACAATGCCAAAATACGCAGCTCGAATACTAAGTAGTACTTATAGGAAATGACGGAGGTCTACGGCTGGGTTTTTTGCGAAAAACACGTTAACGTAATGAACTTGATATCGTTGAAGGAACCTGTTAGTGTATATGCCCTAGAGGCCATTACTGTATCATACTAGTTTGTATATTACTTAATGGAAGCTTGGGATATTCACCTTGTATTGACAATCTTGCTCAAAATGGTAGTATGCTACTTGGTTTGTTTCTACTTTAATATGTGCATGTGTTTCTTTTAGCATATTGCTTATACATATTAGTAGAACCCTTAGGATCTTTGCTTGATTACCAGAGTTGTGATGACAGTCACACTCGAGGAGGCTGGGTAATCCACAAGCACATCCTTATACAGGTCCCTAGTCGTAGGACTATCGAGACATGGCATCGATACTCCAGAGTAGACTAGCGTATGCGCTTCTCATCCCAGCAAGGGAGACGGTCTGTCCCACAGCCGTCAGTATGTCGTACTTAAGATAGTATGCGGGTGCTCGTTAGGTTACGAGTATACAGGACAGGACTCGTCAGGAACTGATTGGTTGGTACTATACCTATCGTCAATTATCATTTCCCAGGTGACATGAGTACTGCTTATTCCGCTGACTTGACGCTGTCACTTTGCCCCGAGTGTGTTCCCACTGTACTTTGATTACTACCCTACCACGGCTCAAAGGAGTCATGCAAACAGGTAGTAGTTGGGTGCAGTCTCGAAGCACTTGGAGGCAGTGACGGTTAGACAGGATTCGTCCCTCCCGGTATTGGGTGTTGACATCGCGCTGTGTCTAGGAGAGCCATTACATAAGTAGTCCTTGGCCAGGGCAAGTAAGATATAATGGTAGGTTTCCAGTGTTATTGTAGGGTGTTTTTTGTCACCCCATTGAGATGGGAATACGCGCACGCGTCTCAGGTGTACTACAGATTCCCCCTGCCTAGTGTAGGCTGGGGTTGAATGATTGTGGGGATCCGAATCTCCGGTAGCCGCGGACTAAGCTGCCGTTAATTACCCCTCGCCTTTGGGGCGAGGGAACCTCCGATTAACGGGTTAAACTGGTCATGCGAACTCAATGTGCAGTATACGTGTGTTCTGTTCTGAAAGGGGGGTTTTGGATATATCGGGAGCCACGGAGAGTTTTTACGGGGGTCCCGCTACCCGGATAGCGGGCTGGGGGTCAAGAGGGCTAGCAGCCCCCTTGCGGGGTTCGGGGCAGCGCCCCGGCCCGAAAATTTTCTTGGAGGGGGAGAATGCTGCGGAGTATGTATATGTATGAATTTGTATACATATGTATATGTATATGTATATGTATGTACATAAAAAGAGGGGGAAAAGGCATCCAAGGGATGCATGGGGGCCAGCGCTTTGAGTGCTGTGCGCTTAGGTGCTGTGCGCAAGCGCGCGCGCGCCACGTGTCGGCACGCGGGCGCTTTGCACAATGCGCGCTGCGCGCAGGTGCGCAAGCGAGCGCGCGCGCCACGTGTCGGCACGCGGGCGCTTTGCCCAATGCGCGCTGCGCGCAGGTGCGCAAGCGAGCGCGCGCGCCACGTGTCGGCACGCGGGCGCTTTGCGCAATGCGCGCAGGCGCGCGCGCCATGTGTCGGCACGCGGGCGCTTTGCACACTGTTCAGACTATAATATTGCATTTATCATTCCCCTATTCTTATCCTTTTTATAAATAAACAGGTACTCTTGACGCACGTTTGTTGCATATTACAGGATACAGGTCTCTGGAGCAAATAAAGTGGAAAAGACACAAAACAACAGAAAAGGGACTTTTGACCAACTATTAGACGGATCCTAGTCAAGCCCAGTTCACATAGGTGTAAGGCAACGAATGTCAAGGTGAAACGGTTAAAAAGCCCAATACAAGTCTTCACTGAAGATCTGGAGAAGAGTGAGAAGCCAACAGAGAAAAAGAAGTATAAAACTAAGAAGCCCAAGATACAAAGAAAATAACCCCAAAGTTTGACAGCCCAAGTCCACAGTTTGGCCGCGGAACCGCGGCCAAACCTAGCCTGGTGCCGCGGTTCCGCGGCCGTACAGAGAGCATGTCGGTGGAATTTTGGTGCGTCGGTGCGTCGTTGTGGGTGTTGGGATTTTTCGTGGGCAAATCTGTAATTGCGCATGTGCGAGAGTCTGTAACCCTAGGTTTCCTATTTTCCTATAAATTGTAATCTTAGATCTGAAAAATGTATGTCTCTTTTCAATAAATAAAGTTCAGAATTTCTAGGAGTGACATTCAGATCTATTCTGTCTTCTACTTGGAGGGAGCCATCAAATCTGTAGGTAATTTATTTCCTTGCTTTTATTTTCTAGTACAATTTATCATCCCCTAATGAGCGAGTAGTCTCCTCGCTTGTTAGGGTTAGCCTTAGCGAAAGGGTTGAGAGATGAGATCTCTCACCCCTTTCAATGCCATCTTCACTTTAGAGTTAGAACTCCATGCATACGCACACATCCGCTCCCTACGGCACCCTACCCCTCGAGGTAACGGTGAACCGTAGTATAAAGGGCCGGTTGCGTGCGTTTTCCATGGGGGTTAGGGTAATTATCAACAAAGGAAGGATACAAATCTAGAGGAAGAAACATCTTCCCAAAAGATTCGTATCCACTTTATTGATAATTAACGTAACATCTAATAGATCTAAAAAAGAAGGCATTGAAAGCGGTGAAGGAAACATTAATCTTCACAACTTCCCCTGAGCCTAACCCTAGCAAGACTCTTAATTAGATTAATTAGATCTAGTTTTTATAAATTTTTATAAACCAATCAAAACGACAAATAGAATCAACTCGTTAAAACACACTAAAGAAATTTACCCGTCTCTGTGGATCGACCCGCACTCACCGGCTAGCTGCGAAGCGACGCCGTTTCTGATTGCGGTAAACTCATGTTTTTGACACTAATCAAATGGCGCCGTTGCCGGGGATGGCGTAATTTTCTCTTTTTGTATGATTTCGGGTTGATATAAACATTGAAAAAGTATAAAAATCAGAAAATACAAAATCCAAAAATTAGCTTTTCATTATTTTTATCGGTTTGAAGGGTTTCTCGTTTGAATCTTGCAGGAACGACAAGAACTTTTGGATCTGGAATTTTACAGAGGGTCAAAACAGAAAAGAGAACATCAAAACAGAGAGGAATTGCAAGCACAGAACAGCACAAAATTTTCCAGAGGCTGAACCCACCACAGTGCCGCGCTTCCGCCGCCAAAGTAGGCCATCTGCCGCGGTTCCGCGCTCCTTCTGCCACGTCAGCGCATAATTTTTGCACGGTTTGATCTCTTTTCTTCCCCTCTGCAACCTCCATATCTCCACTGTAAAACTTTCTGCGGGGTTCTTTGCGCTAAAAAAAATTCTTCTTCCCCCTTCTAAATAACAGATTTGCTGCAGGTTTCTTTGCGCCGCGCTAAAATTGATTGCAAGTGAATTTTTGTTTTGCATAATTTAATCGGACTTAAGGGGCTATTTGACCAAACTCAGATTGGGTGGGGATTTCATCACCCTTCCCAGGACCCCAGAAAACACCTAAAGCATTTTGCATCGACCACCTTTAATTAAAAAAGATTAGACTCAGACCTAAGGACAGCGAGCTCAATAGGAAAAGGACTAGGGTAGGCATCGGCCGTTTATCCTAACCGACACTGCGGTGTCTAGGCTAGTGGTTATTAATTAGGCCCACTGTAGTGGTGGTTCCTTCCCACTTACCTGGCCGTATTTGTCCGTGAAGAGGCGGTTTGAGGTCTATTTCTAGCCCTAGTTAGGAGCTGTCTAGTAGACCTAGGCGACCCTAGATCTAGGCCTGATTGTGCATGTGTGGTTGATACAGTTGTGTCACGAGTCCGTTTTCAAAAACCTCTTTGCAAAACTCACACACAAATAAAAAAATATTAAAAAAAACAAATAAAACTTTTCAAAAACTTGCAACTTGTCGCAAAAAGAAAACCTAAAAATTCACCACACCACTTTCCCTCACTGACGTTATCTTACCCCCACATTCTGTTTTTCTTTTTTCTGACTGCACTATCCCTTTTAGTGTATGTCAGTTTGGACTAGGGATACAGACGCCCGATTAGTCCGCGTTTCGTTGGTACCGACCAACGAACCCTTCGACACCCAAGTCGAAAATCCGTCCACTTTCTTACCTTCACCTTTAATTTCTTCCACCGAAGGTATGTCGGGATTCAACCCCAATAATACCTTGCCGACGGGAATGATTCCACCTCCACCAGGTGCGAATAACCCGAACCAACCGCCTGTTGAAGCGCCCGCACGAGTTGCGCTCCAGGACCTCTTCTACCCCATCCGCACTTCTTTACCCACTTGTCTTTCACCCCCACCGGCAAATGGGGACAATTTTGAGATTAAACCACATTTCATCAATATGCTGCCGAAATTTCACGGTTTGGAAACTGAAGACGCATATATCTTTATTAATAAATTCCAAAATGTGTGCGCAATGATGAAAACGACCCAATTGAGTGATGACGCTATAAGGCTAAGGGTCATTCCTTTCACCTTATATGACCTAGCCGAGAAGTGGCTATATAGCACCGCATCACATTCTATTAGGAATTGGATGAGTTTGTGAAAGCTTTTCTAAAAAAGTTTTATCCTCACCATAAGACTGCCAGAATCCGTAATGAAATAATTCAATTCTCACAACTTCCGTCTGAACCATTTTGGAAGTGCTTCGAGAGATTCAAGGACCTATTAGTTCAATGCCCTCATCATGGGATAGAGAGTTGGCAAATTTGCCAAACATTATACGAGGGATTGAACTCGGCAACAAAGCAGTTGCTAGAAACCACCTGTCAAGGTCATTTTCTCTCTAAGTCTAGTGATGAAGCGTAGCAGTTTCTCGAGGATCTTAGTGAGCAGACAATACAGTGGGAGAGTACCAAGACCACATCATCTTCTAGTGGTCAATCTAGGGCAGGCATACATCAAGTAGAGATGTCGATTGCCATGAAGGCCGAGATGGCCGCTCTTACGAAAAAGCTAGAAGCGATCGAGACCAAAATCTCATCGTCTTCTCCTTCCCCTGCTATGCCCCTACGTACTGTCTGTGCTTGTTGTGCGGATCCATCGCACATGACCGAAGAGTGTCCTTATAATGCATCTACACAAGGACAGGATCAAGTCAATGCTGCATTTCAGCAACGACAAAGAAACGATCCGTACTCTTCGACGTATAATCCGGGGTGGAGGAGTCACCCAAATTTCGCTTGGAACCAAAATCAACAATTCCAAGGAAATAATAATAATTTCCAAAGACCTCCTCCTCCACAACAACAACAACAAGCACCCTAGCAAACTCAATATCAACCGCAACAATTTCAACAGCAACCTTACCCTAATCAGGTGAACAATTTTGTGCCGAACAATGATTACCAGCCAAACAATTATGTTCAACCCAATAATGATAAGGTTAGCTCGCTCGAAAGAAGTCTAGAAGCATTCCTTAAGCAATCTACACAGTCTACAGCAAGACTTGAGACTTCTATTCAATCTTTAGTGCAAAATAGTACCTCCCACGATCAGAGTATCAAATCTATTGAGGCACAAATTGCACAACTCAATGCAGCTTTGAGCGAGCGCGAAAAAGGAAAACTCCCGTCTCAACCGTTGCCCAACCCCAGTCACGCACATGCTGCACACAATCAGCAAAATCATAATGTGAATGCTGTGACCACGTTGAGATCGGGAAAAGTGTTGCGGAACAATGTGGGCATTAACACTGACACCCCTGCCGGTGGGTATTCTTCTTCTTCTTCTTCTTCACCATCTTCTTCTTCTTTAGAGCCTATTCTCCACCCTTCAGATGGCTCTACCTCTTCTAGCTTGAATGGACCTAATTCTCACGACACAAACACATCTACACGAGGTACCGTTCCAACTCAACAATCTGATCCACAAAAATTGGACTCAACCACTTTTCCAAATGTTCCTTTTCCTAATCGTTTGAGATCCAATAAACCAACTCCTCAAATGGAAAAGACTGTCGAGTTGTTCAAGCAGGTTAGCATAAACATCCCTCTTTTAGATGCAATTCAGCAAGTTCCATCATATGCCAAAATTTTAAAGGACTTGTGCACCAAAAAGAGGAAGTCGCAAGTGCCAAAGAAAGTTTTTGTGGCTAGTGCTATTAGCGATGCTCTTGTAAATTCCTTACCCCCAAAGCAAAAGGACCCCGGGTGTCCTACCATTTCGATAACAATTGGGGACAAGAACATCAATAGAGCACTATTAGATCTTGGTGCGAGCGTCAATTTGCTACCCTATTCTGTGTACAAGCAATTGGGCGTTGGAGAGCTTAAGCCCACTTACTGTACTCTCCAAATGGCTGACCGGTCAATAACCCATCCTAGGGGAGAGCTGGAGGATGTGTTAATAAGAGTAGGGGATTTCATTTTCCCCGTTGACTTTATCGTGATGGACACACAACCTGTCGCTAACCCCCGGAACCAAATTCCGGTAATACTAGGTCGACCATTTTTGGCTACTTCCAACGCAGTGATCAATTGTCGTAACGGTTCAATGAACTTATCTTTCGGCAATATGACAATTGAGCTCAATATTTTCAAGTTAGGAAGTCAGCCTGCTAAGCCCAATGCTAGCGTACTTGATGTTTGCTCGATCAATGAGATCGCGGAGGAGGACTGTGAGTTCGAGAATTTTTTTTTCGACCACAGCAAAGTTAACGCCACTAGTGCATTGCTCCTAGAATCCGACACAGCTTTCGCGGCGGATAACGATTTTGAATGTTTTACATTCGTCGACGACTTTGAAGACTCATCACCTAATTTGGAGTCTTTTGCTTTTGAGGATGAGTTAGTTGAACCATCCGACACTGTTGCGTACACTCGGTTCGAACCTTTGATGGAATCATTCGAGTTTGAAACAACTACCCCTTTGTTACCATCTATTGTTTCACCTCCTAAACTCGAATTAAAGCTTTTGCCGACACACCTAAAATATGCATATCTAGGTGATAATGAGACCTTACCTATCATTATATCAGCCTCTCTAGCTCTTGAGCAAGAGAAGGCTCTCTTGATGGTCTTACTTAATAATCGGCAAGCTTTCGGCTGGTCTATGGCGGACAATAAGGGGATTAGTCCCCTCATAGTCGAACATCATATACACTTAATGGATGATGCCAAGCCAGCACGAGATCCACAAAGGCGCCTCAACCCCATCATGAAAGAGGCGGTTAAGAAGGAAATTGTCAAATGTCTGGATAGCGGTATCATTTACCCTATCTCGGATAGCCAATGGGTTAGCCCAATCCACGTCGTGCCCAAGAAATCGGGCATTACGGTCATTACAAATGAGGCAAATGAGTTGATTCCCACTCGCACCCAAACTGGGTGGCGAGTCTGCATAGACTATAGGAAACTCAATGCCGCAACAAGGAAAGACCACTTTCCTTTACCCTTCATTGACCAAATGCTCGAGCGATTGGCAGGGCACGAGTTCTATTATTTTCTTGATGGCTATTCCGGTTACAATCAAGTCCCCATCGCCAAAGAGGACCAAGACAAGACAACATTCACTTGTCCCTTTGGCACCTTTGCTTATCGTCGCATGCCTTTCGGGTTATGCAACGCACCCGCTACATTTCAGCGGTGTATGATGGGGATCTTTTCAGACATGGTTGAAAAGTTCTTGGATTTTTATGGATGATTTCTCCATCTTTGGCGACTCCTTCGATGAGTGTTTACGCCATCTTGACGCTGTTCTTACCCGCTGCAGGGATAAGAACCTAACATTAAATTGGGAGAAGTGCCATTTCATGGTGCGAGAGGGCATTGTCTTAGGACATGTTATCTCGCAAAACGGCATCGAGGTAGACAGGGCTAAAATCGAAGTGATTTCTAACTTACCTCCCCCAAAGTGCGTCAAAGATATCAGAGCCTTCCTTGGCCACGCCGATTTTTACAGACGGTTTATCAAGGACTTTAGCAAGATTGCTAGACCCTTGACTCTCTTACTGGCCAAGGACACGACCTTCGCTTTCGACTCCACATGCACTAAAGCATTCGAGTCTTTAAAACATTCACTCATCACTGCGCCCATCCTTTCATCTCCCGACTGGACGCACCCTTTTGAAATCATGTGCGACGCATCAGACTTTGCAATTGGAGCTGTTCTTAGACAACACATTAATAAGATGCCGCACGTGATTTATTATGCTAGCCGAACACTAAATGAGGCCCAACTTAATTACACAACAACAGAGAAAGAATTTTTAGCTGTTGTGTTTGCACTCGAAAAATTTCGGCCTTATTTAATCGGCTCTCCAGTCGTTGTTTATACTGATCATTCGGCTCTTCGCCAACTCTTTGCGAAGAAGGATGCTAAGTCTAGGCTAATACGTTGGATCCTTTTATTGCAAGAATTTGACCTTGTCGTTAAGGACAAAAAGGGATATGAAAACGTAGTAGCTGATCACCTATCACGACTTCCTTCTTCGCCCTCGCTCGATCTTCCAATCTTCGACGTTTTTCCCGACGAGCAGCTCTTGACCGTTTCTTGCGAACCATGGTTCGCCGATATTGTAAATTATTTAGCCACCGGCCTGATTCCTAATGATTGGTCGAAACAGGATAAGCTTCGATTTCTGTCCCAAGTAAAGCATTTTTACTGGGATGAACCCTATCTTTTTAAATACTGTTCCGACCAAATCATTCGTCGGTGTGTACCCGAGAGTGAGGTCAAGAGCGTGCTGTCTTTCTGCCACGATCAAGCATGTGGTGGGCACTTTGGCCCAAAGAAGACAGCCGAAAAAGTTTTGCAGTGTGGTTTCTATTGGCCACGACTCTTCAAGGATGCATTTGAATACTGTAAAACTTGCTCCCGGTGCCAACATTTGGGCCGGATTTCGCGGAGAAACGAAATGCCACTCCAACCCATTTTGGTAGTGGACATTTTTGATGTTTGGGGTATAGATTTTATGGGACCATTTCCTAGCTCTTTTGGAAATGTGTATATTCTGTTGGCGGTTGACTACGTTTCTAAGTGGGTCGAGGCTGTGCCCAGCCGAACGAACGATAATAAAGTTGTCGTTTGATTCCTTAAAGAACACATATTTTCTTGATTCGGGCACCCTCGGGCGATTATAAGTGATAATGGTTCTCACTTCTGCAATAGGACTTTCGAGTCCTTAATGCGTAAATACGCTATCACCCACAAATTGTGAACGCCATATCACCCCCAAACATGTGGGCAAGCCGAGGTTTCGAATCGGCAAATAAAGCAAATTTTGGAGAAAATGGTTTCTAAAAACCGTAAGGATTGGTCGCTTAAATTGATAGATGCACTATGGGCTTTCCGTACTGCATATAAGACCGACCTTGGTATGTCTCCATATCGGCTTGTGTATGGCAAGGCCTGCCACCTCCCAGTGGAGATCGAGCACAAAGCTTTCTGGGCTATCAAAGAGCTAAATTTGTCTTTAGGAGATGCGGGCAGCAACAGAAAGCTGCAAATGAATGAGTTGGAGGATCTAAGGGATGAGGCATATAGCAATGCCATAATTGCTAAAAACCGAGCCAAGGTGTTCCACGATAAACACCTTTTACGAAAAACCTTTGAACCTGGTCAACAGGTTCTACTTTATGACACTCGGTTACACTTGCATCCTGGTAAGCTCAAGTCCAGATGGAGAGGACCTTTTGTGGTCCGCACCGTTTATCCGCACGGTGCGGTTGATCTTGAGAACCCTGAAGACGGTACCTTATTTAAGGTAAATGTGCATCGACTAAAACCGTTCTTCACTGCGGATCCTTCGGAGGAGCTCCTGTTCTTGCAGGAGCCGATTTACACTGATTGATTTTCCTCCGCTTTCACCCCCAAATTTTGTTTCCCAGTGACACTATTTCAGATAAGTTTGGGGGTGTGTATATCATTTGTATGTATACTTCCAAATACCATAAAAATAAAAAGAAAAATGAAAATAAAAAAAAAAGGGGGGGGTTAATAATTTTTTTGGACCAAATTGCAAATTACAAGCTGTTTTTACAAATAAAACCCTCGTCTTATAGGGTGTTTTGTGTAAATAACCCTTTCTACCCCCTATTTAATGGAACCGAGCCCTTTCTTCTGTTCACCCTAAAACATTTTCTCCTCATAAAAACCCTAGGCGCCGCCCCTGCCCTCTGCAGAAATCTCGAGACGCGCCGTTACCAGAAGACCGCGGATCCGCCGCGCCTGACGTCTCCCGCCGCGCTTCCGCCGCCGATCTGCCTCGTCACCCCCTGAAATTTTCAGGGGAGGTAAACCTGAACCCTTACTCTCTGTTTCTGCATAGACTTTCTCTGTAAACTTGTGATGGCCCATAAAATGCAGTACGAGAGAGATTTCTCACCGGTGTTCGCACACGAGATCTATGGATCATACTTCCCACACGAAATTGCACAGAGGGGATGGAATTTCCTCCTCTATAACCATGGATCTGCATTTGCTGTCCCTAGCTTAGTTACCCAATTTTATGAGTCAATGGAAGAGAATAGCCTAGACAACTTAGGTTATATTAAACTGATTTGGGGAAATAATGAAATTCGCATTGATAAGGATATGATACACGAGGTTACACTAATACCACGTGTACCGGCACACGAACAACCCCTTCGCTTTGAAGATTATATTCCTTTAATGGGTAATGACTGTGCGCGAGAACCGCGCAAGGGGATCCAAGCACGGACCCTCTTCGCAAATGTTTTAACTGTGTGCCGGTGGGCATAAAACAATATTTTTGGAAGTTCTCACAACACAACCTTTTTCACCTCTTCCTTACATGTCGTTCATACTTTAATGACAAAAAACCCAAGATTCGACATGTGCACAGTTTTGCTATACTCCATAGGTTCGGGTAAACGAGGTAGTGTATATCCATGTCCCATGCTCGTGACCCAACTCTGCCGTTATTTCCTCCCGGCCGAGGAATTTGACACATATTTGTTAGACGATACCCTAGTTCGACCACATTTAGAGGGCGTCTCATCGTCCTACTCTAGACTAACAGATATTTGGACACGGACAGAGCCGGGAGAAAACGTACCTGCACACACCCCCAGCTCGAGCTCAACTTCGAGCGGGGAAGAGCTAACTCCCCAAGAACATGCGCGATTAATGAGAAGAACAGTGAGGAGATTAGACTCTTTGCGGGATGAGTTTAGGGCATCGGCACGAGAGCACGACCGTCGGTTGACGGAAATTGAGCGGGGGATCCAGACACTTCTGGCTAGGGGGGAGAGATCACGTTCACGCTCACGAGCGCGACGTGGGGCCGGGCAGTGAGGGCACTGCTTTGCTCAAGTTTGGAGGGTATTAGAGGGTAATGTATATAGTTATCCTTCGCATTGCATATTGTATATATTTTTGTTTTCCTTTTGCATATTTAATCTCTGCATTGCATCTTTATATAAAAATCATAAAAATTTGAAAAATTTGAAAAATACAAAAAAATTAGAAAACGAAAAAAAACTCATAAAAATTTGAAAAATTTAAAAACTTATATAAATTATTGTATTCAATTTTGGTTAATTAATTTGAGTTTGATAAAAGGTTAACTGAGTAGGAAAAACTAGATCCTAGACTTGGCAAATTAAAACCCTAAAAATAACATTCCTTAAAGTTTAGCGAGAGAGAGTATATGTCTTTGTAGGTTATTTAGAAATAGGCAAATTTTGGGTTCACTTCGTGGGTTAAGTCAAAACGAGGGAAGAGTATTAATGCTCTTATTAAAGTATAAGTTCGAAAGATAGTTCCTAGCTTGAGTTTAGATTCTGAAAACATGTACCCTACAAAATGCACAAACACGTACCTTGAAACTTGGATTAGTAGAAGAGACCTTGAATTACTCTTGTCTAAAGTCCTTAGCACAATGAACATAAAAAGAAAAAGAAAGTGTGAATAAAAAATGGACACTGGTTTTCGTGATTACTTAGGGCTAGAAAATTAATTAGCGAGGGTGCTTCATCACCTAGTGCCTTAGACCAACTGGTTTGGGAGTCACTGCTAAAAGCCTTGGGTGTTGCAAAAATAGAAAATACGCTTTAAGGGCCTAACGTATCTTGTAATCGGCTGTTGGTACCTCAAGAAGTATTAACGGTCGCATGAAGGATGTGTAAGCGAAAGTTAAGTGCTTTGGACAATGGACGAGAGTACGATTGCTTGATTTGAATTTCCAAGTGTAGGGGTGAAAATTACACACACGTGGGGATATGTGATTAGAGTTTAGATAAGAGAAAGGAATGAAAAATATAACTTGTATCTTTAATAGAGTTGATAGAAATTCCTAAGTGGAGATGAAACTCTAGAAGGAAAACTTATGAAATGCTAAATTCTAAGTAATTTTATGGAACATGTATAATCTTAAGTTGCATAATAAGGAAGTGTGAAGAATACGGGTGGATAATTTGCGTGTCAAAAGATAATAGAATTCCTTGTTAGGAAACCTAATTGGAAAACAAAAGTCAATGGGCTGAGTTGATAGGATTTTGTGGGTGTAGTCCGCTGAAAACCCTCAGGAGACAACACTCCTCCTACTAGGGACACCTCGAGGTTTAACGGCTTGTTGCACGTGCTCAGTGCAATCGCGTTTCCCTGCGAAAGTGTGGTTAGGATTTTAGTGAATAAAATAATAAGTTTGCTCGAGGACGAGCAAAAGGTAAGTTTAGGGGTATTTGTTCAGCCAATAATATTGCATTTATCATTCCCCTATTCTTATCCTTTTTATAAATAAACAGGTACTCTTGACGCACGTTTGTTGCATATTACAGGATACAGGTCTCTGGAGCAAATACAGTGGAAAAGACACAAAACAACAGAAAAGGGACTTTTGACCAACTATTAGACGGATCCTAGTCAAGCCCAGTTCACATAGGTGCAAGGCAACGAATGTCAAGGTGAAACGGTTAAAAAGCCCAATACAAGTCTTCACTGAAGATCTGGAGAAGAGTGAGAAGCCAACAGAGAAAAAGAAGTATAAAACTAAGAAGCCCAAGATACCAAGAAAATAACCCCAAAGTTTGACAGCCCAAGTCCACAGTTTGGCCGTGGAACCGCGGCCAAACCTAGCCTGGTGCCGCGGTTCCGCGGCCGTACAGAGAGCATGTCGGTGGAATTTTGGTGCGTCGGTGCGTCGTTGTGGGTGTTGGGATTTTTCGTGGGCAAATCTGTAATTACGCATGTGCGAGAGTCTGTAACCCTAGGTTTCCTATTTTCCAATAAATTGTAAGCTTAGATCTGAAAAATGTATGCCTCTTTTCAATAAATAAAGTTCAGAATTTCTGGGAGTGACATTCAGATCTATTCTGTCTTCTACTTGGAGGGAGCCATCAAATCTGTAGGTAATTTATTTCCGTGCTTTTATTTTCTAGTACAATTTATCATCCCCTAATGAGCGAGTAGTCTCCTCGCTTGTTAGGGTTAGCCTTAGCGAAAGGGTTGAGAGATGAGATCTCTCACCCCTTTCAATGCCATCTTCACTTTAGAGTTAGAACTCCATGCATACGCACACATCCGCTCCCTACGGCACCCTACCCCTCGAGGTAACGGTGAACCGTAGTATAAAGGGCCGGTTGCGTGCGTTTTCCATGGGGGTTAGGGTAATTATCAACAAAGGAAGGATACAAATCTAGAGGAAGAAACATCTTCCGAAAAGATTCGTATCCACTTTATTGATAATTAACGTAACATCTAATAGATCTAAAAAAGAAGGTATTGAAAGCGGTAAAGGAAACATTAATCTTCACAACTTCCCCTAAGCCTAACCCCAGCAAGACTCTTAATTAGATTAATTAGATCTAGTTTTTATAGATTTTTATAAACCAATCAAAACGACAAATAGAATCAACTCGTTAAAACACACTAAAGAAATTTACCCGTCTCTGTGGATCGACCCGCACTCACCGGCTAGCTGCGAAGCGACGCCGTTTCTAATTGCGGTAAACTCATATTTTTGACACTAATCACGCACTTGCGCAAGCGCGCAGGTGCGCAAGCGCGCGCGCCACGTGTCGGCACACGGGCGCTTTGCGCACGCGCGCTGCGCGCTGGAGCGCAAGCGCGCGCGCCACGTGTCGGCACGCGGTCGCTTTGCGCATGAGCGCTGCGCGCCGTAGAGGACAAGAGGCTTTTAGCCTGAAAAAAGATTTCTCAAAAGAGAAATCAGAGAGGAGTCGGGCTCCTGAATGTGTTTTGGGTTTAATGGAAATGGTTCTTCTTCTTCCTCCTGTTGCTTGCTGGATCTTGAAGATCAAGAGATGTGAAATCTCAAAATCTCTCCTTTTTAAGATCTGATGACAGATCCAAGTTCCCCTTTGTGGGTTTTGTGGTGAAAAACTAATTTGTTTTATAAAAAGAGGAGTAAAACTCTTGATTTAATTCAAGAGAAAGAAGAAGGTTTTGGAACCTTGAAGAAGAAGAATAGATCTCAGATCTGAAACTTTTTTGGAGAGAGAAAAAGTTATTTAGATATTTCATTATCTTTTGCCTTTATAGGCCATACATTTAACACATAGCCCCTTGGGCTTCACAAAATGGCATTTTGCCTATCCCATGGCTCATGTGCCATTTCTTTTTGCACATAAGCCATGGGCCTTACAAAAATTTGGCTTTATGCCTATTTTCCTTACATTTATCCGAAAATAAAATAAAAGAAAATGCAACAAAATTATTTATTACAAAAATTTTATCTTGGCGTGGGGGGAGGCCGGCCGCTTCATGTTCGGGCTCGACCCGGGCATGGGCCCACTGGGTCTGGGCTTGGGCCCACTTGGCTTGGGGTTGACTTGGATTTTGACTTGGTCAACCGGGGTGTAAATTTTTACCCCAACAAATTGCCCCCCATCAATAAATGCACACCACATATGTGGGTCGTGTGCATGAAATTGATGGATCTTCTTTCACGTGGAGGCGACTTGATTTGGTTCCCGCTTTTTGGGAAGCTGGCACTGCCCTTTTTACGACATGGACGGTCGTTGCTTGACATGTCTCCGAGACGGAGTGTCCGTGATAGACGTTTTCCCTGGCCCGGAGTTATCTGGTTCCCGCTTTGTAGGAATCCTGCGCTGCCCTTTTTGCGACTTGGACGGTCGGTGCTGCCCTTTTAGCGACGTGGACGGTCGGTTCTGCCCTTTTTGCGACTTGGATGGTCGATACTGCCCTTTTAGCGACGTGGACGGTCGGTGGTACCCTTTTAGCGACGTGGACGGTCAGTTCTGCCCTTTTTGCGACTTGGACGGTCGGTGCTGCCCTTTTTGCGACGTGGACGGTCGTTGCTGCCCTTTTAGCGACTTGGATGGTCGGTGCTGCCCTTTTAGCGACGTGGACGGTCGGTTCTGCCCTTTTTGCGACTTGGACGGTCGTTGCTGCCCTTTTAGCGACTTGGACGGTCGGTGCTGCCCTTTTAGCGACGTGGACGGTCGGTTCTGCCCTTTTTGCGACTTGGACGGTCGGTGCTGCCATTTTAGCGACGTGGACGGTCGGTGCTGCTATTTTAGCAACGTGGACGGTCGATGCTGCCCTTTTTGCGACTTGGACGGTCGATGCTGCCATTTTAGCGACGTGGACGGTCGGTTCTGCCATTTTTGCGACATGGACGGTCGGTTCTGCCCTTTTAGCGACTTGGACGGTCGGTGCTTGATTTGACTTGCTTTGCTTCTTGCAGTGTCGAGATTGGATTCTGACTTGCTCCACTTCATGCGGTGTCGGAGTGGAAGTTGATTTGTTGATTTTGATTTGGGTTGACATCAGCATCGCTATACTGAAATATGGTACCAGGAGCGAATCATCATCTGTCATTGAGAGGATTTTGGGATTTTGGTTTTTATTTGGCATCTGCATTGCTGCACTGGAATAATGCCAGGAGCAACTCATCATTTGCCCCGGGAGCATTTGGGATTTTTTTTTTTTAATATTTTTATTTTTATTTATTTATTTAATTTTTTTTTTGGACTTTGAATGTGGTCTCACCGGTAGGACTTGGGAGAGGTTGGGATTGTTTTACGCCCGTGGATTGTATACGGTTTTGCAGGATGTATGATCCAGACCGTAGGGCCGGAAAAATTTCAGGGCTTTGTTGGCGTCTGCATCGCTGGACTGGAATGTGGTACAAGGAGCGACTCATCATTCACCGTTGGGGTATAGGATTTGGAATTTGCTTGGCGTCTGCATCGCTACACTGGAATAATGTCAGGAGCGACTCATCATTCGCCACTTTGGGGTTGGGGACTTGGAATTTGGATCTTGTTTGGCATCAACATTGCTGCACTGGAATAATGCCAAAAGCAACTCATCATTTGCCTTGGGAGGACTTGGGATTTGGGTTTTTGGTCGGCATCAGCACCGCTAACACTGAAGCGAAATGCCAGGAGCGACTCATCATTTGCCGTTGCCCGTTGGGGAACGATGGCTTAGGAGATAGGTTTGGGTCCCTATCACCTAAGGCTTTTCAATTTTATGGGCCGTGAGGGTCCCATAAAGCATTTTCTCCCTACGAGTCGTAAGGATCCCGCAGGTGTATTTTCTCCTTAGGAATCGTGAGGATTCCTAAGTGTGTTGCTCTATTGTGAGTCGTAAGGATCTCACGCAGGGGTTTTCTCCTCACAAGGTCGAGAGGACTTTGCGAGTGTATTTCATCTCATTTTACGAGTTTGCGCCCTTTCGGGTTTTCACAAACTCGCCGGTAGTCCTGCTGTTTTTACTCACGGAGCCCTTTCGGGTTTTCATCCGTGCCCGTTTTGCTTGTGGACATATCGTTTATTTCTTCTTCTTTTTTTTCTTTTTCTTTCTTTTTCTTTTTTTTTGCCGCTGGTGGGACTTTAAAAGTAGTCTCACCGGCAGGATTTGGTAGAAATAGGGGTTATTTACGCCCGTGGATTGTATACGGTTTTGCAGGATGTCTGATCCAGACCGTAGGGCTGATGTGCTCAATTCGCCTGCGACTTGGAGCATTCATGTGTAGTATTTCTTGAGATATCGGCCATTGATGGGCGGCATGGGCCTTTCACCCTCGGCACTTATTAGTTGGTAGGATCCTCCGTCGAACACTTTCTCGATGACGCATGGTCCTTCCCAGTTTGGCTCGAATTTTCCCTTGGCATGTCGATTGGGGATGATCGGTCTTTTGAGGACCAACACTAATTCACCTTTCTTGAAAGCGCGGAGACGGGTTATCTTGTCATAGGCCCATGACATTTGGGCTCGGTATAGCTCCAGATTTTGCTGTACCGCGAGCCTCTTTTCTTCGAGGGCATCGAGTTCTTCAAGTCGAAGGAGCACGTTTTCCTCTTCTGTCAACTCATGCTGAACGGCCATTCTTAAGCTTGGAACTTCGACTTCGAGGGGGAGGACCGCCTCCACTCCGAAGATCAATGAGTATGGAGTGGACTGAGTTGGAGTACGGTGCGTGGTACGATACGCCCACAATGCCTCGTGAAGCTTGAGATTCCAGTCTTTCTTGTTGGCTGAAACATTTTTCCTCAGGAGCTTGCATAGAGTCTTATTGAAGGCTTCGGCTAGCCCATTGGCTCTTGGATTATAGATGGAGGAATATCTCCAGTCTATCTTGTGCTGAGTAGCGAACCTTGAGACATTGAAGCTCTTGAAAGAAGGCCCGTTGTCAGAAATGATTCTTCTTGGTGTACCGAAGCCGTATAGAATGTTATGCTAGAAGAATGTTAGAATATCTTTTGTCTTGACTTCTTTCAACGGGACAGCTTCAGCCCATCTGGAGAAGTAATCAGTTGCGGCCAGTATGAACCGGTGGCCTTTGGACGACGGAGGATCAATTGGGCCAACAATGTCGGTGCCCCAGACTTCGAAGGGCCACGACACCACCGTAGGATGCAATGGATTGGGATGCTTGTGAATAAAATCACCGTGAATTCGGCAGATGTAACATTTCTTTGCATGCTCTCCGCAATCCCGTATCATGGTGGGCCAGTAATACCCAAGCCGTTTGATTTGAAGTCGCATCTTGGGGCCGGATTGGTGAGCACCGCAAACGCCCGAGTGGACATCTTTCATGACCATTTGGGCTTCGGCCAATGACAGACACCTGAGCCAGAGTTGGTCATATGACCTGCGGTATAACGTGTCATTTACAAACACGTATCGGAGAGCTCTTTTCTTCAGCTGAATCCTCGCAGATTTTTCTTCGGGCAGCTTGTCGTATCGGAGGTACTCTATGAAGGGTTCTCTCCAATCGGGCTCGTCTTGGATGATCGAAGCTTCTTCCGCAGGACTGCTCTTCTGTTCCGCGCTTTCCTCTTCTCGTAGAGAGACTGGGGGTAGAATTTGCCGGCTCCTGACTGTGATCAGAATTTCGTCCATGTCAGGATCAGCCAGCTCCTTGGCCAAGCGAGCGAGTACATCAGCCTTTCCGTTCAACGCTCTAGGGACTCTAGTTAGTTCAATATGAGTGAACCGTTTCATGAGTTCCACCACTCGACCTCTGTACCGAGCTAACTCGGGTTTGTATATCTTATAGTCGCCTCTTACTTGGTTGACGACAAGCTGGGAGTCACCGTAGACTCGTAGCCGACGGATTTCCATTTCTACGGCAAGCTCCAAACCAGCTATCAGAGCTTCATACTCGGCCTCATTGTTTGTGCGAGGCTCGGTGAGAGCAAAAGAGCGCCGTAGGGTTCCCATTAATGGCGTGATGAACACCAATCCTATCCCTGCCTTTATCTCTGGGACGCTTGATTTACTGGAGGTCTTTATTGATGAGGCTCCATCGAAGTAGAGCTCCCAACATGGCCCATCTTTCTCGAGGTGCAGCACTTGTTCATCGGGTAGCTCACAATTTAGCGGCGACCCTTCTGGTATGGGATGAGCAGCGAGAAAGTCTGCAAGAGCTTGCCCTTTTACTGCTTTTTGAGGAGTGTAGACTATGTCAAACTCAAGTAGCATAACAGCCCATCTTGCCATTCTGCCGGCTAGGCTCGCTCTGGTCATCAAGTGTTTGAGCGGGTCGATCTTGGAGATCAGCATAACCCGATGAGCGAGCAGATAGTGCCTCAGCTTCTTCACAGCAAATATCAGAGCCAGGCATTGCTTTTCGATTGGGGAATAGTTGTATTCCGCCCCGACTAGAGTTCGACTGAGGTAGTAGAGGGCATTTTCCTTTCCCTCTTCGTTATTCTGGGCAAGGAGCGCACCGAGTGACTCGTCCAGCGCGGCAGTGTAGAGAATCGGCGGTTTATTTGGAATGGGAGCGGCCAGCACTGGATGGTGCAACAAGTATTGTTTGATGCTTTCGAACGCTGCTTGACATTCGGCATCCCAGATAAAAGGAGCTCCTTTCTTCATGAGCTTTGAGAAGGGCCTACATCTCCCTGATAAATTTGAGATAAACCTCCGTATATAAGCAAGCTTGCCTTGAAAAGATCTTAGCTGCGTCAGACTCTTCGGAGAGGGCATCTCCATGATGGCCTTTATCTTTCATGGGTCAACTTCGATCCTTCGATGTCGGACTATGAAGCCCAGGAATTTTCCTGATGACACGCCAAAAGCGCACTTCAGAGGATTCATCTTCAGATCGTATTCCCTCAGTCTAGTGAGAACGGTCCTGAGATCTTGGATATGATCGGCCTTGTCTTTAGTCTTGACGACCAGATCATCAACATAACATTCGACGACTTTATGGATTAGGTCATCAAAGATATTAGTCATTTCCCGTTGATATGTAGCACCTGCGTTCTTCAGTCCGAACGGCATCACCTTGTAGCAATATATTCCGACCGGGGTTCAAAATGCTGTGTGTTTCTCATCCTCAGGCGACATCTTGATCTGATTATATCCAGACGAGCCATCCATAAAGGTGAACAGTTCGTAATTTGAGGTGTCATCGACCATCATTTCCATGACCGGTAGCGGGAAGTCGTCCTTAGGACATGCCTTGTTGAGGTCCCTGAAATCGACACAAACTCGGATCTGCCCATTTTTCTTCTTCACTGGGACTATGCATGCGATCCAGTCTGCATATTTCTCTTCCCTGATGAAGCCAGCATCGATGAGCTTCTTAGTTTCTTCGATGACCTTGTCTTCTAGTTCCCTTCTCATTCTTCGAGGAGCTTGTTTGACTGGCTTAGCATCAGGAGATATATCTAACTTGTGTACGGCCACTTCAGGGGAAAGGCCAGGCATTTCTTTCTACGTCCACGCGAAACAGTCGACGAACTCATGCAGCAGGGCAATTATCTGCTCTTTCATTTCCTCTGACAAGAGTGTGCTGATATAGGTCGGCCTTGGATTATCGGGCATTCCTAGGTCAATCTCGGTTAGCTCATCAAAGGTTTCTTGTCCGCCATCTTCGAGCTCTTGTGGAGCTTCTTCTGGCTCGGCTATCTCGTCATCATCATTTGATCTTTCGCTGGCCTCACCAACATGGATCATGTAGCACGCTTTGGAATCAGGTTGAATGTAGCCTATGCCCCGTCTATCTGGAATCCGTCCATCGATGAGTGCTCGGACCTGGGGCGGATACCATAGCCCTTCGTAAAACTTTACTTCGGACTCCGTTTGATATAACCGGCATCCGCACTTCTTAAAGTATTCCCGCATCTTGGGCGCATAGTATCTGGGATTGAGGACGGCTCTTATGCCTCTCTCATATGGAAGGCACGCGAAAGACAAATCGTCCGGGTGCGCAACAGGGTTTGACCCATAAAACAAGATGCCCTTCTGTCCACTTTTCCTCCCGGGAACATAGAAAGTTTTCAGCTGGTCCACGGTGGAGATTGATAATGCATCGAGCTCTTTGCACATTTGCTCTGGTACCCTTGTAACGGCTAGGGACCCTTCTGCAACTTCGAAGGTCTCTCGTAGTTTCGCTTGTTGCATAGGGGTCCAATCTTCATCGCCGTTGCACGGCAGGTCCTCTTCCTCCGACTCTTCAGTGTCGCTACCAAGATGAGGGCGGACTTTGCTGCTAGATGGGCCCTCAGTAACGGATTCATCCGTATCGCTGCCGAAACGTGGGCGAGTTTTACGGAAAGACGGACTTCCAGCGTCGGACTTATCAGTGTCGCTACCGAAATGTGGGCGCACTTGGGCGTTTTTACTTTTGAAAGTGACAAACGGCGCAGATTTGCTTTTGGGTCTTGGGGCCGGTCTATCCTCAGTCAGTTGTGGCTTAGCATTTTGGTGGTTCATAAAGTACCGAGAATCTTCATATCGGACTTCATGCACACCGAACGGCTGGATGTCTCCGTCAATGCGTCTTTCTTCGCCATTTTTAGTATACTTCATGCATTGATGGAGAGTCGACGGAATGATGCCGTAATCGTGGAGCCACGGCCGCCCTAAGAGAATCTTATAAGACGTGCCGGCGTCGATCACGTATATCTTAGCTTCAGTTTGCAGATCCCCGAATTTGATTGGCAGAGCCATGGACCCCAGAACTTGCTGACAATCCTTTCCCTTGACAGGTGTCGGACGTCCATTGACAAACTCTTCAGAGTTCGCAAGTTCATGATGTTCACTGAGGACCCCGGATCAATCAATATGCGATTAATTCTATCTCCGTCGCTGTACCCGGTCACGTAAAGCGGCCGATTATGCTCAGCCGTTCCCAGTAGCAAGTCTTCATCCTTAAATGTGACTGCGGCGGCATACAAAGCGTGCTGGGCTTCTTTCATATTAATTTCCGCAAAGTGAGCCTTGTACCGCTCGGGGTTTTGTAGAGCATGGATGAGAACATCTCTAAGCTCTTTAGATAGGACCAAGGCGTCGTAGATGCTCAGGAGAGACGGAAGCTTCCGGAGATGCGCCAAGACATTATAGTCCACCGAGGAAGCACTTATGTTTTCATCAGCCGGTTCTCGGCCATCTTCTTCATTAGTGACTTGTTTTTCCTTCCCTTTTGGGGCGTTGCCCTGATTTGGTGGTAGAGCCCTGCCGCTTCTGAGCTGGATTTGATTGGTCGTTGTGGCGAGCTCCTCATCCTCTTCGGGAAAACAAAGATCATCCTCGGAGTCGCCGCTAAGATGGATGGCGTAGCAGGTCACTACTGGGATCTCTTTATTGGAGTCTTCTTCTAACTCCTCCAGAATTTCAGCAGCTTGTACAGGGAAGAACTCCTTCAATTGAATCAATGTTCTTTCCTTTTGTTCATATTCTTCGAGGGAATCGATATATTTTTGAATGGTCGATCTCCCTGCAGACTCTTTTTCGCGCCGAGCTGCACTTTTCTTCTTCTTGGGCTTCTTGGATTTTGAGCCTGATGGAGCCGCATTGGCAGCTGGAGTGGTAGGCTTCTTCTGTTCTTCCTGTTCCATCCTTGGTTCTTTCCGAAGTAGCTTTATCATCTTCTTCGTCTTATTAGATATGTGCGTACTCCATGGAGGCTGCGGCGAGTCCGTCTCATTTCTCAGGGTAGCGGGTTCGGCTGTTTGCTCCCAGAAGGCTTCAATTTTTGTCTGTATAAAGTTGGCGGTTGCAACTTGATTGTTCACCAACATGCTTTTAGACAGCTCGATCTCTCCCGCCTTGTACTGCTTCTCGACCCAGTCCTTAAAGATATAGCAATCCTCGATCGCATGGCTCACTACTCGGTGGTACGGGCAATAGAGAGGATTGTCGGTCATTTTTGCTTCTTGGGGTCTTTTCGACTCTGGCAATTGTAGGCCGTTGTTCAAGGCATCTTTAAATATCTTACGGACCTTGTCCCTTCTGAAAGAGTAAACCTTGTTCTTCTTCTCCTCTAGGGATGGCCCATCTCCTCCCAGCAATGGCTTTCGAGACCGGTTGGTTTTGGATTCGCCCGCCCTTCGCTTTTCTTCATTGTCGGAGGCATTGAAGACATTGGTACTGCTGGAACTCCCGCTTCTACGGTTGTCGTCCCGCTTGCTTTTCCAGGTTTTGTCTCTCTGAGAGTCCGGCGGGGACTCTTGCTTCGAGCGTTCTAGCATTTGGACTTTCTTGGTTAGCTCCTGAAATGTCTTGAGGCCCGCTGTACACAAGAATGGGACCATCCAATTGCTGAGGTTCCCAATGAGAAGGCTGACGGACTGGTCCTGCTCTAACGGCGGTTCGCACTTGACTGTGAGATTACGCCATCGGGCGATAAAGTCGGTGTTGCTTTCATTCTTCCCCGGCTTGATCCTCACAAGGTCGGCAATGGAGATTTTATCACTGACGCTCATGAACCTTTGCCCGAACAGAGACTCCATTTGGGCGAAGGTAATGACGGACCCGTCTGGTATGCTCGCGTACCAGTCGAAAGAAACACCGGTCAGGCTGTTGACAAACTGACGAAAAAGGAGCGCGTCATTGCCCCCTGTATTTCCGCACGATGCTTTGAAGTGGGCGACGTGCTGGTTTGCATTCCCCGTTCCATCAAATCTTCCGAACTTAGGAATGACGTAGTCGCTTGGGAACTCAATCAGATCGTACTGCGCGGGATATGGCCGCCCACTACTGCCGATTTCTTTATGAGCTTCGGCTTCGGCCACCAATGTTTTAACCTTGCTGGTGACCAAATCCATTATCCGATCCTGTGTTAGCGGGATGGTGCTATCTGGGGCCAAGGCGTCACCAGAAGAGAAATGCGGCCGGCTTTCATGCGGCTCGACCAGTCTTGGACCCGAAGGAACAGGCATTGGCTGCCGCGGATTGTCATCACCCGGCTGATTAGTAGCGGCTTGTGCTTGATTGGGAGGCGCTCGAGCAATTTGAGCCGTAAGCTACATCACCACGTTCGTTAAGTCGTCAATCTTCAAATAGAGCTTAGCCATCTCTTTATCTTTGCTCCTGAGCTGTTTTCGAAGCTCTTGAAGCAGCTCTTGCTCCGCAGTCCTGGGGCAGAAAGTCGGCTCTTCCTCGCTGTCCGAGCTTGACTCTGTGTGGACCGAGGGGTCTTTCTGCCTATCATCCTCATCGAGAGGGTTTTCTTCATCCAGCGGGGACGGCTGTTCTTGAGCGGCGGCGACCACATTCAGGCCAGATTGGGCTTGGGATGTGGTGGCCCCATCCTTGCTTTTGCTGCAAAGGTTGTCGCTGGGGCGTCCGCCCGCCATATAGACCGTATGGATGATGTATCCGGCCGTCTTTCTATCATTGGCAGCTGATTTCATGGATTGCTGTCTTGACCCCCTTGTTTCGGTAGCTGGTAGTCAATTGAAGGCGGCTGGCCTAACCAGGTTCTTGAATGGTGCTGGCGCTTCTTTTCTGGGTTTGCCCCGCTGCTTTCGTGCGGTACAGAGTGCTTGATGGACTCTTGAGGAGACAGTGTCATACTTCTTCTGTTGGGGCCGGGACACGTCTCTTTGTGGCACTATTCGGACCGCTGTCTTCTTGATTCTGGCGGTCATGGCATTTTTCTGAACCCACTTCAGAGGCTCGAAGGAATTGCTGATTCTTAAGTCCGACTCAGCCGTCGTCGCGGGGCAACCCTGCACTTGGAACTTCATATGATTCCATTTGGCCGAAGCCCTGGCCCTCTTGTTGGCTCGATACCTGAGCCGCTTCTGCCTTAACTTTTCTGTTCTAAGCTCCTGGCAGACTTCTGCTCTTCGGGAAGACACCGCAGACTGTGCGATGGAGGGCTTTGGAGATACGCTCGATTGCGCGTTTGTTGGAGTCATCATCTGAGCTCGTCCGCGACATTTGATGTTGCCCTTCACACGGAAGTCTTGCCCCCAGCTAGAGCGCCAGGGAGTCGTTCAGACACCATCTTAAGTTTCGGTTGTGGTGCCTTAGCAATCACAACATTCGGCCTCTTGCCCCTTGGGACCGGCTTGGCCACCTGTTCCGCTGGGATCTCTGCCAGATGAGCGCTTCCTGCAGGGTAGATGATGACAGAGCCAAACTGGCGGGGCGGTTCCTCCCATTGTCGACTAAGGCTCGCGGGGAGAACCACGCGTGCGTTGATCTTGACCACGTACAGAATCGGGGTCACGTTGGAAGCTGAATTCGTCTGGGGAGATATTGTCGTCGAAGGTTGATTGCTGCATGAAAAAAAACATCATTTCAGTATAGGCAATCGATATATATATTGATTGAGTTCGCATGAACGTTTAACCCGAAATATGGGAGGAGAGAAGGGTCCCACCGGGCGTGCCAGAATCTGTATGGTGTTTTTTGTCACCCCATTAAGATGGGAATACACGCACGCGTCTCAGGCGTACTACAGATTCTCCCTGCCTAGGGTAGGCTGGGGTTGAATGATTGTGGGGATCCGAATCTCCGGCAGCCGTGGACTAACCTGCCGTTAATTACCCCTCGCCTTTGGGGCGAGGGAACCACCGATTAACGGGTTAAACTGGTCATGCGAACTCAATGTGCAGTGTACGTGTGTTCTGTTCTGAAAGGGGGGTTTTGGATATATCGGGAGCCACGCAGAGTTTTTACGGGGGTCCCGCTATCCGGATAGCGGGCTGGGGGTCAAGGGGGCTAGCAGCCCCCTTGCGGGGTTCGGGGCAGCGCCCCGGCTCGAAAATTTTTTTGGAGGGGGAGAATGCTGCGGAGTATGTATATGTGTGAATTTGTATACATATGTATATGTATATGTATGTACATAAAAAGAGAGGGAAAAGGCATCCAAGAGATGCGTGGGGGCCAGCGCCTTGAGCGCTGTGCGCTTAGGTGCTGTGCGCTCAGGCGCAAGCGCGCCATGTGTCGGCACGTGGGCGCTTTGCGCAATGCGCGCGGCGCGCAGGTGCGCAAGCGCGGGCGCGCCACGTGTCGGCACGCGGGCGCTTTGCGCAATGCGCGCTGCGCGCAGGTGCGCAAGCGCGCGCGCGCCACGTGTCGGCACGCGGGCGCTTTGCGCAATGCGCGCTGCGCGCCCGCGTGCCGACACGCGGGCGCTTTGCGCAATGCGCGCGCGCGCCACGTGTCGGCACGCGGGCGCTTTGCGCACTTGCGCAAGCGCGCGCGCCACGTGTCGGCACACGGGCGCACTTGCGCAAGCGCGCAGGTGCGCAAGCGTGCGCGCCACGTGTCTGCACGCGGGCGCTTTGCGCACTTGCGCTGCGCGCTGGAGCGCAAGCGCGCGCGCCACGTGTCGGCACGCGGGCGCTTTGCGCATGAGCGCTGCGCACCGGAGAGGACAAGAGGCTTTTAGCCTGAAAAAAGATTTCTCAAAAGAGAAATCAGAGAGGAGTCGGGCTCCTGAATGTGTTTTGGGTTTAATGGAAGTGGTTCTTCTTCTTCTTCCTCCTGTTGCTTGCTGGATCTTGAAGATCAAGAGATGTGAAATCTCAAAATCTCTCCTTTTTAAGATCTGATGACAGATCCAAGTTCCCCTTTGTGGGTTTTGTGGTGAAAAACTAATTTGTTTTATAAAAAGAGGAGTAAAACTCTTGATTTAATTCAAGAGAAAGAAGAAGGTTTTGGAACCTTGAAGAAGAAGAATAGATCTCATATCTGAAACTTTTTTGGAGAGATAAAAAGTTATTTAGATATTTCATTATCTTTTGCCTTTATAGGCCATACATTTTACACATAGCCCCTTGGGCTTCACAAAATGGCATTTTGCCTATCCCATGGCTCATGTGCCATTTCTTTTTGCACATAAGCCATGGGCTTTACAAAAATTTGGCTTTATGCCTATTTTCCTTACATTTATCCGAAAATAAAATAAAAGAAAATGCAACAAAATTATTTATTACAAAAATTTTATCTTGGCGTGGGGGGGGGCCGGCCGCTTCATGTTCGGACTCGACCCGGGCATGGGCCCACTAGGTCTGGGCTTGGGCCCACTTGGCTTGGGGTTGACTTGGATTTTGACTTGGTCAACCGGGGTGTAAATTTTTACCCCAACAGTTATCTCAGGGTGTTCTGGGCTACACTCCGACACGACTTGTACCGCTATTAGGGGACTGACGTTTACCGCCCTCCTAGGCTCGCCATGCGATGTATTCAGACTAACAGACCGGACTGTACGGAGATTGTCACATTCAGGCTCAGTAGGAGTTCAGATGGGTTTCACCTCGTCCGTCTTCTTATCGGCATCTATTTGGGGGCCGTTACGCATAGCTAGTGCAGCTTTCGGTCTGCGGTTAAACCCACTGCCATCGTAGTGTCGAGTCTTTAGAGTCCCACACAGAGAGCTATTCGCCTTTAGGCAAAAGAGTAGAGGTCGCATGGTTTCGCGACAGGGTTCGGTCACATCCGTGCACTTGTGCACGTTTAGTGTCCGGACAGTTAACACTAGTGGGCTTTGGTTTAAGCTAAATCCTAGTGTATGTTTTTGGATTGGTTTTATCTCGTTTGTATTCGTGTTCCCCGGAACGCGGATACGGGTGTGTATGCACGGTTGACGGAGACAGAGGCAGAGGATTCTCATTAGGGTTGTTGACTGTTGACTTTTGCTTAACCCTAATAAGAATTATAAATATGATTAACAATAATATTAATTGAGTATTATAGTGACATGGTTAGGGATGAAAGGTTGACCTTGATGACTTGTTGACTTTTGTTGACCGATTGACTAGGTTGGACTTGTTGACCACCATCATGACAATGGCCATCATTTGGTTGCATTGAATTATGCTTGCTTGTTTTGTTAACCATTTGTATTTAATGCAAGAAATAATATTGTCATTTGTCATGATATCATCCATCACATTATACTCAATTATTATTACTTGTTATCATAATTTTGGATTATGAGAGGTGAGATGAGAAGAGGTTGGCTCACTTTTCATTTGGCTTTCTCTCTCTTGAGCTCTCTCATTCTCCAGCTCTCCATCTTCCTCTTGCACTCTCTCTAGTTTATGGTTCTACTTGTCTCATGTGTTGAGATGCATGAACCATATAGATAAAACACCAAAACAATCCTCTACTCATCCTAGTTCACAAGGCCTAGCAAGCCAAGTGTTCTAGTTTCTTCAAGTTCGAAGAAGAAGGCAAAAGGTAGAAGCTTTCGGATGGATCCATCTTCGGCGCGAGAAGAGGACGAGGGGAGGCCGGTCCATACACCACAAGAGTTGAAGACGAAGGAGTTCAAGAAAGGTATAACCCCCTAACCGAGTAGGTAAAACTCCTAGTTAGGTTGTTAGGTTGTTGTTTCATAAAGATCCGTATTATGAGTCCATGTCACCACCTTAGCAAAAATGGTTTTTCACCAATTCCGCAACCCCGTAAGTACCGAGGAAGGGTAGCATGGACTTACAGTGATATCAGAGCCTAGTTAACCACTATCTAACATGTTAGCAAAGTAAGTAGAAGTTCGATCGGAGAAAATATCACGAAACATACCCGAATAGCATACTTTCTGTCGAATTTTCCCTCTGTTAAAAAATTAATAAATCTTGGCTTAAAATTCGACTCAGGGTTTTTACAACTCACGATAGAAAAATGGTCCAGAGAGCCTATCAACGCGCCGCGGAACCGTGGCCGGAGCTTGCTCCCGTCGCGGATCCACGGCCGAGTTGATTCGGCCGTGGACGATTTTTCTTGCAGTGAGGTCATAGGGGTGTTTTGGGATATTTACAATATGTTTTTTCTGCCCAGATTTTCCAGAAAGCAAAATTTTTTTGGGGGCTTAAAAAAACCGTATTTTGATCGAATTTCTAAAGACTAAAGCTAACGGGTTTATATCTGTGATGTGATATATGTATTGAACGTCTGCAAATCGCTATATGTCGATTAGTGGGGGTTATACATATCTGTGATCTGTAATGTCGATGGTATGTGTATATGAATTCATTGGATTGTCGCGGGTGAATAGCCAGGGGGGTTGTGAGATGAGAGTTTTCTTTTCTTTCAATTCATGTAATTTGTAATTGATGTAACATTATTTGTATGGCTGCACAACCGGGTCGGGGTTGTAGCCGTCATTGTATAATTTCTTTTCCTGTTTTTGCTCCTAGGATAGACCCATGGAGGGAGTGCATAAACTACCGGGTACCTCGAAGTGCCGAGTGGCCTACTCACGTTGTTGAAGGAGGTAGCTTCACTTCGGGTATTTGACGGGTAGTTTGCCGCACCCGTAGGGGTCTTGGGTGGGGTATTGGCTATTCACCGCGACCTTTTAATCCTCTTTTCGTTACAGGCTCGTACGAATTGCTGATTCCTAGTATATCCAATGTGTTCATCTGTGATCTGGATTGGCTATCATTGCAATATATCTATATATGATAACTATTTAGGCGTTGCTTATGTTTTGCATCCGCGCTAGTCCAGCCCCCGCTCTGTCGTTAGTTAAGTAACCTAACGGGTAATGACGGGGCCCCGTGGCGAATGCAGATGGCATAAGCGTACGTCATATTTTGGTTGTTTTCTGCAATGGTGGGATTAAATGATGGGACGCATTAAAAAGAATTAATGCAAGAAAATAAACCTAAGTAAAGTTGTTGGAACACTTTCAAAACCACTCGGTTCTTTTCCGAAACCAACTTTTAAATGCGGAGCTTGAGCCACTCCTTTTAAAAGCTATCTCGTTCCATCGATTATATCAAGTTCACTACGTTCACGGTTTCGCCAAAACCATTCGTAGCCCTCCGTCGTTTCACATGAATAGTCAATAGTATTCAAGCTATGTTTATTGGCTAAAGTCAAGGCATAGTGATTGGTAGCTATTGGGTATTCATGTGCAACATAGATAGATGCGTTGGTTTGGGACAGTCGTACCGCCTTGTTTGCCAAAGTCAAGGGTAGGTACGGGTGGGTTCAAATTAACCTGGAGAATAACGGGTAGAACAGACATGTGACTTATGATTTGTTGACCAAAGTCAAGGTCATAAGAGCATGGGACAAAAATCCACATCGGGAGTTTCAAAAGAACCTGAAACTTGCTAGCGCTGCATACCATTTGGAGCGTGATGATTCTGGTAGGATTCCTTCAGTTTTGTCACGTGATGATTTTTGGATCCCGATCCTACTGTGAGTATATGCTACTCCTCGGAAAATTTCTCACTTAACGATCAATGCTATAAACTAAGTAGGTGTCTAGAAAGGTGTTAGCGGGGCTACGCCCCCAGGGAAAAGAGGTTATTTAATTAAGGAACTTCGCGAAAGCGTTGGAAAACCTCCCTCGATGTTCCAACACTGGCCTGGCTGAACGGTTAAGCAAGTATTGTACGGTGAGATTGATTCCGACTAATTCTTCCTTTTTGGTTTGAAGAGGAATTCGAGATACAGTGGGAGCCATCCTGTTTAGACAAACTAAAAACCACTCTAAACTTGCATGAGCATCATGCTGAGTGTTTCTTCTCTCTCTCCTAATTGCAGCGACCAATCGACATGACCAGACTTAAGTTACTTCTAGATAAAAACATACTGGCAGGGCCAAACTACAATGATTGGCTCAGGAATGTCAAAATGGCAATCACTTACGACAAGCTGGTGTATCTTCTTACCACCAAAGCTCCCCCTGTCCCAGGTCCCACCTCCAGCGTCGCGGATAGGGAAATCAATAAGACTTGGGAGATCGATTGCGCGAAGGACAAGTGCCTCGTGCTTGCCTCTATGGACCATGAAGAGCAGAGGAGGCACGAGAATATGGACCTCGAATCCATATTTCTCCATACAAAAGAACTCTATGGAGAGCAATCTCGTATCGCAAGATACGAAGTGTCGAAAAAACTGTTTTCGGCAAGGTTGGCCATCGGATCATCGGTAGCGGAACACGTGCTTAAGATGATTGGCTTCATTGAGGAGCTCGCGGACCTTAGAACCACGTTAGAGAACGAGCTCTATACGGACTTGATTCTCCAGTCCCTTCCTTCCACTTACGCCCAGTTCATCCTGAACTTCAACTTGCAAGGAAAAGAAGTTGAACTTCCAGAGCTCCTCAACATGCTGAGGAGTGCAGAAGGCACCCTACAGAAAGGTAGGAAAACATCCACTTTGTTTGTAGGAGGATCTTCCTCTTCTAAGTCCAAGGCAAAAGCCAAGGGAAAGAAGAAGAAAGCCCCCGCCAAACCAAGTGGCGGTGTTAGTAAAGTGGATACGAAGGGAAAAGCAAAGGAAACAAAGATAGCGGGGCAGCTTGTGGGAAAGGAAGAATGTTTCTATTGTCATAAGAAGGGAGACTGGAAGAAAGATTGCTGGGCTTGGAAGGCCAGAAACCAGGATCCGAAGCAAGTTGCGGCTTCGGCTTCAGGTGTGTATGTTATTGAAAACTGTCTTTCAATAAACTCTACTTCTTGGGTATTGGATACCGGATTAGGATCTCATATCTGTAATTCTTTGCAGGCACTGAGAAAGCGTAGGGTTTTGAAGGCAGGTGATATGACGCTCAGAGTTGCAATCGGAGCTGGCATGGATGCTGAGTCCGTGTGGGACTATCACCTGGGCTTGTCAGATGGACATGTTTTGGTTTTGCGTAATTGCTATTTTGTGCCCAATGCAACTTGTAATATCATTTCTGTATCTTTATTATCTAAAGAAGGTTATGAATTTGCATTTGTAAGTAATGTTGTGAACATTCACCTTAATCAAGTTCTGATTGGGTCAGGTACATTAAGCAATGGTATATACGTATTAAACCAACCACAGATTTTCAATGTCCAGAATACACACAAAAGAAAGTCTCCGGAAATTAATCAGGCTTTCTTATGGCATTGTAGACTGGGTCACATCAATGAGAGAAGCTTGACGAAGTTACATACAGAAGGATATTTGGATCCGTTCGAATATCAATCGTATGCAACTTGTCAATCCTGTCTCAAAGGAAAGATGACAAAGGCTCCGCTCACTGGATACGGAGTTAGAGCGAGCGAGCTCTTGGGACTCGTACACAGCGACGTGTGCGGTCCAATGTCTACGCATGCACGAAGCGGTTATTCTTACTTCATTACTTTTACGGATGACTTTTCAAGGTACGGATATGTCTTCTTAATGAAACATAAATCCGAAGCCTTTGGAAAATTCCAGGAATATAAGAATGAAGTAGAAAAACAAACCGGCAAAAGTATCAAGACACTAAGATCTGATCGAGGTGGAGAATACTTGAGTGCCAAGTTCCTGGATTACCTAAAAGAGAATGGAATTCTCTCTCAGCTTACTCCTCCATACACTCCACAACATAACGGTGTATCGGAGAGACGGAACCGCACCCTATTGGATATGGTACGGTCCATGATGAGTAACGCTGAGTTACCGTGATCTTTCTGGGGATATGCACTAGAATCAGCTGCATATCTTTTGAACCGAGTTCCAACTAAGACTGTGCCTACCACACCATATCAGATGTGGTGTCGGAAGAAACCCTATCTTAAGTACATTAAGATATGGGGATGTCTGGCTTTTGTCAAAAAGCAGCATGCGGACAAACTCGAGGCACGCTCAGTACAGTGCAAGTTCGTGGGATATCCAAAGAATTCCAAGGGATATTTCTTCTATTGCGAAGAGGAACAAAAGTTTTTTGTTTCTCATCATGCCTGCTTCTTGGAAACTGAGTGTTTGGAAAACCAGATAAGTGGGAGCGCAGTAGAACTGGAAGAAATTCCAGAACTACGAGCTATTACTGAGAGCTTAGTAGAACCAGAGGGTTCAAAAGAACAGGACATTCCTACGCCGCTCCGCAGGAGTAGTAGGCATTCTCATCCGCCCGAGAGATACTACGGTTTTCTCATAGACGGGGATAGAGAGGACTGCATCATTGATTATGATGAGCCTACTAGCTTCAAGCAGACCGTTCAGAGCGTTGACTCGGTAAAATGGCTGGATGCAATGCGGACCGAAATGGAGTCCATGTACACCAACAAAGTATGGACGTTGGACATTGCTCCAGATGGGGTAAAACCCTTAGGATGCAAGTGGATCTTCAAAAGGAAGATTGGTGTAGATGGACAGGTTGAGACCTATAAGGCTAGTCTTGTTGCAAAGGGTTTTCGTCAAAGACATGGTTTGGACTATGACGAAACCTTTTCTCCAGAGGCTATGCTGAAATCCATACGGATCCTTCTTGCCATTGCTGCTTTCCACGATTATGAGATTTGGCAGATGGACGTAAAGACCGCTTTTCTAAATGTAAATTTAGAGGAGTGTGTTTATATGGACCAGCCAGAGGGTTTCATTCAGAGTGGGAGCAGCAGAAAGGTGTGCAAGTTGCTTAAGTCCATCTATGGACTAAAGAAGGCATCGCGGAGTTGGAACATCTGTTTTGATGAGACAGTCAAAGAATTTGGCTTTATAAAAAATCCAGATGAACCATGCATCTATAGTAGATTTGTAGCAAGAACTGTCGTATTCCTCGTTTTATACGTGAATGACATTCTTTTGATAGGAAATGACATTCCTATGCTACAATCTGTCAAGGGATTCTTGTCACACAGGTTCTCCATGAAAGACCTGGGTGATGCCACTTACATTCTGGGGATCCGGATCCATCGTGATAGATCCAAGAGGATGCTAGGACTTTCGCAGTCTAGGTACATCGACACCATACTGAAGAGATTCAGTATGGAAGATTCCAAGCGCGGTAACCTACCGGCTTGTCACGGGATCACCCTCTCCAAAGAGATGTCTCCCAAGACTGATTTGGAAAGGGATCGCATGTCTATTATACCCTACGCTTCTGCGGTAGGCTCTATAATGTATGCGATGTTGTGTACCAGACCAGATGCATCTTATGCACTGAGTGTGGTAAGCCGGTATCAGTCAAACCCTAGGGAGAAACACTGGATAGCGGTAAAGAACATTCTCAAGTACCTGAGAAGGACTAAGGAGATGTTCTTGGTGTACGGCGGAAAAGAGCTCCAGATCGAGGCCTTTGCTGACTCCAGCTTCCAGAGTGACAAGGATGATTCCAAGTCCATGTCGGGTTTTATCTTTACCCTCAATGGAGGGGCGGTGTGTTGGAAGAGTTCCAAACAGGAAACCGTTGCAGACTCGACAATGGAAGCGGAATACATCGCTGCTGCTGATGCCGCAAAAGAAGCTGTCTGGATGAGGAAGTTCTTAACGGAACTTCAGGTGGTTCCGTCCATTGTTGATCCAATACCTCTGTATTGCTACAACAACGGGGCTATAGCTTTAGCGAAGGAACCCAGGTCCCATCAGAAATCCAGACACATCTTGAGGCGGTATCACCTGATCAGGGAGATCGTTGATCGCCAGGGGATCGAGGTTCGGAGGGTTGCTACGGAAGATAACACTGCTGATCCACTCACGAAGGTCTAACCCCAGATTCAGTTCGAGCGGCTGATCGAGATGATAGGTCTTTGATACGCCAGTACATGGCCTTAGTGCAAGTGGGAGATTGTTAGTGTATATACCCTAGAGGCCATTACTGTATCATACTAGTTTGTATATTACTTAATGGAAGCTTGGGATATTCACCTTGTATTGACAATCTTGCTCAAAATGGTAGTATGCTACTTGGTTTGTTTCTACTTTAATATGTGCATGTGTTTCGTTTAGCATATTGCTTATACTTATTAGTAGAGCCCTTAGGATCTTTGCTTGATTACCAGCGTTGTGATGGCAGTCACACTCGTGGGGGCTGGGTAATCCACAAGCACATCCTCATACAGGTCCCTAGTCGTAGGACGATCGAGACAGGGCATCGATACTCCGGAGTAGATTAGCGTATGCTCTTCTCATCCCAGCAGGGGAGACGGTCTGTCTCACAGCCGTCAGTACGTCGTACTTGAGATAGTATGCGGGTGCTCGTTAGGTAACGAGTACACTGGACAGGACTCGTCGGGAACTGATTGGTTGGTACTATACCTATCATAAGTTATCAGTTCCCAGGTGACATGAGTACAGCTTAGTCCGCTGACTTGACACTGTCACTTCGTCTGTAGTGTGTTCCCACTGTACTTTGATTACTACCCTACCATGGCTCAAAGGAGTCATGCAAACAGGTAGTAGTTGGGTGCAGTCCCGAAGCACTTGGAAGCAGTGACGACAGGATTCGTCTCTCCCGGTATTGGGGGTTGACATCGCGCTGTGTCTAGGAGAGCCATTACACAAGTTGTCCCTGGCCAGGGCAAGCAAGATATACTGGTAGGTTTCTAGTGTTATCTCAAGGTGTTCTGGGCTACACTCCGACATGACTTGTACTGCTATTAGGGGACTGATGTTTACCGCCTCCTAGGCCCGCCATGCGATGTATTCAGACGAACAGACCGGACTGTACGGAAATTGTCACATTCAGGCTCAGTAGGAGTTCAGATGGGTTTCACCTCGTCCGTCTTCTTATCGGCATCTACCTGGGGGCCGTTACGCACAGCTAATGCCGCTTGCGGTCTGTGGTTAAACCCACTGCCAGCGTAGTGTCGAGTCTTTAGAGTCCCACACAGAGAGCTATTCGCCTTTAGGTAGAAGAGTAGAGGTTGCATGGTTTTGCGACAGGTCGCATGGTTTTGCGACAGGGTTCGGTCACATCCGTGCACTTGTGCACGTTTAGTGTCCGGACAGTTAACACTAGTGGGCTTTGGTTTAATCTAGATCCTAGTGTACGTTTTGGGATTGGTTTTATCTCGTTTGTATTCGTGTTCCCCGGAACGCGGATACGGGTGTGTATGCACGGATGACAGAGACAGAGGCAAAGGATTCTCATTAGGGTTGTTGACTGTTGACTTTTGCTTAACCCTAATGAGAATTAGAAATATGATTAACAATAATATTAATTGAGTATTATAGTGACATGGTTAGGGTTGAAAGGTTGACCTTATTGACTTGTTGACTTTTGTTGACCGGTTGAATAGGTTGGACTTGTTGACCACCATCATGACAATGGCCATCATTTGGTTGCATTGACTTATGCTTGCTTGTTTTGTTCATCATTTGCATTTAATGGAAGAAATGATATTGTCATTTGTTATGATATCAACCATCACATTATACTCAATTATTATTACTTGTTATCATAATTTTGGATTATGAGAGGTGAGATGAGAAGAGGTTGGCTCACTTTTCATTTGGCTTTCTCTCTCTTAAGCTCTCTCATTCTCAAGCTCACCCTCTTCCTCTTGCTCTCTCTCTAGTTTATGGTTCTACTTGTCTCATGTGTTGAGAAGAAAGAACCATATAGATAAAACACCAAAACAATCCTCTACTCATCCATGTTCATAAGGCCTAGCAAGCCAAGTATTCTAGTTTCTTCAAGTTCAAAGAAGAAGCCAAATGGTAGAAGCTTTCGGGTGGATCCATCTTCGGCGCGAGAAGTGGACGAAGGGAGGCCGGTCCGTACACCACAAGAGTTGAAGACGAAGGAGTTCAAGAAAGGTATAACCCCCTAACCGAGTAGGTAAAACTCCTAGTTAGGTTGTTAGGTAGTTGTTTAACAAAGATCCGTATTATGAGTCCATGTTACCACCCTAGCAAAAATCGTTTTTCACCAATTCCGCAACCCCGTAAGTACCGGGGAAGGGTAGCATGGACTTACAGAACCTGATAACTTTTTTAAAAATATAGTGGCGAAAACTTTTGCTGAAGAGGTCACTCCCTATGAAGGGATCTCGGCTCTTTCCTCATCGAATGACTTGCTGGGCATTCATAACCGAAAACCTTTATGCAAAGCAAGAATAATCGACTATAGTGAAGTTATTACCCTGACGCTAACTTTTGTCCAAGGGGTCACTCCCGATGAAGGTATCTCGGCCCTTGCCTCGTCGAATGAGGTGCTGGGCATTCATAACCGAATACCTAGATGCAAAACAAAAGTGAACGTCCTTGCAATAACAGCTTTTTGAAAATAGTTCCAACAACATCTTAAAGGTTTGTTTTCTTGCATTAATTTAATGCGTCCCATCAATTAATCCTACCATTCCAGAAAACAACGAAAATAAGGCTTACGCTTATGCCATCCGCATTCGCCACGGGGCCCCGTCATCACCCGTTAGGTTACTTAACTAACGACAGAGCGGGGGCTGGACTAGCGCGGATGCAAAACATAAGCAACGACTACATAAATATCATATATAGATATACACATTCGTCAGATGCAATGATAGCCATTCCAGATCACAGATGAACACTTTGGATATACTAGGAATCTGCATTTCGTTCGAGCCTGCAACAAAAGACAGATTACACGGTCGCGATGAATAGCCAAATACCCCACCCTAGACCCCTACGGGTGAGGCAAACTACCCGCCAAATATCCGAAGTGAAGCAACCTCCCTCAACAACGTGAGTAGGCCACTCGGCACTTCGAGGTACCCTGTAGTTTGTGCACCCCTCCTTGGATCTATCCTAGGAGCAAAAACATAAAAAAGAAATTATACAATGGCGGCTACAACCTCATCCCGGATGTGTGGCCATACAAATAATATTACGACAATTTACATATACATGAATTGAAAGATAAAGAAAACTCTCATCTCACAACCCCCGGCTATTCATCCGCGACAATCCAACGAATTTATATACACAAACCAACAACATTACAGATCACAGATACGTATAACCCCCACTAATCGACGTATAGCGATTAGCAGACGTTCAATACATATATCACATCACAGATATAACCCATTAGCCAAAGTCTACAGAAGTTCGATCAAAATACGGATTTGTAACCACCCCAAAAATAAATTTTGTTCTCTGGAAATTCTGGGCAGAAACAAACCATCCTAAAAATCACAAAACACCAATATAAGAACACTGCAGGAAACATGACCCATAGCCGAGTCAACTCGGCCGCGGATCCGCGGCACGAGCATGCTCTTGCCGCCGTTCCACGGCGCGTTGACCGAGTTGGCGGACCATTTTTCTTGTGTGTTCTTTAAAAACCCTGAGCCGATTTTTAGAACATGATTTAATATTTTTAGAGCAGAAATAAAAATCGGCAGAAAGCTAGCATTTTTTGGGTGTTTTGCGGTTTTTTCTCCGATCGAAATTCTAGATACTTTGCTAACATGCTAGGGTGTGTTTAGCTAGGCTCTGATACCACTGTTAGGTCCACGTTACCTTTCTCGTTTCTTTCATGGTTGCGGAAATGGTGAAAAACGATTTTTAGGGTTTAGGGTAACATGGACTACAAAACCCGGATCTTTGCTAAACAACACACTAGCAACAACAATGAGCTTTACCTACTCAGTTAGGGGGTTATACCTAGTCTTGAACTCCTTCTCTTCTTCTCCTTGGAGTTGGTTGGATGGTTCTTCTTGTCGCCTTCTCTTGCCGAAGAAAGATCCACCCGAGAGCCTCTACCTTGAGCTCCTTCCTCGAACTTGAGGTAACTAAAGTATTAGGCTTGCTAGACCTTCAACCTTAGGATGAGTAGAGATGAGTTTTGGTGTTTTATCTTGAAGGCAAATGGTTCTCAACTCATGAGAGGGATTTTTCCTTGAGAGAGGGGAAGAGGATGAGAGCTATGGATGAGAGAGAAGATGCAAGTAAGAATGAATCAATTTTTTACAACCATGCTCTCTTATTTTAGAAAATCATAACAATAATAATAATTAACAATTTGTGATGGTGAGTTGATGAATGACCATTATCATTTCATTCATTAAATGCTTTGTGCAAAAAATAAGAAGCATCTTTGAAAACAAATGATGATGGTCAACAAGTCTACTTTGGTCGACCGGTCAACAAAAGTCGACAAGTCAACAAAAGTCAAGAATTCAACTCAACCATGGCACGATAATTGTTAACTAATATTATTAATCATATTTCCTATTCTCATTAGGGTTTGGAAAAAGACAACAGTCAACTGTGCATACACACCCGTACCATAACCCTAATGAGAATCATCTGCCTCTGTCTCAGTCAACTGTGCATACACACCCGCATCCGTGTTCCGAGGAACACGAATAAAATGAGATAAAACTAACCCCAAAATATATACTAGAATCTGGCATAAACTAATGCCCGCTAGTAATAACTGTCCGGACACCAAACGTGCATAAGTGCGTGGATATGAACGAACCCTGTCGCAAAACCATGCGACCTCTACTCTGTTTTGCCCAAAGGCGAATAACCCTCTGTGTGGGACTCTAAAGACTCGACACTACGCTAGTGATGGGGTTAACCACAGACCGCAAGCGGCACTAGCTGTACGTAACGGTCCCCAGGTAGATGCCGATAAGAAGACTGATGAGGTGAACCCATCCGAACTCGTACTGAGCCTGTATGTGACAATCTCCGTACAGTCCGGTCTGTTCGTCTTAGAATATCGCATGGCGGGCCTAGGGGGTGGTAAACTTCAGTCCCCTAATAGCGGTACAAGTCGTGTCGGAGTGTAGCCCAGAACACCCTGAGATAACCCTGGAAACCCACCAATATATATCGCTTGCCCTGGTCAGGGACGACTATGTTTAATGGCTCTCCTAGACACAACGTGATATCAACTCCCAATACCGGGAGAGATGAATCTTGTGTAACCGTCACTGCCTCCAAGTGCTTCGGGACTGCACCCAACTACTACCTGTTTGCACGACTCAGTAGAGCCGTGGTAGGGTAGTAATCAAAGAACAGTGGGAACACACTCGAGGCGAAGTGACAGTGTCAAGTCAGCGGACTAAGTTGTACTCATGTCACCTAGGAAAGGTTAACTGACGATAGGTATAATACCAACCAACAGTTCCCGACGAGTCCTGTCCAGTGTACTCGTAACCTAACGAGCACTTGTATACTATCTCCAGTACGACGTACTGATGGCTGTGGGACAGACCATCTCCCATGCTGAGAAGAGAAGCATATGCACCAGTCTACTCTGGAGTATCGATGCCCTGTCTCGATAATCCTACGACTAGGACCAAAATAAGGGTATGCTTATAAACTACCCAGCCCCCACTGGTGTGATCGCCATCACAACGCCGGTAGTCAAGCAAAGATCCTAAGGGTCATCAATATGTTTTTAGCGATATGTTAAAAGAAACATATACACATATTAAGATAGAAACAAAACAAGTAGCATACTACTATATCGGGCAAGACTGTCGTAAAACCATATATATATACATCCCAAGCTTCCAAAATGTATTATACAAACTAGTACTATACAATAGTGGCCTATAGGGCATACATATCTAACACGGCGGTCATCACATTCTGGCTGGCCTCTAGCAGTAGCCTAATTCTCTGGTGCTGATCCGCATGTCCGAGAAATCTTGTAAAAGCGATCCACCAAACGCTCATGGCGCGAAAACACAATAAAACGACGCATTTATGCAAATCATATGTCCCTGAAATCACGCCCAGGTCCGTCCTCTTCCGTGACGAGCTTATGCTGACGCAACTCCATACGTAGTTCTCTTTGCCTGTGCAATCGTGGCAGCAAAACCATAAAACAATATCGATGAGGATAGATCATAGGAATGAATATAATGCTGTGCAAGGAAATGTACATCCTAAGGCTTTTTAAGCGGAGTAGCGTATCGTTAGTATGCCGCGGAACATACACACGGTACATCATTCTCGCTAAGTCACCAACTCCATCAACCATAGTCAACCTACACGACGAAAGTTCGGGTCTAATATCCCCTCGACTAAGTCTACGTTCCGTAAGAACAAGCCTAGATTCCGTATATATACAAACGCCCTAGGCTCGGCATAGTCAAATATAGACTCGAACCAAGTTTAACCTAGCGCTCTGATACCAACTTTGTCTCGACCCGAAATGGCACGTGACTGGCCCTTGAATCATATGAAGTCTATAGGACTCCATCTAATTCAAGTAATCCAAAATCCCAGAAATCTAAACCATTTTTAAAGCAAGTGTTTTGTTAAAATAAGCCGAATATGCGTTTTTAAAGTCACAAATCTTTTCTGAAAATTTCGGCAGAGTTTCCTGTAGGGTTCCTAGGCACACTCAAGAGGTTCCACAAGGCATCAACCATGCCAAATTCAAATTTTTCCGTGTGCCAAAGAACCCTATACTAGATCGTTAAGTAAAGGTAAGGCGAAAATAAATGCAAGCAAACTACTTTGCTACTAAGTGAAAGAGACTACAACCTTTGTAGATCCGGTCCTCCACTTCTCTAGCACCGTGTTGACGTCCCTCCACTGCGATCATCGGAATCCCGGACTCTAGCGTCGGTTTCATCGGAGAAATGGGCGGGCTAGGTCGTTGACTTCGATGTCGAAGATGATCTACGTCGAGGCGACTCAAACTCAAGCTCCATCTTCACTAGGTCATGAAACTTGTGAAGAAAACACCCTATACAACATGGCAAGTGGTAGAGGATGAAGAAATAGGAAGTGAGTTCACTTTGGATTTGGATTTCTCACTTGGATTCATCACTTGGAATTTTCTAGCAAGGTTTTCTTCTCTTTATGAAGAAGAAGAAGAAGAATGAAAAGAATGAATGAATAAATATCAAAATAGAAAATCAAGTGATGCTTATCATAATCCAACCATGGGTGAAGTAACCTAATGTAGAGAGTAAACTAGGGTTAAGGTAATGGTTAGGTTAAAGAGTCAAAACAAAAATGGTTTGACTTTTCAAAGATGCATGAAGCAACATGAAGCTTCTAGCATGAAAAAAGAAAAAGCACCATTTTTGTTTTAACAAAACACAATAAATAAAGCAAATGAAACCCTAACCATTAACTAAACAATGTGTATAGCATACACACACCCAAGTTTGCATGTATCATCAAACATGATACAATCAAGTGCACAAAAAATATATCACATATACTACTTCTGCACATCAAGTGAGAAAATCAATCTTAACTGAACAATACTAGTCAATGTAAAATAATATATCCAATATATAATTATACATTAAATCATTAAATCAACACTTGATTTAATGATCCGGTCATACTGCATATAACCGACTAAAATCTAGTGCATCATCATATCGAATCAACATTTGATTCAGTAACCCGGCTATATCTCATATGACCGTCCGATGATACAAATCGTGAGAATTGAATTCAGTATCACATACTGGTATTATTCTCGGTCCCGCACATATCTCATATGCGCTCCTATTTCGTTTCGCTTGAGCCAGGAAACCTCTGTGCAGGACTCTAAAGACTCGTCAATACGCCAGCAGTAGGTGATGATCATATCAAACACCCACAAGCCGCAAGCGGTCTGCTAAACGTAACGGCCACCCGGGTATTGAGCGATCAGATGATCGACGAGCAAGCCCGCTCACACTCCTGTGAATCCAACCAGTATCACTTACCGTACAGTCCGGTCTGTTTGTCTGATATGTCGCATATCTCGCCTAGGGGTGGTAAATGTAGGGTTCCTAGGCACACTAATGAGGTTTCACAAGGCATCAACCATACCAAAATATAATTTTTCCGGTGCCGAGAAACCCTAATGCGATCGTTAACTAGAGTTTAGGCGAAAATACAAGCTACTAAACTACTTTAGTGCTAAGTGAACGGAAATACAACCTTTGTAGATCCGGTCCTCCACCTCCATAGCTCCGCGTTGATGTCCCTCCGCTGCGATCATCGGATCCCGGACTCTAGTAATAGTTTCGTCGAAGAAATGATCGGGCTAGATCGTCGACTTTGATGCCGAAGATGATCTACGTCGAGGCAACACAAGATCAAGCTCCAACTTCACCAAGCCATGAAACTTGTGAAGAAAACACCCTATACTACTTGGCAAGTGGTAGAGGATGAAGAAATAGGAAGTGGGTTATCTTTAGAATTGGATTTCTCACTCTTTTTCTCAAGTCACCATTGAAGGTAGCAAGCTTCTTTCTTCTTGTTGAAGAAGAAGAAGAAGAAGAAAAAGAATATGATAGGTATGATAATTCAAATGATAAATCAAGTGAAGTTATCATAATGCAATCTTGGTTAAGTGTAGAGAATAAACTAGGTTTAGGTATAATGGTTAGGTTTAGGATGAAGACAAAGTGGTGGACTTTCAAAGATGCTTTGAAGCTTCAAGAAGCTTCAAGCAAAGAAAGAGAAATAAAGCCACCATTTCATCTTTTCCAAAAAGAATAAATAAATAAATAAATAAATCAAAACCCTAACCATTAACATAACCATGGTTTAATCATACACACCTAAGTTTGCATGTATCATCAAACATGATACAATCAAGTGCATAAAAATATATCACATATACAATGTGCACATCAAGTGAGAAAATCCATCTTAAGTGAACAAATACTAGTTAATGTAAAGTAATATATCAAATATATAATTATACATTAAATCATTAAATCAACACTTGATTTAACGATCCGGTCATATCGCATATGACCGACTAATATCCAATGTATCGACTTATCGAATCAATCCTCGATTCGATAACTAGGTTATATCGCATACAACCAATCGATGCATTCATCGCGAGAATAGAATACAGTATCACATACTGGTATTATTCTTGGTCCCGCGCATATCTCATATGCGCTGCTATTTCGTTTCGCTTGATCCAGGAAACCTCTGTGTAGGACTCTAAAGACTCGTCAATATGCCGGCAGCAGGTGATGATCATATCAAACACCCAAAAGCCGCAAGCGGTCTGCTAAACGTAACGGCCACCCGGGTATTGAGCGATCAGAAAATCGATGAGCAAGACCGCTCATACTCCTATGAATCCAACCAGTAACACTTACCGTACAGTCCGGTCTGATCGTCTGATATGTCGCTTATCTTGCCTAGGGGTGGTAAACGTCAGACCCCAATAGCTCGATAAGTTGTGTCGATATGAGGTCTATAACAGTTCGAGAAACTACTGGTAAGACTTACCAGTAAATCTCAGCAACCCTGGGCAGGGATTTCCGGTTATAGCCAATCGAACACAGCGCAACATCAACTCCCTATACCGGGAGAGACGAATCCCCTCCTATCGCTCATTGCCTCCATGTGACTCTGGACTGTACCCAAAAACCACCATTTTGCATGCCCTCTTGGACGTGGTAAGGTGGAAATTAAAGCACAGTGGGAATCACACAAGACTCTATGACGATCTCGGGTCTTTAGACTAACCTGTACCAGTGTCACCAGAGAATTGCCATCTGACGTAAGGTATAATACCATCTGGGAGTTCTCGGCGAGTCCGTCCAGTGTACCCAGTCTCCACTGAGCACCCGTATATCATCTCTGATGTCAAACAACAATGGATATGGGATCATCCATCGCCCATCTGTATGGGTCGAGAAGGTATACGCAAGTCTACTCTGGTATATCGATGCCCCGTCTCGATACACCCACGACTAGGGACCTTGAAGGATGTACTTATGGACTACCATGTCCCCACTAGTATGATCTGCATCATAGTTCAGGTAGTCAAGTACACATCCTAAGGGCTTTACCAACATGTAACAGAGAGACAATCAGTGTACACGTTAAGGTAAACAGCAACCAGATAGCATACTATCATGTCGAGCAAGAAAGTCCTCCCTATATATGTCCAAGCATCCACAACAATATACATCCTATGTACAGTAATGGCCTCTAGGGCATACATATAACTAACAATCTCCCACTTGCACTAGGGCCATCTGATAGCAGTGGTTGTAGTATCTCATACTCAACCATCCCATAAAAAGTCTCTCTCTGGGAAAAGGCCTTTGTGAGTGGATCCGCCGTATTGTCCTCTGAGTCTTCTCTCCTTACCTTGATCACCTTGGAGATCAGCTATCTCCATGATCAGGTGATACTGCCTTAGAATATGTCTGGATCACTGATGGGACGGAGTTCCTTGGCCATAAGCCACAACTCTATTGTCTCACAATGGTAGGTACGAAGTTCATCTCAGGAACTAATATACATCCAGACTGCCTCTTTGGTAGCATCTTAAGTAGTGATGTATCCAGCCTTTATCGTCTAGTATGCTACAGTATCTATCTTAGAACTCTTCCAACATACCGTCCCTTTACTGAGTATAAAGACAATGCCTGTGTCTGACATTCAGTCGTTCTCATCACTCTGGAACACTTCCAGTGATTCTCCCCAGGATCGATTGATACCATCTCACTTCAACAAGTGAGAATCCTAACATCCATTTAGATCTATCTCATAGGTCCAAAACCCGGGATTTAGTAGGTATCACTTTGATCCTATGTGGAGAATCATTGTGATAAGCAGAGATTGATAGAGCGTAGCATAGGAAACTACTTCCCTATCAAGAGTATGTCATCCATGTACTCTACGAGGATCACCACCATACTCTCTACTACCTTTTTGTATATACAAGGTTCATCTACCATTTTGATGATGTCAAACTCTTTGACTAACTCATCAAAACAGATGTTCCAACTCCGCGATGCCTGTTTTATCACATAAAACATCTTGCAGACGTTTCCGCTGCTCCCGCTGTCTACGAGGCCCTCTGGCTGTGTACTTATAGAAGCTCTCTTCCAAAATATCATTTAGAAAAGCAGTCATGACACCTAACCACCAGATATCGTAGTCATGGTATGTAGCCGCGGTAAGTAGGATCTAGATGGACTTAAGCAGAGGCCCGAGAAAAGGTTTCATCATTATCCATGCCTGGTTGATGACGAAAACCTTTAACAAGTCTAGCTTTGAAAGTCTCAACTTTTCCATCTACACCCAGTAATCTTCTCAAGATATACTTGCTCCTGATGGGGATTTAACCCTTCAGATAAAGCAACCAAAGTCCATACTTTGTTGGTGTATAAGGATTCCATCTCAGATCACTAAGCATCTAGCCATTCTTACAGAGTCCTACTCCTGATGGCCAGCTCGAAACTAGTTGGGTCATCATCTCATGATGCAATCCTCGCTCCCACTGTCATAGAGAAACCGATGTATCTCTCAGGTGGGTGAGGAACCCTACTAGATCGGCGGAGAGGCTGAGGTTCGTTGGTTACTATTTAATCCTTTGGTTCTATCAAATCATCTGCTGTAGTTTGTATAGATGGAACCTTTCCAGTTCTACGTTACAGACCTTGGCTCGAGCTTGTCCGGATTTTGCTTTTAGACATTGGCTGGACAACTCCAAATCTTAACTAGCTTAAGACATGGGCTCTTCCCATACCATATCTCATATAGAGTGGTAGGCTGTGATCTGATTCGAACCCTATTTAATAGGTATGCAGCTTCTCAAGCGCATAACTCCCAAAAGGAAACAGGTAACTCAGTAGTACTCATCATAGAGCGCACCATATCGAATAGGGTGCAACTGCTCAGCCCCGATATACCATCGTGCTATGGTGTATACGGAGGAGTAATGCTGAGAAAGAATCTCATTCTCGTTTAGAATAGTCCAGGAATTCCGTGCTCAAGTATTCTCCTCCCTGATCGCATCAAAGGACATAATACTTATACCCTCATTTTGGTTCTCTACTTCTAACTTATATTCCGTGAATATCTTAAAAGGTTCGGACTTGTGTTTCAACAGGAACATATGTCTGAATCTTGAGAGATCATCAGAGAATGTAATGAAGTACAAAGAACCGGTCTTGGCATGTGTAGACTGGGGACCTTATACATCAACATGTATCATCCCAAGAGTTCACTAACTCTTTCTCTGTTTTCAGTAAACGGAGCTATTGTCATCTTATCTTTGTGACATGACTGGCAAGTTTCACAAGATGTAATATTCAAACTGATTTAAATATGCATCTATATGTAACTTCAGCTAGTCGGGTCGCATTGATATGACCTAGTCTACAATACCTCAAGAAGAATTCGTTCATTTCTGAACTCTTCCTCTTGTGTGTGTTCTGTATACTAAGAACTGTAGTTTGATTTAGAACATTAATGCTTTTAGATAATCGTGCCTGAACCGATCAACTTTTGATATAGGAAATGTTCAAAACATTATCCACCAATACAAAATTATATCCTTTTCTTTACTAATAAAGAGACTGATATGATTCTTTATATCAGGTTCGATATCTAATAGCATTTGTTCAGAATCAATGTATTGATAATACAGGGTGACAGTGACCAACAGACTTGGCTGCAACACTTGCCCCATTTTCTGTCTCATGAAACTTATCACCCGTTCTCAGTTCTTTACCTATCTGTAGCCCATGTAACATATTACATATGCAGGATCCTGATCCGGTATCTCATATCCAGGACGTAAAGAATACTGAGAAACAGTTCTGTATAAGGAACACACCCGAAGATGATGCATCAGTATGCACTTTCTTCATTTGGGCGGCACGGGAAATCTGGTATTCCCCAATTTCCTGCTCTGTCTTATAACAATTATATATTGGAGCGTGACCAACGTTCCCCAGCCCAGTATAACACGTGGGTTCGGTCAATATTCCGTATTATTATCTTGATTAAGGCGTGATATGGTCGCTACCAGGAGAGAAAGATGAAAACACTCAGCGTGCGCTCTTGCAAGAATAGATTGGTTATTATTTTATCTAATCAGGATGGCTACCACTGTTTTTTATCAAATCTTCCTTCAAACCCTAAAAGGAAAGACTAGCCGGGATTAATTACACATTACAAGTTCGCCAATCTTTCAGCCAGGCCAGTGTCGGTACTTTGAGCGAGGTCCCCCGTGCTTTCGCACGAACCTAATTAATGTAAAACTCGTTTTCCCAGAGGCGTAACCTCGTTGACACCTTTCTAGACACCTACTTGATCGGCTAATTGTAATGTGTAAAACTCTCCCAGGAGTAACAATTACTCGCAGTGGGTATCAGGATCCAACTATCTCATAGAAGGTATGCAATCTCATTGCAAATTTCAACACTTGAAATTCCCGATAATATTTTGCCCCTAACGTGCTATGACCTTGACGAAAGCCAACAAACCATAGCCCGCTAGTCAAGTTCAACCCGTACATTTCTTGATTGAATTAAACCCACCCGCACGACCCTTGACGAAAGCCAACAAAGCCGCAAGACTACCCTAATCCAATCGTATCGTATGCAGCAGATAAGCAGCATATAACTACCGCATACTACACCTTGACGAAAGCCAACAAATGTAGCACGAATACTATATACAACTTATCTGAAATGATGGAGGGCTACGACAGGTTTTTCTGAAAACCTATTGCGTAATGAACTTTATATCGTTGTGGAATCAAATGATTTTAAAATGGAGTGTTTTTGAGGCTTTTCTAGTTTCGCTAAAGGGGTCACTCCCGGTTAAGGGATCGTCGGCCCTTTCCTCGTCGAATGAGGTGCGGGATATATCATATATATCACTGTGCAAAGCAGAAACTATAGAAGCTATCAAAAGTCAAACCGAGTGTGTAGTATCTGCCAGTTATTGCTAAAGGGGTCACTCCCGGTAAAGGGATCGTCGGCCCTTTCCTCCTCGAATAAGGTGCAGGATATATCATATATACCGCTGTGCAAAGCAAGAACTGTAGCTACCTGTTTTATTTTTGAAATTCGATTCCACAACATCTTTTAGGTTTCTTTTTTCTTTCATTAATCATATTAATGAAGTCCCATCATTTATGTCCACCTAAACATCACAGATAAATATAACGTATGCTTATGCCATCCGCATTCGCCTCGATGTCCCGTCTGCACCGTTAGGTTAGGTAACTAACGGCAGAGCGGGGCAGGGCTAGCGCGGGTGTAAAACATAAGCAACGTCTATATAATATATCATATATACTATATACTATATCTATCTTAACAAATCACATGATCACATCACAGATATCGCAGCAGAAGAATCATATGAAACATTGGATATACTAGGACGTCCGTGTTTTCAATACGAGACAGTATAAAACACGGATTCCACGGTCGCGATGAATAGCCAAACCCACATCCCTAGACCCCTACGAGAGCGGCAAGCAACCCTACCAATTCAAGAGTTAGGAGACCCGGACTCGACACCTCGAGTTGGTCTCCCACTGGACTCCAGAACCCGGTTACATGTGCCCTCCTCCTTGGGTCTATCCTAGTGCGGAAAAGTAAATAATATACAAAAGGTGACATCTTCCGCAACCTGGAAGTGCCCCAATAAAAGAATATTACATACAAGTTTTTACATGAATGAAAATGAAAAACACTCATCTCGCATAAAAAAAAACACCGGCTATTCAAACACGACGATCCAATATAATATATCCAGCAACACATAACATCACATGTCATCAACGTAAATAAATATGCCCATCCCAATTGTCGTTGACATATAGCAACGAAACCGGCGATATCACATATTACACTTACGGTCACAGAAAAGAAAGTGTAAAACTACAACAGTTGGAATTCGCAACCCCTTTAGACATCACATGCCTAACCAAATGAATTCCTTAGACATCGCATGCCTAATTATTATAAACCCCGCATTTTAGTCTCATATATCGAAAACTCTTTTCAATATCTAGTAGGGCAATTCAACAAGATTCCCGGCATCCTGACCGAATGCTCGTCGCAAACTTTGGTGGACGGCCGCACCCCCGATACCGTCGACGAAGTGCACCAAGGCGGAACACCGCTGCCGTGAGCACCCGAACGGATACTTTCGGCGACGAGGTTCTCCTACAGTCACTTGGTCGGGGCTATGGGGCATGGCTATCTATTAAGTTTACCGGCGAGCATCCGCGTACGCTACGTGATTGCGACGGACTTTTGATCGCATCAAAATTCCGTGGCAACCGATCATTTGAGACTAAAGTGCTATGTTTATAATATTCAAATTAGTTATCTCATAACTAATTGTGGATTCCAAATATTGTATCACATTCCAGATAAATAGAAAATGTTAAACTTTCCGATCGAACAAACAAACACCCAAGTTTTCCCGAAACAGTTCAACTCTTGAAATATGTTCAAAAACATCCATTTCATGCCAGAGTACTAACGGTCCAGCCGTGGAAGGGTTAAGCCAACGCCTCACATGTGGCACGTCGTACTGCCCCAAACCCTAAGGTTCAAAGGGCAGTTCTAGACGGTCACATAATCGAGTTAAGGTTTGCTGTCTTCTAGAGGGTCCATCGCGTTACTTGCACTACTTAGAACGTTTTCAAACTACGGAAAGATCTAACACTTGGAAATTTCCGACAGGGGAAAAAGTAGGTATTTATATCCGGTCGAACTTTTTAACAGTTTCTAAAATATCCGGAAAAACATAAACGAAGTTAAATTATCCGATCAAATTAACGAGTCCCCAATAAAACCCTAGAAAACTCAACACTTGAGTGGAATTAAAATATTCCCATACAAAATTGCCAAGAAAGGACCTAAGAATAAATATATGAAATTTCTGGGACTAAGTCCAATTTTGGCCGCGGAACCGCCGCCAAACCCATGGTTTCGCCGCGGTTCCGCGGTCAAATTATTGACTTAGTAGACCGTACTTCACAGTAATTCTTAGTTTTTCTGCTTGTGTTTCTGAGAATTTTTAATTCACAAAAATCCATTGTTTTGAAAAATGTACAGAGAAGGGTTTTGTCGGGGTTTACGGGTTCGATCGGACTTCTAACATCGTCAACACTTCGCCTAAAGCTCTAGCTAGGCAATGATACCACTGTAGGGTTCCTAGGCACACTAATGAGGTTTCACAAGGCATCAACCATGCCAAATTATAATTTTTCCGGTGCCGAGAAACCCTAATGCGATCGTTAACTAGAGTTTAGGCGAAACTACAAGCTACTAAACTAGTTTAGTGCTAAGTGAACGGAAATACAACCTTTGTAGATCCGATCCTCCACATGCATAACTCCGAGTTGACGTCCTTCCGCTGCGATCATCGGATCCCGGACTCTAGTAATGGTTTCGTCGAAGAAATGATCGGGCTAGGTCGTCGACTTTGATGCCGAAGATGATCTACGTCGAGGCAACACAAGATCAAGCTCCAACTTCACCCAGCCATGAAACTTGTGATGAAAACACCCTATACTACTTGGCAAGTGGTAGAGGATGAAGAAATAGGAAGTGGGTTCACTTTAGAATTGGATTTCTCACTCTTTTTCTCAAGTCACCATTGAAGCTAGCAAGCTTCTTTCTTCTTGTTGAAGAAGAAGAAGAAGAAGAAAAAGAATATGATAAGTATGATAATTCAAATGATAAATCAAGTGAAGTTATCATAATGCAACCTTGGTTAAGTGTAGCGAATAAACTAGGGTTAGGTATAATGGTTAGGTTTAGGATGAAGACAAAGTGGTGGACATTCAAAGATGCTTTGAAGCTTCAAGAAGCTTCAAGCAAAGAAAGAAAAATAAATCGACCATTTCATCTTTTCCAAAAAGAATAAATAAATAAATAATTAATTAATTAAATCAAAACCCTAACCATTAACATAACCATGGTTTAATCATACACACCCAAGTTTGCATGTATCATCAAACATGATACAATCAAGTGCACAAAAATATATCACATATACAATGTGCACATCAAGTGAGAAAATCCATCTTAAGTGAACAAACACTAGTTAATGTAAAGTAATATATCAAATATATAATTATACATTAAATCATTGAATCAACACTTGATTTAACGATCCGGTCATATCGCATATGACCGACTAATATCCAATGTATTGACTTATCGAATCAATCCTCGATTCGATAACTAGGTTATAGCGCATACAACCAATCAATACATTCATCGCGAGAATAGAATACAGTAGTACATACTGGTATTATTCTCGGTCCCGCGCATATCTCATATGCGCTGCTATTTCGTTTCGCTTGAGCCAGGAAACCTCTGTGTAGGACTCTAAAGACTCGTCAATACGCCTGCAGCAGGTGATGATCATATCAAACACCCACAAGCCGCAAGCGGTCTGCTAAACGTAACGGCCACCCGGGTATTGAGCAATCAGAAGATCGACGAGCAAGCCCGCTCATACTCCTGTGAATCAAACCAGTAACACTTACCGTACAGTCCGGTCTAATCGTCTGATATGTCCCATATCTTGCCTAGGGGTGGTAAACGTCAGACCCCAATAGCTCGATAAGTTGTGTCGATATGAGGTCTATAACAGTTTGAGAAACTACTGGTAACACTTACCAGTAAATCTCAGCAACCTTGGCCAGGGATTTCCGGTTATAGCCAATCGAACACAGCGCAACATCAACTCCCTATACCGGGAGAGACGAATCCCCTCCTATCGCTCATTGTCTCCATGTGACTCAGGACTGTACCCAAAAACCACCATTTTGCTTGCCCTCTTGGACGTGGTAAGGTGGAAATCAAAGCGCAGTGGGAATCACACAAGACTCTATGACGATCTCGGGTCTTTAGACTAACATATACCAGTGTCACCAGAGAACTGCCATCTGACGTATGCTATAATACCATCTGGGAGTTCTCGGCGAGTCCGTCCAGTGTACCCAGTCTCCACTGAGCACCCGTATATCATCTCTGATGTCAAACACCAATGGATATGTGATCATCCATCACCCATCTGTATGGGTCGAGAAGGTATACGCTAGTCTACTCTGGTATATCGATGCCCCGTCTCGATACACCCACGACTAGGGACCTTGAAGGATGTACTTATGGACTGCCATGTCCCTACTAGTATGATCTGCATCATAGTTCAGGTAGTCAAGTACACATCCTAAGGGCTTTACCAACATGTAACAGAAAGACAATCAGTGTACACGTTAAGGTAAAGAGCAACCAGATAGCATACTATCATGTCGAGCAAGAAAGTCCTCCCTATATATGTCCAAGCATCCACTACAATATACATCCTATGTACAGTAATGGCCTCTAGGGCATACATATAACTAACAGTAAATGTCAGACCCCAGTAGCTTGATAAGTCATGCCGACGTATGGTCCATAACAAGCGTGAAACAACTGATAACTCTTACCAGTATATCACAGCAACCCTGGCCAGGGATTTCCAGTTATGGCCAGTCGAGCATAGCGCAACATCAACCCCCAATACCGGGAGAGACGAATCCCCTCCTACCGCTCGTTGCCACCATGTGAATCGGGAATGTACACAAAAACCACCTGTTTGCACGACTCCGTAGAGCCGTGGTAGGGTTGAAATCAAAGCACAGTGGGAGACACACAAGACTCTATGACGATCTCGGGTCAACCGACTAAGCTGTACCAGTGTCACCAGAGAACTGCCATCTGACATGAGGTATAATACCTACTGGGAGTTCTCGGCGAGTCCGTTCAGTGTACCCAGTCTCCACTGAGCACTCGCATACCATCTCTGATGTCAAACACCAATGGATATGGGATCATCCATCACCCATCACAAGGGTCGAGAAGATATACGCTAGTCTACTCTCGAATATCGATGCCCCGTCTCGATATTCCCACGACTAGAAACATTGAAGGATGTACTCATGGACTACCCAGGCCCCACTAGTATGATCTACATCATAGTCCTGGATGTCGAGCACCCGTCCTAAGGGCTTTATCAACATGTAATAGAGAGACAGCAAGTATACATGTTAAGATAAAGAGCAACCAGATAGCATACTATCATGTCGAGCAAGAAAGTCCTACCTATATATGTCCCAGCATCCACTACAATATACATCCAATGTACAGTAATGGCCTCTAGGGCATACATATAACTAACAATCTCTCACTTGCACTAGGGCCATCTGTAGCAGTGGTTGCAGTATCTAATACTCAACCATCGCATATAGGTCTCTTTCTGGGAAAAAGCCTTTGTTAGTGGATCCTCCGTGTTGTCCTCTGAGTCTACTCTCCTAACCTCGATCACCCTGGAGATCAACTATCTCCATGATCAGGTGATGCTACCTCAGAATATGTCTGGGTCACTGATGGGACCAGGGTTCCTCGGCCAAAGCCACACTTCCATTGTCACACAATGGTAGGAACCTAGTTCATCTCATGAACCACTATACACCCAAACTGCCTCTTTGGTAGTATCTTTAATAGCGATGTTACCAGCCTTTATCGTCTAGTTTTCCACGGTATCTAGCTTTGAACTCTTCCAACATACCGTCCCTTTGCTGAGGGTAAAGACAATGCCTGCGACTGACATTCAGTCGTCCTTATCACCCTGAAACCTTTCCAGTGATTCTCCCCAGGATCGATTGATACTATCTCACTAAACCTAGTGAGAATCCTAACATCCATTTAGATCTATCTCATAGATCCAAATCCCAGGATTTAGGAGGTATCACTATGATCCTATATGGATAATCTTTGTGATAAGCAGAGATTGACCGAGCGTAGTATAGGAAACTCCTTCCCTATCAAGAGTATGTCATCTACGTACTCTACGAGGATCACCACCATACTCCCTACTACCTTTTTGTATATACAAGGTTCATCTACCATTTTGATGAAGTCAAACACTTTGACTACCACATCAAAACAGATGTTCCAACTCCGCGATGCCTGTTTTATTCGGTAAAGCAACTTACACACGTTTCCGCTGCTCCCACTGTTTACGAAGCACTCTGGCTGTGTACTTATAGACTTTCTCTTCTAAATTATTTTAGAAAAGCTATCATGGCACCCAACCATCAGATATCGTAGTCATGGTATGTAGCAATGGCAAGTATGATCTGGATGGACTTAAGCATAGTCCCTGAAAAAGGTTTCATCATTATCCACGCCTGGTCAATGACGAAAACCTTTAACAAGTCTAGCTTTGAAAGTCTCAACTTTTCCATCTACACCAAGTAATCTTCTCAAGATTTACTTGCTCCTGATGGGGATTTAACCCTTCAGATATTGCAACCAAAGTCCATACTTTGTTGGTGTACATGGATTCCATCTCAGATTGCTAAGCATCCAGCCATTCTTACAGAGTCCCTACTCTTGATAGCCTGCTCGAAACTAGTTGGGTCATCATCTTATGATGCATTCCTCGCTCCCACTGTCATCGAGAAACCGAAGTATCTCTCAGGCGGATGAGGAACCCTACCAGATCAGCGGAGAGGCTGAGGTTCGTCGGGGACTATTGAATCATTTGGTTCTGTCAAATCAACATCTACAGTTTTTTATAGCTGGAACTTTTCCAGTTCTACAGAACTGACCTTGCCTCGATCTTGTCCGGATTTTTCTTTTGACATAGGCCGGACAATCCCAAATCTTAACTTACTTAAGAGATAGGCTCTTCCCATACCATATCTCATATGGAGTGGTAGGCACTGATTTGATTCGAATCAAATTCAATAGGTATGCAACTTCTCAAGTGTACAACCCCCTAAAAGAAACATATAGCTCAGTAATACTCATCATAGAGCACACCATATCTCATAGGGTGCTATTGCTCTGCCACGATATATCATTGTGCTATGGTGTATACGAAGGAGTAATGCTGAGAGAGAATCTCATTCACCTTTAGAATAGTGCAGGAATTCCATGCACAAGTATTCTCCGCCCTGATCTTATCATAGGACATAATACTTTTACCCGTATTTTGGTTCTCTACTTCTAACTTATATTCTGTGAATATCTCAAAAGCTTCGGGTTTATGTTTCAACAGGAACATATGGCTAAATCTTGAGAGATTATCAGAGAATGTAATGAAGTACAAAGAACCGGTCCTTGCATGAGCAGACAGGGGACCTTACATACATCATCATGTATCAGTCCCAAGAGTTCGCTAACTCTTCTCTGTTTCTAATAAACAGAGCTATGGTCATCTAAGCTTTGTGACATGACTGGCAAGTTTCACAAGATGTAAATTCAAACTGATTTAAATATGCATCTAGAATGTAACTTAAGCTAGTCGGGTCACATTGATATGACCTAGTCTACAATGCCTCAAGAAGGATTCCTTCATTTCTAAACTCTTCCTCTTGTGTGTGTTCTGTATACTAGGAACTGTAGTTTGATTTAGAACGTCAATGCTTTTAGATAACGTTCCTGAACCGATCAACTTTTGATATATTCAAAACAATATTCAACAATACAAAATTATATCCTTCTTTAATAAATAAAGAGATTAATATGATTTTGTATATCAGGTTCGGTATCTAATAGCATTTGTTCAGAATCAATGTATTTGGAATACAGGGTGACAGTGACCAACAGACTTGGCTGCAACACTTGCCCCGTTTTCTGTCTCATGAAATTTATCACCCGTTCTCAGTTCTCTACCTTTTGTAGCCCATGTAACAAATTACATATGCAGGATCCTGATCAGGTATCTAATACCTAGGACGTAGATGATACAGAGAAACAGTTCTTTGTAATGAACACACCCGAAGGAGATGCATCTCATGCACTTTCTTCGTTTGGGCGGCATGGGAATCCTGGTATTCCCTTATTTCCTGCTCGGTCTTATAACAATTATAAGTTGGAGCGGGACCAACGTTCCCCAGCTCAGTATAACAAGTGGGTTCGGTCAATACATCAATATTATTATCATGATTAAGGCGTGATATGGTCGCTACCTGGAGAGATAGAGAAGAAAACACTCTGCGTGCGCTCTTGCAAGATTAGATTGGTTATTTATTTTATCTAATCAGGATAGCTCCCACTGTTTTTATCAAATCTTCCTTCAAACCATACAAAGAAAGACTAGCCGGGATTAATTACACTCTACAAGTTCGCCAATCTTTCAGTCAGGCCAGTATCGGTACTTTGAGGGAGGTTTCCCGTGCTTTCGCATGGACCTAATTAAACTAAACCTCGTTTTTCCAGGGGCGTAACCCCGTTGACACCTTTCTAGACACCTACTTGATCGGCTAATTGTAAAGTGCAAAACTCTCGCAGGAGTAACAATTACTCGCAGTGGGTATCGGGATCCAACTATCATATAGAAGGTATGCAATCTCATTGCAAATTTCAACACTTGAAACTCCCGATAAAGGTTTTTACCCCTAACACTTATGACCTTAACTATGGTCAACAAATCATAAGCACTAGTCAAGTTCTACCCGTCATTTCGTGATTAATTAGACCCACCCACATGACCCTTAACTAAGGTCAATAAAGTCATGCGACTGTCCTAACTAATCGCATCATATGCGGTGTAGGAAGACATCACTTAGCTACCGTACACTGTACCTCGACTATGGTCAACAAACACAGCACGAATACTAAGTACTCTACTTCCTAAAATGATGGAGGGTTGCTGATGGTTTTTAAGAAAACCTTTAACGCTTTGAACTTGATCTCGTTGCGGAATCAAATGGTTTTTTAAATGGAGTGTTTTTAAGGCTTTTCTAGTTTTGCTAAAGGGATCGCTCCCGGTGAAGGGACCATCGGCCCTTTCCTAATCGAATAAGGTGCAGGATATATCATATATACCGCAGTGCAAAGCAGAAACTATAGAAGCAATCAAAAGACAAACCGAGGGTTGTAGCATCTGCCAGTTATTTCTAAAGGGGTCACCCCGGTGAAGGGATCGCCGGCCCTTTCCTCATCGAATAAGGTGCAGGATGTTCTACAAGGAACACTGCGATGCAAAGCAAGAACCGTAGCTACCTGTTTTTGAGAAATTCGATTCCACAACATCTTTTAGGTTTATTTTCTTTTATTAATCTCATTAATGAAGTCCCATCATTTAAGTCCACCTAAACATCACAGATAAATATAACGTACGCTTATGCCATCCGCATTCGCCTCGATGTCCCGTCTGCACCGTTAGGTTAGGTAACTAACGCCAGAGCGAGGCAGGGCTAGCGCGGGTGTAAAACATAAGCAACGTCTATATAATATATCATATATACTATATAAAATATCTATCTGAACATATCACATGATCACATCACAGATAACGCAGCAGAAAATATCATATGAAATTCGGATATACTAGGACGTCCGTGTTTTATTTTGAGCTTGTATAAAACACGGATTCCACGGTCGTGATGAATAGCTAATCCCATACCCCTAGACCCCTACGAGTGCAGCAAGCAACCCTACCAATTCTAGGTTTAGGAGACCCGGACTCGACTCCTCGAGATGGTCTCCCACTGGACCTTAGAACCCGGTTACTTGTGCTCCCCTCCTTGGGTCTATCCTAGTGCGAAAAAGTAAATAATAGACATCAACGGTGACAACTTCCGCAACCTGGAAGTGCCCCAATAAGAGAATATTACATACAAGTTTTTACATGAATGAAAATGAAAAACACTCATCTCACATAAAAAAAACCCGGCTATTCAAACACGACGATCCAATATAACATATCCAGCAACACATAACATCACATGTCATCAACGTAAGTAAATATGCCCATCCCAATTGTCGTTGACATATTGCAACGAAACCGGCGATATCACATATTACACTTACAGTCGCAGAAAATAAAGTGTAAAATTACAACAGTTGGAATCCACACCTCTTTAGACATCGCATGCCTAATCAAATGAATTCCTGAGACATCGCATGCCTAACAATTATAAACCCCGCATTTTAGTCTCAAAATCGAAAACTCTTTTGAATATCACATCGGGCAATTCATCAAGATTCCCGACATCCTGATCGATTGCTCGTCGCAAACTTTAGTAGACGGCCGAACCCCCGATGCCGTCGACGAAGTGCACCAAGGCGGAACACCGCTGCCGCGAGCACCCGAACGGATGCTTTCGGCGACGGGGTTCTCCTACAGTCACTTGGTCGGGGCTATGGTGTGTGGCTGTCTATTAAGTTTACCTGGCGAGTATCCGCGTACGCTACGTGATTGCGACGGACTTTTGATCACTTCAAAATTCCGTGGCAACCGATCAAGTGAGACTAAAGTGCTAGATTTATAATATTCAAATCAGTTATCTCATAACTCCTTGTGGATTCCAAATATTGTATCACATTCCGAATAAATAGAAAATGTTAAACTTTCCGATCGAACATTCAAACACCCAAGTTTTCCCGAAACAGCTCAACACATGAAATAAGTTTAAAAACATCCATTTCATGCCACAGTACCAACGGTCCAGCCGTAGAAGGGTCAAGCCAACGCCTCACATGTGGCACGCCGTACTGCCCCAAACCCTAAGGTTCAAGGAGCAGTTCAAGATGGTCACATAATCAAGTTAAGGTTTTTTGTCTTCTAGAGGGTCCATCGCGTTACTTGCACTACTTAGAACGTTCTTAAACCACGGAAAAATCCAACATTTGGAAATTTTCCGGCAGGGGAAAAATTGGGTATTTATATCCGGTCGAACTATTCAACATGTTCTAAAATTACCCGGACGAACACATAGACGAAGTTAAACAATTCGATCGAAACATCGAGTCCCCAAAACAACCCAGAAAACTCAACTCTTGAGTGCAAATTAAAAATTCCCAGAAAACTCAGGAATAACATAGTGACATTACTGTGCAAAATATGATGAAAGAAGTGACGATACGGCCGCGGAACCGCCGCACGAGCCATGCTCGTGCCGCGGTTCCGCGGTGCCATGATCGACATAGGCGCACGTTTTGCACAGTAGTTCTTAGAAAACCATGCTGATTTTTCTGCATATTTTTAATTCACAAAAGTCACAGTTTTGAAAAATTGTACAGAGAAGGGTTTTCAATTAGGGTTTCGGGTTCGATCGGACTTCTAACATTATCTACACTTCGCCTAAAGCTCTAGCTAGGCTCTGATACCACTGTAGGGTTCCTAGGCACATTCAATAGGTTCCACAAGGTATCAACCAAGCTAAATTCAAATTTTTCCATGTGCCAAAGAACCCTATACTAGATCGTTAACTAGAGCTAAGGCGAAAATAAATGCAAGCAAACTACTTTGCTACTAAGTGAAAGAGACTACAACCTTTGTAGATCCGGTCCTCCATGTCTCTAGCTCCGTGTTGACATCCCTCCGCTGCAATCATCGGAATCCCGGACTCTAGCGTCGGTTTCATTGGAGAAATGGGCGGGCTAGGTCGTTGACTTCGATGCCGAAGATGATCTACGTCGAGGTGACTCAAACTCAAGCTCCATCTTCACTAGGTCATGAAACTTGTGAAGAAAACACCCTATACAACATGGCAAGTGGTAGAGGATGAAAAAATATGAAGTGGGTTCACTTTAGATTTGGATTTCTCACTTGGATTCATCACTTGGAATTTTCTAGCAAGATTTTCTTCTCTTCATGAAGAAGAAGAAGAAGAAAGAAAAGAATGAATGAATAAATATCAAAATAGAAAATCAAGTAATGCTTATCATAATCCAACCATGGGTGAAGTAAACTAATGTAGAGAGTAAACTAGGATTTAGGTAATGGTTAGTTTAAAGAAGCAAAACAAAAATGGTTAGACTTTTCAAAGATGCATGAAGCAACATGAAGTTTCTAGCATGAAAAAAGAAAAAGCACCACTTTTGTTTTAACAAAACATAATAAATAAAGCAAATGAAACCCTAACCACTAATTAAACATGGTGTATAGCATACACACACCCAAGTTTGCATGTATCATCAAACATGATACAATCAAGTGGAAAAAATATATATCACATATACTACTTGTGCACATCATGTGAGAAAATCAATCTTTAGTGAAAAATAATAGTCAATGTAAAGTAATATATCCAATATATAATTATACATTAAATCATTAAATCAACACTTGATTTAATAATCCGGTCATACTTCACATAACCGACTAATATCTAGTGCAGCATCATATCGAAACAACATTTGATTCGGTAACCTGGCTATATCTCATATGACCGTCCGATGATACAAATCGCGAGAATTGAATTCAGTATCACATACTGGTATTATTCTCGGTCCCGCACATATCTCATATGCGCTCCTATTTCGTTTCGCTTGAGCCAGGAAACCTCTGTGTAGGACTCTAAAGACTCGTCAATACGCCGGCAGTAGGTGATGATCATATCAAACACTCACAAGCCGCAAGCGGTCTGCTAAACGTAACGGCCACCCGGGTATTGAGCGATCAAAAGATCGACGAGCAAGCCCGCTCACACTCGTGTGAATCCAACCAGTAACACTTACCGTACAGTCCGGTCTGTTCGTCTGATATGTCGTATATCTCCCCTAGGGGTGGTAAACGTCAGGCCCCGGTAGCTTGATAAGTCATGCCGACGTAAGGTCCATAACAAGCGTGAAACTACTAATAACTCTTACCAGTATATCACAACAACCCTGGCCAGGGCTTTCCAGTTATGGCCAATCGAGCATAGCGCAACATCATCCCCCAATACCGGGAAAGACGAATCCCCTCCTATCGCTCATTGCCTCCATGTGAATCGGGACTGTACCCAAAAACCACTTATTTGCATGACTCAGTAGAGCCATGGTAGGGTGGAAATCAAAGCACGGTGGGAGACACACAAGACTCTATGACGATCTCGGGTCAACAGACTAAGCTGTAGCAGTGTCACCAGAGAACTGCCATCTGACGTGAGGTATAATACCAACTGGGAGTTCTCGGCGAATCCGTTCAGTGTACCCAGTCTCCACTGAGCACCCGCTTACCATTTCTGATGTCAAACACCAATGGATATGGGATCATCCATCGCCCATCACATGGGTCGAGAAGATATGCGCTAGTCTACTCTGGAATATCGATTCCCCGTCTCGATATTCCCATGACTAGGAATATTGAAGGATGTACTTATGGACTACCCAAGCCCCGCTAGTATGATCTAAATCATAGTCCTGGAAGTCGAGCACACATCCTAAGGGCTTTATCAACATGTAATAGAGAGACAACAAGTATACATGTTAAGATACAGAGCAACCAGATAGCATACTATCATGTCGAGCAAGAAAGTCCCACCTATATATGTCCCAGCATCCACTACAATATACATCCAATGTACAGTAATGCCCTCTAGGGCATACATATAACTAACATTTCCTTTGTAAATACTGGGCCCAAATGGGTACAACATGCATAATTTTCTAAAAGGCATCCCCAAGCGGGAGCTAGCTCTTCGTCAATTGACGGTCACAACCACGCAAGCAATATAATATAAAACACCAAGGGCGAGGATCAAAACTCAAAAAGAAACTCAAATCAACATGAAAACCATAATAATACAACCGCGGCTCTAAGATCAAAATAATATACAACTGGTCTCTAAGGTTAAATAATATACAAGTCTGGTTAATGGAGTTTACTGGATACAACTGAATAAATAAACTACAATGGTGGTCACGTTGCAAGTGAACCCACCTACCAAGAAATCACCCGGAATGAAGCAGTGTGCCAGCACAGCCGTAAGGAAACCTGTACGGCAAAACCTGCAAGAAACTATGGCACAACGGGGGTAAGTTGCCAACTCGTGAGTAAAAAACATTACCGAGCAGAAATAGTATGTATGACTCATCCTAGGTCAATACGATCAAACATATATCCTCAATATGATAAGGTCTGAAGCATGAAAAGGTGGCAAGGGTAAATATCTATACATAAGTTTAATACCAAGTGCTCGTGTCAGTGCCTCAGGTAGCAACATATCATAAGTATGAGGTATAAGTGCAATATAATGAAAATAGAATGCATCGTGAATGTGAAACTGTTTTCTTAGTTTAGTGAGATTTCTGTATGTATAAAATTAGGTATCATCAATGAAATCTACAGGGAATCAGTGTCTAGCATCGACACAAAACATATATAAATCCAAATCCCAATAAATCAATATCTCAGGCTCCGACAATCCGGACTGGCCTGTATCCTCGAATCTCAATATCTAGGGCTCCGGCTATCCGGCCTGGCCCATATCATCAAATCTCATACCTCAGGCTCCGGCTATCCGGAATGGCCTGTACTCTGATCAGTATCCTTCGGATATCCGTCGAGTCACAATAAAATCACCGGTCAATAGTACTACCCTGTCACAGGCTCAACGCCATCATCTGCGACCTTCTCATCCTTGGGTACCGCACCGGGTCCACCATGCACCTACAGACGGTTCCTCCTCCTCCTCGAATCGGGTGTATGATATCGCTCAAGAGCCGAGAAAACTCATAGTAGACATATCCCAAATCATATCATGAGAAAACCGCAACTTCCATTTTAAAATGATAATCAGTTTATAAAATCTTTGCGGTTTCTCTAAATCCAGAAATCTCATGGAGATCCGAAATCATAAATCATGATGTAAATAGATAATGAATAAATAATGAATTTAATAATATTAGGCTCCAGCAATCCGGACTGGCCCTAATAATAACACATGAAAATGAACGTATAAATATGCATGACAATCACAGTAATAAATGCAATGTCTACGGTATCAGCTAACAAGTGATATCAATGAATTAATATTCTCTACAGTGTACGTAGCATGGCAATTACCAATGATGATGTGTGTGAGCCGGCAAGCAGGTGTACGTGGAACATACGCGTCATCGGTAATGGTGCTGGTGTCCTGACAGCATGATTTCAATAAGAGCATATGAAAACCCAATATAAGCATGCAATGCGATGCGAACAGCAAGAATATACGGGATATGAATAATAAACACAATAATAAAATAATCTACAAGTAAACTACAAAACTAAACTAAGAGACTAATCGAAAGGGTAAGGAAAACCACCTAAGTCTGAGTCGATATATATATATATCTAGTAGTCGGTGATTCCTCCTCAATAGTATCATATACGATACAATATATATAATATGATATCCTCGAGTCAAGAGTGCAGACCTATCATCAATATATAGCTCGTACGGTAAATCCATCGTACGGCATCCCAAATCTGGGTACGGGTCGAATATCAGATTTATATCATAATTCATCTGGTATCCTTTTCCTCATATATCATGATCTGGGGGTACTGATCTAAGTCTAGTACATACTGATACCATCTATATATATGCATGCGTGTGTATGAAAACACAACGCCTAAGGACCCGCTATACCAATCATGTCGTATCTCATAATACGAACCATATCATATCACTGATCTCGTGGCATCATGCCCAATCTCATCGACTCATCTCCAAGTATCATATACTATCTGTAAGTCCATGTCACGCACCCTACGAACTTGCGGGGAGGCGAAAAATATGAAAAACGATTATCAAAGCTTCGTAACACGGACTTGAGCGCATGAATCGTGTCTAAACCGTTACTAGCGAACTACGAAATGTTTAACTACTCGGATTCGAAGTTATACCTCACGTTACTTTTCCTTCGGGTCTTCATCACTGTCCTTCACTCCCCGTAGGCTCCTTGGAGCATCGTCACCTCAACGGCCTCCTCGAGTCAAAGACGATCCACCCGAGAGCTCCTTCTCCAAGCTTAATCTCTAACTTGAGATAACTAGGTTGCTCAAAGTGCTAATCTAAGATACCTAGGGGATATAGAGTGATTTTATGGATGTATTAGTCTAGCTAACTCTTGATCTCAACACATGAGAGGTTAGGGTTAGGGATTGAAGAGAGAGAGCTTTAGGAGAGAGAAGGTGAGAAAGTGAATCCTTTTGGATGAATGAAATCATTTGTGTATACATGAAACATATGATAATATTAAGTAAATAAAAAATAATGAATTATCACCATGTTTAATTAATACACTAAGTGATTTATCACATGAGTCATATAAAACATTAAATGAATCATTAACTCAATGTATGAATCACTACATGACTCATTAACCCAATTAATGCAAATGCCACCTTAGCCTCCAACTCATCATACTTCTAGAAGCATCCCAGGAAATTACGAGAACGCCCCTCCTATCCGTGAAAACACGAAAAAACGTTATACTGTATAAATCCAATAATCCGATACTAGAATCTGGCTTAAACCAAAGCCGACTAGTAAAAACTGTCTGAACGTCGTACGTGCGTAAACACACGTATGCGTCCGAACCCTTGTCGTAAAACCGTACGACCTCTATATCGTTTCGCCTAGAGCAGGAAAACTCTCTGTGTGGGACTCTAAAGACTCGACGCTACGCTGGCAGTGGGCTTAACCACAGACCGCAAGCGGCACTAGCTGTACGTAACGGTCCCCAGGTAGATGTCGATAAGAAGGCCGATGAGATAACCCATCTGAACTCCTACTGAGCATGTCCGTAACAATATCCGCGCAGTCCAGTCCGTTCGTCTAAGAGTATAGCATTTATGGTCTAGGGAGGTGGAGAACGTCAGACCCCTAATAATCGTACAAGTCTTGCCGGTATGGCTCATGACCATTTGAGAATCTACTGATCAGTCCACCAGTAATTCTCCATCAGCCTTGGGCAGGGACTTATGGTAATGACCAACCGATCACAGTGCGATATCAACTCTCTATACCGGGAGAGACGAATCCCTAACAGTCGCTCACTGCCTCCATATGGCTGGGGACTGTACCCAACTAAAACCTGTTTTCACGACTCCTTTGAGCCGTGGTAGGATAGTAATCAAAGCACAGTGGGAACTCACACGAGACAAATGACGACCTTAAGTCAACAGACTACCTGCACACATGTCACCTGAGAACTGCTATCTGACGTTAGGTATAATACCATCCAGTTAGTTCTCATGCGAGTCCTGTCCAGTGTACCCGTAACCTAACGAGCACCTGTATACTATCTCCAGTATGACGTACTGATGGCTGTGGGACAGACCATCTCCCCAACTGGGATGAGAAGTGTACACACTAGTCTACTCTGGAGTATCGATGCCCTGTCTCGATAATCCTACGACTTGGGACAAGTATAGGATGTTGCTTATAGACTACCCAGCCCTCACTAGTGTGACTGCCATCACAACGCTGGTAATCAAGCAAAGAACCTATGGGCTCTACTAATATGTATAAGTGATACGTTACAAGAAACATATGCACATACTAAAGTAGACACAAACCAAGTAGCATACTACCGTATTTAGCAAGACTGTTAATACAACTGTTAATATCCTAAGCTTCCATTAAGTAATATACATGCTAGTATGATACAATAATGGCCCCTAGGGCATATACACTAATAATCTCCAACTTGCACTAGGGCCATGAGCTGGCATATCGTAGACCTATCATCTCGAATAGCCTCTCGAACTGCGTCTGAGGAATGGCCTTTGTGAATGGATCAGCAATGTTATTCTCCGTCTCTACTCTTTTCACCTCGATCTCCCGGCGATAAACGATCTCCCTGATCAGGTGATACCGCCTTAGCATGTGTCTGGACTTCTGATGGGACCTGTGTTCCTTCGCTAAAACTATAGCGCCGTTGTTGTCACAATACAGACGTATTGGATCAACACTGGTAGGAACCACCTGAAGTTCTGTGAAAAACTTCTTCATCCAGACAGCTTCTTTTGCAGCATCGCAAGCGGCTATGTACACCGCTTCCATCGTTGAGTCAGCAACAGTCTCCTGTTTGAAACTCTTCTAACAGACCGCCCCTCCATTGAGGGTAAAGACATAACCCGACATGGACTTGGAGTCATCTTTGTCACTCTGGAAGCCGGAGTCGGCAAAGGCCTCCATCTGGAGGTCTTTTCCACCATATACTAAGAACATCTCCTTAGTCCTCCTCAGGTACATAAGAATGTTCTTTACTGCTATCCAATGATTGTCCCCTGGGTTTGCCTGATACCGGCTTACAACGCTTAATGCGTATACTACATCTGGTCTGGTACATAACATCGCATACATTATAGAGCCTACTGCTGAAGCGTAGGGTATAATCGACATGCGATCCCTTTCCAAATCAGTCTTGGGAGACATATCTTTGGAGAGGGTGATTCCGTGACAAGCCGGTAGGTTACCGCGCTTAGAATCTTACATACTGAATCTTTTCAATATGGTGTCTATGTACCTGGACTGCGAAAGTCCCAACATCCTTTTAGATCTATCACGATAGATCTGGATCGCCAGAATGTAGGTGGCATCTCCCAGGTCTTTCATGGAGAATTTCTGTGACAAGAATCTTTTGACTGACTGTAACATAGGAATATCATTTCCTATTAGGAGAATATCATCCACGTACAAGACGAGGAATACTACAGCTCTCCCTACAATCTTTCTGTATATGCATGGTTCATCTGGATTTTTGATAAAGTCAAATTCTTTGACAGCATCATCAAAACAGATGTTCCAACTCGGAGATGCCTGCTTTAGTCCATAAATGGACTTAAGCAACTTGCATACTTTAACGCTGCTCCCACTCTGAATGAATCCCTCTGGCTGATCCATATAGACGCACTCTTCCAAATTACCATTTAGAAAGGCCGTCTTTACGACCATCTGCCAGATCTCATAATCGTGGAAGGAAGCAATAGCAAGAAGGACCCAAATGGATTTAAGCATAGCCCCTGGAGGAAAGGTCTCGTCATAGTCCAAACCAGGTCTTTGACAAAAACCCTTTGCAACAAGTCTAGCCTTATAGGTTTCAACCTATCCATCCACACCAATCTTCTTTCTGAAGATCCATTTGCATTCTACGGGTTTTACCCCATATGGAGTAATGTCCAAAGTCCATACTTTGTTAGTGTGCATGGACTCCATTTCGGTTCGCATTGCATCCATTCATTTTACTGAGTCACAGCTCTGAATGGCTTGCTGGAAGCTAGTAGGCTCATCATAGTCAATAGTGCAATCTTCTCTATCCCCGTCTATGAGAAAACCATAGTATCTCTCGGGCGGATGAGACTGCCTACTACTCCTGCGGAGTGGCGTCGGGATGTCCCTTTCTTCTGAAACCTCTGGTTCTACCATACTTTCAGTAGTAGTTTGTGGTTCTGGAATTTCTTCAAGTTCTACTGCGCTCCCATTCTTCTGATTTTCTAAAAATTCAACTTCTAAGAAATGGGCATGACGAGAAACAAAAACCTTTTGTTCCTTTGCGTAATAGAAATAATATCCCTTGGAGTGCTTTCGATATCCCACAAACATACACTGCACTGAGCGTGCCTCGAGCTTGTCCGTATGCTGCCTTTTTACAAAAGCTGGACATCCCCATGTCTTAAAATGTTTTAGACAGGGTTTCTTCCCACTCCACATCTGATATGGTGTGGTAGGCACAGTTTTGGTAGGAACCTGGTTCAAAAGATATGCAGCTGAATCTAGTGCATATCCCCAGAATGATCGTGGTAACTCAGCCTTACTCATCATGGAACGAACCATATCCAATAGGGTTCGATTCTTCCTTTCTGATACACCATTGTGTTGTGGTGTGTATGGATGAGTAAGCTGAGAGAGAATTCCAGTCTCTTTTAAGTAACCCAGGAACTCGGCACTTAAGTATTCACCACCTCGATCAGATCTTAGTGTCTTGATACTTTTGCCAGTTTGGTTTTCCACTTCATTCTTGTATTCTTGGAATTTCTCAAAGGCTTCGGATTTATTCTTCATTATGAAGACATATCCAAACCTAGAGAAATCATCCGTAAAAGTAATGAAATAGGAATAACCTCCTCGCGCATGTGTAGACATTGGACCGCACACGTCACTGTGTACGAGTCCCAAGAGCTCGCTTGCTCTTACTCCGTGTCCAGTAAACGGAGTCTTTGTCATCTTTCCTATGAGACAAGATTCACAAGTAGTATAAGATTGATATTCGAACGGATTCAAATATCCATCTCTATATAACATAGTCAACCTTCTCTCATTGATGTGACCCAGTCTACAATGCCATAAGAAAGCCTGATTAGTTTCCGGAGACTTTCTTTTAAGTGTGTTCTGGACACTGAAAATCTGAGCTTGATTTAATACATATATTCCGTTTTGTAATGTACCTGACCCAATCAGAACTTGATTTAGGTGGATGTGAACCACATCACTTATAAAAGTAAAATCATATCCTTCCTTATAAAGTAAGGATACAGATATGATATTACAAGTTGTACCTGGTATATAAAAACAATTATGCAGAATCAAGATCTGCCCAGTTGTCAGTCCAAGATGTATTCCCCTACGGATTCTGCGTTCATGCTCATTCCGTTAGCAACCGTGAGGGTCATATCACCTATCCTGATAACCCTACGGTTTCTCAGAGCCTGTAGCGAATTACATATATGAGATCCTGACCCGGTATCCAATACCCAGGAAGTAGGGTTAACTGACATACAGTTCTCTATCATAAACTCACCCGAAGCCGAAGCCACAACATACTTCGAATCCTGGCTACTGGCTTTGCTAGCCCTGCAATCCTTCTGCCAATGCCCAATCTCATAACAATAGGAATGTCCCTCTTTGACTACATTCAGTCCCGAAACTTTTGCCCTTCTCTTTCCTTCTACTTCCCTGGTTTCCTTCAGGGTAGAAGATAGAGACTGTAGAATCAAGTCAGAATCTGACTCGTTCTCCAACGTGGTCTTCTGGTCCATGAGCTGATCAATATAGCTAGTCATTGTAAGGACGTTGTCCCCTACAGATGACCCGACGACCAACCTAGCTTGAATTAATTCGGTCGAGGTCTCATATCTTGCGATATGAGATTGCTCTCCATATAAATCTTTGTTATGGAGAAAGATGGAAACTAAGTCCATCTTCTCGTGCTGCTTCTGGTATACAACATCAACTGAAGCCAACACGAGGCACTTGGTTTACGCTTTATCCTTTTCCCTTGTCTGACGGATATCCATATCGGTGACGTTGGAAATTGGACCTGGGACGGCGGGATCTTGAGTAGTAATAGGGTGGTCCAGCTTGTCATAGGCAATGGACATCTGGACAGACTTTTGCCAGTCATATAAGTCAAATTCAGTCAATTTGTTATCTAGATGTAACCTAGTCGTGGTCATAAGGTCGCTGCAATTAAGAGAGAGAGAAGAAAAAAAACTTTAGCATGATGCACTTGCAAGTTTAGAGTGGTTTTTAATTCATCAAAACATGATGGCTCCCACTGTTTCTCGAATCCTTCCTCAAACCATAAAAGAAGAATTAGCCAGGACTATTCTCACCGTACAATACTTGCTTAACCGTTCAGCCAGGCTAGTGTCGATACTTCGAGGGAGGTTTTCCAACGCTTTCGCGAAGTTCCTTAATTAAAGAACCTCTTTTCTCTGGGGGAGTAACCCTGCCGACAACTTTCTAGGCACCTACTTGGTTTATAGCATTGATCGTTAAGTGACGAATCTCCTGATAAGTAGTGTATACTCACAGTAGGATCGAGATCCAAAATATCATCGTATGATAATGTTGAAGGAATCCTACCAACATTCATCAAACTCCAAAATGGTATGCTCTTTCTGCAAATTTCTGTTTCTTTAGAAATTCCCGATATAAATTTTTTTGCCCCATGATCTTATGACCTTGACTAAGGGCCAACAAATCATAAGTCACATGTCAAGTTCTACCCGTCATTATCCAGGTTAATTTGAACTCACTTGTACATACTCTTGACTATGGGCCAACAAAGTAATACGACTGTCCCAAACCAACTCATCTATTTATGCAATAAATGAATACCCCAGTAGCTACCAAACACTATGTCTTGACTAAGGGCCAACAAACATAACTTGAATACTACTGACCATCCATAAGAAATGACGGAGGGCTACGAATAGTTTTGGCAAAACCGTGAACGTAGTGAACTTGATTTAATTGAAGGAACCTGATACTTTTTAAAAGGAGTGGTTAAAGCTCCACAATTAAAAATTCTGATCTTTTAAAATAACCGAGTGGTTTCTTTTAAATTTGTTCCAACGATTGAACTTTGGATTATTTTCTTTGCATTATAATATTGCATCCCATCATTTATCCTATAATTGCAGAAAACAACGAAAATACCACGTCCTTTTATGCCATCCGCATTCGCCACGGGATCCTGTCATCACCCTTTAGGTTACGTAATTTACGACAGAGCGGGGGCTGGGCTAGCGCGGGTGTAAAACATAAGTGACGTCTAATAGCTATCATATATAGATATTGTACATTCGTCAGACGCAATAATAGGCATTCCAGATCACAGATGAACTTTATTGGATATATTAGCAATCCGCATTTGCTTTGAGCCTGCAACAAAAGACGGATTACACAGTTGTGATGAATAGCCATTACCCCACCCTAGACCCCTACGGGTACGGTAAACTACCCGCCAAGTACCCGAAGTGAAGCGGTCTCCCTCAACGACGTGAGTAGGCCACTAAACACTTCAACATACCCAGTAGTTTGTGCACCCCACCTTGGGTCTATCCTAAGAGCAAAAACAGGAAAAAGAAATAATACAACGGTGGCTACAACCGCAACCTGGATGTGCCCCGCAAAAGAATATTACATCGTATTACAATTACATCGAATGAATGAATATTAAACACATCTCAAACCCCGGCTAATCATCACAATATTCCAATCAAGTCCATATACACAAACAGTAAATATTACAGAAATGTGCAACCCCCTGCCAACCGACATACTAGCAGTTAGGGGAGGTTTACGAACACATTAAACATTACAGATAAAGACCCAATTAGCAAATAACTTAGAACATCGATCGACCTCCTTTTTCCGTGTCTACCCCAAAAGCAAAGCAGCATTGAAGTAAACTGGGTAGAAATAGAACATTCTGGAAAACAGAAAAACACATATTATGAATTACTAAGCAAATCCGAGTCAACTAGGAGTTGACTCGGCGGCGGATCCGCGGCCAAAAACACTCTTGTGCCATGGATCCGCGGCCATCTAACCGAGTTGGAACATCGTATATTCCCAGTATTCTTATATTTCCCTGCTGTAAATTTTAAGGCATATCAAATATTTTTTTAGACATGTTTAAAATTAACAGAACTGTTAGGGTATCCGGGGTTTCGTTTTCGCGTTTTCTGACGATCGAAGTTCTAATTAGTTGCTAACAAGCTAGTAATAGTTTAGTTGGCTCTGATACCACTGTAAGTCCATGTCACGCACCCCACATACTTGCGGGGAGGCGGAATATATGAAGAACGATTATCAAAGCTTCGCAACACGGACTTGAGCGCATGAATCGTGTCTAAACCGTTACTTGCGAACTACGAAAGGTTTAACGACTCGGATTCGAAGTTATACCTCACGTTACTTGTCCTTCGGGTCTTCATCACTGTCCTCCACTCCTCGTAGGCTCCTTGTAACATCGGCACCTCAACGGCCTCCTCGAGTCAAAAACGATCCACTCGAGAGCTCCTTCTCCAAGCTTGATCTCTAACTTGAGATAACTAGGTTGCTCAAAGTGCTAAGCTAAGCTACCTAGGGGACATATAGTGATGTTATGGATGTATTAGTCTAGCTAACCCTTGATCTCAACACATGAGAGGTTAGGGTTAGGGTTTGAAAATAGAGAGCTTGAGGAGAGAGAAGGTGAGAAAGTGAATCCTTTTGGATGAATGAAATCATTTGTGTATATATGAAAGATATGATAATATTAAGTAAATAACAAATAATGAATTATCACCATGTTTCATTAATACACTAAGTGATTCATCACATGAGTCATATAAAACATTAAATGAATCATTAACTCAATGTATGAATCACTACATGACTCATTAACCCAATTAAAGCAAATACCACCTTAGCCTCCAACTCATCATACTTCTAGAACCTTCCCGGAAAATTACGAGAACGCCTCTCCTATCCGTGAAAACACAAAAAAACTTTAGACTGTATAAATCCAATAATCCGATACTAGAATCTGGCTTAAACCAAAGTCGACTAGTAAAAACTGTCCGAACGTCGTACGTGCGTAAACACACGTATGCGTCCGAACCCTTGTCGTAAAACCGTACGACCTCTATATCATTTCACCTGGAGCAGGAAAACTCTCTGTATGGGACTCTAAAGACTGGACACTATGCTGGCAGTGGGTTTAACCACAGACAGCAAGCGGCACTAGCTGTTCGTAATTGTCCCCCGGTAGTTGTCGATAAGAAGGCCGATGAGATAACCCATCCGAACTCCTACCGAGCCTGTCCGTGACAGTATCGGCGCAGTCCGGTCTGTTGTCTAAGAGTATCGCATGTATGGTCTAGGGAGGTAGAGAACGTCAGACCCCTAATAACCGTACAAGTCGTGCCGGTATGGCTCATGACCATTTGAGAATCTACTGATCAGTCCACCAGTAATTCTCTATCAACCCTGGCCAGGGACTTATGGTAATGACCAACCGATCACAGTCTGATATCAACTCCCTATACCGGGAGAGACGAATCCCTAACTGTCGCTCACTGCCTCCATATGGCTCGGGACTGTACCCAACTAAAACCTGTTTGCACGACTCCTTTGAGCCGTGGTAGGGTAGTAATCAAAGCACAGTGGGAACTCACATGAGACAAATGACGACCTTAAGTCAACAGACTACCTGCACACATGTCACCTGAGAACTTCTATCTGACGTTAGGTATAATACCATCCAGTCAGTTCTTATGCGAGTCCTATCCGGTGTACCCGTGACCTAACGAGCACCTGTATACTATCTCCAGTACGACGTACTGATGGCTGTGGGACAGACCATCTCCCCAACTGGGATGAGAAGCGTACACGCTAGTCTACACTGGAATATCGATGCCTTGTCTCGATAATCCTACGACTAGGGACAAGTATAGGATGTTGCTTATAGACTACCCAGCCCTCACTAGTATGACTGCCATCACAACACTGGTAATCAAGCAAAGAACCTATGGGCTCTACTAATATGTATAAGTGATACGTTACAAGAAACATATGCATATATTAAAGTAGACACAAACCAAGTAGCATACTACCATATTTAGCAAGACTGTTAACACAACTGTGAACATCTGAAGCTTCCATTAAGTAATATACAAGCTAGTATGATACAATAATGGCTCCTAGGGCATATACACTAACACTATCCTCATAATCCATGTATAAGTATACGTATATATATTTGCATAGTCCCATACCCATGTGTATATATATACATATTCCCATATACGCATAAGAAAATAAAATGCATGCATGTTTGTGTGTGCATGTGTGGGTGAAATCTCTAATCTAGGGTTTCGCGACTAAGAAGCTAAACTAAATTACTTCTAATTACACTAAAACTGTATCATGAACCCTATAACCTATCTGGATCAACAGTAATCTCACAATAAACGTAAAAACGTATATATATAATATATATATCATACACCACGCTATGAACTGCGGGGGGGCTATACGCCATCCACCCGACTTCCCCCATTGATATATATCTACTCACCTTGATATTGCTTGCCGATGTCGATGTCGCCATCCTCTTCTTCATCGTCTCAAAATCCACGTGGGGGTACCTACATATATAACACAATCATAATGCGTATTAAAATCAAGTCGGAAAACCAAAACGGCACGCGTTTCGCTCGTAGGTCAAAACCTAAAGCCTCGCATGTAAAACACGACCAATTACCCTAGTCGTTGGCGTTCAAACGCCACACGACGGAAACACAATATCAATTACCAAAACCAATTTCATAAAAAGCCGCAAAACGAAATCAGAAACTTAGAAAACATGCTCCAGATTTTACCCTAGGTGAAATTAGCCAATTTTGCATATGTAATGGGTCTATTTTACTTAAGATAAAGCCCTAGACAAAGAACTAGCCCACACTTCCCTGATCTGGCAGCAATTTTCGGCCAGAATGAATTTAATTGCAGCCAAGGATTGTGTAGGGTTCCCATTGACGGCAGCATGGTTTCGGGAGGTATCGTCCATGCTATTTTTAAAAAATTTGCTGGATATTGGAACTCTAAACAAGATCGTTAACTAGAAAAGAATGTGGAAAATATATAGTAAACGTTTTTACTATCTAATTGAAAATGAAATACAACCTTTATAGATCGGTCCTTCACTTCAAAAGCTCCTTGAAGTAGTCCCTTCGCTGCGATCGTCGAACTCCCGGACTCTTGCATGGCTTTACGAGGTGCAAGGAATGTTCTTGCTTGAAGTCTTCGAGGCCAAAGATGATCTTCGTCGAGGGAATACTAGCTCAAGCTTCTACTTCACTAACTAAAGAATTAGTGAAGCAAACATCCTAAACTAAAGTGCTAGTCTAGTAGCGGATGATAAAATAGGAAGTGGGCTCACTTTAGAATTTCTTTTCTCACTTTACTTTCTTACTTAATCAAACCCTAGCAAGCTTTTTGAGATTGAGGAAGAAGATGAACAAATGAAAATTAGAATAATGATCAAGTGAGAGAGTGAACCATGGTGAGTGAGTATCATATACTAACTCATGTAGAGACATAACCATGGCTAATTAAAATGGTTAGGTTAACAAATATCAAAAGTAAAACAAATCTAGTGGACTTAGTCATTGCATCCACAAGCTTCCACTAGCTTCATGCATTTTTCCAATTTTCCACTAATTTTGTAATTAGTTTAAATACTAAACCCAACATGATAAGTAGCATGGTGTAAGTCTTGTACACCCTGTAAGGCCATGCTACCTCTCCCGGTACTTTCGGGCATGCGGAATTTGGTGAAAAACAATTTTCTAGAGGTGGTAACATGGACTCAAAACCGGATCTTGGTTAAACATCTAACTAACAACCTAACTAGGAGTAGTTAACTATTCGGTTAGGGGGTTATACCTTTCTATCTTGAACTCCTTCGTCTTCAAGCCTCGATGGTTGTCCGGATCGGCTTCACCCCGTCGTCTCCTTGCGCCGAAGATCGATCCACCTGAAAGCATCAACCTTTAGCTCCTTCTTCGATCTTTGAAGAAACTAGTTCACTCGGTTTGCTAAACCTTGTGAACTAGAGTGAGTAGAGAAGAGTTTTGTTGGGATTTTATCTATGGTTCTTGGTTCTCAACACATGAGACAAGTGAACCATAGACTCAAGAGAGGGAGAGCAAGAGGAGGAAGATGAGAGCTCAAGAACAAGAGAGAGAATGAGAATGATAGAATGAGAGAAGACTTTTCTCATTTGGCTCTCATAATCCATAACCATCATAACACATCAAGGAAATCAAGTATTATGTGATGGTTTAAGCAACAATAGCCATATCATTTCATGCACTCATTTTGCACAAGAGAGCAAGCAAGCAAAAGTCTTTACCATGAAATGATAGCTATTGTTATCATGATGGTCAACTAGTCAAGCCTAGTCAACCGGTCAGCAAAGTCAACAAGTCAACAAAGTCAACAAGTCAACAAAGTCAACCCCTCAACAACCATGTCACCATAATACTTAATTAATATAATTGTTAATCATATATCATATTCTCATTAGGGTTGAGCAAAAAGTCAATAGTCAACGGTCAACGGTCAACAACCCTAATGAGAATTCTCTGCCTTTGTCTCTCCGTCAACTGTGCATACACACCCGCATCCGCGTTTCTAGGAACACGGATACATACTGGATAAAACCAATCCTAAAAGGTACACTAGGATCGGGCTTAAACCAAAGCCCGCTAGTGTAAACTGTCCGGACACTGTACGTGCATAAGTGCACGGATGTGAACGAACCCTGTCGCAAAAACCATGCGACCTGTCGCAAAACCATGCGACCTCTACTCTTTTGCCTAAAGGCGAATAGCTTTCTGTGTGGGACTCTAAAGACTCGACACTACGCTGGCAGTGGGTTTAACCACAGACCGCAAGCGGCACTAGCGGTGCGTAACGGTCCCTAGGTAGATGCCGACAAGAAGACTGACGAGGTGAAACCCATCTGAACTCCTACTGAGCCTGAATGTGACAATCTCCGTACAGTCCGGTCTGTTCTTCTGATACATCGCATGGCGGGCCTAGGGGGGCGGTAAAACGTCAGTCCCCTAATAGCGGTACAAGTCGTGTCGTAGTAAAGCCCAATACACCCTGAGATAACACTGGAAGCCTACCAGTATATCCCGCTTGCCCTGGCCAGGGACTACTCGTGTAATGGCTCTCCTAGACACAGCGCGATGTCAACCCCCAATACCGGGAGAGACGAATCCTGTCTAGCCGTCACTGCCTCCAAGTGCTTCGGGACTGCACCCAACTACTACCTGTTTGCACGACTCCTTTGAGCCGTGGTAGGGTAGTAATCAAAGTACAGTAGGAACACACTCGAGACGAAGTGATAGTGTCAAGTCAGCGGACTAAGCTGTACTCATGTCACCTGGGAACTGATAACTGACGATAGGTATAATACCAACCGGTCAGTTCCCGACGAGTCATGTCCAGTGTACTCGTAACCTAACGAGCACCCGCATACTATCTCCAGTACGACGTACTGATGGCTGTGGGACAGACCATCTCCCACTCTGGGATGAGAAGCGCATGCGCTAGTCTACTCCGGAGTATCGATGCCCTGTCTCGATAGTCCTGCGACTAGGGACCTGCATAAGGATGTGCTTATAGATTACCCAGCCCCTACTAGTGTGACTGCCATCACAACGCTAGTAATCAAGCAAAGATCCTAAGGGCTCCACTAATGCGTATAGGTGATATAATAAAATAAACATATGTACACATTGAAGTAGAAACAAACCAAGTAGCATACTACTATTTTGAACAAGATTGTATATATAAGGTGAATATCCCAAGCTTCCATTAAGTAATATACAAACTAGTATGATACAGTAATGGCCTCTAGGGCATATACACTAACAATCTCCCACTTGCACTAAGGCCATGTACTGGCGTATCGAAGACCTATCATCTCGATCAGCCACTCGAACTGAGTCTGGGGCAAAGCCTTGGTGAATGGATCTGCAGTGTTATCTTCTGAAGCAACCCTCCAAACCTCGATCTCCTGGCGATCCGCGATCTCCCTGATCAGGTGATACCGCCTCAAGATGTGTCTGGATCTCTGATGGGACCTGGGTTCCTTCGCCAAAGCTATAGCCCCGTTGTTGTCGCAATACAGAGGTATTGGATCAACAATGAACGGAACCACCTGAAGTTCTTTCAAGAACTTCCTCATCCAGACAGCTTCTTTTGCGGCATCAGATGCAGCGATGTATTCCGCTTCCATCGTCGAGTCTGCAACGGTTTCCTGTTTGGAACTCTTCCAACAAACCGCCCCTCCATTGAGGGTAAAGACAAAACCCGACATGGACTTGGAATCATCCTTGTCACTCTGGAAGCTGGAGTCAGCAAAGGCCTCGATTTGGAGGTTTTTTCCGCCATACACCAAGAACATCTCCTTAGTCCTTCTCAGGTACTTGAGAATGTTCTTTACCGCTATCCAGTGTTTCTCCCCAGGGTTTGACTGATACCGGCTTACCACACTCAGTGCATAAGCTACATCCGGTCTGGTACACAACATCGCATACATTATAGAGCCTACCGCAGAAGCGTAGGGTATAATAGACATGCGATCCCTCTCCAAATCAGTCTTGGGAGACATCTCTTTAGAAAGGGTGATCCCGTGACAAGCCGGTAGGTTACCGCGCTTGGAATCTTCCATACTGAATCTTTTCAGTATGGTGTCGATGTACCTGGACTGTGAAAGTCCTAATATCCTCTTGGATCTATCACGATGGATCCGGATCCCCAGGATGTAGGAGGCATCACCCAGGTCTTTCATGGAGAACTTGTGTGACAAGAACCCCTTGACAGATTGTAGCATAGGAATGTCATTTCCTATTAAGAGAATGTCATCCACGTACAAAACGAGGAATACTACAGTTCTCGCTACAAATCTACTATAGATGCATGGTTCATCTGGATTTTTGATAAAGCCAAATTCCTTGACTGTCTCATCAAAACAGATGTTCTAACTCCGCGATGCCTGCTTTAGTCCATAGATGGACTTAAGCAACTTGCACACCTTTCCGCTGCTCCCACTCTGAATGAAACCCTCTGGTTGGTCCATATAGACACACTCCTCTAAATTTCTATTTAGAAAAGCGGTCTTTACGTCCATCTGCCAGATCTCATAATCATGAAAGGCAGCAATGGCAAGAAGGATCCGAATGGATTTCAGCATAGCCACTGGAGAAAAGGTTTCGTCATAGTCCAAACCAGGTCTTTGACGAAAACCCTTTGCAACAAGTCTAGCTTTATAGGTCTCAACCTGTCCATCTACACCAATCTTCCTTTTGAAGATCCACTTGCATCCTACGGGTTTTACCCCGTCAGGAGCAATGTCCAACGTCCATACCTTGTTGGTGTACATGGACTCCATTTCGGTCCGCATTGCATCCAGCAATTTTACTGAGTCAACGCTCTGAACGGCCTGCTGCAAGCTAGTAAGCTCATCATAATCTATGATGCAATACTCTCTATCCCCGTCTATGAGAAAACCGTAGTATCTCTCGGGCGGATGAGACTGCGTACTACTCCTGCGGAGCGGCGTGGGAATGTCTTGTTCTTTTGAACCCTCTGGTTCCACTAAGCTTTCAGTAATAGTTCGTGGTTCTGGAATTTCTTCCAGTTCTACTGTGCTCCCACTTATCTGGTTTTCCAAAAACTCAGTTTCCAAAAAGTAGGCATGACGAGAAACAAAAATCTTTTGTTCCTCTTCGCAGTAGAAGAAATATCCCTTGGAGTTCTTTGGATATCCCACGAACTTGCACTGTACTGAGCGTGCCTCGAGCTTGTCCGCATGCTGCTTTTTGACAAAAGCTGGACTTCCCCATGTCTTAATGTGATTAAGATAGGGTCTCTTCCTACACCACATCTCATATGGTGTAGTAGGCACAGTCTTAGTGGGAACTCTGTTCAAAAGGTATGCAGCTGATTCTAGCGCATACCCCCAGAATGATCGCGGTAACTCAGCGTTACTCATCATGGACCGTACCATATCCAATAGGGTTCGGTTCCGTCTCTCCGATACACCGTTATGTTGCGGAGTGTATGGAGGAGTAAGCTGAGAGAGAATTCCGCTCTCTTTTAAATAGTCCAGGAACTCGGCACTCAAGTATTCACCACCTCGATCCGATCTTAGGATCTTGATACTTTTGCCAGTTTGTTTTTCTACTTCATTCTTATATTCCTTGAATTTTCCAAAGGCTTCGGACTTATGTTTCATTAAGAAGACATAACCGTACCTTGAAAAGTCATCCGTAAAAGTAATGAAGTAAGAATAACCGCTTCGAGCATGTGTAGACATTGGACCGCACAGGTCGCTGTGTACGAGTCCCAAGAGCTCGCTCGCCCTTACTCCGTGTCCAGTGAACGGAGTCTTTGTCATCTTTCCTTTGAGACAGGATTGACAAGTGGCATACGATTGATATTCAAACGTATTCAGATATCCTTCTGTATGTAACTTCGTCAACCTTCTCTCATTGATGTGACCCAGTCTACAATGCCACAAGAAAGTCTGATTTATTTCCGGAGACTTTCTTTTGTGTGTATTCTGGACATTGAAAATCTGTGGTTGGTTTAATACGTATATACCATTGCTCAATGTACCTGACCCAATCAGAACTTGATTAAGGTGAATGTTTACAACATTACTTACAAACGCAAATTCATAACCTTCTTTAGAAACCAAAGATACAGAAATGATATTACAAGTTGCGTTGGGTACAAAAAAGCAATTACGCAAAACCAAAACATGTCCATCTGACATTCCCAGGTGATAGTCCCCCACGGCCTTAGCATCCATGCTAGCTCCGTTTGCAACTTTGAGGGTCATGTCACCTGCCTTCAAAACCCTACGGTTTCTCAACGCCTACAAAGAATTACAGATATGAGATCCTGATCCGGTATCCAATACCCAGGAAGTAGAGTTTATTGAAAGACAGTTTTCAATAACATACACACCTGAAGCTGAAGCTGCAACCTGCTTCAATTCCTGTGTCCTGGCTTTCCAAGCCCTGCAATCATTCTTCCAGTGTCCCTTTTTATGACAATAGAAGCATTCTTCATTATCCACAAGCTTTCCCACTATCTTTGTTGCTTTTGCCTTTCCCTTCGTATCCACTTTACTAACACCGCCCCTTGGTTTGGCGGGGGCTTTCTTCTTCTTTCCCTTGGCTTTCGCCTTGGACCTAGAAGAAGAAGATCCTCCTACAAACAAAGTGGATGTTTCCCTACCTTTCTGTAGGGTGCCCTCTGCGCTCCTCAGCATGTTGAGGAGTTCTGAAAGTTCAACTTCCTTTTCTTGTAAGTTGAAGTTCAGTATGAACTGGGCGTAAGTGGAAGGAAGGGACTGGAGAATCAAGTCCGTATATAGCTCATTCTCCAACGTGGTCCAAAGGTCCGCGAGCTCCTCAATGTAGCCAATCATCTTAAGCATGTGTTCCGCTACCGATGATCCGACGGCCAATCTTGCCGAAAATAACTTCTTCGACACTTCGTATCTTGCGATACGAGATTTCTCTCCATACAGTTCTTTTGTATGAAGAAATATGGATTCCAGGTCCATATTCTTGTGCCTCCTCTGATGTTCATTGTCTAAAGAGGCAAGCACGAGGCACTTGGCCTTCGCGCAGTCTAGTTCCCAGGTCTTACAGATTTCCTTATCCGCGACGCTGGTTTTGGGACCTGGGACAGGGGAGCTTTGGTGGTAAGAAGACACCCCAGCTTGTCGTAAGTGATTGCCATCTTGACATTCCTGAGCCAATCATTGTAGTTTGGCCCTGTCAGTATGTTTTTATCTAGAAGTAACTTAAGTCCAGTCATGTCGATTGGTCGCTGCAATTAGGAGAGAGAAGAAACACTCAGCTTGATGCTCTTGCAAGTTTAGAATGGTTTTTAATTTGTCTAAACAGGATGGCTCCCACTGTTTCTCGAATCCCTCCTCAAACCAAAAAGGAAGAATTAGTCAGGATCAATCTCACCGTACAATACTCGCTTAACCGTTCAGCCAGGCCAGTGTTGGTACTTCAAAGGAGGTTTTCCAAGGCTTTTGCGAAGTTCCTTAATTAAATAACCTCTTTTCCCTGGGGGCGTAGCCCCGCTAACACCTTTCTAGACACCTACTTGGTTTATAGCATTGATCGTTAAGTGAGAAATTTCCCGAGGAGTAGCGTATACTCACAGTAGGATCGGGATCAAAATATCATCGCGTGACGAAACTGAAGGAATCCTACCAGAATCATCACACTCCAAATGGTATGCAACACTAGCAAGTTTCAGTTCTTTTGAAACTCCCGATGTGGATTTTTGCCCCATGCTCTTATGACCTTGACTTTGGCCAACAAATCATAAGTCACATGTCAAGTTCTTCCCGTCGTTCTCCAGGTTAATTTGAATCCACCCGCACCTACCCTTGACTTTGGCCAACAAGGCAGCACGACTGTTCCAAACCAACGCATCTATCTATGATGCACATGAATACCCAATAGCTACCAATCACTATGCCTTGACTTTGGCCAACAAACATAGCTTGAATACTATTGACCATCCATGTGAAACGACGGAGGGCTACGAATGGTTTTGGCTAAACCGTGAACGTAGTGAACTTGATATAATCGATGGAACGAGATAGCTTTTAAAAGGAGTGGCTCAAGCTTCGCATTTAAAAGTTAGTTTTGAAAAGAACCGAGTGGTTTTTCGAAAGTGTTCCAACGACTTTTACTTGGTTTATTTTTCTTGCATTAGTTCTTTTAATGCGTGATATTCTTGCATTAGTTCTTTTAATGCGTCCCATCATTTAATCCTACCATTGCAGAAAACAACCAAAATATGACGTACGCTCATGCCATTCGCATTCGCCACGGGGCCCCGTCATTACCCGTTAGGTTACTTAACTAACGACAGAGCGGGGGCTGGGCTAGCGCGGCTGTAAAATATAAGCAACGCCTAAATAATATCATATATAGATATACTGCAATGATAGCCATTTCAGATCACAGATGAACACATTGGATATACTAGGAATCCGCAATTCGTACGAGCCTGTAACGAAAAGCAGATTACACGGTCGCGGTGAATAGCCAATACCTCACCCAAGACCCCTACGGGTCCGGCAAACTACCCGCCAAGTACCCGAAGCGAAGCAACCTCCCTCAACTCCGTGAGTAGGCCACTCGGCACTTCGGCATACCCGGTAGTTTGTGCACCCCCTCCATGGGTCTATCCTAGGAGCAAAAACAGTAAAAATAAATTATACAATGACGGCTACAACCCCGACCCGGTTGTGCGGCCATACAAATAATTATTACATCAATTTACAAATTTACATGAATTGAAAGAAAAGAAAACTCTCGTCTCACAACCCCCGGCTATTCACCCGCGACATTCCAATGAATTCATATACACATTCCAATAATATTACAGTTCACAGATTTGTATAACCCCCACTAATCGACATATAGCGATTAGCAGACGTTCGATACAAATATCACATCACAGAAAAACCCGTCAGCTTAAGTCTTTTAGAAGTTCGATCAAAAATACGGATTTTCAGGCCCCAAACACAAATTTTCGTTCTGGAAATCTGGGCAGAAAATACATATTCCAAAAATCCCAAAATACCCCTATGAACATACTGTAGCAAAGAAGACCCAGAGAGGAGCCAAGACGGCAGCGTTTCCGCGGCGCTTTGATGAGATCAAGGGACCATTTTTCTACAGTATACTCAAAAAACCCTGAGTCGATTTTTGGTGTATCTCAAATAATTTTTGCAGCACTTTGAAAATCGACAGAAAGTTTGAAAACGGGGTTAATTCGGGACTTTTTCTTTAATCGATCTTCTAGCTACTTTGCTAACATGTTAGATAGAGTATAACTAGGCTCTGATACCACTGTAAGTCCATGTTACCTCTCCCGGTACTTTCGGGCATGCGGAATTTGGTGAAAAACAATTTTCTAGAGGTGGTAACATGGACTCAAAACCATATCTTGGTTAAACATCTAACTAACAACCTAACTAGGAGTAGTTAACTACTCGGTTAGGGGGTTATACCTTTCTATCTTGAACTCCTTCGTCTTCAAGCCTCGATGGTTGTCCGGATCGGCTTCACCCCGTCGTCTCCTTGCGCCGAAGATCGATCCACCTGAAAGCATCAACCTTTGGCTCCTTCTTCGATCTTTGAAGAAACTAGTTCACTCGGTTTGCTAAACCTTGTGAACTAGAGTGAGTAGAGAAGAGTTTTGTTGGGATTTTATCTATGGTTCTTGGTTCTCAACACATGAGACAAGTGAACCATAGACTCAAGAGAGGGAGAGCAAGAGGAGGAAGATGAGAGCTCAAGAACAAGAGAGAGAATGAGAATGATAGAATGAGAGAAGACTTTTCTCATTTGGCTCTCATAATCCATAACCATCATAACACATCATAGCAATCAAGTATTATGTGATGGTTTAAGCAACAATAGCCATATCATTTCATGCACTCATTTTGCACAAGAGAGCAAGCAAGCAAAAGTCTTTGCCATGAAAAGATAGCTATTGTTATCATGATGGTCAACTAGTCAAGCCTAGTCAACCGGTCAACAAAGTGAACAAGTCAACAAAGTCAACCCCTCAACAACCATGTCACCATAATACTTAATTAATATAATTGTTAATCATATATCATATTCTCATTAGGGTTGAGCAAAAAGTCAATAGTCAACGGTCAACGGTCAACAACCCTAATGAGAATCCTCAGCCTCTGTCTCTCCGTCAACTGTGCATACACACCCGCATCCGCGTTCCGAGGAACACGGATGCATACTGGATAAAACCAATCCCAAAAGGTACATTAGGATCTGGCTTAAACCAAAGCCCGCTAGTGTAAACTGTCCTGACACTGTACGTGCACAAGTGCACGGATGTGACCGAACCCTGTCGCAAAAACCATGCGACCTCTACTCTTTTGCCTAAAGGAGAATAGCTTTTTGTGTGGGACTCTAAAGACTCGACACTACGCTGGCAGTGGGTTTAACAACAGACCGCAAGCGGCACTAGCTGTGCGTAACGGTCCCCAGGTAGATGCCGACAAGAAGACTGACGAGGTGAAACACATCTGAACTCCTACTGAGCCTGAATGTGACAATTTCCATACAGTCCGGTCTGTTCGTCTGATACATCGCATGGCGGGCCTAGGGGGCGGTAAAACGTCAGTCCCCTAATAGCGGTACAAGTCGTGTCGGAGTAAAGCCCAATACACCCTGAGATAACACTGGAAGCCTACCAGTATATCCCGCTTGCCCTGGCCAGAGACTACTCGTGTAATGGCTCTCCTAGACACAGCGCGATGTCAACCCCCAATACCGGGAGAGACGAATCCTGTCTAGCCGTCACTGCCTCCAAGTGCTTCGGGACTGCACCCAACTACTACCTGTTTGCACGACTCCTTTGAGCCGTGGTAGGGTAGTAATCAAAGTACAGTGGGAACACACTCGAGGCGAAGTGATAGTGTCAAGTCAGCGGACTAAGCTGTACTCATGTCACCTGGGAACTGATAACTGACGATAGGTATAATACCAACCGGTCAGTTCCCGATGAGTCCTGTCCAGTGTACTCGTAACCTAACGAGCACCCGCATACTATCTCCAGTACGACGTACTGATGGCTGTGGGACAGACCATCTCCCACTCTGGGATGAGAAGCACATGCGCGAGTCTACTCCGGAGTATCGATGCCCTGTCTCGATAGTCCTGCGACTAGGGATCTGCATAAGGATGTGCTTATAGATTACCCAGCCTCCACTAGTGTGACTGCCATCACAACGCTGGTAATCAAGCAAAGATCCTAAGGGCTCCACTAATTCGTATAGGTGATATAATAAAATAAACACATGTACACATTGAAGTAGAAACAAACCAAGTAGCATACTACTATTTTGAGCAAGATTGTATATACAAGGTGAATATCCTAAGTTTCCATTAAGTAATATACAAACTAGTATGATACAGTAATGGCCTCTAGGGCATATACACTAACACACAAATGAAAGTTGTATCAACAACCATGATACAAAAATCAAAACATAAATTAATATATATCACATATATATTAAGTTGTGCACAAGTGAGAAAAAAAAATGCTAAAGTCAACCAATGTTAGTTAATGTAAATTAGTATATCACATATACAATTATACACTAAATTATTAAATCAACATTTGACTTAATAATCCGGATATATCAAATATAACCGACTAACATCCAATGTATCGTTTTATTGAATCTACCCTTGATTCGATAACCCGGATATATCACATATAACCCACCGATAATAGACGCGAGAATAGAATACGGTATCACATGCTCGCATTATTCTCGGTCCCGCACATATCACATATGTGCCCTTATTTCGTTTTGCCTGAGCAAGTAAAACCTCTATTTAGGAATCTAAAGACTCATCAGTATGCCGGCAGTAGGTGATGATCACATCAAACACCTACGAGCCGTCAGCGGTACTAGCTGGACGTAACGGATACCTGGGTATTGAGCGATCAGAAGATCATCAAGCAAGCCTGCTCCAACTCCTGTAAAAGCCTGACGGTAACACTTGCCGTACAGTCCGGTCTCCTCATTTGATGTGTCTCATATCAAGTCTAGGGGTGGTAAACGTCAGACCCCAATAACCGATAAGTCATGCCGATGTGAGGCTCATAACGGGTCGAGAAACTATTGGTAACACTTACCAGTAAATCTCTAAAACAGCCCTGGCCAGGACTTCCCTGTTATCTCCAATCGAGCACAGCGCAATATCGACCCCCAATACCAGGAGAGAAGAAACCCTTCCTATCGCTCATTGCCTCCATGTGACTCGGGACTGTACCCAAAAAACACTATTTTGCACTCCCTCTTAAACGTGGTAAGGTGGAAATCAAAGTACAGTGGGAATCATACAAGACTTTATGACGATCTCAGGTCTACAAACTAACCTGTATAAGTGTCACTAGAAAACTTCCATCTGACGTGAGGTATAATACCATCTGGGAGTTCTCGGCGAGTCCATCCAGTGTACCCGGTCTCCACTGAGCACTCGTATGCCATCTCTGATGTCAAACACCAATGGATATGTGATCATCCATCGCCCATCTCATGGGTCGAGAAGCGTATACGCTAGTCTACTCTGGTATATAGATGCCCTGTCTCAATACACCCATGACTAGGAACAATAAACGATGAACTTATGGACTACCATGGCCCCACTATTATGATCTGCATCATAGTCCTAGCAGTCAAGTAAACATCCTAAGTGCTTTATCAACATGTAACCATAAGACAGTATCAAGAGACAAGTATACATGTTAAGATAAAGGGCAACCAGATAGCATACTATCATATCGAGCAAGAAAGTCCTTTCTATATATGTCCAAGCATCCAATATAATATACATCATCTGTACAATACTGGCCTCTAGGGCATACATACAACAAACAATCTCCCACTTGTACTAGGGCCAGCTGCTGCAGTATCGCATACGAAGCATCACGAAGAGTCTCTCGAACTGTATCTGGGGAATGTCCTTCGTGAGTGGATCCGCTGTGTTGTTCTTCGTGTCAACCCTCCTGACTTCGATCTCTCGGCGATCAACTATCTCCCGGATCAGGTGATACCGCCTCAGAATATGCCTGGATCGATGATAGAACCTGGGTTTCTTGGCCAAAGCAACCGCTCTATTGTTATCATAATACAAAGGTATTGGATACTCAATGGATGGAACTACTCCAAGTTCAGTTATGAACTTCTTGATCCAGACAGCCTCTTTGGCAGCATCTTTAGTAGCAATGTATTCAGCTTCCATCGTCGAGTCTGTCATGCTTTCCTTCTTGGAACTCTTCCAGCATACCGCCCCTCCGTAGAGGGTAAAGACAAATCCTGAGTGCGACTTAGAGTCTTCCTTATCACTCTAGATGCTCGAATCGGTAAAGGACTCCACTTGGAGTTCTCCGTTACCATACACCAAGAGCATCCCTTTAGTCCTTCGTAAGTACTTGAGAATGCTCTTCACAGCTGTCCAGTGACTCTCTTCGGGATCAGATTGATACCTACTCACTACACTTAGAGAGTGTGCTACATCGGGTCTGGTACACAGCATCGCGTACATAATAGTGCCTACTGCAGAAGCATAGGATATCGCTTGCATACGGGCTCTCTCCAAATCAGTCTTGGGAGACATCTCTTTGGAGAGAGTGAGCCATAAGATTGTGGGTAAAAACCCACTCTTGGACTCTTCCATACTAAACCTCTTTAGTATGGTGTCAATGTACCTGGATTGGGACAATCCCAGTATCCTTTTAGATCTATCTCTATAGATCTTAATCCCCAAGTTGTAGGAGGCATCCCCTAGATCTTTCATTGAGAATCGTTGTGATAAGAAAAGCTTGACCGATTGCAGCATAGGAATGTCATTTCCTATCAAGAGTATGTTGTCCACGTAAAATATGAGGAAGAAAACCTTACTCTCTGCCACCTTCTTCTATATACAAGGTTCATCTACGTTTTTGACGAAATCAAACTCTTTGATAACGGCGTCAAAGCAGATGTTCCAACTCCGCGATGTTTGCTTTAATCCATAAATGGATTTAAGCAGCTTGCATACCTTCCCGCTGCTCCCACTAGTTACGAAGCCCTCTGGCTGAGTCATGTACACGCTCTCTTCTAAATCACCATTTAGAAAGGCGGTCTTAACATCCATCTGGCAGATTTCGTAGTCATGATATGCATCGATGGCAAGTAGGATCCGGATGGACTTAAGCATAGCCACTGGAGAGTAGGTTTTATCATAATCCACACCTGGTCGTTGACGAAAACCTTTTTCTACAAGTCTAGCTTTGAAAGTCTCCACTTTGCCATCTACACTATGTTTTTTCTTGAAGATCCACTTGCTCCCAATGGGTTTTACCCCTTCAGGAGAATCTTCTAAAGTCCATACTTTGTTGGTGTACATGGATTCCATCTCGGACCGCATTGCATCCAGCCATTTCACCGAGTCTCCACTCGTGATGGCCTGCTCGAAGCTAGTTGGGTCGTCATCCTCCATGATGCAATCCTCGCTCCCACCATCCATGAGAAAACCGTAGTATCTCAGGTGGGTGAGGAACCTCACTAGATCGGCGGAGTGGCTGGGGTTCGTTGGGAACTACCGAATGCCCTGGTTCTACCAAATCTTCTGTTGCGGCTTTTATAGCTGGAACCTCTTCCAGTTCTACCTCATGACCACTAATCTCTTTTGCAAGAAATTACTTTTCTAAAAAGGTGGCATGCCGAGAAACAAACACCCCTTGTTCCTTAGTGTGGTAGGAGATATACCCTTGTGAATTCTTGGGATATCCTACAAAATTTGCATAGAACAGACCGTGCCTCGAGTTTGACTGGATTTTGTTGTTTGACATAGGCTGGACAACCCCATATCTTAACATAATAAAGACATGGTCTCTTCCCTTTCCATATCTCATATGGAGTGGTAGGCACAGATTTGGTGGGGGCCATATTCAACAGATGTATGGCTGTCGCTAGCGCATACCCCCAGAAGGAAATAGGTAACTCAGCTGTGCTCATCATAGAGCGCACCATATCTAATAGAATGTGGTTCCTCCATTCCGATACACCGTTGTGCTGTGGTGTATATGGAGTGTAGGGTTACAAGGCACACTCAAGAGGTTCAACAAGGCATCAACCATGCCAAATTCAAAAATTTAGGTGCCAAGAAACACTAATATAAATCGTTAACTAGAGGATAGGCGAAACTCTAAGCTAGCAAACAACTTTACTAACAAGTGAAAGGGATTACAACCTTTGTAGATCCGGTCCTCCACTTCTTTAGCTCCATGTTGACGTCCCTCCGCTGCGATCATCGGAATCCCGGACTCTAGTGATGGTTTCGTCGGAGAAATAATCGGGCTAGGTCGTTGACTTCGAAGCCGAAGATGATATACATCGAGGCGACTCAAACTCAAGCTCCATCTTCACTTGGTCATGAACATTATGAAGAAAACACTCTATAGAACATGGAAAGTGGCAGAGGATGAAGAAATAGGAAGTGGGTGTAAGTCCACGTTGCCAACCCCGGTTCTTGCGGGGAGGCGGAAACGGTATAAAAATCAAATTTTTAGCGCATGGGGCAACATGGACTAACAAAGTCGGGATCTTTTCTAAACTAAACTAGCAAGAAAGCTAAAGAGAGTTAGCTACTCGGAAAAGAGGTTATACCTAACTTGAACTCTGTAAGTACGCGGCGGCGCCCCGGCCGTCTAACAGACGTCGATATGCGGAACAAAACTTTTACGACTGGCGCTATCGCGTACTTTATCCCGGATCGTCCATTAAAGCTAAACTAACAAATTGTAAAGAGGGTAGAATTGTTATACCGAATGATCCGAGTCCTTCGGTCTTCAACCATCATCCCACGCTATATTGCAACTGATCCGAACTTGCTCGATCTCCGTTCTCATCGTCCAGGTGGCACCACGTCGACGGATCTTTAAACGGGCTCCCGCCTCTGAACCGAGGCAACTCGATCGTCAAGTTTGCCAAAAGAGACGACCAAGATGAAGTAGAGAATGAGTAGAATACTTTGTCTCTTTACGTCCAAGGTCACGGACGAACGGTTAAAAGAAGTTGCCATTTGGAATCGGGTGAATGGAAATTGAACTAGGAAATTTCCATACACTAAACTATATGAAATCTTTGGCCAAAAATGAATGAATCAAATCTCTCTCCCACAATGAAGTGGCCGGCCATATATATCAAAGGAGGGAGGTGAGTGTAGGAGAGTTCAAGTGGTGACCATAACAAATGATAGTTATCATAACAATAATGAAAGAATGAATCATCAACTATCATTAAATGGAACCAATCACATTAAACCTAGTCACCTTGCATCATTAATGAACCATTAATGACACAAATGAGTCATATGCTTAATCACCACTTCTAGAACCTTCTAGAAGCATGACTCACCTCATCAAGAAAATTTAAATCCGTATTTAACCAAATGTCAAAATACGGCTGATTGAAAACTGGAAACTGGCAACTTCCAAAAACCATCCCGAAACGTATTTCAGGATAACTCCGTATTGGTATAAACATACCCGCATTTGTATTACGACCGAATACAAGTGCAACTGAGACAAAGATATTATATCTACATAGTATAGTACTGGGTTCCGGCTTAAACCAAAGCCTACCAGTATTATCTGCCCGAAAAACGACACGTGCGAAAACGCACGTGCATTTTCCGAACCTTGCCATAAACCCATACGGCCTCTACAACGTTTCGCCCGAACTTGGGAAAGTGTCTGCGGGGGACTCTAATGACTCATCAGTATACTGGCACTGGGTATAACCCCTAGCACGTCAGAGGGACAAGCTGTACGTAACGTTTTGCCTATGTATTGATTGGAAGGGAAGCTGACGAGCGAACTCATCTATAAACCCTACTGAGCCTGACAGTGACAATATCTGTACAGTCCGGAACATTCGTCTATGAGCATCGCATATTAGGCCTAGGGGGCCGGTAAACGTCAGACCCCCAATAGCTGCATAAGTCGTGTCAGAGAGTAGCCCAGAACACCCTGAGATACTACTGGTATACCTACCAGTATATCTCGATTACCCTGGCCAGGGATTTCGTGTAATGGCTCTCCTAAACACTGCGCGATCTCACCCCCAATACAGGGAGAGACGAATCCCCGACGATCCGCTCACTTGCCTCCAATGTGGCTCGGGACTGTACCCAACTAAAACCTGTTTGCACAACTCCTTTGAGCGTGGTAGGGTAGTAATCTAAGCACAGTGGGAATTCACACGAGACAAATGACGACCTCAGATCGATGAACTAACCTGTACACATGTCACTAGGGAACTGCTATCTGACGATATGTATAATACTAACTAGCATGTTCCCGGCGAGTCCTGTCCGATGTACTCATAACCTAATGAGCACCTGTATACATCTTAGGTGATCCTACTGACACCAGTGGCTTGTGAGACCGGCCACCGCCCCTCGTCGGGGTCTCGACTGTATACACTAGTCTACTCTGGAATATCGATGCCCTATCTGGAAACTCCCACGACTAGGGACTCTTTTAAGGATGTGCTTATAGACCCCAGCTCCCACATATATGATCGCCATCATACTGCTGGTAGTCAAGCAAGAATCCTATGGGCTCTATCAACATCTACATGATGATAAAGACAAACCAGATAGCATACTATCATCTCAAATAAGACTGTTTATCGGTATAGGTCCTCCCTCAGTCATTGCAATCACGTACCTGCGATCCAATAATTGACTTAGAGGGCACTATATCCAACAATCTCCCACTTGCACTTAAGGCTAATTATTGCGATGTCGTGTACTCAGCTCGTGTGATACCGAGCATCCAACTCCTCTACTAATCAGTTTCACAATGCTCGTTTGCAAAACTATTGTGTTCGAGAAATAGCCTCAGTGAGTGGATCCGCTTCGGTGTTTCTTTCTGTATCTCTCTATATCTCAACCTCGCGAAACCATCTCCCGAGTTGAGTAATACCTATCTTAGAATATGTCTGGATATCTGATGGGACCTAGTTTATAAATGAACTCCAAATCCAAACTTCTTAGACTGTATCACTCACTAAAACTAATCAGTGTCCAGCACCATGCCTCCCACAGTATCCCCTTGGACCACCAGTCCATAATACTGTCCCTCGTCAGAGGGAAAACTATAACTCTGACAATCACTCTGTCATCCATGTCACTTGTGAAGCCTGGAATAATAACTGTCTCCCGAAGGAGGCTGCTGTCATCAAATCCATAGAACATTTACTTATGTTCTATAACTGCTTCCTAATGTTTCTCCAGAATTGGATTAATATAAACTTATCGTATCTAGTGCAATAACAACATCTGGTGTGGTATTTGACATCTCACGATTGACTCAATTGCCTAAGCAAATGATCTGCCAATCATGTACATCCCTCTCCCCTTTAGTCTGTAAGACACCTTTAGAGAGGGTGACTCCATCACCTGCAGGTACACCACCATGCCCGGAGTCATCTATTCTAAAATACTATTAGAATATTGTCAAAGTACCCAAATTGGGAAAATACCCAAATCTAGATCTAAAACCATAGATCTAGTTACCAGAATGTTTTATATTATATCCATGTCCTTTGTGGAGAAACAACTGTGTGACGACCAAAGTACAACCTGATCGTAGTATAGGAATTTTACTTCCTACTCTGTGTGTGTCATCCAAATACTAGGACATCATACCTTACTGCCTTCTTAACAGATCCATCCCCTATTCTGATGAAGTCAAACCCATGACTGTCACATCAAAAATCAGATGATCTATTTCCGCTATATCTGCTCAAGTCTATAAATGGACACTAGCTACTTGCCCACTATGCTTCCGCTGCTCCCACTGACAACGACAACCTTCTGGCGGAATAATATATACGTACACTTCTAAAACTAGTTTAGAACGATGCTATACATTTCCTCCTGCCGTGTCTCATAGTTTGGAACAACAGTAGTGTCAAGTTTGGGTAAGCAAGAACCTCCCAGTCACCGTCCTTGAGGCTACCGGAGTACCTCTCGGGTGTCTGAGGTTACCCACCACATCTGCGGAGTGGCTATTGGAATGTCAAACCTGATTGAATATATAGGTCCTATTAAAACTTTCCGTAATTGTTTGCGGTTCTGGAATCACTTCCAGTTCTACCATGCTCCCACTTCTGTTTTCCTGAAAAAATCCATTTTAATAAAACTGTGGCGAGTCAAGAACAATATCACTATTGATCTTCCAGATGGTAGAAAATCAACCCTCGTCAAAGCTAGGGTCAACCCACAAACTGTCATTACAGAAACGTGCCTTGAGTTTTCCAGTGTCTGTTTTAAAGCATATGCTGGACAACTCCCCTTTACCTTAACATCGTTTAAGATATGAAGCAATCTATATCCAATATAGAAACATAGGCACTTATTTTAATTTGGAACCAAATTCTAATCATGCAGCTGTCTCCAGTGCATAATAACTTAATAGAGAGAGGATGATCGGTATTATTCAACTTAGGAATCCATCCAATTATGAGTAACCTGAAAAACAAATAAGTTTCTCAAAAACCATTACTATCAATTGAATACCAATCACAAGAATCTACATCTTCGATTTCTTTGAAGAATCTCGATACTTGTGACACTTGGTTCTCTACTTTATTCCTATACCCACAACTTCTCAAAACTTAGACATTGTATTTCTACGAAACGCTTGTCTAAAAACTAGAGAAGTTACAAGTAAACAGAATATTGTTCGAGGACCAGCCCCTTTGTCCTGATGGACACTGGACAACATACAATACTCTGTATAAGTCCGCTGAGTTGAATAACTCATAACCTGTACGTTGTAGGTTGAAAACTGTTCCTAGGAGATTTCCTCAAATATCACCAATTACAACGAATTTCGATATAATGAGGATGATCACCTAATTCCCAATAACTCGCTCCCACTCAACATCTGTAAAACCATGCAGATGTAAGAATCGTTCCTGGTAAATACATACCCTGGAGTAAGTATCCAATCGGGAAATCAGTTTTTTCTATTAACAATGCACAGTGAATATGAAACATAAATATGTTTTGTAGGGGTTTCCTGGTATTCCTAGTAATGCCTCTTCCATAATCCAAATCATGACTTTAACCGTATATTTCCCTGCCATCTTTCCAATTCTCTTTATTTGTCTTTAGTCGTTACCTTCTGTACACCATTATTAGGCTAAATGGTTTTCTTCCTTCCCTACCGTTCGGCACCAGCCTATGGTTTGGAAGAAGACTATCCAGTAGGCATAATAGGTGTACCCTCCTAATCCTAGGAGTACTCGTGACTTGAGAGAAGGTGATGATAAAAACAACTGAATAATACCATATTCTTATTTCTCCTGAACCAGAATCCATTGTCGAAAAAATGCCCTTCGAGTTCGTATATAACCATACGATGGATTTATCCAATGGAATTGGATGTTCGTAGTGATACGGGTTGTTCTGGAGAAATCAAAGGTGAAGTAGGAGTGGCGATGAAACATGTGGTTTGGTCGTGAATATGAATAGTCGCAATTTACTTTGCCCTCTTTCTAATTCCTTTATCTTGTCTTTTCATATTACCTTCTGCACACCCTACTTAGGCTAATTGGTTTTCTTCATTCCCTACCTTTCGGCACCTGCCTATGGTTTGGAATAAGACTATCCAATAAGCGTAATAGGTGTACTCTCCTAAACCAAGGAGCCCTCACAACCTGAGAGAAGGTGATAATAAAAGGAAATTGAATAAACCAATTCTATTTCTCCTGAACCTGGATCCATCCACGAAGAAGTCCCTTCGAGTTCGTATATAACCATACGATGGATCTATCCAATGGAATTGGATGTTCGTAGTAATACGGGGTGTTCTGAGAAATACAAAAGGTAAAAGAAGGAGTGGTAATGTTTTATGCAACTATAGACAATCTAAAAGCCAGTATGTTTAAGAAGGTTCGGTCAACTTTGGTCACTGAGTTATAGTCTGGGGTCGGTCAAAAGTCGCTGCCAAAGAGAGAGAGAGAGAAGAAACACTCTGCGTGCACTCTAGCCTAAATCAGAATGGTTATAATTTTATCTAATTAGGAAACCTCCCACTGTTTTCTCAAATTCTCCTCCAAACCTGAAAGAAGAATTAGTCGGGGTCACCCGAAGAGTAAACCAACTCATCAGTGAGAATCGGGATCCAACTATCATCGCATGATAACTTGATGGAAGCCACTCAAGTCATCACACTCCAGAAGGTATGCGCAAGTCTGGCAAGTTTCTTGTATGTTTGAAACTCCCGATGTAATTTTTTATCCCATGCTCTTATGACCTTGACGTAGGCCAACAAATCATAAGCAACATGTCAAGTTCTACCCGTCGTTGTCCTGATCAACTTAAGTCATCGTACAAGCCCTTGACGTAGGCCAACAAGGTGTACGTCTGACTTAAACTAATGCATCTATCTATGCAACAAATGAATACCCAGCAGCTACCAAACACTGTGTCTTGATGTAGGCCAACAAACATAGCTTGAATACTACTGACCATCCATAAGAAACGACGGAGGATTACGGCTGGTTTTTGGCGAAAAACCTTTAACGTAATGAACCTGATCTTGTTGAAGGAACCTGATAGCTTTATAAAAATATATAGTAGCGAAAACCTTTTGCTAAAGAAGTCACTCCCGGTGAAGGGATCTCGACTCTTTCCTCGTGGAATGAGGTGCAGAATATTCTAACTGAATACCGCTATGCAAAACAAAACGAAACGTCTTTGTAATAATTTCCTTTTAAAATTTGTTCCAACAACATCAAATATAGGTTTGTTTTATCTTTGCATTGATAAGAATCAACGCAGTCCCATCAATCAATCACACCAGAAAAAAAACGAAAATAAAATGTACGTATATGCCATCCGCATTCGTCACTGGGTCCCGTCATCACCCGTTAGGTTACTTAACTAACGACAGAGCGGGGACTGGACTAGCGCGGGTGTAAAACATATACAACATCTAATAGTATATATACTAATATACAATAATCGCTCCAGGCATGATAATATGCAACATTACAGAAAAGTAATAAGCATCACAGAACAATACAGATAAACTGGGATCCCCGGGTTTCACAGAGCCGCTACTGAAACCCGATGTTCCCCTGGTCGTGTGGATAGCCTGTGCAATGAAACCTAGACCCCTACGGGTGCGGCAAGTTACCCGCCAAAACCTGAAGCGAGGTAGTCCCCACAACATAGTGAATACAATACCCGGCACTTCACGGAATCCGGTAAATTGAGCACCCCTCCTTGGGTCAACCTGTACCCCCTACGAGTGCGGCGAATAGTCTGCCAATTCTAGAGTGAGGTCCCTTTGCCTCTCAATGCCATGAGATACGAACCCGTTGCCCTTCAGAACCCGGCTATTCGTGCACCCCACCGCGGGGTAAACCTAGTACAGAAAATAAAAATAATATAACAGGTATATCGACCGCAACCTGGTCGTGCCCCAAAAGAATATTATACAAACAAGCAGTGACGGCAGTCCACAAGTCGGACGCTCGCCCCGCAATATCAAAAGTACAAATGAATTCAAAACAACACTATCATTGCACCCTGCTATCCACCACCACAAATTCGCAACATTACAGCACAACACAGAACATCAACGCGAATGTCACGTTCGCAAACCCGTCTAAAAGAACTATAGCAATCAGACGCGGTTTACCGATCAAATGGCATTCCCTGTCGGAGATATAATGAAAGTACTGAAAAACTAACAAGTTTAAAATTTCGATCGACTAAATTTCCCGAAGTGGGCCCCACATACATCTGGTGTACAGTAACAAAATTTTGGCCCAAAAGACATATACTAAAAACCACCATTTCCTATGAGAAACCCACTGAAAAAATTTGGCGCACTGTTCCCACAAAAGCGCGGCGGATCAGCGGCCAAACCATGGTTTGGGCCGCGGATCCGCGGTCGTTTTTTGGGATCACGTGCCCAAATTTCACCAGTATTCTTCAAAAACCCTGCATGATTTTCTGAAATGCTCAAAATGAATTTTAGAACACTTTAAAAATCGACAGAAACATCATGTACAGAAAATTGTGATTTCGCGAAATCCGTTCGATCGATTTTTTAAATGCGTTAGCACAAGTTAGTATAGCTTAATGGTGAGGCTCTGATACCACTGTAAGTACGCGGCGGCGCCCCGGCCGTCTAACAGACGCCGATATGCGGAACAAAACTTTTACGACTGGCGCTATCGCGTACTTTATCCCGGATCGTCCATTAAAGCTAAAATAACAAATTGTAAAGAGGGTAGAATTGTTATACCGAATGATCCGAGTCCTTCGGTCTTCAACCATCATCCCACGCTATGTTGCAACTGATCCGAACTTGCTCGATCTCCGTTCTCATCGTCCAGGTGGCACCACGTCGACGGATCTTTAAACGGGCTCCCGCCTCTGAACCGAGGCAACTCGATCGTCAAGTTTGCCAAAAGAGACGACCAAGATGAAGTAGAGAATGAGTAGAATACTTTGTCTCGTTACGTCCAAGGTCACGGACGAACGGTTAAAAGAAGTTGCCATTTGGAATCGGGTGAATGGAAATTGAACTAGGAAATTTCCATACACTAAACTATATGAAATCTTTGGCCAAAAATGAATGAATCAAATCTCTCTCTCCCACAATGAAGTGGCCGGCCATATATATCAAAGGAGGGAGGTGAGTGTAGGAGAGTTCAAGTGGTGACCATAACAAATGATTGTTATCATAACAATAATGAAAGAATGAATCATCAACTATCATTAAATGGAACCAATCACAATAAACCTAGTCACCTTGCATCATTAATGAACCATTAATGACACAAATGAGTCATATGCTTAATCACCACTTCTAGAACCTTCTAGAAGCATGACTCACCTCATCAAGAAAAGATAAATCCGTATTTAACAGAAAGTCAAATTACGGCTGATAGAAAACTGGAAACTGGCAACTTCCAAAAATCATCCCGAAACGTATTTCAGGATAACTCCGTATTGGTATAAACATACCCGCATTTGTATTACGACCGAATACAAGTGCAACTGAGACAAAGATATTATATCTACACAGTATAATACTGGGTTCCGGCTTAAACCAAAGCCTACCAGTATGATCTGCCCGAAAAACGACACGTGCGAAAACGCACGTGCATTTTCCGAACCTTGCCATAAACCCATACGGCCTCTACAACGTTTCGCCCGAACTTGGGAAAGTGTCTGTGGGGGACTCTAATGACTCATCAGTACACTGGCACTGGGTATAACCCCTAGCACGTCAGAGGTACAAGCTGTACGTAACGTTTTGCCTATGTATTGATTGGAAGGGAAGCTGACGAGCGAACTCATCTATAAACCCTACTGAGCCTGACAGTAACAATATCTGTACAGTCCGGAACATTCGTCTATGAGCATCGCATATTAGGCCTAGGGGGCCGGTAAACGCCAGACCCCCAATAGCTGCATAAGTCGTGTCAGAGAGTAGCCCAGAACACCCTGAGATACTACTGGTATACCTACCAGTATATCTCGATTACCCTGGCCAGGGATTTCGTGTAATGGCTCTCCTAAACACTGCGCGATCTCACCCCCAATACAGGGAGAGATGAATCCCCGACGATCCGCTCACTTGCCTCCAATGTGGCTCGGGACTGTACCCAACTAAAACCTGTTTGCACAACTTCTTTGAGCGTGGTAGGGTAGTAATCTAAGCACAGTGGGAACTCACACGAGACAAATGACGACCTCAGGTCGATGAACTAACCTGTACACATGTCACTAGGGAACTGCTATCTGACGATATGTATAATACCAACTAGCATGTTCCCGGCGAGTCCTGTCCGGTGTACTCATAACCTAATGAGCACCAGTATACATCTTAGGTGATCCAACAGACACCAGTGGCTTGTACGCCACGGCAGCGCCCTGGCCGTCTTACTCGAGGCCAAATAGCGGAATAAAAATTTTCCTTGCTCGGAAACCGGCGCTACCGCGGACAAAGAAAACCCGGATCGTTAACCATTAACCTACGCTAGCAATCAAGAGATAGGGTGAGAAGTATACCGAGTGATCCGAGTCCTCCGGTCTTCTCGTCATCGTCCCGATCTCCCGCGGAAAGTGTTGCCTCCACATCGTCGCCTCCTCGCCGGAAAGGGCACCACATCGCCTTCGTCTTTTACGGGCTCCCGCCTCAATACCGAGGCAACTCGAGCATGAAGCCGGCAACTCGACATGCTCAAGATTTGCTGTAGAATGTGTAGTGTAGAATCATAGTCTCACTTTGGGGTTTGTTGCCTTTGGATGGAGGAATGAGGACAAGGAAAATATGGTGCTTTCATTTTTCCTTGCATGAAAGCAAGATCAAGAAGGAAACTCTCAAGAATGAAGCTCTCTTTCTTCTTCTCTTCTTCTTCTCACTTTTCTCATGGAAACTTATCATCTTCTTGTGAGAATGAGAATGGTGGAGGAAAGAAAAACATAATCCAAAGGGAGGTGAGTGTAGGAGCTAAAGAAAGGTGACCACATCCTAGACAAGAAAACATTCAACCATGCTTCTTCTCCTATTCACTCCATAACCCTTCAAATCACAATAAAGCAAGCATGGTTGAAAGATAAGAAAGCTATCATAATCAACACAAGTGCATAAAACCCTTCCACAAAGTGTAATTTGCAAAACTACAAATTACCCCCTCCATCGGAAAAGTCCGGCCGGGAAAGAACAAAGGAAAACCGGCCGGAACGGAATGCAAACTGGCAACTCCAGAAAACTGGTCCCGTAATAAATTACAGGAAAACCCCGACACTGTGCATACACACCCGCATCTGTATTCCGACCGGATACAAATGCAATGAGACAAAATCTACACTGTACTAAACTAGGACCGGCTTAAACCAAAGCCGGCTAGTAAATCTGTTCGATCCTGATCCGTGCAATACCGCACGTATCTGATCGAACCCTGCCATATAACTATACGGCCACTAGTACAAAGCTGTCCGATCCTGATCCGTGCAATACCGCACGTATCTGATCGGACCCTGCCATATCTCCATACGGCCTCTACAGCGTTTCGCCCGAAAGCTGAGTAACTGAAAGTGTGGTGGACTCTAAAGACTCGTCAATACTATGGCTGTGGATTTAACCACTGGCACGTCAGAGGTATAAGCCAATACGTGACGGGCCACCAGCTATTGACCAAAAGGGACGTCGATGAGGAAGCTCACCCCGACACCCAACTGAGCCTGTCAGTGACAATATCCGTAAGTCCGGTCCGTTCGTCTATGAGTATCGCATGGCGGGCCTAGGGGGTTGGTGAAAGTCAGACCCCCAAAAGCGGTACAAGTCGTGTCGGAGCGTAGCCCAGAACGTCCTGAGATACTACTGGAATACCTACCAGTAAATCTCCTGCCTCGGCCGAGGGCTTTGCGTAATGGCTCTCCTAGACACAGCGCGACCTCACCCCCAATACCGGGAGAGACGAACCCCTGCAGATCCGCTCACTGCCTCCATGTGGCTCGGGACTGTACCCAACTAAAACCTGTTTGCACGACTCCTTTGAGCCGTGGTCGGGTAGTAATCAAAGCACAGTGGGAACTCACACGTGACAAATGACGATCTCAGGTCGATGAACTAACCTGTACACATGTCACCTGGGAACTGCTATCTGACGTCTGGTATAAGACCAACTAGCAGGTTCCCGGCGAGTCCTGTCCGGTGTACTCATAACCCAATGAGCACCTGTATACATCTTAGGTGAACCAACTGACACCAGTGGCTTGTGAGACCGGCCACCGCCCCTCGTCGGGGTCTCGACTGTATACACTAGTCTACTAATGGAGTATCGATGCCCAGTCTCGAAACTCCCACGACTAGGGACCTTTTAAGGATGTGCTTATAGACCCCAGCTCCCACGTATATGATCGCCATCATACTGCTGGTCGTCAAGCAAGAATCCTAGGGCCTCTATCAACGTGCAATAGCGACATGTCAGGTCACCTAAAGCAGTACACGATGATAAAGATAAACCAGATAGCATACTATCATCTCGAGTAAGACTGTCCTACCGGGATAGGTCCTCCCTCAATCATTGCAATCACGTGCCTGTGATCCAATAATTGACTCTGAGGGCACTATCTCCAACAATCTCCCACTTGCACTCAAGGCTAATTATTGCGATGTCGCATACTCACAGCCTGTGTGATACCGAACACCCAACTCCTCTACTAGTCAGTCTCACAAAGCTCGTTTGCAAAACTATTGCGTTCGAGGAATAGCCTCAGTGAGTGGATCCGCTGTGATGTTTCTTTCTATGTCTCTCTATATCTCAAGTTCCCGGAGAAAGCCATCTCCCGAAATGAGCAATACCTGTCTTAGAATGTCTGGATGTCTGATGGGACCTAGCTCATAAATGAACTCCAAATCCAAACTTCTTAGACTGTATCAGCAACTGAACTTAATCAGTATCCTGCGCCATGCCTCCCTCAGTATTGCCTTGGACCACCTGTCCAAAATACAGTCCCTCGTAAGAGGGAGAACTATAACTCTGACAACCTCCTTGTCGTCCATGTCACCTTGGAAGCCTGGAGTGATAACCGTCTCCTAAAGGAGGCAGCCGTTATCATATCCCTAGAATATTCACTTATGTTCTAAAACTGCTTCCGACTGTTCCTCCAGGATTGGATCAATATCAACTTATTGCACCTACTGCAAGAACAACATCTGGTGTGGTACTTGACATCTCATGATTGACTCAATTGCCTAAGCAAGTGATCTGTCAATCATGCGTATTCCTCTCCCCTTTAGTCTGTAAGACACCTTTAGAGAGGGTGACTCCATTACCTGCAGGTGTACTACCGTGCCAGGAGTCGTCCATTCTAAATACTCATAGAATGCTGTCAAGGTACCCAGATTGGGAAACCACCCAAATCTAGATCTAAAACCATAGATCTAGTAACCAGTATGTCTGATATAATATCCAAGTCCCATGTGGAGAAAACACTGTGTGACGACCAAAGTATAACCGATCGTAGTATAGGAATATCACTTCCTACTACCTTCTCAACAGATCCATCCCCTATTCTGATGACGTCAAACCCATGACTGTCACATCAGAAACAGATGATCTAACCCCGCTATATCTGCTTTAGTCTATAAATAGACATAAGCATGAAGTCCACCAATGCTTCCGCTGCTCCCACTGACTACGACAACCCTCTGCCAGAGTCATATAGACGTGCACTTCTAAAGCTAGTTTAGAACGACGCTATACTCGTCCTCCTGCCGGGTCTCGCAGCCTGGAACAACAACAACGGCAAGTGTGGGTAAACAAGAACTTCCCTGTCACCGTCCTTGAGGCTACCGGAGTACCTCTCGGGTGCCTGAAGTTACCCACCTTATCTGCGGAGTGGCCAATGGAATGTCAAATCAGATTGAATCTTTAGGTTCCTTATCAAATCTTCAGTAATCGTTTGTGGTTCTGGAATCACTTCCAGTTCTACCATACTCCCACTGCTTTTTCTGAAAAAATCCATTTTGAATAAAAACTGTGGCGAGTCTAGAACAATATTGCTATAGTTCATTCAGATGGTAGAAAATCAACCCTCGTCATAGCCTGGGTCAACCCACAAACAGCCATTACAGAAACGTGCCTAGAGTTGTCCAGTGTCTGGTTTTAATCATAAGCTGGACAACTCCCCGTACCTTAACATCGTTAAGATATGAACTGTTCTATATCCAATATAGAACCAGAGGCACTGATTCAATTTAACCAGATTCAAATCATGCAACTATCTCCAGTGCATGTCAACTAAATGGAAGGAGGTCGATCAGCGTTACTCAACTTAGGAATGCTTCCAATTATGAGTAACCTGAAAGAGAAGCAATCTGTCTTCATCATTACTATCAACTGAATATCATACACAAGTATCTACATCTTCAATCTCTCTGAAGAATCCCGATACTTGCTACACCTGGTACTCTACTCTATTCAAATACCTATAACTCCTCAAAACTTAGACCCTGTGTTTCCACGAAACAGCTGTCTAAAATCTAGAGAAGTCATAAGTAAACCGAATATAGTACGAGGACCAACCCCTCTGTCCTGATGGACACTGGACAACATACAATACTCTGTATAAGTCCGCTGAGTCTAACAACTCTTTCACTGTGTGTCGTAGGTTGAAAACTGTACTTATGGTTAAGAAGAATTACACCGCTGTTTAATGCTCCTTACCTAACCATCCACTGATATAGGTAAATGTCATCGACATAATATCAAAAGGCATATCTCACTCTATGAAAATAGACGTACAGATATATCAATTTGAAATTGGTGCATAACCGCGGATATTCAAAACCAAATAATTGCCGTCCGGCAAACAACCCAGGTGATTTCCTTAAATATCACCGATTACAACGAATCCTGATGTAATAAGGATGATCACCCAATTCTCAATAACTTACTCCCACTCATCATCTGTAAAACCATACAAATGTGAGAATCCAACCTGGTAAATACATACCCTGGAGTAAGTGTCTAATCGGGAAATCAGTTTTCTTTTAACATCACACAGTGAAACTGAAACATTGAAATGTTTCGTTGGGGTATCCTGGTATTCCTAGTAATGCCTCTTCCATTATCCAGATTCACAACTATAACCGCATAATTCTTTGCCACCTCTCCAAATCCCTTTATATGTCTTTAGTCATTACCTTCTGCACACCCCTTTAGGCCAATTGGTTTTCTTCCTTCCCTACCGTTCGGCACCAGCCTATGGTTTGGAAGAAGACTATCCAATAAGCATAAAGGGTGTACTGTCCTAATCCTAGGAGCACTCGCAATGCGAGAGAAGGTGAAGATAAAAGACACCTGAATGTACTTTATTCTTATTTCTCCTGAACCAGAATCCATCCCCGAACTGGAACTAGTTTCTTTCGAGTTCGTATATAACCATACGATGGAGTATCCAATAAAATGGGATCTTCGTAGTGATACGGAGTGTCCTGGAGAAATACAAAGGTGATTTAGGATTGGCGAAGAAATACTTGGTTTGGTCGTGAATATCAGTCGCAATTTACTTTGCCCTCTTACTAATCCCTTGCTTTGTCTGAACTTAATACCTTCTGTACACCGTTTTAGGCTAACTGGTTTTCTTCATTCCCTACCGGTCGGCACCAGCCTATGGTTTGGAAGAAGACTATCCAATTTGCGTAATAGGTGTACTACTCCTAAGCCAAGGAGTACTCGCAACCTGAGAGAAGGTGAAAAGAAAAGACAACTGAATAGTCCTATCCGTTTTCTCCAGAACCAGAAACCATCCTCGAAGTCCTTCGAGTTCGTATATAACCATACGATGGTTTTGTCCAATGGAAGTGGACGTTCGTAGTAATACGGGGTGTCCTGGAGAAAAGGGTAAAAGTAGGAGTGGCAATGAGGTCTGCAACTCTGACAATCCAAAAAGCCAGTGTTAAGAAGGTTCGGTCAACTTAGTCACTGAGTCATAGTCCAGGGTCGGGTCAATGGTCGCTGCCAAAGAGAGAGAGAGAAAAGAAAACACTCAGCGTGCACTCTAACCTAGATCAGAATGGTTACCAATTTATCTAATCAGGAAACCTCCCACTGTACCTCAAATTCTCCTCCAAACCTGAAAGAAGAATTAGTCGGGATCACCCGAGGAGTAAACCAACTCATCAGTGGGAATCGGGATCCAACTATCATCGCATGATAACTTGACGGAATCCACTCAAGTCACCACACTCCAGAAGGTATGCGCATGCCTGGAAAGTTTCAGTTCTTTTGAAACTCCCGATGTGATTTTTACCCCTAGGACCCAAGTGACCTTGACGAATAATCAACAAATCAAAAGGTCCTAGTCAAGTTCAACCCGTCATTATCTTGATTGCGTTAAACCCACCCGCACGACCCTTGACGAATAATCAACAAATTCGCACGACTGTCCTAACCAATCCACATATCCATGCGACAGAAAGCATTACAGAGCTACCGCACACTACGCCTCGGCGAATAGCAACGACAAACGTAGCGCGAATACTAAGCAATACTAATCCGAAATGACGGAGGGCTACGAATGATTTCTGGCGAAAACCTTTAACGTAATGAACTTGATATCGTTGAAGGAACTGGATAACTTTTATAAAAATATAGTGACGAAAACTTTTACTAAAGAGGTCACTCCCGGTGAAGGGATCTCGGCTCTTTCCCCGTAGAATGAGGTGCAGGATATTCCAACTGAATACCACGATGCAAAGCAAAAGTAAACGGCTATAGTGAAGTTAATGCCCTGACGCAAACTTCTGTCCAAGGGGTCACTCCCGGTGAAGGGATCTCGGCCCTTGCCTCGTCGACTGAGGAGCAGGATATTCCAAATGAATACCACGATGCAAAACAAAAGTGAACGTCCTTGCAATAACAGCTTTTTGAAAAATGTTCCAACAACATCAGAATAGGTTTGTTTAACTTGCATTGATCCGAATCAATGCAGTCCCATCAATTGATCACACCACAAAGAACGAAAATATACTGACGTACGTATATGCCATCCGCATTCGCCACTGGGTCCCATCATCACCCGTTAGGTTAGCTAACTAACGGCAGAGCGGGGACTGGACTAGCGCGGATGTAAAACATATACAACATCTACTAATATATATACCAATATATAGTATTTCGCTCAAGGCGTGAATAAAATGCAACATCACAGAAATGTACAGTATCACAGAACAATACAGATATCTGGAAGCCCCGGGTTTCACAGAGCCGCTGCTGAAACCCGACGTTCCCCTGGTCGTGTGGCTAGCCTGTGCAATGAAATCCTACATCCCTACGGGCGCGGCAAGTCACCCGCCAAAACCTGAAGCGAGGCAGCCCCCTCCAGCACCGTGAATGGACCACCCAGCACTTCACGGAATCCGGTAACTTGGGCACCCCTCCTGGGTCAACCTGTACCCCCTACGAGTGCGGCGAATAGCCCGCCAATCCTGGACTGAAGCCCCCTCCGTCTCAATGCCCTGAGATGCGGGCCCGTTGCCCTCCAGAACCCGGCTATCCGTGCACCCCACCGCGGGGCAACCCTAGTACAGAAAGTAAAATATACATATACCGGGTACATCGACCGCAACCAGGTCGTGCCCCAAAAGAATAATACAAACAGGCAGTGACGGCAGTCCACATGTCGGACGCTCGCCCCGCAATATCAAATGTACATAATACAACAAAACTGTACTAGCATTGCATCCAGGCTACCCCCCACGACCGATCCGCAACATCACAGCATAAACATAGAACATCAACGTGAAATTCACGTTCGCAAATCCGTCTAACCGGGCTATAGCAGTTAGACCGGATTTACCGATCGAGTGACATTCACGGTCGCAGATATAATGTAAATACTGTGAAATAATATGTTTAAAATATCCGATCAATCAAATAATTAACAAGCGGGCCCCAAAAGAAAACTGTAGCACTCACAGAAAAACTGGCCCAATTTTAATATCCCAAAAGCCCTATTTTTAGCCCATAAGACAACTGGAGAAAAATTACCAAGTGGGCCCACCATAGTGCGGCGGAAGAGCGGCAGAATGGTGGGTATTGCCGCGCTTCTGCGCTTGGATTATGGGTTCACTTTGTCGTTTTTTCCCAGAGTTCTTAGAACTACTTACACATCTTTCTGAGACCACCTGAAAAATTTTTAGACACCAAAAAATTTCAACAGAAACTGATGTGAACTAAAATACGGTTTTTGAGATTTTGGTCGATCGGATAAGTAAAACGCATTAGAACAAGCTAGGTAAGGTTAATGGCGTGGCTCTGATACCATGTTGCGCCACGGCAGCGCCCCGGCCGTCTTACTCGAGGCCAAATAGCGGAATAAAAATTTTCCTTGCTCGGAAACCGGCGCTACCGCGGACAAAGAAAACCCGGATCGTTAACCATTAACCTACGCTAGCAATCAAGAGATAGGGTGAGAAGTATACCGAGTGATCCGAGTCCTCCGGTCTTCTCGTCATCGTCCCGATCTCCCGCGGAAAGTGTTGCCTCCACATCGTCGCCTCCTCGCCGGAAAGGGCACCACATCGCCTTCGTCTTTTACGGGCTCCCGCCTCAATACCGAGGCAACTCGAGCATGAAGCCGGCAACTCGACATGCTCAAGATTTGCTGTAGAATGTGTAGTGTAGAATCATAGTCTCACTTTGGGGTTTGTTGCCTTTGGATGGAGGAATGAGGACAAGGAAAATATGGTGCTTTCATTTTTCCTTGCATGAAAGCAAGATCAAGAAGGAAACTCTCAAGAATGAAGCTCTCTTTCTTCTTCTCTTCTTCTTCTCACTTTTCTCATGGAAACTTATCATCTTCTTGTGAGAATGAGAATGGTGGAGGAAAGAAAAACATAATCCAAAGGGAGGTGAGTGTAGGAGCTAAAGAAAGGTGACCACATCCTAGACAAGAAAACATTCAACCATGCTTCTTCTCCTATTCACTCCATAACCCTTCAAATCACAATAAAGCAAGCATGGTTGAAAGATAAGAAAGCTATCATAATCAACACAAGTGCATAAAACCCCTCCACAAAGTGTAATTTGCAAAACTGCAAATTACCCCCTCCATCGGAAAAGTCCGGCCGGGAAAGAACAAAGGAAAACCGGCCGGAACGGAATGCAAACTGGCAACTCCAGAAAACTGGTCCCGTAATAAATTACAGGAAAACCCCGACACTGTGCATACACACCCGCATCTGTATTCCGACCGGATACAAATGCAATGAGACAAAATCTACACTGTACTAAACTAGGACCGGCTTAAACCAAAGCCGGCTAGTAAATCTGTTCGATCCTGATCCGTGCAATACCGCACGTGTCTGATCGAACCCTGCCATATAACTATACGGCCACTAGTACAAAGCTGTCCGATCCTGATCCGTGCAATACCGCACGTATCTGATCGGACCCTGCCATATCTCCATACGGCCTCTACAGCGTTTCGCCCGAAAGCTGAGTAACTGAAAGTGTGGTGGACTCTAAAGACTCGTCAATACTATGGCTGTGGATTTAACCACTGGCACGTCAGAGGTATAAGCCAATACGTGACGGGCCACCAGCTATTGACCAAAAGGGACGTCGATGAGGAAGCTCACCCCGACACCCAACTGAGCCTGTCAGTGACAATATCCGTACAGTCCGGTCCGTTCGTCTATGAGTATCGCATGGCGGGCCTAGGGGGTTGGTGAAAGTCAGACCCCCAAAAGCGGTACAAGTCGTGTCGGAGCGTAGCCCAGAACGCCCTGAGATACTACTGGAATACCTACCAGTAAATCTCCTGCCTCGGCCGAGGGCTTTGCGTAATGGCTCTCCTAGACACAGCGCGACCTCACCCCCAATACCGGGAGAGACGAACCCCTGCAGATCCGCTCACTGCCTCCATGTGGCTCGGGACTGTACCCAACTAAAACCTGTTTGCACGACTCCTTTGAGCCGTGGTCGGGTAGTAATCAAAGCACAGTGGGAACTCACACGAGACAAATGACGATCTCAGGTCGATGAACTAACCTGTACACATGTCACCTGGGAACTGCTATCTGACGTCTGGTATAAGACCAACTAGCAGGTTCCCGGCGAGTCCTGTCCGGTGTACTCATAACCCAATGAGCACCTGTATACATCTTAGGTGAACCAACTGACACCAGTGGCTTGTGAGACCGGCCACCGCCCCTCGTCGGGGTCTCGACTGTATACACTAGTCTACTAATGGAGTATCGATGCCCAGTCTCGAAACTCCCACGACTAGGGACCTTTTAAGGATGTGCTTATAGACCCCATCTCCCACGTATATGATCGCCATCATACTGCTGGTCGTCAAGCAAGAATCCTAGGGCCTCTATCAACGTGCAATAGCGACATGTCAGGTCACCTAAAGCAGTACACGATGATAAAGATAAACCAGATAGCATACTATCATCTCGAGTAAGACTGTCCTACCGGGATAGGTCCTCCCTCAATCATTGCAATCACGTGCCTGTGATCCAATAATTGACTCTGAGGGCACTATCTCCAACAAGACCGGCCACCGCCCCTCGTCGGGGTCTCGACTGTATACACTAGTCTACTCTGGAGTATCGATGCCCTATCTCGAAACTCCCACGACTAGTGACTCTTTTAAGGATGTGCTTATAGACCCCAGCTCCCACATATATGATCGCCATCATACTGCTGGTAGTCAAGCAAGAATCCTATGGGCTCTATCAACATCAACATCTACATGATGATAAAGATGGATCCACCTGAGGGTTCAACCTTCGGGCTCTTTCTCGAACTTTGAGTGAACTAGGATCTTTGGCTTGCTAAACCTCTAACCTAGAGTGAGTAGAGAGTGGCTTTGGGGTGTTTTTATCTCAAGGAGATGGATTCTCAACACATGAGAAGGGAGCTCCTTGAACTAGAGGAGGAGGAAGTAGAAGAGAGGCGAGAGAAGTGTTATGATAGAATGAGCAATTCTTTTCATTTTACAACCATAACTAAAATGAAAAGAATTATCAAATTAACAATAATAATAAAAATGAAATAGTTGATGGATGGTTTGGAATGACCATTATCATTACATTCATTAAATGGTTTTGCTAGAATCAAAGAGCATCTTTGATATGTAATGATGATGGTCAAACTTTCAACCATGGTCAACTAGTCAACCTTGGTCAATAAGTCAACAAACCCAACCATGACACAATTTCATTTAATTAATATTATTAATTGATATATCATAAATTCATTAGGGTTTGGAAAAGACGACTGTCAACTGTGCATACGCACCCGTTCCGAAACCCTAATGAAAATCCTCTTCCTCCGCCTCAATCAACTGTGCATACACACCAGCATTCTTGTTCCGAGGAACATGAATACTAAGAGATAAAATCAACCCCAAAACATATACCAGTGTCTGGCTCAAACCAGAGCCTGCTAGTAATATCTGTCCGGACTCCAAACGTGCACAAGTGCGCGGATGAGAACGAACCCTGTCGCAAAACAATGCGACCTCTACTCTGTTTTGCCCAGAGGCGAATAGCCCTCTGTGTGGGACTCTAAAGACTCGACACTACGCTGGCAGTGGGTTTAACCACAGACCGCAAGCGGCACTAGCTGTGCGTAACGGTCCCCAGGTAGATGCCGATAAGAAGACTGACGAAGTGAACCCCATCTGAACTCCTACTGAGTCTGAATGTGACAGTCTCCGTACAGTCCGGTCTGTTCGTCTGATACATCGCATGTCGGGCCTAGGGGGCGGTAAACGTCAGTCCCCTAATAGCGGTACAAGTCGTGTCGGAGTGAAGCCCAAAACACCCTGAGATAACACAGGAAGCCTACTAGTATATCTCGCTTGCCCTGGCCAGTGACTACTCGTGTAATGGCTCTCCTAGACACAGCGCGATGTCAACCCCCAATACCGGGAGAGACGAATCCTGTCTAACCGTCACTGCCTCCAAGTGCTTCGGGACTGCACCCAACCACTACCTGTTTGCACGACTCCTTTGAGCCGTGGTAGGATAGTGATCAAAGTGCAGTGGGAACACACTCGAGGCGAAATGCCAGTGTCAAGTCAGCGGACTAAGCTGTACTCATGTCACCTGGGAACTGATAACTGACGATAGGTATAATACCAACTTGTCAGTTCCCGACGAGTCCTGTCCAGTGTACTCGTAACCTAACGAGCACCCTCATACTATCTCAAGTACGACGTACTGACGGCTGTGGGACAGACCGTCTCCCATACTGGGATAAGAAGCGCATGCGCCAGTCTACTCCGGAGTATCGATGCCCTGTCTCGATAGTCCTGCGACTAGGGACCTGTATAAGGATGTGCTTATAGATTACCCAGCCCCCACTAGTGTGACTGCCATCACAACGCTGGTAATCAAGCAAAGATCCTAAGGGCTCCACTAATGCGTATAGGTGATATGATAAAATAAACACATGTACACATTGAAGTAGAAACAAACCAAGTAGCATACAACTATTTTGAGCAAGATTGTATATACAAGGTGAATATCCCAAGCTTCCATTAAGTAATATACAAACCAGTATGATACAGTAATGGCCTCTAGGGCATATACACTAACAGTGGGTTCACTTTGGATTTGGATTTCTCACTTGATTTCAACACTTGAAATTTTCTTGCATGCTTTCTTCACTTCATGAAGAAGAAGAGGAAGAAGAAAAGAAAATTCAAGTGAAGTCTATCATATTGCAACCATGGGTGAGTATAACCTTTGTAGAGACTAAACCCTAGTTTAAGTTAATGGTTAGGTTCGTAAAAGTGTCATGCAAAACAAAATGGTGGACTTTGTCAAAGATGCTTGAAAGCTTCATGAAGCTTCAAGTAAAGACAATGAGAGCCACCATTTTATTTCACAAAAATAAACAAAAACCCTAAACCATTAACTAAACATGGTGTAAATCATACACACACCCAAGTTATCATGTATCATCAAACATGATACAATCTAGTGCATAAAAATATATCACATATACAACTTGTGCACATCAAGTGAGAAAATCAATCTTAAGTGAACCAATACTAGTTAATGCAAAGTAATATATAAAATATATAATTATACATTAAATCATTAAATCAATACTGGATTTAACGATCCAGTCATATCGCATATAACCGACTAATATAAAGTGTATCAATATATCGATTCAACACTTGATTCGGTAACCCGGCTATATCACATATAACCGACCGATGATACAAATCGCGAGAAAAGAATTCAGTATCACATACTGGTATTATTCTCGGTCCCGCACATATCTCATATGCGCTCCTATTTCATTTCGCTTGAGCCAGGAAACGTCTGTGTAGGACTCTAAAGACTCGTCAATACGCCGACAGTAGGTGATGATCATAGCAAACACCCACAAGCCGCAAGCGGTCTGCTAAACGTAACGGCCACCGGGGTATTGAGCGATCAGAAGATCAACGAGCAAGCCTGCTCACACTCCTGTGAATCCAACCAGTAACACTTACCGTACAGTCCGGTCTGTTCGTCTGATATGTCGCATATCTCGTCTAGGGGGGGTAAACGTCAGACCCCAATAACTCGATAAGTCGTGTCGATATGAGGCTCATAACAGGTCGAGAAACTACTGGTAACACTTACCAGTAAATCCCTAAAGTAGCCTTGGCTAAGGACTTCCTGTTATAGCCAATCGAGCACAGCGCAACATCAACTCCCTATACCGGGAGAGACGAAACCCCTCCTATCGCTCATTGCCTCCATGTGATTCGGGACTGTACCCAAAAGCCACCTTTTTACACGCCCTCTTGGACGTGGTATGATGGAAATCAAAGCACAGTGGGAATCACACAAGACTCTATGACGATCTCGGGTCTACAGACTAACCTGCACTAGTGTCACCAGAGAACTGCCATCTGACGTAAGGTATTATACCATCTGGGAGTTCTCGGCGAGTCCGTCCAGTGTACCCAGTCTCCACTGAGCACCCGTATATCATCTCTGATGTCAAACACCAATGGATATGGGATCATCCATCGCCCATCTATATGGGTCGAGAAGCTACACGCTAGTCCACTCTGGTATATCGATGCCCCGTCTCGATACACCCACGACTAGGGACTTTGAAGGATGCACTTATGGACTACCATGTCCCCACTAGTATGATTCGCATCATAGTCCAGGTAGTCAAGTACACATCCTAAGGGCTTTACCAACATGTAACAGAGAGACAATCAGTGTACACGTTAAGGTAAAGAGTAACCAGATAGCATACTATAATATCGAGCAAGAAAGTCATCCCTATATATGTCCAAGCATCCACTGCAATATACATCCTATGTATAGTAATGGCTTCTAGGGCATACATATAACTAACAATCTCCCACTTGCACTAGGGCCATCTGATAGCAGTGGTTGTAGTATCTCATACTCAACCATCCTATAAAAGTCTCTCTCTGGAAAAAGGCCTTTGTAAGTGGACCCGCCGTGTTGTCCTCTGAGTCTACTCTCCTAACCTCGATCCCCTAGAGATCAACCATCTCCACGATCAGGTGATACTGCCTAAGAATATGTCTGGATCACTGATGGGACGGGCCTTCCTAGGCATAAGCCACAACTCCATTGTCACACAATGGGAGGAACGAAGTTCATCTCATGAACTATTATACACCCAGACTGCCTCTTTGAGAGCATCTTTGGTAGCGATGTATCCAGCCTTTATCGTCTAGTATGCCACGGTATCTAGCTTGGAACTCTTCCAATATACCGTCCTTTTACTGAGGGTAAAGAGAATGCCTGTGACTGACATTCAGTCGTCCTTATCACCTTGGAACCTTTCCAGTGATTCTCCCCAGGATCAATTGATACCATCTCACTATAACTAGTGAGTATCCTAATATCCAATTAGATCTATCTCATAGATCCAAAATCCAGGATTTAGTAGGTATCACTTTGATCCTATATGGAGAATCCTTATGATAAGCGGAGATTGACCGAGCGTAGCATAGGAAACTACTTCCCTATCAAGAGTATGTCATCCACGTACTCTACGAGGATCACCAGCATACTCCCTACTACCTTTTTGTATATACAAGGTTCTTCTACCATTTTGATGATGTCAAACTCTTTGACTAACTCATCAAAACAGATGTTCCAACTCTGCGATGCCTGCTTTATCACATAAAATATCTTGCACACGTTTCCGCTGCTCCCACTGTCTACGAAGCCCTCTGACTGTGTACTTACAGACTCTCTCTTCTAAAACATTATTTAGAAAAGCAGTCATGACACCCAACCGCCAGATATCGTAGTCATGGTATGTAGCCGTGGCAAGTAGGATCTGGATGGACTTAAGCATAGTTACTTAGAAAAGGTTTCATTATAATCCATACTTGGTCAATGATGCAAACCTTTAACAAGTCTAGTTTTGAAAGTCTTATCATTTCCATGTACACCAAGTAATCTTCTCAAGATATACTTGCTCCTGATGGGGATTCAACCCTTCAGATAAAGCTACCAAAGTCCATACTCTGTTGGTGTATAAGGATTCCATCTCAGATCGATAAGCATCCAGCCATTCTTACAGTGTCCTACTCCTGATGGCCGGCCCGAAACTAGTTGGGTCATCATCTCTTGATGCAATCCTTGCTCCCACTGTCATAGAGAAACCGAAGTATCTCTCAGGTGGGTGAGGAACCCTACTAGATCGGTGGAGAGGCTGAGGTTCGTTGGTTGCTATTGAATCCTTTGGTTCTACCAAATCATCAGCTGCAGTTTGTATAGCTGGAATTCTTCCCAGTTCTACCTCATGTCCGCTAATTTCTTCATAAGAAATTCCCTTTCACAAAGGTGGCATGCTGAGTAACAAAACATCTTTTGTTCCTCGGTTAGGTAGAAGATATTCCCTTCCGTATGCTTGGGATATACAATAAACTTCTACAGTACTGACTTTGCCTCGAGCTTGTCCGGATTTTTCCTTTTAGACATAGGCCGGACACCCCAAATCTTAACTGACTTAAGAGATGGGCTCTTCCCTTTCCATATCTTATATGAAATGGTAGGCATCTGATTTGATCGGAACCCTATTCAATAGGTATGCAACTTCATAAGTGCCTAACTCCCTAAAAGGAAATAGGAAACTCAGTAGTACTCATCATAGAGCACACCATATCACATAGGGTGCTATTGCTCCGCCCCGATATACCATCGTGCTATGGTGTATACGGAGGAGTAATTCTGAGAGAGAATCTTATTCTTAGAATAGTCCAGGAATCCCGTGCTCAAGTATTCTCCTCCCTGATCATATCAAAGGACATAATACTTATACCCGTTTTTGGTTCTCTACTTCTAACTTATATTCTGTGAATATCTCAAAAGGTTCGGACTTGTGTTTCAACAGGAACATATGTCTGAATCTTGAGAGATTATCAGAGAATTTAATGAAGTACAAAGAACCGGTCTTGGCATTTGTAGACAGGGGACATTCATACATCAATATGTATCATCCCAAGAGTTCACTAACTCTTTCTCTGTTTCCAATAAACAGAGCTATGGTCATCTTATCTCTGTGACATGACTGGCAAGTTTCACAAGATGTAAATTCAAAATAATTTAAATATGCATCTTAATGTAACTTCAGCTAGTCAGGTCGCATTGATATGACCTAGTCTACAATTTCTCAAGAAGGATTCGTTCATTTCTAAACTCTTCCTCTTGTGTGTGTTCTGTATACTAAGAACTGTAGTTTGATTGAGAACATTAATGCTTTTAGATAACGTGCCTGAACCGATCAACTCTTGATATTGTAAATGTTCAAAACAATATCCAACAATACAAAATTATATCCTTTCTTTACTAATAAAGAGACTGATATGATTTTGTATATCAGGTTCAGTATCTAATAACATTTTTTCAGAATCAATGTATTCTGGTAATACAGGGTGACAGTGACCAACAGACTTGGCTGCAACACTTGCACCATTTTCTGCCTCATGAAACTTATCACCCGTTCTCTGTTCTCTACCTTTCTGTAGCCTATGTAATTTATTACATAGGTGGGATCCTGATCCGGTATCATATACCCAGGACATAATGGACATTGAGAAACAATTCTCTGTAATGATCACACCCGAAGAAGATGCATCGGTATGCACTTTCTTCGTTTGGGCGGCACGGGAATTCTGGTAATCCCCAATTTCCTGCTCTGTCTTATAACAATTATAAGTTGGAGTGGGACCAACGTTCCCCAGCTCAGTATAATAAGCGGGTTCGGTCAATATATCCGATTTATTATCTCTATTAAGGCGTGACATTGTCGCTACCTGGAGAGAGAGAGAAGAAAACACTCTGCGTGCGCTCTTACAAGATGAGATTGGTTATTATTTTATCTAATCAGGATGGCTCCAACTGTTTTTATCAAATCTTCCTTAAAACCCTAAAAGGAAAGACTAGCCGGGATTAATTACACGCTACAAGTTCGCCAATCTTTCGGCCAGGCCAGTGTCGGTACATTGAGGGAGGTTCCCCGTGTTTCGCACGGACCTAATTAAATTAAACCTCGTTTTTCCAGAGGCGTAACCCCGTTAACACCTTTCTAGACACCTACTTGATCGGCTAAGTGTAATGTGTAAAACTCTCCCAGGAGCAACTCTTGCTCGCAGCGGGTATCGGGATCCTACTATCTCATAGAAGGTATGCAATCTCATTGCAAATTTCAACACTTGAAATTCCCGATAATATTTTGCCCCTAGCGTTCTATGACCTTGACGAATGCCAAACAACCCATAGTCCACTAGTCAAGTTCAACCCGTACATTTCTTGATTGAATTAAACCCACCCGCAGGACCCTTAACGAATGCCAAACAACGCCGTACGAATACCCTAATCCAATCTGCATCATATTCATAAGCAGATAAGTACTGGTTCGCTACCGCACACAACGCCTTGACGAATGCCAAACTACCGCAGCACGAATACTAAGTAGTACTTATCTGAAATGATGGAGGGCTACGACAGGTTTTTTTGAAAACCTATTGCGTAATGAACTTGATATTGTTGTAGATTCAAATGATTTTAAAAATGGAGTGTTTTTTAGGCTTTTCTAGTTTTGCTAAAGGGGTCATCCCCGGTGAAGGGATCGTCGGCCCTTTCCTCATCGAATAAGGTGCAGGATATATCATATATACCGTTGTGCAAAGCAAGAACTATAGGAGTAATCAAAAGACAAACCGAGGGTTGTAGCATCTGCCAGTCATTGCTAAAGAGGTCACTCCCGGTGAAGGGATCTCGGCCCTTTCCTTATCGAATAAGGTGCAGGATGTTCTACAAGGAACACCGCGATGCAAAGAATGAACTGTAGCTACCTGTTTTTGAAAATTCGATTCCACAACATCTTTTAGGTTTCTTTTCTTTCATTAATCATATTAATGAAGTCCCATCAATTAAGTCACCTAAACATCACAGATAAATACGACGTACACTTATGCCATCCGCATTCGCCTCGATGTCCCCTCGTGCACCGTTAGGTTTGGTAACTAACGACAAAGCGGGGCAGGGCAAGCGCGAGTGCAAAACATAAGTAACGTCTATATAATATATCATATATACTATATACAGTATCCATCACAACATATCAAATGATCACATCACAGATATCGCAGCAGAAGAAACATATGAAACATTGGATATACTAGGATGTCCGTGTTTTCAATACGACCCTGTATAAAATGGATTCCACGGTCGCGATGAATAGCCAAACCCACACCCCTAGATCCCTATGAGAGCGGCAAGCAACCCTACCAATTCTGGAGTTAGGAGACCCGGACTCGACTCCTCGAGTTGGTTTCCCTCTGGACTCCAGAACCCGGTTACTTGTGCTCTCCTCCTTGGGTCTTTCCTAGTGCGGAGAAGTAAATAATATACAAATGGTGACATCTTCCGTAATCTGCAAGTGCCCCAATAAAAGAATATTACATACAAGTTTTACATGAAAGCAAAAGAAAAACACTCATCTCACATAAAAAACCCCGGCTATTCAAATACGACGATCCAATATAACATATCCAGCAACACATAATATCACATGTCATCAACGTAAGTAAATATGCCCATCCCAATTGTCGTTGACATATAGCAACGAAACCGGCGATATCACATATTACACTTACGGTCGCAGAAAAGAAACTGTAAAACTACAACAGTTGGAATCTGCAACCTGCATAGACATCACATGCCTAACCAAATGAATTCCTTAGACATCGCATGCCTAACAATTATAAACCCCGCATTTTAGTCTCATCATCGAAAACTGTTTTCAATATCAAGTCGAGCAATTCAATAAGATTCCCGACATCCTGAACGAATGCTCGTCACAAACTTCAGTAGACGGCCGCACCCCTGATACCGTCGACAAAGTGCACTAAGGCGGAACACCGCTGCCGTGAGCACCCGAACGGATGCTTTTGGCGACGGGGTTCTCCTACAGTCACTTGGTCGGGGCTATGTGGCGTGGCTATCTATTAAGTTTACCGGCGAGTATCCGCGTACGCAACGTGATTGCGACGGACTTTTGATCACATCAAAATTCCGTGGCAACCGATCAAGTGAGACTAAACTGCTAGATTTATAACATCCAAATCAGTTATCTCATAAATACTTGTGGATTCCAAATATTGTATCACATTCCAGATAAATAGAAAATGTTAAACTTTCCGATCGAACAATCAAACAACCAAGTTTTCCCAAAATAGCTCAACACATGAAATAAGTTTAAAAACATCCACTTCATGCCACAGTACCAACGGTCCCGCCGTAGAAGGGTCAAGCCAACGCCTCACATGTGGCATGCCGTACTGCCCCAAACCCTAAGGTTCAAAGGGCAGTTCAAGACGGTCACATAATCGAGTTAAGGTTTGTTGTCTTCTAGAGGGTCCATCGCGTTACTTGCACTACTTTGAACGTTCTTAAACTACGGAAAGATCCAACACTTGGAAATTTCCCGACAGAGGAAAAAGTGGGTATTTATATCTGGTCGAACTTTTCAACATTTTCAAAAAATATCCGGAAAACATTAAGAATTTAAAATTTCTGATCGAATCAACGAATACAAAATAATCCCCAGAACACTTAACACTTGAGTCAGAATAAAATAATACCCAGAAAATATATAAGCAGCAACTAGAATTACTGTGCAAAAAACCGTCCCTAATACCCACATACTGCCACGGAACCGCCGCCAAAGGGGGCTTGTTGCCGCGGTTCCGCGGCTAAGTGGACGAATTGGAGGCTCAATTTTCATGGTAATTCTAAAAAAACCCTGCTGAATTTTTTAGGTATTTTTAATATAGAAAAAACCCAGATTTCAAAAATTTTCCAGAGAGGGGGTTAATTTGTTGTTTTCGGGTTCGATCGGGGTTTTAACTTCGCAAACACGTCGCCTAATGCTCTAGCTAGGCTGTGATACCACTGTAGGGTTACAAGGCACACTCAAGAGATTCCACAAGGCATCAACCATGCCAAATTCAAAAATTTAGGTGCCGAGAAACCCTAATATAGATCGTTAACTAGAGGATAGGCGAAACTCTAAGCTAGCAAACAAATTTACTAACAAGTGAAAGGGATTACAACCATTGTTGATCTGGTCCTCCACTTCTTTAGCTCCGTGTTGACGTCCCTCCACTGCGATCATCGAAATCCTGGACTCTAGTGATGGTTTCGTCGGAGAATTAATCGGGCTAGGTCATTGACTTCGATGCCGAAGATGATCTACGTCGAGGCGACTCAAACTCAAGCTCCATCTTCACTTGGTCATGAACCTTGTGAAGAAAACACCCTATACAACATGGCAAGTGGTAGAGGATGAAGAAATAGGAAGTGGGTTCACTTTGGATTTGGATTTCTCACTTGATTTCAACACTTGAAATTTTCTAGCATGCTTTCTTCACTTCATGAAGAAGAAGAGGAAGAAGAAAAGAAAAATGAATTATCTAAAAAGAAAATTCAAGTGAAGTTTATCATATTGCAACCATGGGTGAGTATAACCTTTGTAGAGACTAAACCCTAGTTTAAGTTAATGGTTAGGTTAGTAAAAGTGCCATGCAAAACAAAATGGTGGACTTTGTCAAAGATGCTTGAAAGCTTCATGAAGCTTCAGTAAAGACAATGAGAGCCACCATTTTATTTCACAAAAATAAACAAAAACCCTAAACCATTAACTAAACATGGTGTAAGTCATACACACACCCAAGTTTGCATGTATCATCAAACATGATACAATCTAGTGCACAAAAATATATCACATATATAACTTGTGCACGTCAAGTGAGAAAATCAATCTTAAGTGAACCAATACTAGTTAATGTAAAGTAATATATCAAATATATAATTATACATTAAATCATTAAATCAATACTTGATTTAACGATCCGGTCATATCGCATATAACCGACTAATATAAAGTGTATCAATATATCGAATCAACACTTGATTCGGTAACCCGGCTATATCACATATAACCGACCGATGATACAAATCGCGAGAATAGAATTCAGTATCACATACTGGTATTATTCTCGGTCCCTCACATATCTCATATGCGCTCATATTTCGTTTCGCTTGAGCCAGGAAACCTCTGTGTAGGACTCTAAAGACTCGTCAATACGCCGGCAGTAGGTGATGATCATATCAAACACCCACAAGCCGCAAGCGGTCTTCTAAACGTAATGGCCACCCGGGTATTGAGCGATCATAAGATCAACGAGCAAGCCCGCTCACACTCCTGTGAATCCAACCAGTAACACTTACCGTACAGTCCGGTCTGTTCGTCTGATATGTCGCATATCTCGTCTAGGGTGGTAAACGTCAGACCCCAATAACTCGATAAGTCGTGTCGATATAAGGCTCATAACGGGTAGAGAAACTACTGGTAACACTTACCAGTAAATCCCTAAAGCAGCCTTGGCCAAGGACATCCTGTTATAGCCAATCGAGCACAGCGCAACATCAACTCCCTATACCGAGAGAGACGAAACCCCTCCTATCGCTCATTGCCTCCATGTGATTCGGGACTGTACCCAAAAGCCACCTTTTTGCACGCCCTCTTGGACGTGGTATGATGGAAATCAAAGCACAGTGGGAATCACACAAGACTCTATGACGATCTCGGGTCTACAGACTAACCTGCACTAGTGTCACCAGAGAACTGCCATCTGACGTAAGGTATAATACCATCTGGGAGTTCTCTACGAGTCCGTCCAGTGTACCCAGTCACCACTGAGCACCCGTATATCATCTCTGATGTCAAACACCAATGTATATGGGATAATCCATCGCCCATCTATCTGGGTCGAGAAGCTACACGCTAGTCTACTCTGGTATATCGATGCCCCATCTCGATACACCCACGACTTGGGACATTGAAGGATGTACTTATGGACTACCATTTCCCCACTAGTATGATCCGCATCATAGTCCAGGTAGTCAAGTACACATCCTAAGGGCTTTACCAACATGTAACAGAGAGACAATCAGTGTACACGTTAAGGTAAAGAGTAACCAGATAGCATACTATCATATCGAGCAAGAAAGTCATCCCTATATATGTCCAAGCATCCACTAGAATATACATCCTATGTATAGTAATAGCCTCTATGGCATACATATAACTAACATGGAGGAGTCACCTGAGAGAGAATCCCATTCACTTTTAGGAAGTCCAGGAATTCATTGCTCAAGTATTCACCTCCTCGATCAGATCGAAGGATTTTAATACTTTTCCCGGTTTGGTTCTCGACTTCTTGGTTATATTCTCTAAATTTCTCAAAAGCTTCAGACTTCTGTTTTATCAAGAACACATGTCCGTATCTTGAAAGATCGTCAGTGAATATAATGAAGTACGAAGAACCATCCCTGGCATGTGTAGATATGGAACCGCATACATCACTATGTATCAGTCACAAGAGTTAAGTAACTCTTTCTCCGTGTCCCGTAAACGGAGTTTTGGTCATCTTGCCTTTGAGTCATGACTGGCAAGTGTCATAAGATGAAAATTCGAACGGTTTCAAATATCCATCTTTATACAACTTTGCTAGCCGTGTCACATTGATATGACCAAGTCTACAATGCTACAAGAAGGATTCGTTCATTTCTGAACTCTTCCTCTTGTGTGTGTTTATTATGTTCAGAACTGTTGATTAATTTAGAAAATAAATGCCATTGCACAACGTGCCTGATCCAACCAATTTTTTGTTCAGGAAAATGTTCATAACATTATCCTGTAATACAAAATTATATCCCTCTTTAGGCAACAAAGAAACCGATGTAATGTTGCATATCAGGTTCGGCATGTAATAGCATTCCTTCAGAATCAATGTATTACCAGTTGGTAATACAAGGTGATATTCCCCGACGGATTTAGCTGCAACAATTGCACCATTACCAACCCTTATATCTTTATCACCTTCTCCAATTTCTCTATATTTTCTAAGCCTATGTAACAGATTACATATATGGGATCCTGACCCAGTATCTAATACCCAAGCCATAGAGCAAATGGAGAAACGGTTTTCTATAACGAGCACACCCGAAGAAAATGAATCAACATGTACTTTCTTCATTCGGGTGGCATGGGAATCCTGGTATTCCCCTATATCCTGTTCAGTCTTATAACTTTTATAAGAAAGAATAGAACAAACGTTCTCCAGAACTGTATAACATGCGGGTTCGGTCAATACATCCATATTATTATCTTCATTAAGGCATGATATTGTCACAACCTGAAAGTACGGAACGTGACCGGCACTTAAATTACGAAGCGTCTAGAGGCGCAACGTAATCTAAGTAAGCCGAAGCTCAGAAATCTAAACCATATAAAAGAAGAAGTAAAGGAAAACTTGTAGAAAAACAAGTTTAAAAGAAACATCCAAGTTTCTCAAAAATTTTGGCAGAGTCTCCTTTGTAAAAACTGGCCCCAAACGGGTAAAAACAAGAATAATATATATACAAACAATAAAAATGCATCGCCAAGCTGGAGCTAGCTCTACGCCAACAGGCGGAAACAACCAAACCAAGCACAATAATATACAACGCCAAAGGGCGAGGCTCAAAACTTAGAAGAAAACAAATCCACTAGATACCATAATAATACAAGTGCGACTCTAAAGTCGAAATAAAAAACAGGTCCTTTAAACTAATCAAGTAATACACGTCTGGTTGATAGAGCTTACTAGATACCAATGAAATAATAAAAGTACAACGGCGGTCCTGATACAAGTTAACCAACGTACCATGCAAATCACCCTGAATGAAATGATGTGCTAGCAAGTCACCAAGGAAACCTGTACATCGAACCTGTAATAAAATTTGGCACAACAGGGGGTGAGTTGCCAACTCGTGAGTAGAAGACATCTGCGAAAAGAAATCGAATGCACGACGCTGTCCTAGGTCATAATAATATACCAATATATAACTAGTCATCTAGTAATGGCAGGGTAATAAACTACGCGTAAGTGCAAATACTCCGTGCTCGTGTCAGTGCCTCAAATTGTAATATGTCATATGAGTGAGTATGCATGCACCATGAATGTAAAACAATCAACCCTGAAATCTGGATATATCTATATAAGTAATCTTTAACTTTCATCATAGTAAAATTTGTAAAGAAATCTGAAACTTCATCGATGAAATCTATGGAAATCCGTGTCAAGCATCGACACAAAACATGTAAATCTCAAGTCTCAATACCTCATAGTCTAAATATCTCAGGCTCCGTCAATCCGGATCGGCCCATATCATCAAATCTCATGACAACGGTCGGTATCCTCCGGATTTCCGCCGCGCCAGACATCACCGGTAGGTAGTCTTCCCCTGCCAAGCTCATCGCCTACAACTCGATATTCTTGCCCCGGGTACCATACCGGGCCCACCATGTACCCGAGACGGTTCATCCACTCCTCAAATCGGGTCTCAAAATCCAACAGAAAACATGAAATCTCATGGTGGACAACACATACATCACGAGAAAACTGCAACTTATATTTTAAAAAGAGAGGGAGAAAGAGAGAGAAGTTTTTTATATATATTTTTGCGGTTTTCCCAAAATCCATAAATCTCTTAGAAATCCAAAATCCCAAATTCATGAGTAAGTAAATAATAAGTATCGGCATAAGCCCCACAATACTGCATGATAACATGAAAATGTGAATGCATGAAACTTCTAAGTAATAAATGCATTGTCTAGACTAGCACCTGAGAGTAATCACAATATTATATTGATCTAGCCTTTAGCTGATTCTATCAATAAAAGATAATATGTTCTAAAGTGTACGTGACATGGCAATTACCAAAGATGATGTGTGTGAGCCGGCAAATAAGTGTACGTGGAACATGCGCATCATCGGTAATGGTGCTGGTGTCCTAACAGCCAGAGTTTCATATTAACTACAGAAACATATGTATGAACATGCAACGTGATGATTACAATCTGAATATAAAGGAAAAACGTGTATTAACCACTCATTTGGAATGTACATATCTAACTACAACTATATGACTCAAGCCAAAACTAGAATCTATCTAACCTACTAAGGAACTAAACTAAAGGATCTAGTCGATAGGAAATAAGAATCCACCTACAGTCTGAGTCGATATCTCTAATAGTCGGCCATCCAGCCTCAATAGCGTCACGTACATAGTACGACTTTCTCGAGTCAAGAGTGCGGATCAATCATCAATCTATGCCTCATACGCAAAAATCCATCGTACGGCATCCCAAAATCGGGGTACGGGTCAACTATCACCTATGTACATCATCATTCGTATAATATCATCATCAAATAATGTCATGATCAAGGGTTCTGTACCGTAAGTGCATACATCCCAATATCATCAATCATATATCATTGTCTACGTAAATATACATTGTCAATTGGTCCTCAGAAATATCATGACATATATATCATATCGTAATCAGGTCACACATATATCATATCGTAATCAAGTTACACATATATCATATCGTAACCAAGTCACACATATCTCATATCGTAATCAAGTCAAAGGTTACAGTCCGGGTTCTATTCTAGAGTCTCGTATATCTCAATGTCATCATCATCTATTATCGTTTATGTATACATATTCATTTTCTCATTTCCAACGATCCGCTAACATCATAATAAGACTGTATAGCCAAGAGATCACGGCATCAATCCCAGTTATATCTCTCATCCCCATGTATCATATAACATCATTATATCACATATACATGTTGTGTATTTATATATATATATCTACACACATTCCTACACACACACACACACACACATACACCAAGTCAAGTTTCTGTGTGTGCATGTGTGTGTGTCAACCTGAAACCTACGAATTCCCTCCAAGACATTCATCATCTGGTAAAGTCTTTCTAAATCAGTCTAGTCCAACCTAAATCCTTTAATAGGATACTACTCGCCAAGAATCTAAGGTCATGTCCGACTTCCTAATGACAATAAGTAATATTCTTATTCTACGTTTGCGGGGGTGCTAAACGCCATCCACCCGACATCCCCCGTAGATATACATCTACTCACCTGGCCCTTGTCTGCCGAAGTCGATGCCGCCATCCTCTTCTTCATCGTCCGAAGTCCACGTGAGGGGTACCAATACGCAAACATATATAATATCGTAAACCAAATTACGAACAAAACCAAAACGACGCACGAAACGCACATAGGTTCAAACCTATGACCCGCTCATGCAAAAGAACAAAATATCGCTCGATATCGGCGTACAAACGCCGATTGATCGAGATAAAATACCAAAAAACAACTCATAGTTTCAAAACTCATTATTTATAATATAAAACATGGTTTAAATCATCGAAACCTTAGAATCGATCAAATCGTCCGATTTCGTAAAAACCTAGAAAACGTCAACTTACCGTTTTACTTCAAAACTTGATATTTAAATGAAACTAATGGTCATAATATTCATTAAATAACATAACTAGATTGTAGAAACCATTACTATATTTTAATCACACCATTTTGTCTTAAATTGAAATTTCTAGTTTGCAAATTTAGCCAAATTTAAAACTTTTTAAGCCAAAATTCACAATTCTACTACTAAACTTGATTTTGCATATTTTAAAGTGTTAAACCACTCCATGAAACCTTAAGGATGTGCTAAAGCCCTAACTAGGATTTTAATCCTACATTTTAAATGAATTTCAAAAACCTAGTTTAATAAAAATAGCAATTTTGTGAAAATTTGAAAGTGAAAGCTGGCAAATTGTAACTAGATTATGTTTCACACTCAAATAACATGTTAATCTCCTCATTAACACCACATTCTAATGATAAAAAACTTAATTAGAATTTTATCACATTAATATATATAATTTATAAAAATCTAGTTTGCAAAATTGTTTAATTTAAACAATTTTGAAAGAACAATTTACAATACATCAACCATACTAGATTTTCCATTTTTAAAAATGTTAAACTACTTATTATAACCCCGCTTAATTACTAAAAACCCTAACTTGATTTTAGAAACCCTATCTTGAATTTTAAACTTGCAAATAGAATAAATTAAGAAAATCTAAATATGCTAGATAAAAGCATTTAACAACAATTAATCATAAGAATAAAAATTATACCTCCAAAACATGAGATCCAAACAAGAAATCATGCTTCAAAAATAATGGTTTCCAACTCCAAAATCCATGCTAAATAGGTCAAAGGAAAATGGTAGAGATTGAATATTGATTTTGAGGCTTGTTTTTGGAATTTTGTTGAATTTTTGATGATTTTTGAAGGGAAAATGAGCTTGGAAAATGGGGGGGCTGCCATGGGGGTGAGGAGGCCGGCCACTAGCATAGGAGAAAGGAAAAAGAGAGAGGAGTGTGTGGATTTGTCTAGAAACATCACAAATAAATGTCATTTTTTCACTTAAAACCTTAATTATATAAACTTTTCTAATTTAAACGTTTTCCTAGAAATTTCAAGAACCATGGAAAAATTTGAGAAATGATTTTGCATATTACACACTTGATTCTAATATGCCATGGCTCATTTTATAAAATTAACCCATTTCAAATTTGTAATTTACACTAATTTAATGTATAATTAAAGCTTATGTTAATATTAAAAATAATTAATTTAGGAAAAATATTTAATTAAACTAGAAATTTATAAGTCACTAAATAAACACCATTTACTAGTAATTACATAATTAAAATAGGTCTTTTTAAATTTATGATGAAAAATAATTATGGTCAAGTTTTACGAAAAATACGGTTTATTTTACCGAAAATCAGAAAATTCACCTAAAGGATTTTTATTTATTTAATTATTTATTTATTTATTTTTAAAACGTTACAATCTTCCCCCTCCCCTTAAAGAAATTCTGTCCCTGAATTTAAATTAAAACTCCCCCCCTAAATACTAAAACATTCAGCTAACACTCAAATCGTCGGGGCTCCGGAATCATCAATACATAAAACACATCTTAGCGCAATGCATGCGCATGAAAAAAGAGTACATAACTCAAAATCAAAACACTGTCAAATATAACGCAATCATCGGAGTTATGGTGAGAATAAAATATCAAAACCCATTACGAAAACCAACATGATATACATCAAAACTATAACTTATATATAGTGCGCATCGTAGTAAATTCGTCTAAACATCTTAATAAAAAAATCATACAAAACCCCTTTTTAAAATCGCCGAGCGATGCGCGTGTCATGACATAAGTAGCGGACGTTTATTTTCAAAAAAATAGCTATACATATATATCTTTTTATTTAACATACACGTCCCGCCTGGTTACTAAATCAAATAGTAATGATTATAAAAATATACTGCTCAAAATGAAATCAATCCCAATCACAGTATACGAGGTACAATGTGCATCCGGTGCGCACGAAAATCGAAGTCAATTACAGATGGCATGAATACGTACGAAAACAAAACTGAGTGCAACGGGTGTGCACCAAAAACATCTGTCAAGTGCAACGGTCGTGCACGATAATAATATCAGGTGCATCTAATATGCACACAACACCGATTTAGTGCATCTGGTGTGCACAAAATCGCATCAAGTGCACTAAGTGTGCACAAGAATCTCAATCAAATGCACATGGTGCACGAAAACATACACCAATTATCAAAATCGAAATCACAGTACGAAAAATGCATGAAAACTATGTCAAAACATACGTCAAAATCATGTGCAACCCATATGCACGAAATTAAATCAATATCTCAAAATGTATAAAACCAAATCGAGTGCACTGGGTATGCACAAAACAATATCAATACCACTGATATATGAAACACGAATAGAGTGTAATGAATGTACACATAGGAAATACCAATCATAGAACGAAATTCTCAAAATACCAAAATCCAAACAACGGAAATATGAAATTCAAATCACCAAATCACAATCGTAAACATTATCGCCAATGTGCGCCATTCTAATGTCGACTGATTCGGACTCGCCTCCTCATAGCTGGTACTGGCTGCACTACAAAGGGCTATGCTCATATCTAGAGTCTCCCACGTAATCTATCGCTTCACCTGATATCCGGACTACGTTAAACTTTTCGATCGATTTATCAAAATCCCAAAATTCCCCGAGATCTTAACACTCAAGTACAGTTTAAAAATATCCAGTACATGCCCCAGCATCTGCGGACCAGCCGTAGAAGGGCAAACCTAAGCCTCACTAATGGCACCGCGGAACTGTCGTAAACCCTAATGTTCAAAGGCGTTCTTGGGGTCATTATGTCGAGTTAGGGTTTCATTCTTCTAGAGGGTCTGTAGAATTACCTGCATGTTCTTCCGAATACCTTAAACTTGGGAAAATGGGTTTCTGACATTCGTTCGAACCCTTTAACATCGTTTGGACGGCATGTGAATACCCTCCGTCCGCACGCTAAACAATGCTTCAATCCTCAAGAATAAACAATACCCTAATGGTCATCACATTCGAGCCGCAGCTCCCTCTGCCCGTGCGACCGTGGTAACAGAAACCACCATCCGATATCGACGAAGATAGATCAAGGAACGAATAGAATACGGTGCAAAGGAATGTACATCCTAAGGCTTCTTAAGTAGAGTAGCGTTGTAGCGTCTTGAAAAGTCGTTTTGGTGTTTTCCTGAAATTCGGTGAAAATTCGGTATTTTTCCGAAAACCGTCTTTCTCGATATTTTGCAGTTTAGGGCTAATTATACCTAAAATGGATAGGTAATTGCTTGTTTTTAGTAGCTAATGAGTTATTTATAAAATTTTGGTCATTTAGAAATTTTTCCCTATTTTTCAATTTTTTTAATATTATTTTAAGCCGGTAAGAAAATACATTAAATAAGCGATAAATACAAATTTTTCCGGGCTAATTTTAATCTATAAAATTATGATAATTATATTCTAGTGATAACATGAATTTTTAGCAATTTATTTTGATTTTTAACAAATTTTTGTGTTATGAAACGAATTTATTGAATTTTGGGCTAAAACTTGCAATTTTTGAGTTGTAGGGGGCCTTTTTGCATAAAATTTCTTTTGTAAAATCCCTCTCTCTTTTTCCTCAGCCCTAGGACAGCCCCACCTTGTGTGAGACCAGAAATTTCTGGCCTCATTTTCTTTGGTTGCTTTCTTGAGTTGTTTTGATGGTTTATGGTTTTATTTTAATTAAAATGGATAAAGTATGATACTTTGACTTTGTGGACTTGACCCATGATCTTCCCCACTTGCCCACACCCTCCCCCATCCCTCTTCTGGTCGAAAATTCCAGCAGCCCTCCCCCTTCACCTTCCTCTTTTCATTTCCTCCAAAATTTCATCAAAATTGCTACAAAAATCCATATAAATCCACAAATTTGTTTACAAAACCAAAACAAATCCTTGTGCTACCTCTTCTCAAGCCTAATATAGTTGAAAACATGTGGAAAGGAGGCATTTTTGGAGCAAACTTTCTTGCTTGATCCATTGATCAAGAGGTATAATTCCTATCATGTTAAATTCTTTGTTTAAGTGCTTATGTTTTATGGTTTAGTGTTAATTTAGTGTAGTTTAATCTAGTTTTCTTAGATTTTGTTTGAAAATTCTAACTAGGGTTTGAAAGCCATAATAGTTAATTAAGTTATTGTATAGTTAATCTAGTTGTTAATGACTAATCTATATAGTTACCTTGTTGATATAGCTTTCAATTTTGCTAAATTAGTTAATTTTAGAAGGGTGGAATTGTTGTTTTGGAATTTCAAGAGAGGGTTTATGTTGGTATTGGTATTTGAAGCTTGATTAGTGAGTGGATTAAGTTTTAGAAAGCATTATTTAAGTGATTAAACCTAATTTGCTATCTAGTGTTTTGCTAACCTTAATCTAAGTGGTTAATTTGCTTATTAGGCTAAAATATAGTGTTAAATTAAGGTTTTCATATATAGTTTGGTTTATGTTTGCTAAGTACAAAAATCAAGAGAAGGTTTTGTTATGTAAATTAGGTTTTTAAGCTTAGTTAATGGTTTAGAAATTGTGTATTGGCTAGCTATTTGGTTAGTTTGGATGTTGGTGTTGGGTGGTGTTGACTTTGTCGCTAAATTGTCGATGTTTGCATCAGATTGCAATTTCTGCTTACTAGATTTTTATAAAAGTTATGTGATGAATTAATTGTGGCATCTCGATGATTGTGTTGGCTTGTCCTACGACTTTTAGGATGCGTGAGTGCGGTTTTTGGGTAGTCGGGTTTTAGTTTTGCCGGGTGACCTAAATCGGCGTTTTTTGGCAGTTTTTGCGATTTTCGCGTGTGTTCCGCGCACTTTGTGCACGTTGTACCTAGCTAGCGAACTTTAGTAGTTTCGTTGGGGTTTGCGTCGTTCTTGATACGTAACCTTATATTTGGTATTGATATAAATTCCAGGTTCGGTCGCGGAGACGTCAGACGCGGCGCGAAAGGGAAAGGCGGTGATCGGACACAGCTAGCCAGGAATCCCTGTGAGTAGATTTAACATCTACGGGGGACGATCGTTTGGATGGCGCAAGTCGCCCGATAGATTTAGTAAACTGGAAAATAGTAAATTGGATAATCACTTGTGACATTAGAATAATAATAATGGCATGATAATTGCTGCAATTAGATCAATAGGTTATACCCATATACGCAAACTCAATTGTAGGACACATGCACCATTACCAGGTTTTTATATGCAGCACGAGCACTATTCATGTTTACACACACACCCTGGTAATTGCCATGCCACCACACTAGATAACATTTAAATTTAAAACTTTTACTAATTGATACTTAAACTGGTGCTATTGCCTTTAATTCCTTAAAATGAAACCGTAGAATTGCTATTCATGTGCATGTACTTCATCATATTAATTGTTCATGCTTAATCCATTAATCACACATCGTAACTTGATTATTGATATCATATGCATTCATTATCACTGATATATGCATTTATGAGGATTTCTTGAGATTTTATGATATTGCTGGATTTCGGGGGAAAGCCGCAAAATTTCCAAACTTATGATATTTTTTAAAACATGTAAATTGCGGTTTTCTAGTGATGTAAGTGTCGTCCACCATGAGTTTGCTGTGGCTTTGGAAATCCGTGTCGAGGAGTGGAGGAACCGGCACGGGTACATGGTGGGCCCGGTAAGGTACCCCGGGGCAAGAGGAATGTGGTGATGACGTTGAGCCTGGCTGGGGACGGATTACCTACCGGTGACTGTTTGGGACGGCGGATATCCAGAGGATACCGACCGTGGCTGCTAGATGATGAGATATTGATATTTGAGATGGGTCAGCCGGACGGCTGAGGCCAGAGATACATTTATGAGATTTGAGACAGCTTTTGGGTGTCGTTGCTGGACACCGATTTTCGTCGATTCATTGACATTATGCTGGCATTCTAAAAGAGTTTCAAAAACAAAAAGAGATAAAATATTTCTTATATATACCTATTGAGACCTCAGATTTTCATGTTGCATGCATATTAGTACACTGATGTTATATACACACCTGCTAGTGCATCCAGTCATACCTGTATTTTAGATGCTAGGATGCTTGTGTGCATGGATACGATAGCCTTTGTAGATGTTATTTATTACTCACGAGTTGGCAACTCACCCCCGTTGTGCCACAGTCTTTTGCAGGTCCGCTCCGTCAGTTCAGTAGCGGCGGGCGCACTTGTCTTTTGCCTCTTTTGCCTGAGCTCGAGATTTGCTCATAGGTGGGTTATGTTATTTTTTTTTTGTACCACCTTGTATATTCTTGTATATTCTCGTATCTAGTGTACTCCATCTACTGTTCTACCAGATTATTGTATATTGACCTAGAGATGAGACTGTGAGGTTTGTGGATTTTATGCTGTATTTTGGGGGTCGAGCTCACTTGAGCCGACATGCTACTTTTTCATGCTTCCTTATGCTTTATTATGCTTGTTGTCATTTACATTGCGTGGGATTTGTGACCGCCGTATGGCGAAGAGCTAGCTCCCGCTTGGGGATGCCCTATTTTGTGGATTCATGTATATATTTTGTTGTACCCATTTTTGGGGGCCAGTATTTACAAAGGAGACTCTGCCGAAATTTTCGGAAAAATTAGTATTGTTTTTAAAAGGGGTTTTATATGACTTATTTGATAAGCTTGCTTTCAAATGTTTGGGTTTTCTTCACTCTTTTGCTTAATTGGTTTTGTTTTCTGGGCTTTGGCTTACTTATTTTACGGACGCCTTTAGACGTTTCGTAAACTTAAGTGCCAGTCACGTTCCGTACCCTGCGGGTCGTGACAAAGTTGGTATCAGAGCGATAGGTTTTACCTTTGTGAGTGTAGGATGACCCTTGGTAGATGGAGTAAGTGACTTAAGCAGGGTAACGTAGCGTGCGTATGTCCGCGGCATACTTACGATACGGTACTCCGCCTAAGTGACTTTAGGATATACTTGCTTGGAAATTTCCTTCTTCAATTCCGTGTATCCTATGATCCTATTGCACTGTTCTTACTATCCGTTTTCCTGTAACAGCCACGATGCCGCCGAAGGCTACGAGGGCACAGAGGGCTGCCGCCAGAGACGAGATTCGAGCTGGCTCGTCCGAGACTAGGACTGAGCAGGGTGGTATGCCTACGCCACAGGGACAGACCGATCCACCTTCCCCAGGCCGTATGGATAGGCTCGAGACGGGTATGGAGGAGTTGCGACAGATGATGGGAGGCATGCAGGAGCTGCGTCAGATGGTAGGATCCCTAGTTGCAGCCAGTCGTACACCGAGGCAGGATGACGTACCTACTACATCACAGACGACCATGATACCTGCTCCTACTACTACCATTGTGTCCATTCCGGTTTCACTACAGGACTTCATGAGGCTGAGACCTCCAGTATTCACCGGCACCGAGGCAGCGGAGGACCCACAGACGTTCCTTGACAGTTTAGCCAGGATCTGCCGTTCTCTGAGATGTTCGGATGATCGATGGGTAGAGCTTGCGAGTTTCCGACTAGAGGGTCTCGCGCAGACATGGTGGGAGTCAGTCTTGAGAGGTCGAGCTGCAGATCTACCGCCTATGACTTGGGCCGAGTTTACAGCGGTCTTTCTAGCCCGTTTCCTTCCAGAGAGCGTTCGTGACGCCAGAGCTCGCAGTTTCGAGGCCTTAGTCAAGACACCTGGGATGACGGTGTCTGAGTATGATATCCAGTTTACACAGTTATCCCGATATGCTCAGTATTTGGTGGATACCGAGGAGAAGATGGTGAAGAGGTTCGTACAGGGACTTGATGCCCAGCTATACCTTGCCATTGGCGCCCAGCACTACGACACTTATTCAGCGGCTAGGGATACGGCATTACGGATGGAGGCACGCATATCACAGACTCCGGCCGTTTCTGGGCCGAAGAGGATGCGCACCGATGTACCGCCTCAGAGGCAGCGCGCCAGATTTTTTCCGAGAGATAGGCCTGGCAGAGGATTTGGACGGGGACAGTTATATGGTTCTTATTCCCAGGGGCAGCAGCCATCGCCAGGATGTTTTGGGTGCGGGAGTTTGCACCATCTTGTCAGAGACTGCCCGGTGAGACGACAGGGAGCAGCGACAGTTCCGCACGTGACCCTACCACCATCACCACCCCCTCCTCAGAGAGCCCTACTTCCTACCCCAGGCGATGCTCCACGCCAGTTAGGTGCACCGAGAGGCCGAGGACGTGGCGGTCCTGTTCAGAGAGGACGAGGAGGCAGAGGCCGAGGTCGAGGTCAGCCCGCTATCGGTGGAGGACAGGCCCGAGTTTTTGCTTTGACACCGCAGGATGCGCAGGCATCCAATGCCGTCGTGACAGGTACCTTGCCAGTTTGTTCTTTCGACGCACGGGTATTATTCGACCCAGGTTCTACACATTCGTACGTCTCTACACACTTTGCACCGATGTTGGGCCGTGAGTCGTCGTCGTTAGATCAGCCGCTTGTTGTTGTTACTCCGGTAGGTGAGTCGTTTGTCGCTCGGTTTGTATTTCGTTTGTGTTCCGTTCGTATCGGGGAGAGGGATTCATCAGTTGATTTGATACTCCTCGATACGTTGGACTTTGATGTGCTTCTGGGCATGGATTGGCTAGCCACTTGTTATGCTTCGGTGGACTGCCGTGAGAAGGCAATCAGATTTAGCTTTCCGGGAGAGCCAGTCCTTGTTATTCGGGGAGACCGCAGTGTCACCCTTCCCAGCTTAATTTCTTCTCTTCGCGCTGGTCAGCTCTTGCGGAAGGGATGTCAGGGATTCTTAGCGTTTGTTTGTGATACTCGAGCTGCAGAGGTTCCGTTGGACCGGGTCCCGATAGTTTGTGAGTTCCCTGATGTTTTCCCTGATGAGCTACCTGGGCTACCGCCTGAGCGCGATGTTGAGTTCTGCATTGATTTGATTCCCGGTTCGGGGCCTATTTCTATACCACCGTATCGGATGGCCCCGGCAGAGCTTCGAGAGCTGAAGGATCAGTTGCAGGATTTGTTGGATAAGGGGCTTATTCGACCGAGTGTTTCTCCGTGGGGTGCTCCGGTCCTGTTTGTCAAGAAGAAGGATGGATTTTTGCGCTTATGTATCGACTACCGCCAGCTGAACAAAGTTACCGTTCGGAACAGATATCCGTTGCCGCGCATTGATGATTTGTTCGACCAGCTTCAGGGTGCGGGGTATTTTTCGAGGATCGACTTGCGATCAGGATACCATCAGCTGCGAGTTCGACAGGAGGATATACCGAGGACAGCTTTCCGTACACGCTATGGCCACTACGAGTTTTTGGTGATGTCGTTCGGACTCACCAACGCCCCAGCAGCATTCATGGATTTGATGAACCGTACATTCAGGCCGTATCTTGACTTGTTCATCATCGTGTTTATCGACGATATCTTGGTGTACTCCCGGAGCAGAGAGGAGCACGAGCAGCACTTGCGGATTACGTTACAGACTCTGAGGGAGCACCAGCTGTTCGCGAAGTTCTCCAAGTGTGCTTTCTGGCTGGACAGCGTCGGATTCTTGGGTCACGTGGTTACGAGAGACGGCATTTGTGTGGACCCGAAGAAGATTGAGGCTGTTCAGCAGTGGCCCCGACCTACATCAGTGACTGAGATCCGTAGTTTTCTAGGCTTGGCGGGCTACTACAGGCGTTTTGTTCAGGACTTCTCCCGTATAGCTGCACCGTTGACCGGTTTGACCCGGAAGGGAGTTCCTTTCGTCTGGACGGAGGAGTGCGAGCGCAGTTTTCAGCAGCTGCGGACATGTTTGACTACGGCGCCGGTATTATCTTTACCTTCGGGATCAGGCGGATTTGTTGTCTACTGTGATGCTTCGCGAGTGGGATTAGGATGCGTTTTGATGCAGCATGGCCGGGTGATCGCTTATGCTTCTCGGCAGTTGAAGAAGCATGAACAGAACTACCCCACTCATGATTTGGAGATGGCTGCAGTGGTCTTTGCACTGAAGATTTGGCGACATTACCTATACGGCGAGTCGTGTCAGATATTCACCGATCACAAGAGCTTAAAGTACATATTTCAGCAGCGAGACCTGAACCTCAGGCAGCGTCGTTGGATGGAGTTGGTGAAAGACTACGACTGCGAGATCTTATATCATCCCGGCAAGGCAAATGTGGTGGCAGATGCGTTGAGTAGGAGGCCCGGGGGTAGTCTATCCTTTTTGCGCGCAGTGCAGAGGCAGTCGTCAGCAGATTGGCAGATGTTATGCGACAGCCGAGTGGAGTTCGAGTTCACTCAGACAGGGGGACAGCTCGCGCATGTTCGTGCACGCCCACAGTTGCTTGACCGTATATATGAGGCACAGCGCAGTGACGACCGTTGCTCAGAGATCATGGCACAGATGGGACAGGGCAGATTTTCCGAGTTCGTGGTTGACGATCAGGGGATTTTACGATATGGATCTAGACTGTGCGTACCAGATACTGATGGATTACGGCGCGACATTCTCGAGGAGGCACACCGATCAGTGTATAGTGTCCACCCCGGTTCCACCAAGATGTACCATGATATGAGAGAGACCTACTGGTGGGACGGGATGAAGAGGGACATTGCGGAGTTCGTTTCGAGATGCCTGACTTGTCAGCAAGTCAAGGCCGAGCACCAGAGACCCGCAGGAGAGCTACAGCCGTTACCCATTCCGAAGTGGAAATGGGAGCAGATTTCGATGGACTTCGTTGTGGGTCTACCCAGGACCAGTCGAGGGTACGACTCTATCTGGGTGATCGTGGATAGATTGACGAAAGCGGCTCACTTCCTTCCAGTGAAGACGACTTTCAGCTTCGCTCAGTATGCTCAGCTCTATATTGACGAGATCGTGCGACTACATGGCGTACCGACTTGTATCGTGTCAGATCGAGGCACTCAGTTCACCAGCCGACTTTGGCAGAGACTTCAGGAGGCTTTGGGCACTCGATTGAGCTTCAGCACAGCGTTTCATCCGCAGACCGACGGACAGTCAGAGCGGACCATTCAGACTCTCGAGGACATGCTCAGAGCGTGCGTTTTAGACTTTGGTGGTAGCTGGGATCGTCATTTACCTCTAGTGGAGTTCTCCTACAACAACAGCTTCCAGGATACTATTCAGATGGCACCTTTCGAGGCATTGTATGGGAGGAGATGCAGATCGCCCGTTTGTTGGACAGAGCTCAGCGAGAGCAGTATTTTGGGGCCGCAGATTGTTGAGGAGACGACAGAGAAGATACAGTTGATCCGAGACCGGATGAGAGCGGCTCAGAGCAGGCAGAAATCGTATGCAGACAGGCGCCGTCGCAGATTAGAGTTCGCAGTTGGCGACCATGTTTTTCTGAAGGTCTCACCGATGAAGGGCGTGATGCGTTTTGGGCGAAAGGGGAAGCTTTGCCCTAGATTCGTAGGTCCCTTCGAGATCCTCGAGCGTGTTGGCGCTGTTGCATATCGTTTGTCTCTTCCTCCCAGCTTTCCCGATGTTCACCCCGTCTTCCATGTTTCGATGCTCCGCAAGTACCTTCACGACCCTTCGCATGCGATTCAGCACCCGACAGTCCAGCTAGAGCGCGACCTTTCTTTTGCAGAGCAGCCGGTGGCCATCTTGGATCGGCAGGTGAAGAAGTTGAGGTCGAAGGTTATACCAACCGTCAAGGTCCTTTGGCGTAGCCCAAGCAGCGAGGAGGTTACCTGGGAGACCGAGGGCGAGATGAGGAAGAAGTATCCCCATCTCTTTGAAGGTGCGCGTAGCTATATTTTTTAAATTCGGGGACCGAATTTCTTTAAGGGGGGAGGATTGTAGCGTCTTGAAAAGTCGTTTTGGTGTTTTCCTGAAATTCGGTGAAAATTCGGTATTTTTCCGAAAACCGTCTTTCTCGATATTTTGCAGTTTAGGGCTAATTATACCTAAAATGGATAGGTAATTGCTTGTTTTTAGTAGCTAATGAGTTATTTATAAAATTTTGGTCATTTAGAAATTTTTCCCTATTTTTCAATTTTTTTAATATTATTTTAAGCCGGTAAGAAAATACATTAAATAAGCGATAAATACAAATTTTTCCGGGCTAATTTTAATCTATAAAATTATGATAATTATATTCTAGTGATAACATGAATTTTTAGCAATTTATTTTGATTTTTAACAAATTTTTGTGTTATGAAACGAATTTATTGAATTTTGGGCTAAAACTTGCAATTTTTGAGTTGTAGGGGGCCTTTTTGCATAAAATTTCTTTTGTAAAATCCCTCTCTCTTTTTCCTCAGCCCTAGGACAGCCCCACCTTGTGTGAGACCAGAAATTTCTGGCCTCATTTTCTTTGGTTGCTTTCTTGAGTTGTTTTGATGGTTTATGGTTTTATTTTAATTAAAATGGATAAAGTATGATACTTTGACTTTGTGGACTTGACCCATGATCTTCCCCACTTGCCCACACCCTCCCCCATCCCTCTTCTGGTCGAAAATTCCAGCAGCCCTCCCCCTTCACCTTCCTCTTTTCATTTCCTCCAAAATTTCATCAAAATTGCTACAAAAATCCATATAAATCCACAAATTTGTTTACAAAACCAAAACAAATCCTTGTGCTACCTCTTCTCAAGCCTAATATAGTTGAAAACATGTGGAAAGGAGGCATTTTTGGAGCAAACTTTCTTGCTTGATCCATTGATCAAGAGGTATAATTCCTATCATGTTAAATTCTTTGTTTAAGTGCTTATGTTTTATGGTTTAGTGTTAATTTAGTGTAGTTTAATCTAGTTTTCTTAGATTTTGTTTGAAAATTCTAACTAGGGTTTGAAAGCCATAATAGTTAATTAAGTTATTGTATAGTTAATCTAGTTGTTAATGACTAATCTATATAGTTACCTTGTTGATATAGCTTTCAATTTTGCTAAATTAGTTAATTTTAGAAGGGTGGAATTGTTGTTTTGGAATTTCAAGAGAGGGTTTATGTTGGTATTGGTATTTGAAGCTTGATTAGTGAGTGGATTAAGTTTTAGAAAGCATTATTTAAGTGATTAAACCTAATTTGCTATCTAGTGTTTTGCTAACCTTAATCTAAGTGGTTAATTTGCTTATTAGGCTAAAATATAGTGTTAAATTAAGGTTTTCATATATAGTTTGGTTTATGTTTGCTAAGTACAAAAATCAAGAGAAGGTTTTGTTATGTAAATTAGGTTTTTAAGCTTAGTTAATGGTTTAGAAATTGTGTATTGGCTAGCTATTTGGTTAGTTTGGATGTTGGTGTTGGGTGGTGTTGACTTTGTCGCTAAATTGTCGATGTTTGCATCAGATTGCAATTTCTGCTTACTAGATTTTTATAAAAGTTATGTGATGAATTAATTGTGGCATCTCGATGATTGTGTTGGCTTGTCCTACGACTTTTAGGATGCGTGAGTGCGGTTTTTGGGTAGTCGGGTTTTAGTTTTGCCGGGTGACCTAAATCGGCGTTTTTTGGCAGTTTTTGCGATTTTCGCGTGTGTTCCGCGCACTTTGTGCACGTTGTACCTAGCTAGCGAACTTTAGTAGTTTCGTTGGGGTTTGCGTCGTTCTTGATACGTAACCTTATATTTGGTATTGATATAAATTCCAGGTTCGGTCGCGGAGACGTCAGACGCGGCGCGAAAGGGAAAGGCGGTGATCGGACACAGCTAGCCAGGAATCCCTGTGAGTAGATTTAACATCTACGGGGGACGATCGTTTGGATGGCGCAAGTCGCCCGATAGATTTAGTAAACTGGAAAATAGTAAATTGGATAATCACTTGTGACATTAGAATAATAATAATGGCATGATAATTGCTGCAATTAGATCAATAGGTTATACCCATATACGCAAACTCAATTGTAGGACACATGCACCATTACCAGGTTTTTATATGCAGCACGAGCACTATTCATGTTTACACACACACCCTGGTAATTGCCATGCCACCACACTAGATAACATTTAAATTTAAAACTTTTACTAATTGATACTTAAACTGGTGCTATTGCCTTTAATTCCTTAAAATGAAACCGTAGAATTGCTATTCATGTGCATGTACTTCATCATATTAATTGTTCATGCTTAATCCATTAATCACACATCGTAACTTGATTATTGATATCATATGCATTCATTATCACTGATATATGCATTTATGAGGATTTCTTGAGATTTTATGATATTGCTGGATTTCGGGGGAAAGCCGCAAAATTTCCAAACTTATGATATTTTTTAAAACATGTAAATTGCGGTTTTCTAGTGATGTAAGTGTCGTCCACCATGAGTTTGCTGTGGCTTTGGAAATCCGTGTCGAGGAGTGGAGGAACCGGCACGGGTACATGGTGGGCCCGGTAAGGTACCCCGGGGCAAGAGGAATGTGGTGATGACGTTGAGCCTGGCTGGGGACGGATTACCTACCGGTGACTGTTTGGGACGGCGGATATCCAGAGGATACCGACCGTGGCTGCTAGATGATGAGATATTGATATTTGAGATGGGTCAGCCGGACGGCTGAGGCCAGAGATACATTTATGAGATTTGAGACAGCTTTTGGGTGTCGTTGCTGGACACCGATTTTCGTCGATTCATTGACATTATGCTGGCATTCTAAAAGAGTTTCAAAAACAAAAAGAGATAAAATATTTCTTATATATACCTATTGAGACCTCAGATTTTCATGTTGCATGCATATTAGTACACTGATGTTATATACACACCTGCTAGTGCATCCAGTCATACCTGTATTTTAGATGCTAGGATGCTTGTGTGCATGGATACGATAGCCTTTGTAGATGTTATTTATTACTCACGAGTTGGCAACTCACCCCCGTTGTGCCACAGTCTTTTGCAGGTCCGCTCCGTCAGTTCAGTAGCGGCGGGCGCACTTGTCTTTTGCCTCTTTTGCCTGAGCTCGAGATTTGCTCATAGGTGGGTTATGTTATTTTTTTTTTGTACCACCTTGTATATTCTTGTATATTCTCGTATCTAGTGTACTCCATCTACTGTTCTACCAGATTATTGTATATTGACCTAGAGATGAGACTGTGAGGTTTGTGGATTTTATGCTGTATTTTGGGGGTCGAGCTCACTTGAGCCGACATGCTACTTTTTCATGCTTCCTTATGCTTTATTATGCTTGTTGTCATTTACATTGCGTGGGATTTGTGACCGCCGTATGGCGAAGAGCTAGCTCCCGCTTGGGGATGCCCTATTTTGTGGATTCATGTATATATTTTGTTGTACCCATTTTTGGGGGCCAGTATTTACAAAGGAGACTCTGCCGAAATTTTCGGAAAAATTAGTATTGTTTTTAAAAGGGGTTTTATATGACTTATTTGATAAGCTTGCTTTCAAATGTTTGGGTTTTCTTCACTCTTTTGCTTAATTGGTTTTGTTTTCTGGGCTTTGGCTTACTTATTTTACGGACGCCTTTAGACGTTTCGTAAACTTAAGTGCCAGTCACGTTCCGTACCCTGCGGGTCGTGACAAGCGTATCATAAGTATGTCGCGGATTATACCCACGGTACGTCACTCTAACTAAGTTACCTACTGTAAGTCCACGGTAGCGCCCCGGCCGTCAAACAGACGCCAAATGCGGAACAAAAACTTTTTACAAACTGGCGCTATCGTATACTATAACCCGGATCTGCCATTAAAGCTAAACTAACAAACTACAAAGTGGGTAGAAATGTTATACCGAACGATCCGAGTCCTTCGGTCTTCATCCATCATCCCACGCTTTGTTGCGGCTGCTCCGATCTCCTGAATCTCCAGTCTTCTCGTCCATGTGGCACCACGTCGAAGGATCTTTAAACGTGCTCCCGCCTCTGAACTGAGGCAACTCGGTCGTCAAGTTTGCTAAAAGAGATGACCAAGATGATGTAGAGAATGAGTAGAACACTTTGTCTCGTTACGTCCAAAGCTATGGATGAACGGTTAATGAAGTTTCCTTTTGGATCGGGTGAAATGAGAATTGAATATTTTAATTTCCATGAATCCATAACCTTAATCTTTTATCAAGCAACCATTCTCCTTCCCATAAGAGGTGCCGGCCACTAAATAGAGGAGGGGGTGAGTGTAGGAACTAAAATGGTGATAATAAGCAATAAAACAAATGAATGAGTCACAAAGAACACCTAGCATAATCATTTAATGAAACAATGATTCATTACAACACATCATCATATAATTAATGCACTAAGCCACCTCACCATCCTATTCATCATCTAGAAACTTCTAGAAGCACGACTCACCCTCATGACTCACCCAAGAGACGAAAAGATAAATCCGTATTTAACCGAATGTCAAATATGGGTGATAGAAAACTGGAAAAAAGCAACTTCAAAAAACGATCCCGAAACGAATTTCAAGATAACCCCGTAAGAGTATAAACATACCCGCATTTGTATTACGACCGAATACAAATGCAACTAAGACAATGATATTATATCTACACAGTATAATACTCGGATCCGGCTTAAACCAAAGCCCACCAGTATTATCTGCCCGAAATATGACGCGTGCGTAAACGCACGTGCATTTTCCGAACCTTGCCATAAACCCATACGGCCTCTACAGTGTTTCGCCCGAACTTGGGAAACTGTCTGTAGGGGACTCTAATGACTCATCAACACACTGGCACTGGGTATAACCACTAGCACGCCAGAGGTACAAGCCGTACGTAACGGTTGCCTATGTATTGATTAGAAGGGAAGCTGACGAGCGAACTCATCCTGAAACCCTACTGAGCCTGACAGTGACAATATCCGTACAGTCCGGTCCGTTCATCTAAAGAGTATCGCATATCGTGTCTAGGGGGTGGATAAAGTCAGACCCCTAATAACGCGATAAATCGTGTCGGCATGAAGCCCATCACCACCTGAGAAACTACTGATCCAAATCAGTAATTCTCCACTACCTCGGCCGAGGATTTCTAGTGATGGCCACCCGTGCAATGTGCGACATCAACCCCCAATACCGGGAGAGACGAATCCCCGACGATCCGCTCACTGCCTCCATGTGGCTCGGGACTGTACCCAAAAAATACCTGTTTGCACATCTCCTTTGAGCGTGGTAGGGTAGAAATCAAAGCACAGTGGGAACTCACACGAGACAAATGACGATCTCAGGTCGACAAACTAACCTGTACACATGTCAACGGGGAACTGCTATCTGACGATATGTATAATACCAACTAGCATGTTCCTGGCGAGTCCTGTCCGGTGTACTCATAACGAAATGACCACCTGTGTACATCTTAGGTGAACCAACTGACACCAATGGCTTATGAGACCGGCCATCGCCCCTCGTCGGGGTCTCGACTGTATACACTAGTCTACTCTGGACTATCGATGCCCTATCTTGAAACTCCCTCGACTAGGGACATTTTAAGGATGTGCTTATAGACCCCGCTCCCACGTATATGATCGCCATCATACTGCTGGCAGTCAAGAAAGAATCCTATGGGCTCTATCAACATGCAATAGTGAACTAAAGCATGTATACGATGTTAAAGACAAACCAGATAGCATAATATCATCTCGAGCAAGACTGTCATATCGGTATAGGTCCTCCATCAATCATTGCAATCACGTACCTACGATCCAATAATTGACTTTGAGGGCACTATATCCAACAATCTCCTTCTTGCACTTAAGGCTAATTATTGCGATGTCGCATACTCACAGCCCGTGTGATACCGAACATCCAACTCCTCTGCTAATCAGTTTCACAAAGCTAGTTTGTAAAACTCTTGTGTTCGAGAAATAGCCTCAGTGATTGGATCCGCCCTGATGTTTCTTTCTATGTATCTCTTAATCTCAAGTTCGCGGAGAAAGCCATCTCCCGAATCGGGTAATACCTGTCTAAGAATATGTCTGAATATCTGATGGGACCTAGTTCGTAAATGAACTACAAATCCAAACTTCTTAGACTTTAGTGATCACTGAACCTAATCAGTATCCAGCACCATGCCTCCCACAGTATCCTCTTGGACCACCTGTCCATAATACTGTCCTTCGTCAGAGGTAAAACTATAACTCTGACAATCACTCTGTCATCCAGGTCACCTTGGAAGCTTGGAATGATAACCGTCTCCTCAAGGAGGCTGCCATTATCAAATCTATAGAACATCCATTCATGTTCTAAAACTGCTTCCTAGTGTTATTCCAGGATTGGATTTATATAAACTTATCACATCTAGTGCAAAAAACAACATCTGGTGTGGTACTTGACTTCTCACGATTGACTCAATTGCCTAAGCATGTGATCTGCCAATCATGCTAATCCCTCTCTCCTTAAGTCTGTAAGACATCTTTAGAGAGGGTGACTCCATGACCTGCAGGTACACCACCATGCCAGGAGTCATCTATTCTAAAACACCATTAGAATACTGTCAAAATACCCACATTGGGAAACTACCCAAATCTAGATCTAAAACCATAGATCTAGTAACCAAAATGTCTTATATTATATCCATATCCTTTGTGGAGAAACAACTGTGTGACGTCCAAAGTACAACCGATCGTAGTATTGGAATTTTACTTCCTACCCTGTGTATGTCATCCAAATACCAGGACATCACACCTTACTACCTTCTTAACATATCCATCCCCTATTCTAATGAAGTCAAAGCCATGACTGTTACATCAAAATTAGATGATCATATCTCCGCTATATTTGCTCAAGCTTATAAATAGACATAAGCTACTTGCCCCCTATGCTTCCGCTGCCCCCACTGACCAAAACAACCCTCTGGCAGAATAATATACACGTGCACTTCTAAACCTAGTTTAGAACGACGCTATACTTATCCTCCTGCCGGGTCTCATAGTCTGGAACAACAGTAGTGTCAAGTCTGGGTAAACAAGAACCTCCCTGTCACCACCCTTGAGGCTACCGGAGTACCTCTCGGGTGTCTGAGGTTACCCACCATATCTGCGGAGTGGCTATTGGAATATCAAACCTGATTAATATATAGGTCCTATTAAATTTTCCGTAATCGTTTGCGGTTCTGGAATCACTTCCAGTTCGACCATACTCGCACTACTGTTTTCTGAAAATATCCATTTTACTAAAACTGTGGCGAGTCAAGAACAATATTACTATTGATCTTCCAGATGGTAGAAAGTCAACCATCGTCAAAGCAAGGGTCAACCCACAAACTGCTATTACAGAAACGTGCCTTGATTTATCCAGTGTCTGGTTTTAAGCATAAGCTGGACAGCTCCCCGTATCTTAACATCGTTAAGATATGAACCATTGTATATACAATATAGAAATAGAGGCACTAATTTAATTGGAACCAGATTCAAATCATGCAGCTGTTTCCAGTGCATATCAACTTAATGGAGAGAAGCTACTCAGCATTACTCAATTTAGGAATCCATCCAATTATGAGTAACCTGAAGCAGAACCAAGTTTCTCAAAACCATTACTATCATTTGAATACCAATCACAAGAATCTACATCTTCGATTTCTTTGAAGAATGCTGATACTTGCGACACCTGGTTCTCTACTTTATTCCTATACCCACAACTTCTCAAAATATAGACATTGTGTTTCTACGAAACACTTGTCTAAAAACTAGATAAGTCATAAGTAAACAGAACATAGTATGAGGACCTACCCCTTTGTCCTGACGGACACTGGACAACATACAATACCCTGTATAAGTTCGCTGAGTTGAATAACTCAAAACTTGTGCATCGTAGGTTGAAAAGTGTGCCCAGACGATTTCCTTAAATATCACCAATTACAACGAATTCCGATATAATGAGGATGATCACCTAATTCCCAATAACTTACTCCCACTCATCATCTGTAAAACCATACAGATGTGAGAATCTTACCTGGTAAATACATACGCTGGAGTAAGTATCTAATCAGGAAATCAGTTTTCAATTAACAATGCACTGAAACATGAAAATGTTTCGTAGGGGTATCCTCGTATTCATAGTAATGTCTCTTCAATAATCCAATTCATTACTTTAACCGTATATCTCTTTGCCATCTCTCCAAATCCCTTTATTTGTCTTTATTCATTACCTTATGTACACCATCGTTACGCTAAATGGTTTTCTTCCTTCCCTACCGTTCGGCACCAGCCTATGGTTTGGAAGAAGACTATCCAGTAAGCATAATAGGCGTACCCTCCTAAACCAAGGAGTACTCGCAACTTGAGAGAAGGTGATGATAAAAAACAACTGAATAATACCTTATTCACTTTCTCCCGAACTGGGAAAAAAGGCAAAGGTGAAAAAGGAGTGGCGATGAAGTACGCGGTTTAGTCGTGAATGATAACAGTCGCAATTTACTTTACCCTCTTTCTAATCCCTTTATTTTGTCTTTAGTTATTATCTTCTGTACACCCTACTTAGGCTAATTGGTTTTCTTCATTCCCTACCTTTCGGCACCTGCCTATGGTTTGGAGTAAGACTATCCAATAAGCGTAATATGTGTACTTTCCTAAATCAAGGAGCCCTCGCAACCTGAGAGAAGGTGATAATAAAAGACAACTGAATAAACCAATTCAATTTCTCCTGAACCTGGATCCATCCTCGAAGAAGTCCCTACGAGTTCGTATATAACCATACGATGGATCTATCCAATGGAAGTGGATATTTGTAGTAATACGGGGTGTTCTGAGAAATGCAAAGGGTAAAAGAAGGAGCAGCAATGACTTATGCAACTTGGACAATCCAAAAGCCAGTATTTTAAGAAGTTTCGATCAACTTGGTCACTGAGTCATAGTCTAGGGTCGGTCAAAGGTCGCTGCCAAAGAGAGAGAGAGAAAAGAAACACTCTGCGTGCCCTCTAACCTAGATCAGAATGGTTATCACTTTATCTAATCAGGAAACCTCCCACTGTAATCTCAAATTCTCCTCCAAACCTAAATGAAGAATTAGTCGGGAACACCCGAAGAGTAAACCAACTCATCAGTGAGAATCGAGATCCAGCTATCATCGCATGATAACTTGATGGAAGCCACTCAAGTTATCACACTCCAGAAGGTATGCGCATGCCTGGCAGGTTTGCTGTATGTTTGAAACTCCCGATGTAATTTTTGCCTCATGCCCTTATGACCTTGACTTTGGCCAACAAATCATAAGTCACATGTCAAGTTTACCCGTTATTATCTAGGTTAATTTGAACCCATTAGTACATACCCTTGACTTTGGCCAAAAAGGCAGTACGACTGTCCCAAACCAACGTATCTATCTATGCAACAGATGAATATTCAGCAGCTACCAAACAATATGCCTTGACTTAGGCCAACAAACATAGCTTGAATACTACTGACTATCCATAAGAAATGACGGAGTGCTACGGCTGGTTTTTGGCGAAAAACCTTTAACTAATGAACTTGATCTCGTTGAAGGAACCTAATAGCTTTTTATAAAAAATATAGTGGCGAAAACCTTTTGCTAAAGAGGTCACTCCTGGTGAAGGGATCTCGGATCATTCCTCGTGGAATGAGGTGCAGGATATTCCAACTGAATATCGCGATGTAAAGCAACTTGTAATCGATTATAATGAAGTTATTACCCTGACACAAACTTCTGCCCAAGGGCTCTCTCCCGGTGAAGGGATATCAGCCCTTGTCTCATCGAATGAGGTGCAGGATATTCCAACCGAAAATCACTATGCAAAACAAAAAAGAAACGTCTTTGTAATAACACTTTTAAAATTGTTCTAACAACATCAAATATAGGTTTTTTTTTCTCGCATTGAAAAGAATCAACGCATTCCCATCAATTAATCACACCAGAAAAGAACGAAAAATAAAATGTATGTATATGCCATCCGCATTCGCCACTGGGTCCCGTCATCACCCGTTAGGTTACATAACTAACGACGGAGCGGGGACTGGACTAGCGCGGGTGTAAAACATATAAAATATCTAATAATATATATACTAATATAAAATAATCGCTCCAGGCATGATAATATGCAACATCAAAGAAAAGTAATAAGTATCACAGAACAATACAGATAATCTGGGGTCCCCGGGTTTCACAATGCCTCTACTGAAACCCGACGTTCCCCTGGTCGTGTGGATAGCCTGTGCAATGAAACCTAGACCCCTACGGGTGCGGCAAGTTACCCGCCAAAACCTGAAGTGAGGCAGCCCCCTACAGCAAAGTGAATGGACCACCCGGCACTTCACGGAATCCGGTAACTTGAGCACCCCTCCTTTGGTCAACCTGTACCCCCTACGAGTGCGGCGAATAGTCTGCCAATTCTAGAGTAAGGCCCCTTTGCCTCTAAAAGCCATAAGATACAGACCTGTTGCCCTCCTGAACCCGGCTATCCGTGCACTCCGTCCCGGGGTAATCCTAGTACATAAAAGAAAATATATACAACGGGTACATCGACCTCAGTCCGGTCGTGCCCCAAAAGAATATTATACAAACAGGAAGTGATGGCAGTCCACATGTTGGACGCTCGCCCCGCAATATCAAATGTACAAATAAATCCAAACAGCACTACCAATGCACACTGCTATCCACCACGACATATCCGAAACATCACAGCACAACACAGAACATCAACGCACGTTCGCAAACCCGTCTAAAAGAACTATAGCAATTAGACGCAATTTACCGCTCAAATAACATTCCCGGTCGGAGATATAAAGTAAGTACTGTAAACTAACACGTTTAAATTTCGATCGACAAAATTTCCCGAAGTGGGCCTCACAAACATCTGCTGTACAGTAACAAAATATGGGCCCAAAAGAAATATTCCAGAAACCACAATTTACCAAGTAGAAGACACAGTTAAAATTTGGGTCATTGTTCCTTCAAAATGGCCGCGGATGCGCGGTCAAACCCTAGCTTTGACCGCGGATCCGCGGCAACAACATGGGATCACGTAACCAAATTTCAACTGTCTTCTTAAAAAAGCCTGCTCTATTTTCTGTGACATGGAAAATTATTTTTAAACCAGATTTAAAATCGACAGAAACATTTAACAGAAAAATTGCAGTTTTTGAAATTCGGTTCAATCGATGTTTTAAACGTGTTAGCACAAGTTAGTAAAGTTTAATGGTGAGGCTCTGATACCACTGTAAGTCCACGGTAGCGCCCCAGCCGTCTAACAGACGCCAAATGTGGAACAAAAACTTTTTACAAACTGGCGCTATCGTATACTATAACCCGGATCTGCCATTAAAGCTAAATTAACAAACTAAAAAGTGCGTAGAAATGTTATACCGAACGATCCGAGTCCTTCGGTCTCCATCCATCATCCCACGCTTTGTTGCGGCTGCTCCGATCTCCTCAATCTCCAGTCTTCTCGTCCAGGTGGCACCACATCAACGGATCTTTAAACGGGCTCCCGTCTCTGAACCGAGGCAACTCGGTCGTCAAGTTTGCTAAAAGAGATGACAAAGATGATGTAGAGAATGAGTAGAACACTTTATCTCGTTACGTCCAAAGCTATGGACGAATGGTTAATGAAGTTGCCTTTTAGATCGGGTGAAATGAGAATTGAATATATTAATTTCCATGAATCCATAACCTTAATCTTTTATCAAGCAACCATTCTCCTTCCCATAAGAGGGGCCGGCCACTAAATTGAGGAGGGGGTAAGTGTAGGAACTAAAATGGTGACTATAAGCACTAAAACAAATGAATGGGTCACAAAGAACACCTAGCATAATCATTTAAAGAGACAATGATTCATTACAACACATCATCATCTAATTAATGCACTAAGCCACCTCACCATCATAGTCATCATCTAGAAACTTCTAGAAGCACGACTCACCCTCAAGACTCACCCAAGAGACGAAAAGATAAATTCGTATATAACCGAATGTCAAATACGGGTGATAGAAAATTGGAAACTGGCAACTTCAAAAAGCGATCCCAAAACGAATTTCAGGATAACCCTATAACAGTATAAACATACCCGCATTTGTATTACGACCGAATACAAATACAACTGAGACAAAGATATTATATCTACACAGTATAATACTCGGATCCGGCTTAAACCAAAGCCCACCAGTATTATCTGCCCGAAATATGACGCGTGTGTAAACGCACGTGCATTTTCCGAACCCTGCCATAAACCCATACGGCCTCTACAGCGTTTCACCCGAACTTGGGAAACTGTCTGTGGGGGACTCTAATGACTCATCAACACACTGGCAATGAGTATAACCACTAGCACGCCAGAGGTACAAGCTGTACGTAACGGTTGCCTACGTATTGATTAGAAGGGAAGCTGACGAGCGAACTCATCCAGAAACCCTACTGAGCCTGACAGTGACAATATCCGTACAGTCCGGTCTGTTCGTCTAAAGAGTATCACATATCGTGTCTAGGGGGGTAGATAAAGTCAGACCCCTAATAACGCGATAAATCGTATCGGCATGAAGCCCATCACCACCTGAGAAACTACTGATCCAAATCAGTAATTCTCCACTACCTCGGCCGAGGATTTGTAGTGATGGCCACCCGTGCACTGTGTGACATCAACCCCCAAAACCGGGAGAGACGAATCCCCGACGATCCGCTCACTGCCTCCATGTGGCTTGGGACTGTACCCAAAAAATACCTGTTTGCACGTCTCCTTTGAGCGTGGTAGGGTAGAAATCAAAGCACAGTGGGAACTCACATGAGACAAATGACGATCTCAGGTCGAAAAACTAACCTGTACACATGTCACCGGGGAACTGCTATCTGACGATATGTATAATACCAACTAGCATGTTCCCGGCGAGTCATGTCCGGTGTACTCATAACCTAATGAGTACCTGTATACATCTTAGGTGAACCAACTGACACCACCGGCCACCGCCCCTCGTCGGGGTCTCGACTGTATACACTAGTCTACTCTGGAGTATCGATGCCCTGTCTCGAAACTCCCTCGACTAGGGACACTTTTAGGATGTGCTAATAGACCCAGCTCCCACGTATATGATCGCCATCATACTGCTGGCAGTCAAGCAAGAATCCTATGAACTCTATCAACATGCAATAGTGAACTAAAACATGTATACGATGATAAAGACAAACTAGATAGCATACTATCATCTTGAGCAAGACTGTCATATCGGTATAGGTCATCCATCAATCATTGCAATCACGTACCTGTGATCCAATAATTGACTTTGAGGGCACTATATCCAACACGTACGCCATCAACCAAGGGTCATCCTATACTCGGACAAAGGTTAAACTTAGCGCTCTGATACCAACTTTATCACGACCCGAAAATACGAAACGTGACCGGCACTTAAATTATGAAGCGTCTAGATGCGCAACGTAATCTAAGTAAGCCGAGGCCCCAGAAATCTAAACCTTATAAAATAAGAAGTAAAGGAAAACATGTAGAAAAACAAGTTTAAAAGCAACATCCAATTTTCTCAAAAATTTCGGCAGAGTCTTCTTTGTAAAAACTGGCCCAAAACGGGTACAAACAAGAATAATATATATACAAACAATAAAAAGGCATCCCTAAGTGGGAGTTAGCTCTACGCCAACAGGCGGAAACAACCACACCAAGCACAATAATATACAACGCCAAAGGGCGAGGCTCAAAACTCAAAAGAAAACAAATCCACCAGATACCATAATAATACAAGCGCGACTCTAAGGTCGAAATAAATAACCGGTCCTTTAAACTTATCAAGTAATACAAGTCAGATTGATGGAGCTTACTAGATACCAATGAAATAATAAAAGTACAACGGTGGTCCTGATACAAGTGAACCAACCCACCATGCAAATCACCCTGAATGAAATGATGTGCCAGAAAGCCGCCAAGGAAACCTGTACATCGAACCTGTAATAAAATTTGGCACAACAGGGGGTGAGTTGCCAACTCGTGAGTAGAAAACATCTGCGAAAAGAAATCGAATGCACGACGCTGTCCTAGGTCATAATAATATACCAATATATCACTAGTCATCTAGTAATGGCAGGGTAATAAACTACGCGTAAGTGCAAATGCTCCGTGCTCGTGTCAGTGCCTCAAATAGTAATATGTCATGTTAATGAGTATGCATGCACCATGAATGTAAAACAATCAACCCTGAAATCTGGATATATCTGTATAAGTAGTCTTTAACTTTCATCACAGTAAAGTTTGTATAGAAATCTGAAACATCATCGATGAAATCCATCGAAATCCGCGTCAGGCATAGACACAAAACATGTAAATCTCATGTCTCAATACCTCATAGTCTCAATATCTCAGGCTCCGTCAATCCGGATCGGCCCATAACATCAAATCTCACGACAACGGTCGGTATTCTCGAGATATCCGCCGCGCCAGACATCACCGATAGGTAGTCTTCCCCTGCCAGGCTCATCGTCTACAACTCGATCTTCTTGCCCCGGGGTACCATACCGGGCCCACCACGTACCCGAGACGGTTCATCCACTCCTCGAATCGGGTCTCGAAATCTAACAGAAAACATGAAATCTCATGGTGGACGACACATACAACACGAGAAAACCGCAGCTAATATTTTAAAAAGATAGGGAGAGAGAGAGAAGTTTTTTATATATATTCTTACGGTTTTCCCCAAAATCCAGAAATCTCATAGAAATCCAAAATCCCAAAATCATGAGTAAGTAAATAATAAGTATCGGCATAAGCCCCACAATACTGCATGATAACATGAAAATGTGAATGCATGAAACGTCTAAATAATAAATACAATGTCTAGACTAACACCTGAGAGTAATCACAATATTATATTGATCTAGCCTTTAGCTGATTCTATCAATAAAAGATAATATGTTCTAAAGTGTACGTGACATGAAAATTACCGATGATGATGTGTGTGAGCCGGCAAATAAGTGTACGTAGAACATGCATATCATCGATAATAGTGCTCGTGTCCTAACAGGAAGAGTTTCATATTAACAACAGAAACATATGTATGAACATGCAACTTGATGATTACAATCTGAATATAAAGGTAAAATGTGTATTAACCACTCATTTGGAATGTACATATTTAACTATAACTATATGACACAAGCCTAAACAAGTATCTATCTAATCTAGTAAGGAACTAAACTAAAGGAACTAGTCGATAGGAAATAAAAATCCACCTACAGTCTGAGTCGATATCTCTAATAGTCGGCTATCCAGCCTCAATAGCGTCACGTACATAGTACGACTTTCTCGATTCAATAGTGTGGATCAATCATCACATCTATGCCTCGTACGGTAAAATCCATCGTACGACATCCTAAAATCGGGGTACCGGTCAACTATCACCTATGTACATCATCATTCGTATAATATCATCATCAAATAATGTCATGATCAAGGGTACTGTACCGTAATTGCATACATCCCAATATCATCAATCACATATCATTGTCTGCGTAAATATACATCGTCAATTGATCCTCAGAAATATCATGACATATATATCATATCGTAATCAGGTCACACATATATCATATCGTAATCAAGTTACACATATATCATATCGTAACCAAGTCACACATATCTCATATCGTAATCAAGTCACAGGTTACAGTCCGGGTTCTATTCTAGAGTCTCGTATATCTCAATGTCATCATCACCTATTATCGTTTATGTATACATATCCATTTTCTCATTTCCAACGATCCGGTAACATCATAATATGACTGTATAGCCAAGAGATCACGTCATCTAGCCCAGTTATATCTCTCATCCCCATGTGTCATATAACATTCTTATATCACATATACATGTTGTGTATTTATATATATATACCTACACACATTCCTACACACACACACACATACACATATACCCCAAGTCATGTTTCTGTGTGTGCATGTGTGTGTGTCTACCTGAAACCTACGAATTCCGTCCAAGACATTCATCCTCTGGTAAAGTCTTTCTAAATCAGTCTAGTCCAGCCTAAAGTCTTTAATAGGGTACTACTCGCCAAGAATCTAATGTCATGTCCGACTTCTGAATGACAATAAGTAATATTCTTATTCTATGTTTGCGGGGGTGCTAAACGCCATCCACCCAACTTCCCCCGTAGATATACATCTACTCACTTGGCCCTTGTCTTCGGAAGTCGATGCCGCCATCCACTTCTTCATCTTCCGAAGTCCACGTGAGGGGTACCTATATGCAAACATATATAATATCGTAAACCAAATCACGGACAAAACCAAAACGACGCACGGAACGCGCATAGGTTAAAACCTATGACCCGCTCATTCAAAAGAACCAAATATCGCTCGATATTGGCGTACAAACGCCGATTGATCGAGATAAAACACTAACAAACAACTCGTAGTTTCAATACTCATTATTTATAATATAAAACATGGTTTAACTCATCGAAACCTTAGAATCGATCAAATCGTCCGATTTCGTAAAAACCTAGAAAACATCAATTTACCGTTTTACTTCAAAACATGATGTTTAAATGAAACTAATGGTCATAATATTCATTAAATAACATAACTAGATTATAGAAACCTTTACTATATTTTTATCACACCGTTTTGTCTTAAATTGAAATTTCTAGTTTGCAATTTTAGCCAAATTTAACACTTTTTAAGCCAAAATTCACAATTCCACTACTAAACTTGATTTTGCATATTTTAAAGTGTTAAAACACTCCATGAAACCTTAAGGATGTGCTAAAGCCCTAACTAGATTTTTAATCCTACATTTTAAATGAATTTCAAAAACCGAGTTTAATAAAAATAGCAATTTTGTGAAAATTTGAAAGTGAAAGCTAGCAAATTGTAACTAGATTATGTTACACACTCAAATAACATGTTAATCTCCTCATTAACACCACAATCTAATGATAAAAACCTTAATTAGAATTTTATCACATTAATATATATAATTTATAAAAATCTAGTTTGCAAAATTGTATAATTTAAACAATTTTGAAAGAACAATTTACAATACATCAACCATACTAGATTTTCAATTTCTATAAATGTTAAACTACTTATTATAACCCCACTTAATTAATAAAAACCCTAACTTTATTTTCGAAACCCTATCTTGAATTTTAATCTTGCAAATAGAATAAATTAAGAAAATCTAAATATGCTAGATAAAAGCATTTAACAACAATTAATCATAGGAATAAAAATTTTACCTCCAAAACATGAGATCCAAACATGAAATCATGCTTCAAAAATAATGTTTTCCAACTCCAAAATCCATGCTAAATAGGTCAAAAGAAAATGGTAGAGATTGAATATTGATTTTGAGGTTTGTTTTTGGAATTTTGTTGAATTTTTGAGGATTTTTGAAGGGAAAATGAGCCTGGAAAATCGGGGGGACTGCAATGGGGGTGAGGAGGCCGGCCACTAGCATGGGAGAGAGGAAAAAGAGAGAGGAGTGTGTGGATTTGTCAAGAAACATCACAAATAAATGTCATCTTTTCACTTAAAACCTTAATTATATAAACTTTTCTAATTTAAACCTTTTCCTAGAAAAGTCTAGAACCATGGAAAAATTCGAGAAATGATTTTTCATATTACACACTTGATTCTAATATGCCATGGCTCATTTTATAAAATTAACCCATTTCAAATTTGTAATTTACACTAATTTAATTTATAATTAAAGCTTATGTTAATATTAAAAATAATTAATTTAGGAAAAATATTTAATTAAACTAAAAATTTATAAGTCACTAAATAAACAACATTTACTAGTAATTACATAATTAAAATAGGTCTTTTTAAATTTATGATGAAAAATAATTATGGTTAAGTTTTACAAAAAATACGGTTTATTTTACCGAAAATCAGAAAATTCGCCTAAAGGATTTTTATTTGTTTTATTATTTATTTATTTATTTTGAAAACGTTACAGATATGGTTGCTACCTGAAGAGAGAGAGAGAAGAATGTAAGTACACGGCGGCGCCCCGGCCGTTAATCCGGCGGCCAAATGCGGAAGCGGTGATAAACTTTGATTTTTCTTGAACTGGCAAACCGCCGCGCACTAATACCCGGATCGAACCATTAATTAGTCCTAGCTAACTACAAGATAGGGAAGAGAGATATACCGGCAGATCCGAGTCCTCCGGTCTTCTCGTCGTCGTCTCGATCTCCTGCGGAAGTTCCGGTCTCCACCTCGACGCCGGAATTGCACCACATCGCCTACTTCTTTTACGGGCTCCCACCTCAATGCCGAGGCAACTCGGGCACGAAGCTGGCTAGTCGACGTGCCCAAGATTTGCTGTAGAATATAGTGTGCAAGTCTCATTTTGGGGTTGTAGGAATTTCCTTTTGGTGGAGGGATTGATACGAGCTTGTGGAGATGAAACATGTGGGATTTTACAAAGCTAGAAGAACAAAAATCCCACCCCAAGAAATTTGGACAGCCCCCTCCCTCATAGTGGCCGGCCATGTAAATGGTGGTGGAGAGAATGAGAGTGAGTGAGGGAGTGTATCAAAAGATAATCCATCTCATAATGCAAGAGAGAGAGGGGAAAAAAACTATCATGCACAAGCATGATAACAATCTAAAAACAACACTCCACAACCATATCATTACCCATCATCAAGCATGATGACTTCAAAAAGTCAAGCCATCATGAAGAAGTCAAGAAGTCAAGGTCAATGGATGGTGCACCATCATGATACAAATATATGCAAAGACCCCCTCCACAAATACTTATTTGCAACAATGCAAATAAGCCCTCCTCCACCAATCTTCGGCCAATGAACGATACAAAGAAATATGGCCGAAACGAAAAGCAAACTGGCAACTCCATAAAACTGGTCCCGTAATAAATTACAGGAAAACCCCGATACTGTGCATACACACCCGCATTTGTATTCCGACCGAAATACAAATGCAATGAGACAAAATCTACACTGTACTATACTAGGATCCGGCTTAAACCAAAGCCGGCTAGTAATATCCGTTAGATCCTGTTCCGTGCAATACCGCACGTATCTGATCGAACCCTGCCATATATCCATACGGCCTATAGTACAAACTGTCCGATCCTGATCCGTGCAATACCGCACGTATCTGATCGGACCTTGCCATATCTCCATACGGCCTCTACAACCTTTCGCCCGAAAGCTGAGTAACTGAATGTGGGGGACTCTAAAGACTCGTCAACACCTTGGTTGTGGATTTAACCACTAGCACATCAGAGGTATAAGCCAATACGTAACGGGCTACCAGGTACTGACTAAAAACGGACGTCAGTGAGCGGACTCAGCCTGACAACCCTACTGAGCCTGTCAGTGACAATATCCGTACAGTCCGGTCCGTTCGTCTATGAGCATCGCATGGCGGGCCTAGAGGGTTGGTAAAAGTCAGACCCCCAAAAGCGGTACAAGTCGTGTCGGAGTGTAGCCCAGAACACCCTGAGATACTACTGGAATACCTACCAGTAAATCTCCTTGCCTCGGCCGAGGGCTTCGTGTAATGGGTCTCCTAGACACAGCGCGACCTCACCCCCAATACCGGGAGAGACGAACCCCTGAAGATACGCTCACTGCCTCCATGTGGCTCGGGACTGTACCCAACTAAAACCTGTTTGCACGACTCCTTTGAGCCGTGGTAGGGTAGTAATCAAAGTACAGTGGGAACTCACACAAGACAAATGACGATCCCTAGGTCGATGAACTAACCTGTACACATGTCACCAGAGAACTGCCATCTGACGTCTGGTATATGACCAACTAGCATGTTCCCAGCGAGTCCTGTCCGGTGTACTCATAACCCAATGAGCACCTGTATACATCTTAGGTGATCTAACTGACACCAGTGGCTTGTGAGACCGGCCACCGCCCCTCGTCGGGGTCTCGACTGTATACACTAGTCTACTCTGGAGTATCGATGCCCTGTCTCGAAACTCCCACGACTAGGGACCTTTTAAGGATATGCTTATAGACCCCAGCTCCCACTTATATGATCGCCCTCATACTGCTAGTGGTCAAGCAAGAATCCTAGGGGCTCTATCAACGTGTAATAGCGACCTGTCAGGTCACCTAAAGCAGTACACGATGATAAAGGTAAACCAGATAGCATACTATCATCTCGAGTAAGACTGTTCTATCGGGATAGGTCCTCCATCAATCATTGCAATCACGTACCTGTGACCTAATAATTGACTCTGAGGGCACTATCTCCAACAATCTCCCACTTGCACTCAAGGCTAATTATTGCGATGTCGCATACTCACAGCCCGTGTGATACCGAACACCCAACTCCTCTACTAGTCAGTCTCACAAAGCTCGTTTGCGAAACTATTGCGTTCGAGGAATAGCCTCAGTGAGTGGATCCGCCTTGATGTTTCTTTCTATGTCTCTCTATATCTCATGTTCGCGGAGAAAACCATCTCCCGAAATGAGCAATACCTGTCTTAGAATGTGTCTGGATGTCTGATGGGACCTAGCTCATAAATGAACTCCAAATCCAAACTTCTTAGACTGTATCGACTACTGAACTTAATCAGTGTCCTGCGCCATGCCACCCTCAGTATTTGCCTTGGATCACCTGTCCAAAATACTGCCCCTCGTCAGAAGGAAAAACTATAACTCTGACAACCTCCTTGTCGTCCATGCCACCTTGGAAGCCTGGAATGATAACTGTCTCCTGCATGAGGCTATCGTTATCATATCCCTAGAACATCCACTTATGTTCTATAACTGCTTCCGACTGTTTCTCCAGGATTGGATTAATGTCAACTTAATGCATGTAGTGCAAGAACAACATCTGGTGTGGTACTTGACATCTCATGATTGACTCAATTGCCTGAGCAAGTGATCTGTCAATAATGCACATCCCTCTCTACTTTAGTCTATAAGACACTTTTAGAGAGGGTAACTCCATCACCTGCAGGTATACTACCGTGCCAGGAGTCGTCCATTCTAAATACTCTTAGAATGCTGTCAAAGTACCCTAATTGGGAAACCACCCAAATCTAGATCTAAAACCATAGATCTAGTAACCAGTATGTCTGATATAAAATCCATTTCCTTTGTGGAGAAACCACTGTGTGACGACCAAAGTATAACCGATTGTAGTATAGGAGTTTCTTTTCCTACTCTGTGTATGTCATCCAAATACCAGGATATCATACCCTACTACCTTCTCAACAGATCCATCCCCTATTCTGATGAAGTCAAACCCATGACTGTCACGTCAGAAATAGATGATCTATCTCCGCTACATCTGCTTTAGTCTATAAATAGACATAAGCTGCCTGTCCACCAATGCTTCCGCTGCTCCCACTGACTACGACAACCCTCTGGCAAAGTCATACAGACGTACACTTCTAAAGCAAGTTTAGAACGACGCTATACTCATCCTCCTGCCGGGTCTCACAGTCTGGAACAACAGCAATAGCAAGTGTGGGTAAACAAGAACTTCCCTGTCACCGTCCTTGAGGCTATCGTAGTACCTCTCGGGTGCCTGAAGTTACCCACCTTATCTGCGGAGTGGCCAATGGAATGTCAATCCAGATTGAATCTTTAGGTTCCTTGTCAAATCTTCAGTAATTGTTTGTGGTTCTGGAATCACTTCCAGTTCTACCATACTCCCACTACTGTTTTTCTGAAAAAATCCATTTTTAATAAAACTGTGGTGAGTCTAGAACAATATTGCTATTGTTCATCCAGATGGTAGAAAGTCAACCCTCGTCATAGCCTGGGTCAACCCACAAACAGCCATTACAGAAACGTGTCTTGAGTTGTCCAGTGTCTGGTTTTAAGCATAAACCGGACAACTCCCCGTATCTTAACATCGTTAAGATATGAACTGTTCTATATCCAATATAGAATCAGAGGCACTGATTTAATTGAACCAGATTCAAATCATGCAGCCGTCTCTAGTGTATGTCACCTAAATGGAGAGAGGTCTATCAGCGTTACTCAACTTAGGAATGCTTCCAATTATGAGTAACCTGAAATAGAAGCAAGTTCTCTTTATCATTACTATCAACTGAATACCATACACAAGTATCTACATCTTCGATCACTTTGAAGAATCCCGATACTTGCTACACCTGGTTCTCTACTCTATTCAAATACCTACAACTTCTCAAAATTCGGACCCTGTGTTTCCACGAAACACCTGTCTAAAAACTAGAGAAGTCATAAGTAAACCGAATATAGTACGAGTACCAACCCCTCTGTCCTTGATGGACCCTGGACAACATATAATACTCTGTATAAGTCCCTTGAGTCTGATAACTCATTCACTGTGTGTCGTAGGTTGAAAACAGTACTTATGGTTAAGAAGAATTACACCGCTGTTTAATGCTCCTTGCCTAACCATCCACTGATATAGGTAAATGTCACAGACATAATTTCAAAAAGGTATATCTCACTCTATGTAAATAGACGTACAGATATATCAATTTGAAATTGGTACATGACAGCGGATATTCAAAACCAAATATTTGCCGACCGGCAAACAGCCCAGGTGACTTCCTCAAATATCACTGATTACAACGAATCCCGATATAATGAGGATGATCACCCAATTCCCAATAACTTACTCCCACTCATCATCTGTAAAACCATACAGATGTAAGAATAATACCTGGTAAATACATACCCTGGAGTAAGTATCTAGTCGGGAAATCAGTTTTGCTTTAACAGTACACAGTGAGACTGAAACATTGAAATGTTTTGATGGGGTATCCCGGTATTCCTAGTAATGCCTCTTCCAGATTCACGACTGTAACCGTATAATCCTATGCCACCTCTCCAAATCCCTTCATATGTCTTTAGTCATTACCTTCTGCACACCCCTTTAGGCCAAATGGTTTTCTTCCTTCCCTACCGTTCGGCACCAGCCTATGGTTTGGAAGAAGACTATCCAATAAGCATAATGTGTGTACTGTCCCAATCCTAGGAACACTCGCAATGCGAGAGAAGGTGAAGATAAAAGACACCTGAATAAACCTTATTCCTATTTCTCCTGAACCAGAATCCATCCCCGAACTGGAACAAGTTCCTTTCGAGTTCGTAAATAACCATACGATGGAGTATCCAATAAACTGTGGATCTTCGTAGTAATATGGAGTGTCCTGGAGAAATAAAAAGGTGATTTGGGAGTGGTAAAGAAATACTTGGTCTGGTTGTGAATATCAGTTGCAATTTACTTTGCCCTCTTACTAATCCCTTTATTTGTCTTAACTTAATACCTTCTGTACACCACTTTAGGCTAATTGGTTTTCTTCATTCCCTACCGGTCGGCACCTGCCTATGGTTTGGAAGAAGACTATCCAATTTGCGTAATAGGTGTACTATCTCCTAAACCAAGGAGTACTCGCAATCTGAGAGAAGGTAAAAGGAAAAGACAACTGAATAGTCCTATCCGTTTTCTCCAGAACCTGAAACCATCCTCGAATAAATTCCTTCGAGTTCGTATATAACCATACGATGGTTTTGTCCAATGGAAGTGGACGTTCGTAGTAATACGGGGTGTCCTGGAGAAAAGGGTAAAAGTAGGAGTGGCAATGAGGTTTGCAACTCTGACAATCCAAAAGCCAGTGTTTAAGAAGGTTCGGTTAATTTTGGTCTCTGAGTCATAGTCTTAGGGTCGGGTCAATGGTCACTGCCGAAGAGAGAGAGAAAAGAAACACTCAGCGTGCACTCTAACCTAGATCAGAATGGTTACCAATTTATCTAATCAGGAAACCTCCCACTGTACTGTCAAATTCTCCTCCAAACCTGAAAGAAGAATTAGTCGGGGTCACCCGAGGAGTAACCTAACTCATCAGTGGGAATCGGGATCCAACTATCATCGCATGATAACGTGACGGAATCCGCTCACGGTGTCACACTCCAGAAGGTATGTGCATATCTGGCAAGTTTCAGTTCTTTTGAAACTCCCGATGTGATTTTTACCCCATGCTCTTATGACCTTGACGAAGGTCAACAAATCATAAGTCACATGTCAAGTTCTACCCGTCATTATCCATGGTTAATTTGAACCCACCCATACAAGCCCTTGACGAAGGTCAACAAGGCTATACGACTGTCCCAAACCAACGCATTTATCTATGCAGCAGAAAAGCAACAAGCAGCTACCATACACTATGCCTTGACGAAGGTCAACAAACATAGCATGAATACTACGTGCTACCCGTCTGAAATGACGGAGGGCTACGAATGGTTTCTGGCGAAAACCTTTAACGTAATGAACTTGATATCGTTGAAGGAATGGATAGCTTTTAAAAATATAGTGACGAAAATCTTCGCTAAAGAGGTCACTCCCGGTGAAGGGATCTCGTCTCTTTCCCCGTAGAATGGGGTGCAAGATATTCCAACTGAATACCACGATGCAAAGCAAAAGTAATCGGCTATAGTGAAGTTAATGCTCTGACGCAAACTTCTGTCCAAGGGGTCACTCCCGGTGAAGGGATCTCGGCCCTTGCCTCGTCGACTGAGGAGCAGGGTATTCCATCTGAATACCACGATGCAAAACAAAAGTGAACGTCCTTGCAATAACAGCTTTTTGAAAAGTGTTCCAACAACATCAGATTAGGTTTGTTTTTAACTTGCATTGATCCGAATCAACGCAGTCCCATCAATTGATCACACCAAAAAGAACGAAAATATACTGATGTACGTATATGCCATCCGCATTCGCCACTGGGTCCCGTCATTACCCGTTAGGTTAGCTAACTAACGACAGAGCGGGGACTGGACTAGCGCAGATGCAAAACATATACAACATCTACTAATATATATACCAATATATTATATTTCGCTCAAGGCGTGAAAGAAATGCAACATCACAGAAATGTACAGCATCACAGAACAATACAGATATCTGGGATCCCCGGGTTTCACAGAGCCACTACTGAAACCCGACGTTCCCCTGGTCGTGTGGATAGCCTGTGCAATGAAATCCTAGACCCCTACGGGCGCGGCAAGTTACCCGCCAAAACCTGAAGCGAGGCAGCCCCCTTCAGCAACGTGAATGGACCACCCAGCACTTCACGGAATCCGGTAACTTGGACACCCCTCCTGGGTCAACCTGTATCCCCTACGAGTGCGGCGAATAGCCCGCCAATTCTAGAGTGAAGCCCCCTCCGTCTCAATGCCATGAGATGCGGGCTCGTTGCCCTCTAGAACCCGGCTATCCGTGCACCCCTCCGCGGGGCAATCCTAGTACAGAAAGTAAAATATACATTCACCGGGTACATCGACCGCAACCTGGTCGTGCCCCAAAATAATAATACAAACAGGCAGTGACGGCAGTCCACATGTCGGACGCTCGCCCCACAATAACAAATGTACATAATACAACCACAACTGTACTAGCATTGCATCCAGGCTATCCCCCACGACCGATCCGCAACATCACAGCAATACATAGAACATCAACGTGAAAATCACGCTCGCAAATCCGTCTAACCGGGCTATAGCAGTTAGACTGGATTTCCCGATCAAGTGACATTCACGGTCGCAGATATAATGTAAATACTGTGAAATAATGTGTTTAAAATATCCGATCGATCAAATTTTAACAAGTGGGCCCCAAGCATTACTGTAGCAGATCAAGAAATTCTGGGCCCAATGTTATTATTCCAAAACCCCAATTTTAATCCCAGAAAGATACTGTAGAAATTTGGTGCAGGGAACCCAACAGTGTGCGGTGGAACCGCGGCCCAAAGGGGTGTTTGGCCGCGGTTCCGCGCTCCTACTATGGAGTGGTTGCATCGAATTTTTACAGAACTCTTATTTTTTCTAGTAGATCACGTTTCTGCAACCTGAAAAAATTTTCGACACCAAAAATTTTCAACAGAAAACTGATACAAGCAAAAATGCGGTTTTGGGATTTTTGTTCGATCGGAATTGTAAAACACATTAAACAAAGCTAGACTAAGTTAATGGCGAGGTTTTGATACCACTATAAGTACACGGCGGCGCCCCGGCCGTCAATCCGACGGCCAAATGCGGAAGCGGTGATAAACTTTGATTTTTCTTGAACTGGCAAACCGCCGCGCACTAATACCCGGATCGAACCATTAATTAGTTTTAGCTAACTACAAGATAGGGAAGAGAGATATACCGGCAGATCCGAGTCCTCCGGTCTTCTCGTCGTCGTCCCGATCTCCTGCGGAAGTTCCGGTCTCCACCTCGACGCCGGAATTGCACCACATCGCCTACTTCTTTTACGGGCTCCCACCTCAATGCCGAGGCAACTCGGGCACGAAGCTGGCTAGTCGACGTGCCCAAGATTTGCTGTAGAATATAGTGTGCAAGTCTCATTTTCGGGTTGTAGGAATTGCCTTTTGGTGGAGGGATTGATACGAGCTTGTGGAGATGAAACATGTGGGATTTTACAAAGCTAGAAGAACAAAAATCCCACCCCAAGAAATTTGGACAGCCCCCTCCCTCATAGTGGCCGGCCATGTAAATGGTGGTGGAGAGAATGAGAGTGAGTGAGGGAGTGTATCAAAAGATAATCCATCTCATAATGCAAGAGAGAGAGGAAAAAAAAACTATCATGCACAAGCATGATAACAATCTAAAAACAACACTCCACAACCATATCATAACCCATCATCAAGCATGATGACTTCAAAAAGTCAAGCCATCATGAAGAAGTCAAGAAGTCAAGGTCAATGGATGGTGCACCATCATGATACAAATATATGCAAAGACCCCCTCCACAAATACTTATTTGCAACAATGCAAATAAGCCCTCCTCCACCAATCTTCGGCCAATGAACGATACAAAGAAATATGGCCGAAACGAAAAGCAAACTGGCAACTCCATAAAACTGGTCCCGTAATAAATTACAGGAAAACCCCGATACTGTGCATACACACCCGCATTTGTATTCCGACCGAAATACAAATGCAATGAGACAAAATCTACACTGTACTATACTAGGATCCGGCTTAAACCAAAGCCGGCTAGTAATATCCGTTCGATCCTGATCCGTGCAATACCGCACGTATCTGATCGAACCCTGCCATATATCCATACGGCCTATAGTACAAACTGTCCGATCCTGATCCGTGCAATACCGCACGTATCTGATCGGACCTTGCCATATCTCCATACGGCCTCTACAACCTTTCGCCCGAAAGCTGAGTAACTGAATGTGGGGGACTCTAAAGACTCGTCAACACCTTGGTTGTGGATTTAACAACTAGCACATCAGAGGTATAAGCCAATACGTAACGGGCTACCAGGTACTGACTAAAAAGGGACGTCAGTGAGCGGACTCAGCCTGACAACCCTACTGAGCCTGTCAGTGACAATATCCGTACAGTCCGGTCCGTTCGTCTATGAGCATCGCATGGCGGGCCTAGAGGGTTGGTAAAAGTCAGACCCCCAAAAGCGGTACAAGTCGTGTCGGAGTGTAGCCCAGAACACCCTGAGATACTACTGGAATACCTACCAGTAAATCTCCTTGCCTCGGCCGAGGGCTTCGTGTAATGGGTCTCCTAGACACAGCGCGACCTCACCCCCAATACCGGGAGAGACGAACCCCTGAAGATACGCTTACTGCCTCCATGTGGCTCGGGACTGTACCCAACTAAAACCTGTTTGCACGACTCCTTTGAGCCGTGGTAGGGTAGTAATCAAAGTACAGTGGGAACTCACACAAGACAAATGACGATCCCCAGGTCGATGAACTAACCTGTACACATGTCACCAGGGAACTGCCATCTGACGTCTGGTATATGACCAACTAGCATGTTCCCAGCGAGTCCTGTCCGGTGTACTCATAACCCAATGAGCACCTGTATACATCTTAGGTGATCTAACTGACACCAGTGGCTTGTGAGACCGGCCACCGCCCCTCGTCGGGGTCTCGACTGTATACACTAGTCTACTCTGGAGTATCGATGCCCTATCTCGAAACTCCCACGACTAGGGACCTTTTAAGGATATGCTTATAGACCCCAGCTCCCACTTATATGATCGCCCTCATACTGCTGGTGGTCAAGCAAGAATCCTAGGGGCTCTATCAACGTGTAATAGCAACCTGTCAGGTCACCTAAAGCAGTACACGATGATAAAGGTAAACCAGATAGCATACTATCATCTCGAGTAAGACTGTTCTACCGGGATAGGTCCTCCATCAATCATTGCAATCACGTACCTGTGACCTAATAATTGACTCTGAGGGCACTATCTCCAACAAAGAAAGTACTTTAGCGTATGCGCTTGCAAGATCAGATTGGTTATTATTTTATCTAATTAGGATGGATCCTTCTGTTTTTATCAAATCTACCTTCAAAACCTAAAAGGAAAGACTAGACGAGATTAATTACACCCTACAACTTCGCCAATCTTTCAGCCAGGCCAGTGTCGATATTTTGAGGGAGGTTTCCCGCGCTTTCGCACGGACCTAATTAAAATAAAACTCGTTTTCCCAGAGGCGTAACCCCGTTGACACCATTCTAGACACTTACTTGATTGGCTAATTGTCCTATGTAAAACTCTTCCAGGAGTAACAATTACTCACAGTGGGTATCGGGATCCAACTATCATATAGAAGGTATGCAATCTCATTGCAAATTTCAACATTTGAAATTCCCTATAATATTTTGCCCCTAACGTGCTATGACCTTGACGAAAGCCAACAAACCACAGCCCGCTAGTCAAGTTCAACCCATACATTTCATGACTGAATTAAACCCATCCACGCGACCCTTGACGAAAGCCAACAAAGCCGTATGACTACCCTAATCCAATCGCATCATATGCAGCAGATAAGCAGTATATAGCTACCACACACTACACCTTGACGAAAACCAACAAATGCAGCACGAATACTATATACTACTTATCTGAAATGACGGAGGGCTATGACAGGTTTTTCAGAAAACCTATTGCGTAATGAACTTGATATCGTTGTAGAAACAAGTGAGTTTTGAAAAGGAGTGCTTTTGAAGCTTTCATTAGTTTTGCTAAAGAGGTCATTCCCGGTGAAGGGATCTCGGCTCTTTCCTCATCGAATAAGGTACGGGATATATCATATATATCACTATGCAAAGCAAAATTCGCAATCAAAAGACAAACCGAGTGTTTGTAGCATTTGCCAGTTTTGCTAAAGAGGTCACTCCCAGTGAAGGGGTCTCGGCTCTTTCCTCATCGAATAAGGTGCGGGATATATCATATATATCACTATGTAAGGCAAAACTGTAGCTACCGTTTTTGAAAAGTTTGATTCTACAATATCTTTTAGGTTTATTTTTCTTTCATTAATAATATTAGTGAAGTCTCATCATTTAAGCTTCCCAAGCATAACAGATACATATTATATAACATATATATACTATATATACAACATCCATCTCAACATATCAAATGATCACATCACAGATATCGCAGCAGAAGAAACATATGAAACATTGGATATACTAGGACGTCCGTGTTTTATTTTGAACCTCTATAAAACCCGGATTCCAGGGTCACGATGAATAGCCAAACCCACACCCCTAGTCCCCTACGAGAGCGGCAAGCAACCCTACCAATTCTAGAGTTAGCAGACCCGGACTCGACTCCTCGAGTTGGTCTCCCACTGGACTCTAGAACCCGGTTACTTGTGCTCTCCTCCTTGGTTCTATCCTAATGCGGAAAAGTAAATAATATACATCAATAGTGACATCAACCTCAACCCGGAAGTGCTCCAATAAAAGAATATTACATACATTTAATTTTACATGAATGAAAATAAAAACTCTCATCTCACATAAAAACCCCGGCTATTCAAAACGCGACGATCCAATATAACATATCCAGCAGCACATTACATCACAGATAAAACTAGACGATGTTAAACATTCCAATCGAGTCAACGAACACCCAACATTACCCAAAAAGCTCAACACTTGAGCGTAGTTTAAAGTTATTCAGCACACACCACAGTACCAATGAACTAGCCGCAGAAGGGCCAAACCAACGCCTCACATGTGGCACCGCTGAACCACCACAAACTCGAGGGTTCAGTGGCGGTTCTGACGGTCACATAATCGAGTTAAGGTTTTGTTCTTCTAGAGGGTCCATCGCATAACTTGCATGATATTTGAAAACTTTTCAACTACGGAAAAAATGCAACACTTGGAAAAAAAAATTCGGCAAGGGTTAAAGAAGGTATTTGACATCCGATTGAACATTTTAACAACGTCTAAAGTATCCTGAAAACAGTTAAAATACGACTATAAAAGACTCTGAGTTGTTATTATAGTAAATTAACATCACATGACAATTTATCAAAAATAAACAACACCTGAAGCACCAAAATCGATGCAATAGAACACTGGAAAAATTTAGTAGGGGGGGCTCGGATTTGGCCGGGGGGGGTGTCGCCGGCCCAAAAGTTCCCAAATGCCTCCAAATTTCATCAGTGTTCACATTATCACATATGTATGATTCTGCACGTGTTTAAAAAATTTTTAGGGCTCGTTTTAAAAACGACAGAAACATGGATTTTATGGTATCAAGTTCGGAGTTTGCTTCGTATTCGTAATCTAATATATCCGGATTATTTTCTAGATAGGCTCTGATACCACTGTAGGGTTCCCATTGACGACAGCAAGGTTTCGGGAGGCATCGTCCATGCAATTTTTAAAAAATTGCCGGAAAAAGGAACTCTAAACAAGATTGTTAACTAGAAAAGAAAGCGGAAAACATATAGTAAACGCTTTTACTATCTAAGTTAAAACGAAATACAACCTTTGTAGATCGGTCCTTCACTTCAAAAGCTCCTTGAAGTAGTCCCTTCGCTGCGATCGTCGAACTCCCGGACTCTTGCACGGCTTCATGAGTTGTATGGAATGTTCTTGCTTGAAGTCTTCGAGGCAGAAGATGATCTACGTCGAGTGAATACTAGCTCAAGCTTCTACTTCACTAACTAAAGAATTAGTGAAGCAAACACCCTAAACTAAAGTGCTAGTCTAGTAGAGGATGATGAAATAAGAAGTGGGCTCACTTTAGAATTTCTTTTCTTACTTTACTTTCTCACTTAATCAAACCCTAGCATGCTTTTTGAGCTTGAGGAACAAGATGAACAAATGAAAATAAGAATAATAATCAAGTGAGAGAGTGAACCATGATGAGTGAGTGTCATATACTAACTCATGTAGAGACATTACCATGTCTAATTAAAATGGTTAGGTTAACAAATATCTAAAGTAAAACAAACCTAGTGGACTTAGTCAATGCATCCACAAGCTTCCACTAGCTTCTTGCATTTTTCCAATTTTCCACTAATTTTGTAATTACATTAAATACTAAACCCAACATGATAACTAGCATGGTGTAAGAATTGTACACCCATGAAAGTTGTATCAACAACCATGATACAAATATCAAAACACAAATTAATATATATCATATATATATTAAGTTGTGCACAAGCGATAAAAACAAATGGTTCAGTCAACCAATGTTAGTTAATGTAAATTAGTATATCACATATACAATTACACACTAAATTACTAAATCAACATTTGACTCAATAATCCGGATATATCACATATAACCGACTAACATCCAATGTATCGTTTTATCGAATCAACCCTTGATTCGATAACCCGGCTATATCACATATAACCGACCGATACAAAAGACGCGAGAATAGAATACGGTATCACATACTCGCATTATTCTCGGTCCCGCACATATTACATATGTGCCCCTATTTCGTTTTGCCTGAGCCAGTAAAACGTCTATGTAAGACTCTAAAGACACATCAATACGCCGGCAGTAGGTGATGATCACATCAAGCACCCACAAGCCGTCAGCGGTACTAGCTGGACGTAACGGCTACCCGGGTATTGAGCGATCAGAATATCAGCAAGCAAGCCCACTCCAACTCATGCAAAAGCCTGACGGTAACACTTGCCGTACAGTCCAGTCTCCTTATCTGATATGTTGCATACCAAGTCTAGGGGTGGTAAACGTCAAACCCCAATAACCGATAAGTCATACCGATGTGAGGCTCATAACGGGTCGAGAAACTACTGGTAACACTTACCAGTAAATCTCTAAAACAGCCAGGGCCACGGACTTCCCTGTTATGGCCAATCGAGCACTGCGCAATATCAACCCCCAATACCGGGAGAGACAAAACCCCTCCTAACGCTCATTGCCACCATGTGACTCGGGACTGTACCCAAAAAACCACCGTTTTGCATGCCCTCTTGGATGTGGTAAGGTGGAAATCAAAGCATAGTGTGAATCACAGAAGACTCTATGACGATCTCAGGTCTACAGACTAACCTGTAAAACTGTCACCAGAGAACTGCCATCTGACGTGAGGTATAATACCATCTGGGAGTTCTCGGCGAGTCCATCCAGTGTACCCAGTCTCCACTGAGCACCCGTATACCATCTCCGATGTCAAACACCAAAGGATATGGGATCATCCATCACCCATCTCATGGGTCGAGAAGCGTATACGCTAGTCTACTCTGGTATATCGATGCCCTGTCTCGATACACCCATGACTAGGAACATTAAAGGATGAACTTATGGACTACCATGGCCCTACTAGTATGATCTGCATCATAGTCCTGGCAGTCAAGTACACATCCTAAGGGCTTTACCAACATGTAACCATAAGACAGTATCAAGAGACAAGTATACATGTTAAGATAAAGAGCAATCAGATCGCATACTATCATATCGAGCAAGAAATTCCTCTCTATATATGTCCAAGCATCCAATATAATATACATGTACAATACTGGCCTTTAGGGCATACATACAACTAACAGATTGGAGTTGGGGTCTCGGGTCTCAGGGGTAGTCTTCTGGTCACCTGCACACCTCACTATACTTGCTAAATAATTTTCAGAGGCTCCGGGTGTTAGCAGATCTCCAATTCACATCACAATTCCTATAAATTCTCGATTTCGGGGTTTCTAAGTTCATGTTGCGGGGTTTAATTCTCTATTTTAAGTCTCTAATCACACACTAAAGGGGTTGTATGGTCTCTACTAACCTCAATTACACTTCACAATTCAAGAATTCCCCACACCCTCATATAGGAATTTTCTAAGATCAGAAAACCTCACAATATCGATTCTAAACTAACATGGATAGTAAAGGAATTGAAATACTATTCTGATGGTGCAAGAATTACCTTATTTAGCAACTCAAGAAATTTCTTGAGTTGCCCCAAGTGCTCAAAATCCTTGCTTTCTTGGTCCAAAGTGATTGTAGTGGGCTTGTGCATGCTTTTTGTGAAATGGAGATGAACTTTTGATGTACTTTTTGAGGGTGTTTTGAGGTGTGTAGTGGAGGTGGAGGAGGTTTGCTGCCATAGTGAGATGAGGGAGGGAGAAATTGATGAAGATGATGAAGGGAACAAAGTGATATGCTCCAAGGTTGACCCCTCACCTCTCTTTCTCTTGCCCATACTCCATATTTTATCAATTTCCTTTTGTTTTCTTTTATTTAAAACAACAACCATTCATGAATGAAGAAAAAATGCCGTGATAAAAAAATGTAACATATGTGTAAAATGACATGTTGCATGTCATGTGCACAAAACTAGCTTAATGCACGATTAGCGATATTTAATCGTGATTAGTATTGAAAAGCAATATAATTAATTATATAACAATCTATAAATGCTCAAATCTTATAAAACCCCTCTTTTCAGTAATTCCTATAATTTTACAAATATTTTCCAATTTATCGATATTTAATTATACCGTATTATCAAAATATTCGTAATATTTATTATTTAATTTTATAAATTCCAAAAAAAAATATTTTACTTTTCTGAAATGTTACAACCTCTTTGCCACTAATTTCTATTGCAAGAAATTCCTTTTCTTAAAAGGTGGCATGTTGAGCAACAAACAGCTTTTGTTGTTTACTGTGGTAGAATAGATATCCATTTGAATGTTTAGGATATCCAACAAACTTACAAAGAACTAATCGTGCCTCGAGTTTGTCTGGATTTTGCCTTTTGACATAGGCCGGACAACCCCATATCTTAACTCGTTTAAGACATGGTCTCTTTCCACTCCATATCTCATATGGTGTGGTATGTACAGATTTTTATTGAACTTGATTCAGTAGGTATGCTGCTGCTTCAGCCCCATAACCCTAAAAGGAAATAGGTAACTCAGCGGTGCTCATCTTAGAGCACACCGTATCTAGTAGGGTGCGATTTCTCCGTTCCGATACACCGTTGTGCTATGGTGTATACGGAGGAGTAAGCTGAGAGAGAATCCCATTCTCTTTTAGATAGTCCCGGAACTCATTGCTCAAGTATTCCCCTCCTCGATCAGATAGAAGGATTTTAATACTTTTACCCATTTGGTTCTCTACTTCATGATTATATTCTTTGAATTTCTCAAAAGATTCAGACTTGTGTTTCAACAGGAACACATGTCCGTATCTTGAGAGATCGTCAGTGCATGTAATGAAGTACGAGGAACCATTCCTGGCATGTGTAAATATGGGAACACATAAATCACTATGTATCTGTCCCAAGAGTTCCGTAACTCTTTCTCCGTGCCCAATAAATGGAGTTTTGGTCATTTTCCTTTGAGACATGTGATTGATCTCAAAAACTATCTATTACCGCAATCAAGAACGGCGTCGCTTTGCAGCTAGCCGGTGAGTACGGGTCGGTCCACAGGGATTTTGTGAATTTCCTATTCGCTCAAATGAGTTAATTCCAATTGTGGTCGGATTGATTATTAAATCTAAAAACTAAATTAATCAATATCTAAATCTTGCTAGGGTTAGGTCTAGGTTAAGTTTGGGAAGTCAATAAATCTCACCACTTTCTATACCCATATGAAGATCTAATTAGGTGTTATGGTAATTATTAATACAAGGGATTAGAACCATTTGGGAAGATGTTTCTTCCTCTAGGTTCTTGTCCTTCCTTTAGAAATCCTTACCCTAACCTCCATGGAAAAACATCACAACCGGGCCTTTATACTACGGCATCACCGCTACCTCGATGGATAGGGTGCCGTAGGGAGCGGTATGTGCATGTATGCATAGAGTCCTATGAAAATATATGACGGGCAAGAAAGGGGATGAGAAATCTTCGTCTCTCAAACATTCCCCAGATCTAACCCTAACAAGCGAGGAGACTACTCACTCATTAGGGAATTAAAATACATTTATCTAGAGCAGATAATAAAAATTACTTAGGTCAAGAATTGAAATCTATTCTAGAGCAATTAAATAAATCTACTTACTTTACAGATGGCTCTCTCCAAACATTTACGCAGGGTTGTCAGATCTGAATGGATGATATGAAAAGAGGCATCGATGCTCTCCAAAAGAATTCTAAATTTTATTCATAGAAAGAGGCATAGGGAGGCATGAAAAGAATACAATGATTTGGGCTTCTATTTATAGAAGATAGAAACCCTAGGTTACAATTGATTCGCATGTCTACATTTACCAAAATATCCTTAGGAAGACCTAGTCAAAGTAGACTTCCAAGCTTTGGTAAAATTTTATGTCTGGAAATTTTGGAACCGATTCTGGGCTTCTTGGGCTTTTTAGTTCTTTGGATCTTTATTCAATTTGGCTTCTCTATTTCTTCCAGATCTCCAGTGAACAATTGCAGTGGACTTTTAAACGTTTGCTTTGTAATCTTGGACCTTGCGTTGCCTTGTACTGATTTTTTGTGTAGGCTTGATTAAGATCCTTCTATTTATTGGTCAAAGTCCCCTTTTTGTGTCGTCTTTTGTCTTTTTCACTGTTTTCGCTCCAAGAACCTGTAATCTGTAATATGTACCAGACATGCGTCAAAAGGACCTGTTTATTTGTAAAAAGAATAAGAATGGGAAATATAATAATACAATATTATGGTGTGAACAAATACCCCCAAACTTATCTTTTGCTCATCCTCGAGCAAACTTATTTTTTTATTCTCAACAAAAACCTAACCGCACTTTCGCAGGGAGACGCGATTGCACTGAGCTCATACAACAAGCCGTTAAACCTCTAGGTGTCCCTAGTAGGAAGAGTGTTGTCTCCTGAGGGTTTTTAGTGGATACTACCCACAAAATCCTATCAATTCAGCCCATTGACTTTTGTTCTCCATTTAAGTTTTCTAACAAGGAATTCTATTATCGTTGACCCGTAAATTATCCACCCATATTCTTCACACTTCCTTATCATCTAACATATGATTATATATATCCTGTAGACTTACTTAGCTTTCGGCATTTCTTAAGTTTTCCTTCTAGAGTTCCATCTCCACTTAGGAATTTCTATCAACTCTACTAAAGATACAAGTTCTATTCTTCATTCCTTTCTCTCATCTAAACTCCAATCACATATCCCCACGTGTGTGTATAAATCACCCCTACACTTGGAAATTCAAATCAAGCAATCATACTCTTGTCCGTTGTCCAAAGCACTTATTAATTGGTGAATTTTTAAATGAATTTGCTTACACATCCTTCATGCGACCGTTAATACTTCTTGAGGTACCAACGAACGATTACAAAATACGTTTGCACTTTAAAGCGTACTTCCTAGTCTTGTAACACCCAAGGCTTTTAGCAGTGACTCCCAAACCAGTTGGTCTAAGGCACTAGGTGATGAAGCACCCTCGCGAAATATTTTTCTATTTTTGCAGCCTTAAGTAATCACAAAAACCAGTGTCCATTTTTTTATTCTTCATTCACACTTATGTATATTTTTTTATTTTCTTCGTACTGAGAACTTTAGACAAGAGCATTTGAAGGTCTCTTCTACTATTCCAAGTTTCAAGGTGCGTGATTGTGCAAATTGTAGGGTATATATTTTCAGAATCTAGACATAAGCTAGGAATTATTTTTCAAACTTATACTCTAATAAAAGTATCAATACTTTTCCTTTGTTTCGACTTAGCCCAAAAAGTGAACTTAAAATTTGCCTATTTCTAAATAAACTACAAGGCATATACTTTCTACCGTTAAACTTTAAGGAGGGTTATCTTTAGGGTTTTTAATTTACTACGTCAAAGATCTAGTTGTTCCTACCTAGTTAACCTATCTGTCAAACTCAAGTCAATTAGACCAAAATTGAATACAATAATTTTTATAATTTTTGAAAATTTTCAATTTTTATGGGTTTTAAAATAAGTATGCAAATGCAAAAATATGTACAAATGAATGCGAAGAAAGAAGACGTACCGAGCATACCCCCAAACTTAAACTTGGCAGTGTCCGCACTGTCATGTTATACCAAGAGGGTCAAAATGCCGGCACTCCCCTGTTTATTTATAATAAAATTTTTTTATAGTTTTGAAATTTTTTTGTTATTTTTTTATAGAAAAAGAAAACAAAAAATATATATACATATATACAAAGGTTCCCCCCAAACTTAAGCTTAGCCTTACATAAACCAAAGGTTAACACCAACCATTCAAAAATCTTATCATGGTAATGGTCGAGTTGGTGAAAGAATAGAGTAGAAAGAAAAGAAATGAGAAACACACAAGACTGTGTGGAGGGAGAAACGGGATACGGTCTCGGTGGGGGAGAAGAATGGCGGAAAAGAGAAAGAAGTAGAGTACGATCTTGAGGGTGTAAATCGAGTGAATAAATTAGCACAATTTGTGATGACCGATGTGTTAAAAGCGATTGTGCTAACCTATCCACCCGTCGAGAAATGGGGTCAAATCCCTCAAGATTATCAAAAAAGCATGGGTACTCCGAACTTGGTATAGGAGATGAAAGCGTAACGGTCTCTTGTACGGTCGAAACAATGGAAGCTAGGGAAGGGAGTGAATTAGGGATAGCCTCATTCTCACCGTAGTAAACTGTCTCGAATTGGAAGGATTCCATCAATGGTTCGAAACAACTGTAAGCAACCGAGTCTGATGGTTCAACTAACTCATCTGAAAATTCAAAGGACTCAAACTCGGTCAGTGAGTTATCAACATCGTCCGAAAAAGTGAAACACTCGTAAGTGTTATCGGCTGTGAGAACTGTGTCAGATTCAAAGGAAAATTTTTCAAGCTCACAGTCTTCAAGCGTGATCTTTTGTGTGGTCGGAACGAAGGAAATGAGGGAGGGTGATTTATTTAAAGGTTCAAAAGGATGAATTGGAAAATCCGACACATCAAACAAAAATGGTTCAACCTCAATATTATCCTAAAGACTCTCCTCAATACTATCCTCATAAGTCTCCTCAATAGTTAAGTCATTCATGCCATTATCATCAAAATCAAGACGCATATGAAGTTCGGGAGAAACATCTAATGACTCGGGATGATGAATGGGGCATAAAATTTCAATCAAATCGACTGGTTCATCATCCAAAATATTCCCGGCGTCTATATCCTCAATCAAGTGAAAATCAATTTTTTCTGACACCTCATCAAAAGCATGGATATTTATCGATTTAGGGTCTAAAGTGGAGGTGTAAAGGTCAAAAGGATTAGGTGTGGTTTCACTCGAAAGGGGTTCCTCACAATTTGGCAAATCAAGCACTACAAATTCACACAACTCATTTTTATTTTCAACTGTTGAACTATTTTGGACAATCGAAGAAAACCGGAGTTGTGGGCTGGAATTGGGTATGGGTAGGTTTGATTTGGAAATCCTCTCAAATTCTCACTCTGTCCAACAGCCTCCTCATAAATTGGAAAATTTGGAGCTAGTCGGAAACTAGCTACCGGTTCACAAGGTTGCATAAGGGCGGCCACGGACGCTTCCACATTCCTAACCATTTTGTTTGTTGCTAAAATATAAGCTTGCAACGGCTGTTCCAAACTAGACATGGGTGGTGATGGGGTTTCGGTAAAAGATTCGAAATTGTTTGGATACGTGAAACTCCCAAAAGGTTGTGTAGAAACAGGGTCTAGTGAAGGTGGGGAAGTCGGGTAGGACTGGTAGGAAGTGGGTGGTTGGGCAGGTGTAGGGTCAACATGTGGATAAAACGGTGAATAATCGTGCGGATCCCTAGAACTAGATGAGTGGAGAGGGGTGAAAGATTGGCTGCGAGATTGAGCAATATTCTCAGCAATGGACATCGGCTTAGGAGTGACAGAAGGACTTGAAAAAGTGGTATCAACATATGGAGGTGGTAAAGGTTGACTTGGTTGACACAAAGTGGGCTGAAAAGTCGAATTGTTTCTCCTAGATGCCTCTATTTGATCTTTCAAAGATATTTTAGGCATGGAAGGATTGTCTTTAAATTGACCGAACAAATTGACGAACGACGCAAAATTAGGTTCGGGATACCAAAATTCGGCAAGAGATTTATGATGTGGGGTACCCATGTTAGAAGAAAGAATGAAAGAAAGAGAGTTGGGTGGTGGTGCAAGGATTTATTTGCGACAAAATTTTGCAAGTTTTTAAAAAATTTCCTTTTTCTCTTTATTTAGAACTGTTTGCAAAAAGATTTTCGAGAAAAGAGCTAAGACACACTTTCGATCAACCAAAAATACACAATCAGGCCTAGATCTAGGGTCACCTAGGTCAGCTAGGCAGCTCCTAACTGTTCCAAAAGGGCTAGAAATAGGACCTCAAACTGCCTCTTCACCGCCAATTGCGGCCAGGTATGTGCCAGGTAAGTGGGAGGCTCCCCGCTACAAATAGCGGTCCTAATTAAGTAACCACTAGACTTAGACACACCTGCCTAGACACCGCAAAGTCAGGTTAGGATAAACGGTCGATGCCTATAACTAGTCCTCTGTCCTATTGAGCTCGAAGTCCTAAGGGCTGAGTCTAGTATTTTTAAATTAAAGATTGGTCGTTGCAAATGCTTTATGTGATTTCTGGGGTCCTGGGAAGGGTGATGAAATCCCCACCCAATCTGAATTGGTCAAAAGCCACTTAAAATCCGATTAAAGATATGCAAAACAGTAAATCACTTTCAATCAAATATTTTTTTTCTATGAATTTCAAAGTTTGCAAATTTTCTAATTAAAATTTTCCTTTTTCTGCTTACTCTTTATATGGAAATTTTGTAAAAAGATTTTCGATAAAAGATATGCAAAACAAAAAATATTACTTGCAATCAATTATTATTTTAAGCATAGCGCAACGAATCCTGCATAAGATTTGTTATTTGGAAGGGGGAAGATTTTTAAGCGCAAAGAAATCATGCAGGAGATTTTTCAGAAGAGATATCAGAGATTTGCAGAGGAGAAGATCAGAATACTAACATTTTTTTTTTTAACTGCGCTTCTGCCTTTTTTTAAATTTTTTCGCCCTGAATCGACCAGGCTGCGGCGGTTCCGCGGGCAGAAGGGGTGTACCGCGGAGGTTCGGCGGCCGGAATGGGGCCGCCGGCGCTCTTTTTTTTTTTTGCACCAGATCGCCGCGGTTGCCTTATAAACACGGTCCTCCAAAGTTCTTCTGTTCCTCAGTTGTTATGATCTTCTATTTGTTCAGATTTCATATTTTCTGTTTTGATCTCTGGAGATTTCCACATCCGAACTTGATTGTAGATCCTGCAAAATTCAAACAAAGGTACCCTTCACAAAATAACAAAATGATGAATTTTTATATTTTTTGTGATTTTTCAGATTTTTATAATTTTTTGAATTTTGATTAACCCGAAATTGCAAAAAGGAAATTACTACGCCATCCCCGGCAACGGCGCCATTTGATTGATCTCAAAAACTATCTATTACCGCAATCAAGAACGGCGTCGCTTTGCAGCTAGCCGGTGAGTACGAGTCGGTCCATAGGGATTTTGTGAATTTACTATTCGCTCAAACGAGTTAATTCTAATTGTGGTCGGATTGATTATTAAATCTAAAAACTAAATTAATCTATATCTAAATCTTGCTAGGATTAGGTCTAGGTTAAGTTTGGAAAGTCAATAAATCTCACCGCTTTCTATACCCATATGAAGATCTAATTAGGTGTTATGGTAATTATTAATAAAAGAGATTAGAACCATTTGGGAAGATGTTTCTTCTTCTAGGTTCTTGTCCTTCTTTTAGAAATCCTTACCCTAACCTCCATGGAAAACTATCACAACCGGGCCTTTATACTACGGTATCACCGCTACCTCGATGGATAGGGTGCCATAGGGAGCGGTATGTGCATGTATGCATAGAGTCCTATGAAAATATATGACGGGCAAGAAAGGGGATGAGAAATCTTTGTCTCTCAAACCTTCCCCAGATCTAACCCTAACAAGGAAGGAGACTACTCACTCATTAGGGAATTAAAATACATTTATCTAGGGCAGAGAATAAAAATTACCTAGGGCAAGAATTGAAATCTATTCTAGGGCAATTAAATAAATCTACTTACTTTGCAGATGGCTCTCTCCAAACATTTATGCAGGGTTGTCAGATCTGAATAGATGATATGAAAAGAGGCATCGATGCTCTCCAAAAGAATTCTAAATTTTATTCATAGAAAGAGGCATAGAGAGGCATGAAAAGAATACAATGATTTGGGCTTCTATTTATAGGAGATAGAAACCCTAGGTTACAATTGATTCGCATGTCTATATTTACCAAAATATCCTTAGGAAGACCTAGTCAAAGTAGACTTCCAAGCTTTGGTAAAATTTTAATTCTGGAAATTTTGGAACTGATTCTGGGCTTCTTGGCCTTTTTATTTCTTTGGATCTTTATTCAATTTGGCTTCTCTATTTCTTCCAAATCTCCAGTGAACAATTGCCGTGGACTTTTAACCGTTTGCTTTGTAATCTTGGATCTTGCGTTGCCTTGTACTGATCTTTTGTGTAGGCTTGATTAAGATCCTTCTATTTGTTGGTCAAAGTCCCTTTTCTGTGTCGCCTTTTGTCTTTTTCACTGTTTTCGCTCCAAGAACCTGTAACCTGTAATATGTAGCAGACATGCGTCAAAAGCACCAGTTTATTTGTAAAAAGAATAAGAATGGGAAATATAATAATACAATATTATGGTGTGAACAACATGACTGACAAGTTTCATAAGATGATAATTCGAATAGATTTAAATAATCATTCTTATGTAACTTAGCCAGTCGTGTCGCATTGATATGACCTAGTCTATAATGCTACAAGAAGGATTCGTTCATTTCTGAACTCTTCCTCTTACGTGTGTTTTGCACATTAAGAACTGTGGTTTGATTTAGAAGGTATATGCCATTATTTAACGAGCTTGATACAATCAACTTTTGATTCAGGAAGATGTTCGTAAGATTATTCTGTACTATAAAATTATATCCTTCTTTACTTAATAAAGAAACTGATATAAGATTACATATCAAGGTCGATATGTAATAGCATTCGTTCATAATCAATGTATTACCATTTGGTAATACAAGGTGATATTCGCCAACTGCTTTGGCTGCAACATTTGCACCATTCCCTCTCTTACGGCATGATCACCCATTCCCACTTCTCTACCTTTCTTTAGCCCATGCAATATATTGCATACGTGGGATCCCGATCCGGTATCTAATACCCAGGATGTAGAGTGAACTTAGAAACAGCTCTCGGTAACTAACACACCCGAAGAAGATGCATCAACATACTTATTTTTCGTTTGGGTGGCGTTTGATTCCGGATATTTCTCTATTTCCTACTCAGTCTTATAACAATTATAAGAAAGAACGGAACCAACGTTCTCCTGCTCAGTATAACAAGCGGGTTCGGTCAGTACAACCATATTATTATCTTGATTAAGGCCTGACATGGTCGCTACCTGGATAGAGAGAGAGAAGAAAACATTTTAGCGTATGCTCTTGCAAAATTAGATTGGTTATTTTCTTATCTGATCAGGATGGCTCCGACTGTTTTTATCAAATCATCCTTCAAACCCTAAAATTTAAGACTAGCTGGGATTAATTACACCTTACATGTTCGCCAATCTTTCAGCCATGCCAGTGTCGGTACTTTGAAGGAGGTTCCCTGTGCTTTCGCACGGACCTAATTAAATTAAACCTTGTTTTCCTAGAAGCATAACCCCGTTAAAACCTTTCTAGACACCTCCTTCATTGGCTAATTGTCATGTGTAAAACTCTCCCAGGAGTAACACTTACTCGCAGTGGGTATCGGGATCGAATTATCTCATAGAAGGTATGTAATCTCATTGCTAATTTCAACACTTGAAAATCCCTATAATATTTTTCCCCTAGCGTCCTATGACCTTGACAGAGGTCAACAAACCATAGTGCAGTAGTCAAGTTCAACCCGCCATTTCATGATTGAATCAAACCCACCCGCACGGCCCTTGACAGAGGTCAACAAGGTCGTACGACTACTCTAATCTAATCACATCACATGCTTTACATATAATCGCTAATCGGCTACCGCACACTATGCCTTGACAGAGGTCAACAAACGCAGCATGAATACTAAATTGTACTTATCTGAAATGACGGAGGGCTATGACAGGTTTTTAGAAAACTTTTTGCGTAATGAACTTGATATCATTGTAGAATCGAGTGATTTTGAAAAGGAGTGTTTTTGAGGCTTTTACTAGTTTCGCTAAAGTGGTCACTCCCGGTGAAGGGATCTCGGCTCTTTCCTTATCGAATAAGGTCCAAGATATTTCACAAATACCACCATGCAAAGGAAGAACTATAGAAGCAATCAAAAACAAAACCGAGTGAGTTGTAGCATCTGCTAGCTTTTGCTAAAGAGGTCACTCCAGGTGAAGGGATCTCGGCTCTTTCCTTATTGAATAAGGTGCTGGATATTCTACAAGGAATACTGATTGATCTCAAAAACTATCTATTAACCGCAATCAAGCACGGCGTCGCATGTGAGTACGGGTCGGTCCACAGGGATTTTGTGAATTTCCTAATCGCTCATATGAGTTAATTCCAAATGGTGTAAATGGATTAATTAAATCAAAAAAACTAAATTAATCTAGGGCAATTGAATTAAAGATCTAACTATCTAACTAGGGCATGGAATTAAATTTAATCTAGGGCAGAGAATGAAAAATTACCTAGTGCAAAAATTGAAATCTAAACTAAGGCAATTAAATAAATCTACTTACTTTACAGATGGCTCTCTCCAAACATTTACACTGGGTTGTCAGATCTAAATAGATGATATGAAAAGAGGTATCGATGCTCTCCAAAAGATTTCTAAGTTTTATTCATAAAAAGAGGCATGAGAGAGGCATAGCCTTTACAATGATTTAGAGTTCCTATTTATAGAGGATAGGAAACCCTAGGTTACAATTGATTCGCATGTCTACATTTACACAAATACCCATAGGAAGACCTAGTCAAAGTAGACTCCAAATTAGGGTAAAATTTCCAACTCATAAATTCTTGTGTAGCATCTGGTAATTTTGGGCTTTCTATTTATTTGGTTCTTTTCTTCATTTGGCTTCTAGATATTCTCCAGATCTTCCAGTGAATACTTGTAGTGGACTTTAACCGTTCGCTTTGTAATCTTGGACCTTGCGTTGCCTTGTACTGTTATTTTGTGTAGGCTTGATTAAGATCCTTCTATTTGTTGGTCAAAGTCCCTCTTTTGGATCATTTTCTATCTTTTTCACTGTTTTAGATCCAAGAACCTGCAACCTGTAGTATGTAGCAGACATTCGTCAAAAGCACATGTTTATTTATTAAACGAATAAGAATGGGGAATATAATAATACAATATTATGGTGTGAACAAATACCGCCAAACTTATCTTTTGCTTGTCCTCGAGCAAACTTAATTTTATTCTCTACAAAAAACCTAACCGCACTTTCGCAGGGAAACGCGATTGCACTGAGCGCGTGCAACAAGCCGTTAAACCTCTAGGTGTCCCTAGTAGGAGGAGTGTTGTCTCCTGAGGGTTTTCAGCGTATACTACCCACAAAATCCTATCAATTTGGCTCATTAACTTTAATTCTCCAATTAGGTTTTCTAACAAGGAATTCTATTATCGTCGACTCGTAAACTATCCATCCGTATTCTTCACACTTCCTCATTATTTAACTTAAGATTGTATATGTTCTGCAGACCTACTTAGCTTTCGGCATTTCTTATGTTTTATTTCTAGGGTTCCATCTCCACTTTGGAATTTTTATCAGCTCTACAAAAGATACAACTTCTATTCTTCATTCCTTTCTCTTATCTAAATCCTAATCACATACCCCTACGTGTGTGTATAAATAACCCCTATACTTGGAAATTCAAATCAAGCAAACATACTCTTGTCCGTTGTGCAAAGTACTTATTAATTAGTGAATTTTTAAATGAATTTTACTCACACATCCTTCATGCGACTGTTAATACTTCTTGAGGTACCAACAACCGATTACAAGATGCGTTTGCACTTTAAAGCATACTTCCTAGTCTTGTAACACCTAAGGCTTTTTAGCAGTGACTCCTAAACCAGTTGGTCTAAGGCACTAGGTGATGAAGCACCCTCGCTAAATATTTTTCTATTTTTGCAGCCTTAAGTAATTACAAAAACCGGTGTTCATTTTTTTTCTTTATTCACACTTGTATTTTTTTATTTTTCATCATACTAAAGACTTTAGACAAGAGCATTTCAAGGTCTCCTGTACTATTACAATTTTCAAGGTGCGTGTTTGTGCAAATTGTAGGGTATATATTTTCAGAATCTAGACTTAAGCTAGGAATTATTTTTCAAACTTATACTTTAATAAAAATATCAATACTTTTCCCTTATTTTAACTTAGCCCAAGAAGTGGACTCAAAATTTATCTATTTCTAAATAAACTACAAAGACATATACTTTCTACCGTTAAACCTTAAGGAAGGTTATTTTTAGGGTTTTTAATTTACTAAGTCTAAGATCAAATTGTTCCTAGCCAGTTAACCTATTTGTCAAACTAAAGTCAAAATAAGGCCAAAATTGAATACAATAATTTTTATAATTTTTGAAATTTTCAATTTTTATGGATTTTTAAAATAAGTTTGCGAATGCAAAAATATATATATGGATGCGAAGGAAGAAGACTTACCGAGCAAACCCCCAAACTTAAACTTGACAGTGTCCTCACTGTCATGCTACACCAAGTGGGTCAACATGTCGGCACTTCCCTGTTTATTTATTTATAATAAAATGGTTTTTTGTTAAAAGAAGAGAAAAACAAAAAATATATATACAACAAGGTTCCCCCCAAACTTAAGCAAGGCTTTACATAAGCCAAAGGTTAGCACCAACCATTCAACAATTCTATCGTGATAATGGTGGGGTTGGTGGAAGAATGGAGTGAAAAAGAAAGAAATGAGAAGCGCACGAGACCGTGTGGAGATAGAAACGGTGTACGGTCTCGGTGGAGGAGAATGGCGAAGGGAAAAAGGAAATGGTAGTGGCTCTACTTCTTGGAGTGGAGGTTGATTAATCACAAAATCCGTATCGTTTAAGAATGCGAGTTCGTCGTCGAAAATATCTTCGAAACTTTCATCGAAGGTCCAATTGAAAATTATCGAACTCAAAATATCGGATTGTGATTCATTAACACTCGGTATCGTTAAAGGAAGATTAGAAAAACCAAAGAAAGTTGGGATACGAACTTGAGGGTGGGGATGGAGTGTATAAATTAGCACAATTTGTAATGACTGATGTGTAAAAAGTGATTGTGCTAATCTATCAACCCGCGGAAAAATGAGATTAAATCCCTCAAGATTCATGAGCAAACATGGGTACGTCGAACTTGGTATTGCAGATGAAAGCGTAACGGTCTCTTGCAAGGTAGGAGCGAGGACGGAAGGAAGTGAGTGAGGAAGGGTATCAGTTAAAGATTCAGGAGGGTGCACACAATCAATGGAAGGGACATGATGAATTGGGAAATCCGACTCATCAAACAAAGCTGGTTCATCCTCAATAATTTCCTCAATATTCTCCTCAAAATTTTGCTTATCCATGCCATTATCATCAAAATCAAGACGCATATGAAGTTCGGGAGAAACATTTAATAACTCGGGATGATGAATTGGACATAAAATTTCAATCAAATCTACGGGTTCATCATCCAAAATATTCCCGGCGTCTATATCCTCAATCATGTGAAAATCAATTTTTTCTGACACCTCATCAAAAGCATGGATATTTATCAATTTAGGTTCTAGAGTGAAGGTGTAAAAGTCAAAAGGATTAGGTGTGGTTTCACTCGAAAGGGAATCTTCACAGTCTGGCAAATCAAGCACTACAAAGTCACACAACTCGTTTTTATTTTCAACTGGTGAACTATTTGGGACAATCGATGGAATACCGGAGTTGTGGGCTTCAACTGAGTATGGGTAGGTTTGATTTGGGAATGTGTAGAACTCACTCGCTCCTCTCAAATTCTCACTCTGTCCAAACGCCTCCTCATACATTGAAAAATTTGGAGCTAGTTGGAAACAAGGTACCGGTTCACTAGGTTGCATATGTGCGGCAATGGACGCATCCACATTCCTAACCATTTTGTTTGTTGCTGAAATATAATCTTGCAACGACTGTTCCAAACTAGACATGGGTGGCGAGGGGGTTTCGGTAAAAGATTCGAAATTGTTTGGATACGTGAAACTCCCAAAAGGCAGTGTAGAAACAGTGTCTAGTGACGGTGGGAAAGTCAGGTAGGACTGGTAGGAAGTGGATGGTTGGACAGGAGTAGGGTCAACGTGTGGATAAAATGGTGAATGGACTTGTTGATCCCTATGACTAGATTTGTGGAGAGGAGTGAAAGATCGGCTACGAGATTGTACAATGTGCTCAGCAATAGACATCGGCTTAGGAGTTACAACAGGACTCGAAAAAGTGGTATCAACGTACGAATGTGGTGAAGGTTGACATGGTTGACACAAAGTGGATTGCAACGTCGAACTGTTTCTCCTAGACGCTTCTATTTGATCTTTCAAAGAAATTTTAGGCATGGAGGGATCTTCCGTAAATTGACCGAAACAATTGACGTATGAGGCAAAGTTAGGTTCAGGATACTAAAGTTCGGCAAGAGATTTGTGATGTGGGGTACCCATGATAGAAGAAAGAGAAGAGAAAGAAAGTATGTGGTGCAAGGATTTCTTAGCGGGAAACTTTACAAGTTTTGTTAAAAAAAAATTTTCCTTTTTCCTTTTCTTTATATTTGGAAATTTTGCAAAAAGATTTTTTTGAAAAGAGACTTTGACACAAATGCGATCAACCACAAATGCACCATCAGACCTAGATCTAGGGTCACCTAGGTCAGCTAGACAGCTCCTAACCAAAGGGCTAGAAATAGGACCTCAAACCGCCTCTTCACCGCCAATTGCGGCCAGGTAAGTGCCTGGTAAGTGGGAGGCTCCCCGCTACAAGTAGCAGTCCTAATTAAGTTACCACTTGCCTTAGACACACTTGCCTAGACACCGCAAAGTCAGGTTAGGATAAACGGTCGATGCCTATAACTAGTCCTCTGTCCTATTGAGCTCGAAGTCCTTAGGGCTGAGTCTAGTATTTTTTAATTAAGAATGGTCAATGTAAATGCCTTATGTGATTTATGGGGTCCTGAGAAGGGTGATGAAATCCCCACCCAATCTGAATTAGTCAAAAGCCCCTTAAAATCCGATTAAAAATATGCAAAACAGTAAATCACTTACAATCAAAGATTTTTTTATTGCAATTTGAGAAAAGATATGCAAAACAGAAAAGATTTCTTGCAATCAATTTTTATTTTAAACGCGCGCAAAGAATCCTGCACAAGATTTGTTATTTGGAAGGGGGAATATTTTTTTAAGCGCAAAGAATCTTGCAGAAGATTTACAGAGGAGATATTGAGATTTACAGAGGAGAGAGAAAAAGCTTACAGGTTTATTTTTTATTTTTTGGCCGCGCTTCTGCCGCCAAAGTGGTACTACCGTCACGGTTCCGCGGCCGTTTTTTTTGGGTGATGATGTCACCAGGGCATGGCGGTTCCGCGGTCGGAGTAGTGGTACTGCGGCGGATCAGCGGTGGTTTGGGCGGTTCGAGTCCCGAGAAAAATTCTGCTCCTTTGTTATTGTAAATCTCTGTTGTTCAGATCTGCTGTTTTATGTTTTGATTTTTGGATTTTTTCAGATCCGAACTCGATTGTAGATCCTGGAAAATTCACACAAAAATACCCTTCAGAAAAATAAAAGATGATAAATTTTTATATTTTTGATTTTTCAGATATTATGATTTTTTAATTTTAGATTAACCCGAAATTGCAAAAAGAAAATAACACGCCATCTCCGGCAACGGCGCCATTTGATTGATCTCAAAAACTATCTATTAACCGCAATCATGCACGGTGTCGCATGTAGCTAGCCGGTGAGTACGGGTCGGTCCATAGGGATTTCGTGAATTTCCTAATCGCTCTTACGAGTTAATTCCAAACGGTGTGAATGGATTAATGAAATAAAAATAAATAAATTAATCTAGGGCAATTGAATTAAAGATCTAACTATCTAACTAGGGCAAGGAATTAAATTTAATCTAGGGCAGAGAATGAAAAATTACCTAGGGCAAAAATTGAAATCTAAACTAGGGCAATTAAATAAATCTACTTACTTTACAGATGGCCCTCTCCAAAAATTTACACTGGATTGTCAGATCTGAATAGATGATATGAAAAGAGGCATCGATGCTCTCCAAAAGATTTCTAAGTTTTATTCATAAAAAGAGGCATGAGGGAGGCATAGCCTTTACAATGATTTAGAGTTCCTATTTAAAGAGGATAGGAAACCCTAGGTTACAATTGATTCGCATGTCTACATTTACACAAATACCCATAGGAAGACCTAGTCAAAGTAGACTCCAAATTATGGTAAAATTTCCAACTCATAAATTCTTGTGTAGCATCTGGTAATTTTGGGCTTTCTATTTATTTGGTTCTTTTCTTCATTTGGCTTCTAAATATTCTCCAGATCTTCCAGTGAATACTTGTAGTGGACTTTAACCGTTCGCTTTGTAATCTTAGACCTTGCGTTGCCTTGTACTGTTATTTTGTGTAGGCTTGATTAAGATCCTTCCATTTGTTGGTCAAAGTCCCTCTTTTGCATCATTTTCTATCTTTTTCACTGTTTTAGATCCAAGAACCTGCAACCTGTAATATGTAGCAGACATTCGTCAAAAACACCTGTTTATTTATTAAACGAATAAGAATGGGGAATATAATAATACAATATTATGGTGTGAACAAATACCGCTATGGAAAGCAAAAACTAGAGCTATCCTTTTTGAAAATTTGATTCTACAACATCTTTTAGGTTTCTTTTCTTTCATTAATCTCATTAATAACGTCCCATCATTTATGCTTCCTAAGCATCACAGAAGAAACGGAAATATAACGTACGCTTATGCCATATACATTTGCCACAGTGTCCCTTTTATGCACCGTTTGGTTACTTAACTAACGGCATAGCGGTGCGGGACTAGCACGGGTGCAAAACATAAGCAACGTTTATTATATATCATATATATAATAATAAAGCATTCTTCTTACGTATATAAGGTGATCACATCACAGAATATCAGCAGCAGAAGATAATTTATAAAATATTGGATATACTAGGAATTCCGTATTTTAAATTAAACCAGAATAAAACACGGATTCCACGGTCGCGATGAATAGCCAAACCCATATACCTAGACCCCTACGAGAGCGTCAAGCAACCCTACCAATTCTAGAATTAGGAGACCTGGTCTCGACTCCTCGAGATGGTCTCCAACTAGACTCTAGAACCCGGTTGCTTGTGCTCCCTACCTTGGGTCTATCCAAATGCGGAAAAGTTAATAATATACAACAATGGTGACATCATCCTCAACCCGGTAGTGCCCCAATAAAAGAATATTACATACAAGTTTTTACTTAAACGAAAATGAAAAACTCTCATCTCACATAAAATCCCCGGCTATTCAAAATACGACGATCCAATATAATATATCACAGCAATACATAACATCACATGTCATCAACGTAAGTAAATATGCGTATACTAATTGTGGTTGACATATAGCAACGAAACCGGCGATACACCACATATTACACTTACGGTCGCAGAAAAGAAAATGTCAAATTACAACATTTGGAATCCACAATCACCTTTGACATCATAAACCCGAAATATCATATACCTCGGATTTCATGCCTAACAATATGAATTCCAAATATTGTATCACATTCCATAAAAAGCAAGACGATGTTAAACATTACGATCGAATCAACAAACACCTAAAATTTCAAAAAGAGCTCAATAATTGAGCGTAGTTTAAAAATACTTAGTACATGCCACAGTACCTATGGACCAGCCGTAGAAGGGTCAACCCTTGCCTCAACGATGGCACCGTGGAACTACCGCAAACCTTAGGATTTGGCGGCGTTCTTACGGTCAAAGAATCGAGTTAGGGTTTCCTTCTTCTAAAGGTTGCATTGAATTACTTGCATGATTTTTGAATATTTTTTAACTTGGAAAAAATCCAACACTTGGAAAATTTTCCGTCGAGGGAAAAATTGGGTTATTGATATCCGTTCGAACTTTTTAACGCCGTCTAAATAACCCGAAACATTGTTAGAATTACGACAACGAAACACTCTGAATTGCCTTTATAGAAAAATAACATCTCATGAAATTTTAGAAAAAACAAGCAACACTTGAAACACCAAAACCCAGAGACTGGAACACCAAGAAAATTTCAAGCCCAAACACAAAGGAACCGGGCTGCTCAGATTTTTGCTTAATGTGGCCGGCCAAAATCCGACCGTATTGCTTCAATTTTCTGTGGTGTTCATATTATATCACATACAACATTCTGCAGTTGCTTAGAAAAATTTTAGAGCCCATTTAAAAATCGAAAGAAACTTCATTTCAATGTTTCAAGTTACGGAGTAGTTTCGGTATCGTAATCTAACAAATATCGTCTAATTCTCTAGCTTGGCTCTGATACCACTGTAGGGTTACTTAGCACGACAGCAAGGTTTCGGGAGGCATCGTCCATGCCATTTTCAAAAAATTGCCATGCTACTTAACCCTAACCCTAGAATCTTAACTTGAGAATTAGACAATACGATATGTAAAAAACATTACTTCTAAGTGAATATGGAATACGACCTTTGTAGACTGGTCCTTCACTTCAAATGCTCCATGTAGAAGTCCCTTCACTCCAAGTAGTGGTGATTCGGACTCTCCGTAGGCTCCACTAGTCGAAATGAACGAGCTTGCACAGTGATCTTCGAGGCCGAAGATGATCTACTTTGAGGAGACACCAACTCAAGCTACCTCTTCACTAATTAGGGATTAGTGAAGCTAACACCCTAAACTAAATGGCTAATCTTGTAGAGGATGATGAAGTAGAAATTTTGCTCACGTTAGGATTCTTTTTCTCACTCTATTTCTTTTCCTCACCAAAACCTAGAAAGATTTCTCTTGTTGAAGATGAAGATGAAGAGAATAATAGATGAGAGAGTGAATGGCAACCATGGATAAAAAAATATTTCATATAACCCTTGTAGAGACATAACCATGCCTAAAGATTAAGTTTATGTTAATAAATATGTAATGCAAGACAAATTTAATGGACTATATCAAGGGTTTCTACAAGCTTCCAAAACTTGCAACCATGCTTAATTCCCACCAATTTATATTTTCATTAAATAAATAAAACCCTAATAATCTAATGGCATGATATAAGTCTCATACACCCATGTTGTGTGTATCATCAAGCATGACACAAAAAAGAAAACACAAATAATAAATATCACATATATATTAAGTGTGCACTTGTGAGAAAAAGAAATGCACAAGTGAGCAAATGTTAATTAATGTATATTAATATATCAAATATATAATTATAAATTAAATTATCAAATCAACACTTGATTAAATAATCCGGCTATATCACATACAACCGACTAATATTATATGTATCCATTTATCGAATCAACACTTGACTCGTTAACCCGGTTATATCATATATAACCGACCGATATCACATACCGCGAGAATAGAAAACAGTATCACATACTCGTATTATTCTCGGTCCCGCACATATCACATATGTGCTCCTACTTCATTTTTTCTGAGCCAGCAAATTTCTTTGTAGGACTCTAAAGACTCATCAATACACCGGCAGTAGGTGATGATCATATCAAGCACCCATAAGCCGTCAGCGGTACTAGCTGGACGTAACGGCTACCCGGGTATTGAGAGATCAAAAGATCAACAAGAAAGCCTGGTCATACTCCTGTAAAGCCTGTCAGTAACACTACCATATAGTCCGGTCTTTTCGTCTGATATGTCGCATATCCAGTCTAGGGGTGGTAAACGTTAGACCCCAGTAACCGATAAGTTGTGCCGATATGAGGCTCATAACGGGTCAAGTAAATACTGATAACAATTACCAGTAGAGCCAATCGAGCAAAACACAACATCAACCCCCAATACCGGGAGAGACGAAACCCCTCTTATCGCTCATTGCCACCATATGATTGGGGACTGTACCCAAAAGCCACCGTTATGCACGTTCTCTTGAACGTAGTAAGGTGGAAATTAAAGCACAGTGGGAATCACACAAGACTATATGACGATCTCTGGTTGTAACGTTTCTGAAATCGTTATGCGTATTTTTCCGTTTTAGAGTAAAATAATCGGTATTTTCTGTTTTAACCCGATAGTGATCCAACTTCTGTATAGACTTGTTTGCAACAAGGTTTTACTGGAATGAAGCTAGTTTGCGGGTTTTAGTGGTCATTTGGAAGTTTTGGTTCACTTTGATTTTTTTCCTAAATAAATTATTATTTTAAATTGTTAATTATGCACTTAATTAGTGATAATTACAATTTTGGCTTAGGTTAATTACTTCTAGTGTGAATCTATGCAAATCTAATCACTAGTTTTAGATGAATCCATCTTTGCAAAATATCTAGATATTTGTGGTTAAAGAAAATTATTTTTAAAGGAAAAGAAGGTGGTGGCTTTGGATAATTGTGTATTAATTAGCTTTTATCTTTGTTTTACACTATATATTTCTACACAATTCCACAAACTCCCACCTCCACCTAGCTTGGCCAAACCCTACCCTATTTCTGCCCTCACTTTTCCTTGCTTCATTTTCATCATTCCTGTAGGGTTACAAGGCACACTCAAGAGGTTCCACAAGGCATCAACCATGCCAAATTCAAAAATTTAGGTGCCGAGAAACCCTAATATAGATCGTTAACTAGAGGATAGGCAAAACTCTAAGCTAGCAAACAACTTTACAAACAAGTGAAAGGGATTACAACCTTTGTAGATCCGGTCCTCCACTTCTTTAGCTCCGTGTTGACGTCCCTCCGCTGCGATCATCGGAATCCCGGACTCTAGTGATGGTTTCGTCGGAGAAATAATCGGGCTAGGTCGTTGACTTCGATGTCGAAGATGATCTACGTCGAGGCGACTCAAACTCAAGCTCCATCTTCACTTGGTCATGAACCTTATGAAGAAAACACCCTATACAACATAGCAAGTGATAGAGGATGAAGAAATAGGAAGTGGGTTCACTTTGGATTTGGATTTCTCACTTGATTTCAACACTTAAAATTTTCTATCATGCTTTCTTCACTTCATGAAGAAGAAGAAGAAGAAGAAGAAAAGAAAAATGAATTATCTAAATAAAAAAAATTCAACTGAAGTCTATCATATTCCAACCATGGGAGAGTTTAACATTTGTAGAGACTAAACCCTAGTTTAAGTTAATGGTTAGGTTAGTAAAAGTGTCATGCAAAACAAAATGTTGGACTTTGTCAAAGATGCTTGAAAGCTTCATGAAGCTTCAAGTAAAGACAATGAGAGCCACCATTTTATTTCACAAAAATAAACAAAAACCCTAAACCATTAACTAAACATGGTGTAGGTCATACACACACCCAAATTTGCATGTATCTTCAAACATGATACAATCTAGTGCACAAAAATATATCACATATACAACTTGTGCACATCAAGTGAGAAAATCAATCTTAAGTGAACCAATACTAGTTAATGTAAAGTAATATATCAAATATATAATTATACATTAAATCATTAAATCAATACTTGATTTAACGATCCGGTCATATCGCATATAACCGACTAATATAAAGTGTATCAATATATCGAATCAACACTTGATTCGGTAACCCGGCTATATCACATATAACCGACCGATGATACAAATCGCGAGAATAGTGTAAGTCCACTTTGCTCACCCCGGTTCTTACGGGGAGGCGGAAATGGCGAAAAACAATAATTTTCGCTCAAGGCAACATGGACTCAAAAGCAAGGATCTTGGCTAAACTAGAAAATAGTAAACTACTAGAGGTTTTAACTATTATGCTGTAGAAAGTATACCTCACGGAATCGGTTCTTCGGGTCTTCATTCCGCTGTCCCGCTCGTCCATCCAAGCTCCATGCGTCGATCCGGACCTTGGGCACCTCCGCGGCCTTCTTGAGTCGAAGACGATCCTCCTGAGAGATGTACACCGAGCTCCACCTCGAGCCGAGGCAACTAGGGCAAAGAGATTGCTAATCAAGAAGCCCTAGGATGTGTAGAGGAGATGTATGGATGTGTTTGTCTTTGTGGGATCTTTTTCTCTCAACATATGAGATCAAAAGATGAGATCAAGAGGAGGAAGAAGAAGGAGAAAGTTAGCAATCATGGAGCTTTTCTTTTTCTTCTCACTTCAAGAGAGAGAATGAGAAGAGAATAATGAAAAGATTAACCCAAATGAAATGAACCGTGGTTGCAATAGTACACCCAAAACCATCATTACTAATCCTATCATGATAAAGTTGATGCTACATTGAATTGACCATTATCATAACTCAAGAATTAAAAAGAAAAGAAAAGAAGAGTGTAGATCTCTCTTGAAGGTCAACGGTCAACTCGGTCAACGGGTCAACAAAGTCAAGAGAGATCTAAGTGGTCAAATGGTCAATGCAATTAGCCATCACTAATCTATCACTAAAAGGATTAGTAAACAATGTTTCCGGCTCATAATGGTTTCGACCAAACGTATTGTCAAAACCCTAATGAGTGTGCCACATTACGGTTTTGGCCGAACCAACTGCCAAAACCCTAATGGGGCACATCCTCCTTTATCGCTCCTCAAAACTGTGCATACGCACCCGCATCCGCATTCCGTAGAATGCGAATGCACAGAAGACAAATCAAATCCATCTGTGCAATACCAGGATCTGGCTTAAACTAAAGCCCACTAGTATTGCCTGCCCAAACAGCAAACGCACACAAGTGCACATAAGTGATCGTAGCCCTGCCGTAAAACCATACGGCCTCTACATGTTTCGCTCAGTCGAGGGAAACTCTCTGTGTGGGACTCTAAAGACTCAACACTACGCTGGCAGTGGGTTTAACCATAGACCGCAAGCGGCACTAGCTGTACGTAACGGTCCCCAGGTAGATGTCGATAAGAAGGCCGATGAGGTAAACCCATCCGAAATCCTACTGAGCCTGTATGTGACAATCTTTGTACAGTCCGGTCTGTTCGTCTGATACATCGCATGGCAGGCCTAGGGGGCGGTGAACGTCAGTCCCCTAGTAGCGGTATAAGTCGTGTCGGAGTGTAGCCCAGAACACCCTGAGATAACATCGGAAACCTACCAGTATATCTCGCTTGCCCTGGACAGGGACTAATCGTGTAATGGATCTCCTAGACACAGCGCGATATTAACCCCCAATACCGGGAGAGACGAATCCTGTCTAACCGTCACTGCCTCCAAGTATTTCGGGACTGCACCCAACTACTACCTGTTTGCACGACTCCTTTGAGCCGTGGTAGGGTAGTAATCTAAGTACAGTGGGAACACACTCGAGGCGAAGTGACAGTGTCAAGTCAGCGGACTAAGCTGTATTCATGTCACATGGGAACTGATAACTGACGATAGGTATAATACTGTTAGTGTATATGCCCTAGAGTCCATTACTGTATCATACTAGTATGTATATTACTTGATGGAAGGTTGGGATATTCACAGTTGTATATACAATCTTTCTCGAAATGGTAGTATGCTACTTGGTTTGTCTCTGCTTTAATATGTGCATGTGTTTCTTTTAGCATATCGCTTATATACATATTAGTAGAGCCCTTAGGATCTTTGCTTGATTACCAGCGTTGTGATAGTGCTCACACTCGTGGGGGCTGGGTAATCCATAAGCACATCCTTATACAGGTCCCTAGTCGTTGGACTATAGAGACAGGGCATCGATACTCCAGAGTAGACTAGCGTTTGCACTTCTCATCCCAGCGTGAGAGACGGTCTGTCCCACAGCCGTCAATACGTCGTACTTGGGATAGTTTGCGGGTGCTCGTTAGGTTACGAGTACAGTGGACAGGACTCGTCGGGGACTGTTGGTTGTTATTGTACCTATCGTCAGTTATCAGTTCCCAGATGACATGGGTACAGCTTAGTCCGCTGACTTGAGACTGTCACTTCGCCTCGAGTGTGTTCCCTCTGTACTTTGATTACTACCCTACCACGGCTCAAAGGAGTCATGCAAACAGGTAGTAGTTGGGTGCAGTCCCGAAGCACTTGGAGGCAGTGACGGTTAGACAGGATTCGTCTCTCCCGGTATTAGTGGTTGACATCGCGCTGTGTCTAGGAGAGCCATTACACGAGTAGTCCCTGGCTAGGGCAAGCGAGATATACTGGTAGGTTTCTAGTGTTATCTCCGGGTGTTCTGGGCTACACTCCGACACGGCTTATACCGCTATTAGGGGACCGACGTTCACCGCCCCCTAGGCCCGCCATACGACGTATCAGACGAACAGACCGGACTGTACGGAGACTGTCACATACTGGCTCAGTAGGTGTTCAGATGGGTTCACCTCGTCAGTCTTCTTATAGGCATCTACCTGGGGACCGTTACGTACAGCTAGTGCCGCTTGCGGTCTGTGGTTAAACCCACTGCCAGCGTAGTGTCGAGTCTTTAGAGTCCCACACAGAGAGCTATTCGCCTTTAGGCAAAATGAGTAGAGGTCGCATGGTTTTGCAACAGGGTTCGTTCACATCCGCGCACTTGTGCACGTTTGCTGTCCGGACAGCTTATACTGGCGGGCTTTGGTTTAAGCCAGATCCTAGTATATGATTTGGGATTGGTTTTATCTCTTTGTATTCGTGTTCCTCGGATCACGAATACGGGTGCGTATGCACAGTTGATTGAGAAAGAGGGAGAGGACTTTGATTAGGGTTAATGACCATTGTCATTTTGCTAACCCTAATGCTTATGTGTGTATTATGGTTAATTGAAATTAGTTTAATATAATTGTGCATGGTTAGGGTTGTTGACCATTTGACATTCTTGACTTGTTGACCTAGGTTGACAATTTGACCATCGTCATTTCATTTGAAAGATGCTCTTTGATCCGTGCAATTTGCATTAAAAATGAAATGATAATGGTCATGTCTTGATTAAGCCATGACAATTATCTCTCTAATTTTCAATTTACAATAATTCACACATATATGTGAGAATGCTTCATTATTCTCTCATTCTATCATATACTTTCTCTCTCTTGTTCTTCCTCTCCCTCAAGATCTCCTCTCTCATGTGTTGAGAAACACTTGAGCTTGAGAAAAACCTCTTCTTGATTATCTCTACTCTCATCTAAGGTACTAGGATTAGCACTTCTAGCACTTTAGTTGCTTTTAGCTTGGAGTTGAAGCCAAAGGTTGAGGCTCTCGGGTGGATCCTTCTTCGACTCAAGAAGACGACAAGGAGATCACTTCCGTTCACTACAAAGAGCAAGGAGAGAAGGACATAAAGCCCAAGGTATAACCTTTCTTCCGTGTAGCTAATTTCTAGTTAGCTTTAGTTAGTTTTTGTTTAGCAATGATCCTTCTTTTGTTAGTCCATGTTGCCTAGCTTGATAAAAATCCGATTTTTATTCCGTTTTCCGCCTCCCCGCAAGCACCGCGGTGGGCAACGTGGACTTACAGTGGTATCAGAGCCTACCTAAACATAAACTAGCTAGATAGTAAAGTGTATGGAAGTTTGATCGGAAAAATCGCAAAACCAAAACATGAAAACCCTAACATTCTGTTGAAATTTTTTCTGCTCTAAAAATAAAAAATCATACTTCAAAAATAGTCTCAGGGTTTTGTGAAGAAACACACCAAATACGGTCAAGTGAACAGTTCAAAGCGCGGCGGTTCCGTGGCAAAAGCATGCCTATTGCCGCGGAACCGCCGCCGTTTTGACTCTTCTCTGGATCGAGTTTGGAGCAGTGTTCTTCTGACATGGTTTTTGGATTTTTAAGATGGTTTATTTGTGCCCAGGTTTTCCAGAAAAGAAATTTGTTTTTGGGGGCCTATAAATCCTTATTTTTGATCGAACTTCACTACACTTTGACTATTGGGTTATATCTGTGATGATAATATGTATTGAACGTCTGCTAATCGCTATACGTCGATTAGTGGGGGTTATACATATCTGTGATCTTTGTTTGTTGATGGTATGTGTATACGAATGCGTTGGATTGTCGCGGGTGAATAACCGGGGTGGATGTGAGATGAGTGTTTCTTTTTCTTTCATTCATGTAATGTGTAAATTGATGTATTATTATTTGTTTGGCCGCAAAACCGGGTCGGGGTTGTAGCCGTCATTGTATAATTCTTTTTACTGTTTTTGCTCCTAGGATAAACCCATGGAGGGGGTGCACAAACTACCGGGTATCTCAAAGTGCTGAGTGGCCTACTCACGGTGTTGAGGGAGGTTGCTTCGCTTCGGGTACTTGGCGGGTAGTTTGCCGCACCCGTAGGGGTCTTGGGTGGGGTATTGGCTATTCACCGCGACCGTGTAATCCGCTTTTCGTTGTAGGCTCGAACGGATTGCGGATTCCTAGTATATCCAATGTATTCATCTGTGATCTGTAATGTCTATCATTGCTATATATCTATATACTATAACTATTTAGGCGTTGCATTTGTTTTACAGCCGCGCTAGCCCAGCCCCCGCTCTGTCGTTAGTTAAGTAACCTAACGGGTGATGACGGGGCCCCGTGGCGAATGCGAATGGCATAAGCGTACTTTAAATGGATTTTCTCACTTCGTTGTACAAGTTGTATATGTGATATACTTTTTGTACAAATGTTTGAATCATGTTTGATGATACATGCTTATTTGGTTAAGTGTATAGAATTAAACCATGGTTAACTTAATGATTAGGGTTTCGCTTTTTCATTTAATTTTTTGTTTATTCCTTTTGGATATTAATAAAAGCATAAAAAGAAAAGGCAAATGGTTTCTTTATTTTAATTACTTTCATGAAGCTTTTTGAAGCTTCATGAAGCTTTGACCAAGTGACCATTTTTGTCTTGTTCTTTTAACCCTAACCATTCATATAACCTTAGTTAGTTCTCTACACTTGACCATGGTTTGTGATATGATAAGTATTATTTTCTTTTAACTTATCATTAGAATTATCATCTTCTTCATCTTCTTCTTCCATGAAGAAAGCTTGCTACTCCAATGGCAAGTGATGAAAACTAGTGAGAAATCCAAAACTAAAGTCTACCCGCTTCCTATTTCTTCATCCTCTACCTCTTGCCAAGTAGTAGAGTGTGTTTCCTTCACAAGTTTTCATGGCTTGGTGAAGGTGGAGCTTGATCTAGCGATGCCTCGACGTAGATCATCTTCGGCATGGACATCGACGACCTAGCTCGCCATTTCTCCGATGAAGCCGACGCTAGAGCCCGGGAATTCATTTGGACAGCAAGGGGACTTCGTTGCGGAGCTATGGAGGTGGAGCACCGGATCTACAAAGGTCGTATTTCCGTTTCCTTTTAGTTAAGATGTTAACTAGTTTTGTTTCGCCTAGTTTTCTAGCCAACGATCCGTAGTCGGGTTTCTCGGCACCGTTAAAATTAGAAATTGGCATGGTTGATGCCTTGTGTGACCTCATTAGGGTGCCTAGGAACCCTACAGTGGTATCAGAGCTACTAGGCATTGGATGTCGACCTATGGGGGGTTCTCACTGTGTGACAGTGTGGCGAAGCATAGGCTCTTACCCCCAGGGTGTCCCGAGACCGGAAGGTGTTCCGGCGGGTTGTAGTCCTCGCGAGGGGGCATGCGTAAAAAGTAGCGGCTGAGGGACCCGTTGGTGCCACGGCAACCCCATTGGATGGGGTGGTTGCCTGACCTACAGTGGTATCAGAGCCTAGCTAGAGCCTTAGGCGAAGTCCCGACGGAATTTGAAGTCCGATCGACCCGAAACCCAAACCCTTAACATGCTCTCTGGACATTTCTGTAAAATGTGGATTTTTTGGAATTAAAAATATGCAGAGAAATGTGCAGGAAATTCTAAGAAAAACTGGAGAAAACGACAACCTAATTCAACAGTACGGCCGCGGAACCGCGGCGTTGACCCCCCTTTTTCGGCGGTTCCGCGGCCGTCTGTGATGATTAGGATGTGTGTTTTCTTCAGTTGTTTCTGTTGGTGTTTCTTGTGTGTTCTGGATGTTTTTAATATTTATTCCAGAGTTGTATTTTCTGGGTTGTATTGGGGACTCGGTGTTTTCGATCGGACTGTCTATTTTTTGTCGGTGTGCTTTTCCGGGTATTTTTAGAATATGTTAAAAAGTTCGACCGGATATAAATACCCAATTTTTCCCCTGTCGGGAAATTTCCAAGTGTTGGATTTTTCCGTAGTTTAACGACGTTCTAAGTAGTGCAAGTAACGCGATAGACCCTCTAGAAGAAAACAAACCTTAACTCGATTATGTGACCGTCTTGAACTGCCCTTTGAACCTTCGGGTTTGGGGCAGTACGGCGTGCCACATGTGAGGCGTTGGCTTGACCCTTCTACGGCTGGACCGTTGGTACTGAGGCACGAACTGAATGTTGTTAGACTTATTTAATGTGTTGACGTGTTTCGGGAAAACTTGGGTGTTCGATTGTTCGATCGGAAAGTTTAACATTTTCTATTTATCCGGAATGTGATACAATAATTGGAATTCACAAGAAGTTATGAGATAACTGAATGAATGTTATAAACATAGCAGTTTAGTCTCACTTGATCGGTTGCCACGGAATTTTGATGTGATCAAAAGTCCGTCGCAATCACGTAGCGTACGCGGATACTCACCGGGTAAACTTAATAGACAGCCTCACTCTATAGCCCCGACCAAGTGACTGTAGGAGAACCCCGTCGCTGAAAGCATCCGTTCGGGTGCTCGCGGTAGCGGTGTTCCGCCTTGGTGCACTTCGTCGAAGGTATCGGGGGTGCGGCCGTCTACTGAAGTTTGCGACGAGCATTCGATCAGGATGTCGGGAATCTTGTTGAATTGCCCGACTTAATATTGAAAAGTGTTTTCGATTTTGAGACTAAAATGCGGGGTTTATAATTGTTAGGCATGCGATGTCTAAGTAATTCATTTGGTCAGGCATGCGATATCTGAGGTGGTTGTGGATTCCAACTGTTGTAGTTTTACACTTTCTTTTCTGTGACCGTAAGTGTAATATGTGATATCGCCGGTTTCTTTGCTATATGTCAACGACAATTGGGATGCGCATATTTACTTACGTTGATGACATGTGATGTTATGTGTTGCTGGTTATGTTATATTGGATCGTCATGTTTGAATAGCCGGGGGTTTTTGTGTGAGATGAGTGTTTTTCATTTTCATTCATGTAAAAACTTGTATGTAATATTCTTTTATTGGGGCGCTTCCAGGTTGCGGAAGTTGTCACCCTTTGTATATTATTTACTTTTCCGCACAAGGATAGACCCAAGGAGGAGGGCACAAGTAACCGGGTTCTGGAGTCCGGTGGGAGACCAACTCGAGGAGTCGAGTCCGGGTCTCCTAACAACAGAATTTGTAGGGTTGCTTGCCGCTCTCGTAGGAGTCTAGGGGTGTGGGTTTGGCTATTCATCGCGACCGTGGAATCCGTGTTTTATACTGACTCGTATTGAAAACACGGACGTCCTAGTATATCCAATATTTCATATGATTCTTCTGCTGCGATATCTGTGATGTTCTGTGATAGATACTTGTATACAGTATATATGATATATTATATATAGACGTTACTTATGTTTTACACCCGTGCTAGCCCTGCCCCGCTCTGCCGTTAGTTACCTAACCTAACGGTGCACGCGGGGACATCGAGGCGAATGCGGATGGCATAAGTGTACGTCGTATTTATCTGTGATGTTTAGGTACTTAAATGATGGGACTTCATTAATGAGATTAATGAAATAAAAGAAACCTAAGATGTTGTAGAATCGAATTTCAAAATAAAACAGGTAGCTACAGTTCTTGCTTTGCATTGCGGTATATATGATATATCCTGCACCTTATTCGATGAGGAAAGGACCGAGATCCCTTCACCGGGAGTGACTCCTTTAGCAATAACTGGCAGATGCTACACACTCGGTTTGTCTTTTGATTGCTTTTAAGAGTTTTTGCTTTGCACAGTGATATATATGATATATCCCGCACCTCATTCGACGAGGAAAGGACCGACGATCCCTTCACCGGGAGTGACTCCTTTAGCAAAACCAGAAAAGCCTCAAAAACACTCCATTTCAAAATTCATTCGATCCTACAACGATATCAAGTTCATTACGCAATAGGTTTTCAGAAAAACCTGTCGTAGCCCTCCGTCATTTCAGATAAGTCCTATTTAGTATTCGTGCTACGTTTGTTGACCTCCGTCAAGGCGTAGTGTGCGGTAGCTAACTAGTATTTATCTGTTTATGCATATGATGCAGATTGAGTTAGGGTAGTCGTGCGGCCTTGTTGACCTCCGTCAAGGGTCGTGCGGGTGGGTTTAATTCGATCAAGAAATGACGGGTTGAACTTGACTAGTAGCCTATGGTTTGTTGACCTCCGTCAAGGTCATAGGGTGCTAGGGGCAAAATATTATCGGGAGTTTCAAGTGTTGAAATTTGCAATGAGATTGCATACCTTCTATGAGATAGTTGGATCCCGATACCCGCTGCGAGTAAGTGTTACTCCTGGGAGAGTTTTATACATTACAATTAGCCGATCAAGTAGGTGTCTAGAAAGGTGTCAACGGGGTTACGCCTCTGGGAAAATGAGGTTTACATTAATTAGGTTCGTGCGAAAGCACGGGGGACCTCCCTCAAAGTACCGACACTGGCCTGGCTGAAAGATTGGCGAACTTGTAGTGTGTAATTAATCCCGGCTAGTCTTTCCTTTTAGGGTTTGAAGGAAGATTTGATAAAAAGCAGTGGGAGCCATCCTGATTAGATAAAATAATAACCAATCTATTCTTGCTAGAGCGCACGCTGAGTGTTTTCTTCTCTCTCTCTCCTGGTAGCGACCATATCACGCCTTAATCAAGATAATAATACGGATAATTGACCGAACCCGCTTATTATACTGAGCTGGGGAACGTTGGTCCCGCTCCAACTTATAAATGTTATAAGACAGAGCAGGAAATTGGGGAATACCAGATTTCCCGTGCCGTCCAAACGAAGAGAGTGCATGTTGATGCATCATCTTCGGGTGTGTTCATTACAAAGAACTGTTTCTCAGTATCCTCCGCATCCTGGGTATATGATACCGGATCAGGATCCCAGATATGTAACATATTACATAGGGATACAAAAAGGTAGAAAAACTGAAAACGGGTGATAAGTTTCATGAGACAGAAAACGGGGCAAGAGTTGCAGCCAGGTCTGTCGGTCACTGTCACCCTGTATTACGATACATTGATTCTGAACGAATGTTATTAGATACCGAACCTGATATACAAAATCATATCAGTCTCTTTATTAGTAAAGAAATGGTAAAATTTTGTATTGTTGGATAATGTTTTGAAAATTTCCTATACCAAAAGTTGATCGGTTCAGGCACGTTATCTAAAAGCGTTGATGTTCTAAATCAAACTACAGTTCTTAGTATACAGAACACACACAAGAGGAATAGTTCAGAAATGAACGAATCCTTCTTGAGGTATTGTAGACTAGGTCATATCAATGCGACCCGACTAGCTGAAGTTACATATAGATGCATATTTAAATCAGTTTGAATTTACATCTTGTGAAACTCGCCAGTCATGTCACAAAGATAAGATGACCATAGCTCCGTTTATTGGAAACAGAGAAAGAGTTAGTGAACTCTTGGGATGATACATTTTGATGTATGTAGGTCCCCTGTCTACACATACCAGGACTGGTTCTTTATACTTCATTATATTCTCTGATAATCTCTCAAGATTCAGACATATGTTCCTGTTGAAACACAAGTCCGAACCTTTTGAGATATTCACGGAATATAAGTTAGAAGTAGAGAACCAAAATACGGGTATAAGTATTATGTCCTATGATGAGTTCAAGGAGGAGAATACTTGTGCATGGAATTCATGGACTATTCTAAAGGAGAATGAGATTCTCTCTCAGCATTACTCCTCTGTATACACCATAGCATGATGGTATATCGGGGCGGAGCAGATACACCTTATATGATAAGGTGTGCTCTATGATGAGTACTACTGAGTCACCTATTTCCTTTAGGGAGTTATGCGCTTGAGAAGCTGCATACCTATTGAATAGGGTTCGAATCAAATCAGTTGCCTACCACTTCATATTTGATATGATAAGGGAAGAGCCCATCTCTCAAGTTAGTTGAGATTTGGGGTTGTCCAGCCTATGTCTGAAAAGCAAAATCCGGAAAAGCTCGAGGCAAGATCTGTTATGTACAACTGGAAAGGTTCCAGCTATACAAACAACAGCAGATGATTTGGTAGAACCAAAGGATTCAGTAGATTCCAACGAACCTCAGCCTCTCCGCCGATCTAGTAGGGTTCCTCACCCACCTGAGAGATACTTCGGTTTCTCTATGACAGTGGGAGCGAGGATTGCATCATGAGATGATGACCCAACTAGTTTCGAGCAGGCCATCGAGAGTGAAGACTCTGTAAGAATGGCTGGATGCTTAGTGATCTGAGATGGAATCCTTATACACCAACAAAGTATGGACTTTGGTTGCTATATCTGAAGGTTAAATCCCCATCAGGAGCAAGTATATCTTGAGAAGATTACTTGGTGTAGATGGAAAGGTTGAGACTTTCAAAGCTAGACTTGTTAAAGGTTTTCGTCATCGACCAGGAGTGGATAATGATGAAACCTTTTCCAGTACCTATGCTTAAGTCCATCCAGATACTACTTGCCACGGCTACATACCATGACTATGATATCTGGTGGTTGGGTGTCATGACTGCTTTTCTAAATGATGATTTGGAAGAAAGCGTCTATAAGTATACAGCTAGAGGGCTTCGTAGACAGTGGGAGCAGCGGAAACGTGTGCAAGATGTTTTATAGGATAAAGCAGGCATCGCGGAGTTGGAACATCTATTTTGATGGATTAGTCAAAGAAGTTGACATCATCAAAATAGTAGATGAACCTTGTATAAACAAAAAGGTAGTAGGGAGTATGGTGATGATCCTCGTAGAGTACGTGGATGACATACTCTTGATAGGAAAAGAGTTTCCTATGCTACGCTCGATCAATGTCCGCTTATCACAATGATTCTCCATATAGGATCAAAGTGATACCTCCTAAATCCTGGATTTTGGATCTATGAGATAGATCTAAAGGGATGTTAGGATTCTCACTAGTTGTAGTGAGATGGTATCAATTGATCCTGGGGAAAATCACTGGAAGTGTTCCAGGGTGATAAAGACGACTGAATGTCAGTCACAGGCATTGTCTATACCATCAGTAAAGGGACGGTATGTTGGAAGAGTTCCAAGCTAGATACCGTGGCATACTAGACGATAAAGGCAGGATACATCGCTACTTAAGATGCTACCGAAGAGGCTGTTTGGGTGTATATTGGTTCATGAGATGAACTACGTTCCTACCATTGTGAGACAATGGAGTTGTGGCTTATGCCGAGGAACGCCGGTCCCATCAGTGATCCAGACATATTCTAAGGCAGTATCACCTGATCATGGAGATGGTTGATATCCAGGGGATCGAGGTCAGGAGAGTAGACTCAGAGGACAACACAGCGGATCCACTCACAAAGGCCTGTTCCCAGAGAGAGACTTTTATGGGATGGTTGATTATGAGATACTTCAAACCACTGCTACAGATGGCCCTAGTGCAAGTGGGAGATTGTTAGTTATATGTATGCCCTAGAGGCCATTACTATACATAGGATGTATATTGTAGTGGATGCTGGGACATATATAGTGAGGACTTTCTTGCTCGACATGATAGTATGCTATCTGGTTGATCTTTACCTTAACGTGTACACTGATTGTCTCTCTATTACATGTTGGTAAAGCCCTTAGGATGTGTACTTAACTACCTGGACTATGATGTGGATCATACTAGTGGGGACATGGTAGTCCATAAGTACATCCTTCAAAATCCCTAGTCGAGGGTGTATCGAGACGGGGCATCGATATAACAGAGTAGACTAGCGTGTACCTTCTCGACCCATACAGATGGGCGATGGATGATCCCATATCCATTGGTGTTTGACATCAGAGATGATATACGGGTGCTCAGTAGAGACTGGGTACACTGGACGGACTCGCCGAGAACTCCCAGATGGTATTATACCTCACGTCAGATGGCAGTTCTCTGGTGACACTGGTACAGAGTAGTCTGTTGACCCGAGATCGTCATAGAGTCTTGCGTGGTTCCCACTGTGCTTTGATTTCCATCTTACCACGTCCAAGAGGGCGTGCAAAATGGTGGTTTTTGGGTACAGTCCCGAGTCACATGGAGGCAATGAGCGATAGGAGGGGATTCGTCTCTCCCAGTATAGGGGGTTGATGTTGCGCTGTGTTCGATTGGCTATAACAAGAAATCCCTGGCCAGGGTTGCTGAGATTTACTGGTAAGTGTTACTAGTAGTTTCTCGAATTGTTATAGACCTCATATCAACACGACTTATCGAGCTATTGGGGTCTGACGTTTACCACCCCTAGGCGAGATATGCGACATATCAGACGATCAGATCGGACTGTACGGTAGTGTTACTGGTTGGATTCACTGGAGTGTGAGCAGGCTTGCTCGTCGATCTTCAGATCGCTCAATACCCGGGTGGCCGTTACGTTTAGCAGACCGCTTGCGGCTTGTGGGTGTTTGATATGATCATCACCTGCTGCCGGCGTATTGACGAGTCTTTAGAGTCCTACACAGAGGTTTCCTGGCTCAAGCGAAACGAAATAGAAGCGCATATGAGATATGTGCGGGACCGAGAATAATGCGTGTATGTGATACCGTATTCCATTCTCGCGATGAATGTATCGAATGGTTATATGCGATATAACCTAGTTATCGAATCGATGGTTGATTCGATAAGCCCATACATTGAATACTAGTCGGTTATATGCGATATGACCGGATCGTTAAATCAAGTGTTGATTTAATGATTTATTGTATAATTATATATATTTGATATATTACTTTGAATTAACTAGTATTGGTTCACTTTAAATGGATTTTCTCACTTCGTTGTACAAGTTGTATATGTGATATACTTTTTGTACAAATGTTTGTATCATGTTTGATGATACATGCTTATTTGGTTAAGTGTATAGAATTAAACCATGGTTAACTTAATGATTAGGGTTTTGCTTTTTCGTTTAATTATTTGTTTATTCCTTTTGGATATTAATAAAAGCATAAAAAGAAAAGGAAAATGGTTTCTTTATTTTAATTACTTTCATGAAGCTTTTTGAAGCTTCATGAAGCTTTGACCAAGTGACCATTTTTGTCTTGTTCTTTTAACCCTAACCATTCTTATAACCTTAGTTAGTTCTCTACACTTGACCATGGTTTGTGATATGATAAGTATTATTTTCTTTTAACTTATCATTAGAATTATCATCTTCTTCATCTTCTTCTTCCATGAAGAAAGCTTGCTACTCCAATGGCAAGTGATGAAAACTAGTGAGAAATCCAAAACTAAAGTCTACCCACTTCCTATTTCTTCATCCTCTACCTCTTGCCAAGTAGTAGAGTGTGTTTCCTTCACAAGTTTTCATGGCTTGGTGAAGGTGGAGCTTGATCTAGCGATGCCTCGACGTAGATCATCTTCGGCATGAACATCGACGACCTAGCTCGCCATTTCTCCGACGAAGCCGACGCTAGAGCCGGGGAATTCATTTGGACAGCGAGGGGACTTCGTTGTGGAGCTATGGAGGTGGAGCACCGGATCACTTGCTTAAGATGATTGGCTACATAGAGGAGCTCGCGGAACTTGGGACCACGTTGGAGAATGAGCTCTATACGGACTTGATTCTCCAGTCCCTTCCTTCCACTTACGCCCAGTTCATCCTGAACTTCAACTTACAGGGAAAGGAAGTTGAACTTTCAGAGCTCCTCAACATGCTGAGGAGTGCAGAGGGCACCCTACAGAAAGGTAGGGAGACATCCACTTTGTTTGTAGGAGGATCTTCCTCTTCTAGGTCCAGGGCGAAAGCCAAGGGCAAGAAGAAGAAAGCCCCCGCCAAACCAAGAGGCGGTGTCGGTAAAGTGGATACGAAGGGAAAAAGAAAGGCAACAAAGGTAGCGGGAAAGCTGGTGGGGAAGGAAGAATGCTTCTACTGTCATAAAAGTGGACACTGGAAACAAGATTGCAAGGCTTGGAAGGCCAGAACCCAGGATCTGAAGCAAGTTGCGGCTTCAGCTTCAGGTGTGTATGTTATTGAAAACTATCTATCAATAAACTCTACATCCTGGGTATTGGATACCGGATCAGGATCTCATATCTGTAATTCTTTGCAGGCGTTGAGAAAGCGTAGGTTTTGGAAAGCAGGTGACATGACCTTCAGAGTTGCAAACGGAGCTAGCATGGATGCTGAGGCCGTGGGGGACTATCACCTGGGAATGTCAGATGGACACTTTTTGGTTTTGCGTAGTTGTTATTTTGTACCAAATGCAACATGTAATATCATTTCTGTATCTTTATTATCTAAAGAAGGTTATGAATTTGCATTTGTAAGTAATGTAGTGAACATTCACCTTAATCAAGTTTTGATTGGGTCAGGTACATTAAACAACGGTATATACGTATTAAACCAACCACAGATTTTCAATGTCCAGAATACACACAAAAGAAAATCTCCAGAAATCAATAAAACTTTCTTATTGCATTGTAGACTGGGTCACATCAATGAGAGAAGGTTGACTAAGTTACATGCAGAAGGATATTTGGATCCGTTCGAATATCAATCGTATGCAACTTGTCAATCCTGTCTCAAAGGAAAGATGACAAAGACTCCGTTCACTGGACACGGAGTAAGAGCAAGCGAGCTCTTGGGACTCGTACACAGCGACGTGTGCAGTCCAATGTCTACGCATGCACGAAGCGGTTATTCTTACTTCATTACTTTTACGGATGACTTTTCAAGGTACGGTTATGTCTTCTTAATGAAACATAAATCCGAGGCTTTTGAAAAATTCCAGGAATATAAGAATGATGTAGAAAAACAAACAGGCAAAAGTATCAAGGCACTAAGATCTGATCGAGGTGGTGAATACTTGAGTGCCGAGTTCCTGGGTTACTTGAAAGAGAATAGAATTCTCTCTCAGCTTACTCCTCCATACACTCCGCAACATAACGGTGTATCAGAGAGACGAAACCGAACCCTTTTGGATATGGTACGGTCCATGATGAGTAACGCTGAGTTGCCGCGATCGTTCTGGGGATATGCGCTAGAATCAGCTGCATACCTTTTGAACCGAGTTCCTACTAAGACTGTGCCTACTACACCATATCAGATGTGGTGTGGGAAGAGACCCTATCTTAATCATATTAAGAGATAGGGATGTCCAGCTTTTGTCAAAAAGCAGCATGCGGACAAGCTCGAGGCACGCTCAGTACAGTGCAAGTTTGTGGGATATCCAAAGAACTCCAAGGGATATTTCTTCTATTGCGAAGAGGAACAAAAGGTTTTTGTTTCTCGCTATGCCCACTTTCTAGAACACCAGTTCATAGAAAAAGAAATAAGTGGGAGCGCAATAGAACTGGAAGAAATTCCAGAACCATGAGCTATTACTGAAAGCTTAGTAGAACCAGAGGGTTCGAAAGATCAAGACATTCCCACGCCACTCCGCAGGAGTAATAGGCAGTCTCATCCGCCCGAGAGATACTACGGTTTTCTCATTGACGGGGAAAGAAAGGATTGCATCATAGATTGTGATGAGCCTACTAGCTTCCAGCAAGCCATTGAGAGCATCGACTCGGTAAAATGGCCAGATGCAATGCGGATCTAAATGGAGTCCATGTACACCAACAAAGTATGGACGTTGGATATTGCTCCAGATGGGGTAAAACCCGTAGGATGCAAGTGGATCTTCAAAATGAAGATTGTTGTAGATGGACAGGTTGAGACCTATAAAGCTAGACTGGTTGCAAAGGGTTTTCGTCAGCGACCTGGTTTGGACTATGACGAAACCTTTTCTCCAGAAGCTATGCTGAAATCCATTCGGATCCTTCTTGCCATTGCTGCCTTCCACGATTATGAGATTTGGCAGATGGACGTAAAAACCGCTTTTCTAAATGGACATTTAGAGGAGTGTGTCTATATGGACCAGCCAGAGGGTTTCATTCAGAGTGGGAGCAGCGGAAAGGTGTGCAAGTTGCTTAAGTCCATTTATGAACTAAAGCAGGCATCGCGGAGTTGGAACATCTTTTTTGATGAGACGGTCAAGGAATTTGGCTTTACCAAAAATCCAGATGAACCATGCATCTATTGTAGATTTGTAGCGAGAACTGTAGTATTCCTCGTTTTATACGTGGATGACATTCTCTTAATAGGAAATGACATTCCTATGCTACAATATGTTAAAGGGTTCTTGTCACACAGGTTCTCCATGAAAGACCCGGTTGATGCCTCATACATTCTGTGGATCCGGATCTACCGTGACAGATCCAAGAGGATTTTAGGACTTTCACAGTCCAGGTACATCGACACCATACTGAAAAGATTCAGTATGGAAGATTCCAAGCGCGGTAATCTACCGGCTTGTCACGTGATCACCCTCTCCAAAGAGATGTCTCCCAAGACTGATTTGGAGAGGGATCGCATGTCTATTATACCCTACGCTTCTGCGGTAGGCTCTATAACGTATGCGATGTTGTGTACCAGACCAGATGTGGCTTATGCACTGAGTGTGGTAAGCAGGTATCAGTCAAACCCTGGGGAGAAACATTGGATAGCAGTAAAGAACATTCTCAAGTATCTGAGACGGACTAAGGAGATGTTCTTGGTGTATGGTGGAAAAGACCTCCAGATTGAGGCCTTTGCTGACTCCAGCTTCCAGAGTGACAAGGATGATTCCAAGTCCATGCCGGGTTTTGTCTTTACCCTCAATGGAGGGGCGGTGTGTTGGAAGAGCTCCAAACAGGAAACCGTTGCTGACTCGACTATGGAAGTGGAATACATCGCTGCATCTGATGCCGCAAAAGAAGCTGTCTGGATGAGGATGTTCTTGAAAGAACTTCAGGTGGTTCCGTCCATTGTTGATCCAATACCTCTGTATTGCGACAACAATGGGGCTATAGCTTTAGCGAAGGAACCCAGGTCCCATCAGAAATCCAGACACATCTTGAGGCGGTATCACCTGATCAGGGAGATTGAGGTTCGGAGGGTTGCTTTAGAAGATAACACTGCAGATCCATTCACAAAGGCCTTACCGCAGACTCAGTTCGAGCGGCTGATCGAGATGATAGGTCTTCGATACGCCAGTACATGGCCTTAGTGCAAGTAGGAGACTGTTAGTGTATATGCCCTAGAGGCCATTACTGTATCATACTAGTATGTATATTACTTGATGGAAGCTTGGGATATTCACAGTTGTATATACAATCTTGCTCGAAATGGTAGTATGCTACTTGGTTTGTCTCTGCTTTAATATGTGCATGTGTTTCTTTTAGCATATCGCTTATATACATATTAGTAGAGCCCTTAGGATCTTTGCTTGATTTCCAGCATTGTGATGGCGCTCACACTCGTGGGGGCTGGGTAATTCATAAGCACATCCTTATACATGTCCCTAGTCGTTGGACTATCGAGACAGGGCATCGATACTCCGGAGTAGACTAGTGTATGCGCTTCTCATCCCGGCGTGGGAGACGGTCTGTCCCACAGTCGTCAGTACGTCGTACTTAGGATAGTATGCGGGTGCTCGTTAGGTTACGAGTACACTGGACAGGACTCGTCGGGAACTGTTGGTTGTTATTATACCTATCGTCAGTTATCAGTTCCCAGGTGACATGAGTACAGCTTAGTCCGCTGACTTGACACTGTCACTTCGCCTCGAGTGTGTTCCCATTGTACTTTGATTACTACCCTACCACGGCTTAAAGGAGTCATGCAAACAGGTAGTAGTTGGGTGCAGTCCCGAAGCACTTGGAGGCAGTGACGGTTAGACAGGATTCGTCTCTCCCGGTATTGGGGGTTGACATCGTGCTGTGTCTAGGAGAGCCATTACACGAGTAGTCCCTGGCCAGGGCAAGCGAGATATACTGGTAGGTTTCCAGTGTTATCTCAGGGTGTTCTGGGCTACACTCCGACATGACTTGTACCGCTATTAGGGGACTGATGTTCACCGCCCCCTAGGCCCGCCATGCGATGTATCAGACGAACAGACCGGACTGTACGGAGACTGTCACATACAGGCTCAGTAGGAGTTCAGATGGGTTCACCTCGTCAGTCTTCTTATCGGCATCTACCTGGGGACCGTTACGTACAGCTAGTGCCACTTGCGGTCTGTGGTTAAACCCACTGCCTGCATAGTGTCGAGTCTTTAGAGTCCCACACAGAGAGAAATTCGCCTTTAGGCAAAATGAGTAGAGGTCGCATGGTTTTGCGACAGGGTTCGTTCACATCCGCGCACTTGTGCACGTTTGCTGTCCGGACAGCTTATACTGGCGGGCTTTGGTTTAAGCCAGATCCTAGTATATGATTTGGGATTGGTTTTATCTCTTTGTATTCGTGTTCCTCGGATCACGAATACGGGTGCGTATGCACAGTTGATTGAGAAAGAGGGAGAGGACTTTGATTAGGGTTAATGACCATTGTCATTTCGCTAACCCTAATGCTTATGTGTGTATTATGGTTAATTGAAATTAGTTTAATATAATTGTGCATGGTTAGGGTTGTTGACCATTTGACATTCTTGACTTGTTGACCTAGGTTGACAATTTGACCATCGTCTTTTCATTGGAAAGATGCTCTTTGATCCTTGCAATTTGCATTAAAAATGAAATGATAATGGTCATGTCTTGATTAAGCCATGACAATTAACTCACTAATTTTCAATTTACAATAATTCACACATATATGTGAGAATGCTTCATTATTCTCTCATTCTATCATATACTTTCTCTCTCTTGTTCTTCCTCTACCTCAAGCTTTCCCCTCTCATGTGTTGAGAAACACTTGAGCTTGAGAAAAACCTCTTCTTGATAATCTCTACTCTCATCTAAGGTACTAAGATTAGCACTTCTAGCACTTTAGTTGCTTCTAGCTTGGAGTTGAAGCCAAAGGTTGAGGCTCTTGGGTGGATCCTTCTTCGACTCAAGAAGACGACAAGGAGATCACTTCCGTTCACTACAAGGAGCAAGGAGAGAAGGACATAAAGCCCAAGGTATAACCTTTCTTCCGTGTAGCTAATTTCTAGTTAGCTTTAGTTCGTTTTTATTTAGCAAAGATCCTTCTTTTGTTAGTCCATGTTGCCTAGCATGATAAAAATCCGATTTTTATTCCGTTTTCCGCCTCCCCGCAAGCACCGGGGTGGGCAACGTGGACTTACAAATACCAACCAACAGTTCCCGACGAGTCCTGTCCAGTGTACTCGTAACCTAACGAGCACCCGCATACTATCTCCAGTACGACGTACTGATGCCTGTGGGACAGACCACCTCCCCTGCTGGGATGAGAAGCGCATACGCTAGTCTACGTCGGAGTATCGATGCCCTGTCTCGATAGTCCAATGACTAGGGACCTGTATAAGGACGTGCTTATAGATTACCCAGCCCCCATAAGTGTGACTTCCATCACAACGCTGGTAATCAAGTAAAGATCCTAAGGGCTCCACTAATATGTATAAGCGATATGCTAAAAGAAACACATGCACATATTGATGTAGAGACAAACCAAGTAGCATACTACCGTTTTGAGCAAGACTGTCAATATAACTGTGAATATCCCAAGCATCCATTAAGTAATATACAAGCTAGTATGATACAGTAATGGCCTCTAGGGCATATATACTAACAATCTCCCACATGCACTAAGGCCATGTACTGGCGTATCGATGACCTATCATCTCGATCAGCCGCTCGAACTGAGTCTGGGGTAGGGCCTTCGTGAGTGGATCTGCAGTGTTGTTCTCCGTATTTACTCTCTTCACCCCGATCTCCCGGCGATCTACGATCTCCCTGATCAGGTGGTACCGCCTCAAAATGTGCCTGGACTTCTGGTGGGACCTGGGTTCCTTCGCTAAAGCTATAGCTCCGTTATTGTCGCAATACAGCGGTATTGGATCAACAATGGTAGGAACCACCTAAAGCTCCGTGAGGAACTTCTTCATCCAGACAGCTTCCTTTGCGGCATTGCAAGCAGCTATGTACTCCGCTTCCATAGTTGAGTCAGCAACGGTCTCCTGCTTGGAACTCTTCCAGCAAACTGCCCCTCCATTGAGGGTAAAGACATAACCCGACATGGACTTGGAGTCATCCTTGTCACTCTGGAAGCTGGAGTTAGCAAAGGCCTCGATTTGGAGGTCTTTTCCGCCATACACCAAGAACATCTCCTTAGTCCTTCTCAGGTACTTGAGAATGTTCTTTACCGCTATCCAGTGTTTCTCCCCTGGGTCCGACTGATACCGGCTTACAACGCTCAATGCGTATGCTACATCAGGTCTGGTACATAACATCGCATACATTATAGAGCCTACCGCAGAAGCGTAGGGTATAATAGACATGCGATCCCTTTCCAAATCAGTCTTGGGAGAGGGTGATTCCGTGACAAGCCGGTAGATTACCGCGCTTTGAATCTTCCATACTAAATCTTTTCAGTATTGTGTCGATGTACCATGACTGTGAAAGTCCCAACATCCTCTTAGATCTATCACGATAAATCTGGATCCCCAGAATGTAGTTAGCATCGCCCAGGTCCATCATGGAGAACCTCTGCGACAAGAATCCTTTGACTGACTGTAACATAGGAATATCATTTCCTATTAGGAGAATTTCATCCACGTACAAGACGAGTAATACCACAGTTCTCCCTACAATCTTACTGTAAATGCATGGTTCATCTGGGTTTTTGATAAATTCAAAATCTTTGACAGTATCATCGAAGCAGATGTTTCAACTCCGCGATGCCTGCTTCAGTCCATAGACGGACTTTAGCAACTTGCACACTCTACCGCTGCTCCCACTCTGAATGAATCCATCTGGCTGATCTATATAGACGCACTCTTCTAAATTTCCATTTAGGAAAGCCGTCTTTACGTCCATCTGCCAGATTTCATAATCATGGAAAGCAGCAATGGCAAGAAGGATCCGAATGGATTTCAGCATAGCCACTGGAGAAAAAGTCTCGTCATAGTCCAAACCAGGTCTTTGACGAAAACCCTTTGCAACAAGTCTAGCTTTATAGGTTTCAACCTGCCCATCTACAACAATCTTCTTTCTGTAGATCCATTTGCATCCTATGGGTTTTACCCCATCTGGAGCAAAGTCCAAAGTCCAAACTTTGTTGGTGTACATGGACTCCATCTCGGCCCGCATTGCATCCAGCCATTTTACCGAGTCACCGCTCTGAATGGCTTGCTGGAAGCTAGTCGGCTCACCATAATCCATGGTGCAATCCTCTCTATCCCCGTCTATGAGAAAACCGTAGTATCTCTCGGGCGGATGAGACTGCCTACTACTCCCGCAGAGTGGCGTAGGAATGTCCTGTTCTTTCGAACCTTCTGGTTCTACTAAGCTTTCAGTAATAGCTCGTGGTTCTGGGATTTCTTCCAGTTCTATTGCGCTCCCACTTATCTGATTTTCCAAAAACTCAGTTTCCAAGAAGCGGGCATGACGAGAAACAAAAACCTTTTGTTCCTCTGCGTAATAGAAAAGATACCCCCTAGAGTTCTTTGGGTATCCCAAAAACTTACACAGTACTGAGCGTGCCTCGAGCTTGTCCGCATGCTGCTTTTTTACAAAAGCTCGACATCCCCATGTCTTAAGGTACTTGAGACAGGGTTTCTTTCCACTCCACATCTGGTATGGGGTGGTAGGCACAGTCTTGGTTAGAGCCTTGTTCAAGAGATATGCAGTTGTTTCTAGCGCATAACCCCAGAAAGATCGCGGCAACTCATCCTTACTCATCATGGAACGAACCATATCCAATAGGGTTCGATTCCGCCTTTCCGATACACCGTTGTGTTGTGGTGTGTATGGAGGAGTAAGCTGAGAGAGAATTCCATTCTCTTTTAAGTAGCCCAGAAACTCGGGACTCAAGTATTCACCACCTCGATCAGATCTCAGTGTCTTGATACTTTTGCCTGTTTGTTTTTCAACTTCATTCTTGTATTCCCGAAATTTCTCAAAGGCCTCGGATTTGTGCTTCATCAAGAAGACATGCCCATACCTAGAGAAATCATCTGTGAAAGTAATGAAGTATGAATAACCAATTCGCGCATGTGTAGACATTGGACCACACACATCACTGTGTATGAGTCCCAAGAACTCGCCCGCTCTTTCTCCGTGTCCAGTGAACGGAGTCTTTGTCATCTTTCCCATGAGACAAGATTCACAAGTGGCATAAGACTGATACTCGAACGGATTCAAGTATCCCTCTCTATGTAACTTTGTTAACCGTGTCTCATTAATATGACCCCGTCTACAATACCATAAGAAAGCCTGATTTGTTTCCGGAGACATTCTTTTAAGTGTGTTCTGGACACTGATGATCTGAGCTTGATTCAATACGTATATTCCGTTTTGTAATGTACCTGACCCAATCAGAACTTGATTTAGGTGGATGTTGACTACATCGCTTACAAAAGTAAAATCATAACCTTCCTTAGAAATTAAGGATACAGATATGATATTACAAGTCGCACCTGGTACATAAAAACAGTCACGTAGAATAAATATCTGCCCAGTTGTCAGTCCTAGATGATATTCCCCTACGGATTCAGCATACATGCTCATTCCGTTAGCAACCCTGAAAGTCATATCACCTTTCTTGATAACCCTACGGTTTCTCAGAGCCTATAACGAATTACCGATATGAGTTCCTGATCTGGTATCCAATACCCAGGAAGTAGGGTTAACTGACATACAGTTCTCAATTACAAACACACCCGAATCCGAAGCCACAACATGCTTCGAATTCTGGCTACTAGCTTTGCAAGCCCTGCAATCCTTCTGCCCATGTTCATTCCCGTAACAATAGGAACATCCCTCTTTTACTATATCCATTCCCGAAACTTCTGCCCTTCCTTTTCTTTCTACTTCCCTAGTTTTCTTCAGGGTAGTAGGTAGAGACTGTTGAACTAAGTCAGTATCTGACCCGTTCTTCAACGTGGTCTTCAGGTCCGTGAGCTCAAAAGAGCTGGTCTCTGTAAGGACGTTGCCCCCAATAGATGACCCGATAGCCAACCTCGCTGGAAGCAATTCGTTCGAGATCTCATATCTTGCGATACGAGATTGCTCTCCATATAAATCTTTGTTATGGAGGAAGATAGAGACTGAGTCTATCTTCTCGTGCTGCCTCTGGTATGCACCATCAGCTAAGGCTAACACGAGGCACTTGGCTTTCGCACAGTCTTTTTCCGATGTCTTATGGATATGAATATCCATGACAGGGGAAGCTGGACCTGAGACGGCATGGGCTGGATCAGTCAAGAGGTGTCCCAGCTTGTCATCGGAAATGGACATCTGACTGACCTTTGCCAGTCATAACAGTCAGATTCAGTCATTTTATTATTAATATGTAACCTAGGTGCGGTCACTGGGTCGCTGCAATTAAGAGAGAGAGAAGAAAACACTTAGCATGATGCTCTTGCAAGTTTAGATTAGTTTTTAATTTATCTAAACAGGATGGCTCCCACTGTCTCTCGAATCCCTCCTCAAACCATAAAGGAAGAATTAGTCGGGATCAATCTCACCGTACAATACTTGCTTAACGGTTCAGCCAGGCCAGTGTCGGTACTTCGAGGGAGGTTTTCCAACGCTTTCGTGAAGTTCCTTAATTAAGTAACCTCTTTTCCCTGTGGGCGTAGCCCCACTAACACCTTTCTAGACACCTACTTGGTTTATAGTATTGATCGTTAAGTGAGAAAGTTCCCGAGGAGTAGCATATACTCACAGTAGGATCAGGATCCAAATATCATCGCGTGACAAAACTGAAGGAATCCTACCAGAATCATCACACTCCAAATGATATGCAGCGCTAGCAAGTTTCAGTACTTTTGAAACTCCCGATGTGGAATTTTGCCCCATGCTCTTATGACCTTGACTAAGGCCAACAAATCATAAGTCACATGTCAAGTTCTACCCGTCGTTGTCCAGGTTGATTTGAACCCACCCGTATATACCCTTGACTATGGCTAACAAAGCAATACGACTTTCCCAAACCAACGCATTCTATCTATGCAACATATGAATACCCACCAGCTACCAAACACTGTGCCTTGACTAAGGCCAACAAACACAACTTGAATACTGTTGAATATTCATATGAAACGACGGAGGGCTACAGATGGTTTTGGCGAAACCGTGAACGTAGTGAACTTGATATAATCGATGGAACGAGATAGCTTTTAAAAGGAGTGGTTCAAGCTCCGCGTTTAAAAAGCTGGTTTTTGAAAAAGAACCGAGTGGTTTTTAAAAGTGTTCTAACGACTTTTACTTGGTTTATTTTCTTGCATTAGTTCTTTTAATGCGTTCCATCATTTAATCCTACCATTGCAGAAAACAACCAAAATATGACGTATGCTTATGCCATTCGCATTCGCCACGGGGCCCCGTCATCACCCGTTAGGTTACTTAACTAACGATAGAGCGGGGGCTGGGCTAGCACGGCTGAAAAACATAAGCAACGCATAAATAGATATCATATATAGATATATAGCAATGATAGCCATTACAGATCACAGATGAAAACTTTGGATATACTAGGAATCTGCGATTCGTTCGAGCCTGCAACGAAAAGCGGATTACACGGTCGCGATGAATAGCCAATACCTAACCCAAGACCCCTACGGGTGCGGCAAACTACCCGCCAAGTACCCGAAGCGAAGCAACCTCCCTCAACGACGTGAGTAAGCCACTCGGCACTTCGAGATACCCGGTAGTTTATGCACCCCACCTTGGGTCTATCCTAGGAGCAAAAACAGTAAAAAGAAATTATACAATGACGGCTACAACACCGACCCGGTTGTGCGGCCGAACAAATAATATTACATCAATTTACAAATTTTACAATGAACGAAAGAAAAAGCAACTCTCATCTCACACCCATTCCCGGCTATTCATCCGCGACAATCCAACGAGTTCATATATACAAACCATCAACATTACAGATAACAGATATGTATAACCCCCACTAATCGACGTATAGCGATTAGCGGACGTTAAATACATATATCACATTACAGATAATATCCATTAGCCAAAATCTACGGAATATCGATTAAAATACGGATTTTTAACCACCCCAAAAGTCAATTTGCTCTCTGGAAAATCTTGGTTGAAAAAACATGTCTTAAAAATCCCAAAACAGCCAAATAAAAACACTGCAAGAAACCAGGTCCACGACCGAGTCAAATCGGCCGCGGAACCGCGGCAATAACATGTTATTGCCGTGGAACCGTGGCGGTTTGGTCGGTTCGCTGGACCGGTTTTCTTCAGTGGTTTTAAAAAACCCTGAGTCGAATTTTCATGTATGTTAAAAATTTTTTTGAACAGTATAAAAATTCGACATAAAGTTGGTTTTTATCGGATGTGTTTTGCGACTTTTTTCCGATCGATATTCTTAACACTTTGCTAACTTACTAGTTTATGTTTAGCTAGGCTCTGATACCACTGTAAGTCCACGTTGCTCACCCCGGTTCTTACGGGGAGGGGGAAACGGCGAAAAACATTAATTTAGGCTCAAGGCAACATGGACTCAAAAGCAAGGATCTTGGCTAAACTAGAAACTAGTAAACTACTAGAGGTTTTAACTACTTGCTGTAGAAAGTATACCTCACAGAATCGGTCCTTCGGGTCTTCATTCCGCTGTCCCGCTCGTCCATCCAAGCTCCAAGAGTCGATACGGACCTTGGGCACCTCCGTTGCCTTCTTGAGTCGAAGACGATCCACCCAAGAGATATACACCGAGCTCCAACTCGAGCCGAGGCAACTAGGGCAAAGAGATTGCTAATCAAGAAGCCCTAGGATGTGTAGAGGAGATGTATGGATGTGTTTGTCTTTGTGGGATTTTTTTCACTCAACACATGAGATTAAAAGATGAGATGAAGAGGAGGAGGAAGAAGGAGAAACTTAGCAACCATGGAGCTTTTCTTTTTCTTCTCACTTCAAGAGAGAGAATGAGGAGAATAATGAAAAGATTAACCCAAATGAAATGAACCATGGTTGCAATAATACACCCAAAACCATCATTACTAATCCTATCATGATAAAGTTGATGCTACATTGAATTGACCATTATCATAACTCAAGAATTAAAAAGAAAAGAAAAGAAGAGTGTAGATCTCTCTTGAAGGTCAACGGTCAACTCGGTCAACGGGTCAACAAAGTCAAGAGAGGTCTAAGTGGTCAAATGGTCAATGCAATTATCCATCACTAATCTATCACTAAAAGGATTAGTAAACAATGTTTCCGACTCATAATGGTTTCCACCAAACGAATTGTCAAAACCCTAATGAGTGTGCCACATTACGGTTTTTGCCGAACCAACTGCCAAAACCCTAATGGGGCACATCCTCCTTTATCGCTCCTCAAAACTGTGCATACACACCCGCATCCGCATTCCGTAGAATGCGAATGCACAGAAGACAAATCAAATCCATCTGTGCAATACCAGGATCTGGCTTAAACCAAAGCCCACTAGTATTGCCTGCCTGAACAGCATACGCACACAAGTGCACGTAAGTGATCGTAGCCCTGCCGTAAAACCATACGGCCTCTACACGTTTCGCTCAGTGCAGGGAAACTCTCTGTGTGGGACTCTAAAGACTCCACACTACGCTGGCAGTGGGTTTAACCACAGACCGCAAGCGGCACTAGCTGTACGTAACGGTCCCCAGGTAGATGTCGATAAGAAGGCCGATGAGGTAAACCAATCCGAACTCCTACTGAGCCTGTATGTGATAATCTCCGTACAGTCCGGTCTGTTCGTCTGATACATCGCATGGCGGGACTAGGGGGCGGTGAACGTCAGTCCCCTAATAGCGGTACAAGTCGTGTCGGAGTGTAGCCCAGAACACCCTGAGATAACACTTGAAACCTACCACTATATCTCGCTTGCCCTGGCCAGGGACTACTCGTGTAATGGCTCTCCTAGACACAGCGCGATGTCAACCCCCAATACCGGGAGAGACGATTCCTGTCTAACCGTCACTACCTCCAAGTGCTTCGGGACTGCACCCAACTACTACTTGTTTGCACGACTCCTTTGAGCCGTGGTAGGGTAGTAATCTAAGTACAGTGGGAACACACTCGAGGCAAAGTGACAGTGTCAAGTCAGCGGACTAAGCTGTACTCATGTCACCTGGGAACTGATAACTGACGATAGGTATAATACCAACCAACAGTTCCCGATGAGTCCTGTCCAGTGTACTCGTAACCTAACGAGCACCCGCATACTATCTCTAGTACGACGTACTGATGGCTGTGGGACAGACCACCTCCCCTGCTGGGATGAGAAGCGCATACGCTAGTCTACACCGGAGTATCGATGCCTTGTTTCGATAGTCCAATGACTAGTGACCTGTATAAGGATATGCTTATAGATTACCCAGCCCCCACAAGTGTGACTGCCATCACAACGCTGGAAATCAAGCAAAGATCCTAAGGGCTCCACTAATATGTATAGGCGATATGCTAAAAGAAATACATGCACATATTGAAGTAGAGACAAACCAAGTAGCATACTACCGTTTTGAGCAAGACTGTCAATATAACTGTGAATATCCCAAGCATCCATTAAGTAATATACAAGCTAGTATGATACAGTAATGGCCTCTAGGGCATATACACTAACAAATAGAATTCAGTATCACATACTGGTATTATTCTCGATCCCGTACATATCTCATATTTGCTCCTATTTCGTTTCGCTTGAGCCAGGAAACCTTTGTGTAGGACTCTAAATACTCGTCAATACGACGGTAGTAGGTGATGATCATATCAAACACCCACAAGCCGCAAGCGGTCTGCTAAACGTAACGACCACCCGGGTATTGAGCGATCAGAAGATCAACGAGCAAGCCCGCTCACACTCCTGTGAATCCAACCAGTAACACTTATCGTACAGTCCGGTCTGTTCGTCTGATATGTCGCATATCTCGTCTAGGGGTGGTGAATGTAAGACCTCAGTAACTCGATAAGTCGTGTCGATATGAGGCTCATAACGGGTCGAGAAACTACTGGTAACACTTACCAGTAAATCCCTAAAGCAGCCTTGGCCAAGGACTTCCTGTTATAGCCAATCGAGCACAGCGCAACATCAACTCCCTATACCGGGAGAGACGAAACCCCTCCTATCGCTCATTGGCTCCATGTGATTCGGGACTGTACCCAAAAGCCACCTTTTTGCACGCCCTCTTGGACATGGTATGATGGAAATCAAAGCACAGTGGGAATCTGTCACGTCCCGAAAGTACGGAACATGACCGGCACTTAAACTGCGAAACGTCTCGAGGCGTACGTAATCTAAGTAAGCCGAAAACCCAGAAATCCAAACCAAGAAAAGTAGTAGAGTGAAGGAAAACCAATTTAAAATCAAGTAGTTTTAATAGCATAAGCCGAATTATGCGGTTTTAAAAACATCAAGTATTTCCTGAAAATTTCGGCAGAGTCTCCTTTGTAAATACTGGCTCCCAAACGGGATACAACATGAATTGTATACGAAATCAATAAAAAGGCATCCCCAAGCGGGAGCTAGCTCTTCGTCAATCGACGGTCACAACCACACAAGCAATATAATATACAACGCCAAGGGCGAGGATCAAAACTCAAATGGAAACTCAAAACAGCAAGAAATCCATAGAAATACAACGCGCAACTCTATGGTCGAAAGAATAAACATCACTGGTCTCTATCTGAGATAAATATAAGTTTGGTTGATGGAACTTCTAGATAAAACTGAATAATAATATACAATGTATAATGATGGGTACGATACAAATAAACCCACCTACTAGCAAATCACCCCAACGAAACTGTACCCGCAAAGCCGTAAAGAAACCTGTACGGCAAACCTGCAAGAAACTGGGGCACAACGGGGGTGAGTTGCCAATTCGTGAATAGAAAAACATCCACGAATAGAAATCGCATGTATGACGCAATCCTAGGTCATACGATCAATATATATCCTCTAATATGTATATAACATGCAGCCTATAACAATGGCTAGGGTAAATATTTAACCCAAGTGTAATTTCATGTGCCCGCGTCAGTGCCTCAGGTAGCAATATATCATATGAATGGGGTATGAATGCATGAAAACAGAATACATGTAAATGAAGAAACTGTTTTCATAATTTAATGAGATTTCCTATGTATTTTTAAAATGAGGTGTCATAATGAAATCAGCATCAACAGTGTCTAGCATCGACACAAAACATAAATCTCAATGTCTCAAAATCTCAGGCTCCGGCTATCCGTACTGGCCTGTATCATCAAATCTCAGTACCTCAATATCTCGAAATCTCAATGTCTCAATCTCAATATCTAGGGCGCCGTCAGTCCAGACCGGCCCCTACCATCCATCTCAAGACCACGACGGTATCCTCCGGATATCCGACGCGTCGGTTAATATCACCGGTAGGTAGTGCTCCCCTGCCAGGCTCAACGTCAGCAACACGACCTTCTTGCCCCGGGGTACCTTACCGGGCCCACCATGTACCCGAAACGGTTCATCCATCTCCTCGAGTCGGGTCTTGAAATCCATCAGCAAACTCATGGTGGACGACTCATACATCATGGGAAACCGCATTTTTTTATTTAAAAAGAGAGAAAGCAGTTTATATATGTTTTGCGGTTTTCCTCCAAATCCAGAAAATATCATGGAAATTTGAATCATCAAAAGCATGTAAAACCATGAATATAAGCATGAGCATCCATGAATGCGGCATATAATGAATAACAGTATGCATGAAGTGACAAGTAACAACTACAATGTTTAAACTAGCATATAATGCAAGCAACTAATCATCATGTCAAAAATACTAGTTAACAAGCTACATTAGGCGATAATATTTTCTAAGGTGTGCGTGACATGGCAATTACCGATGAAGATGTGTGTGAGCCGGCAAGCAAGTGTACTTGGTACATACGCATCATCGGTAATGGTGCTGGTGTCCTAACAGTATAATATTAACAATGCAATAAGAAATTATAATATAAGTATGCGATGCGGAGAGAACAGTAATAATGAGCGGAAAACTAGACACAACGATAACTAAACTGCATTATCCTAAAATAAGTCCTACAATAGTGCCTTTTGAAATAACACGAATCGCGGTGTTTTGAAAATAATGGTTACGGTGTTTTTTAGAAAAGATACGTCTTTTGAAATATCCGTAGAATCCCTTGACCTGTCTTTTAAAATACCCACGATTCGTAAGCTTTTGAAATAGGTAGGAGTCGAATCTAATCTAACAACTAAACTAAACTAAAGGGCTAAGCTAATAAGCTGGACTACAGGTAAGGAAACCGCCTAACATCTGAGTCGATATATATACATATCTGGATATATATTAGTCGGTGATCTCGCCTCAATAATATCATATCCGATACCATATCCATAATCAGACATTCCAAGTCAAGAGTGCGGATCAATCATCAAAATATAGCTCGTACGTAAATCCTTCGCACGGCATCCCCAAATCTGGGTACGGGTCAATATCATATTCATCACACTATTCATCCGGTATCCTCTTTATCAAAGATCATAGTCTAGGGTACTGACCTATGTCTAATACAATACTAATATCCTCAATATAGTCATGATCTGCCTACTGATCGACAGTCTCGTACAAACTGATATCATCAGCATATATCATCATTAAGGGGTATACATCGCCCAATACGGCCTAGGATCAATATCCTAGCATACCATATCTCATATCACGATCACATGACGACCATTTAATTAATAACACTATTCACCCGTATTGTCGTCCCAAGATCCGCTATAACACCAGGACGTACCTCAAGTACGAATCCTGCCATATCACTGAAATCATAATCTCAACACAAAACTCATCGACTCATCTCAAATCCCAAGTACTATCCTCAAATCCGTATGTGAACACATAACAATATATTCCCGTAAGCACAAATGAAAGAAGAAAGTATGCAAGTATGGGTGGGTGTATGCAAGTGTGGTGCGACCGCTACTCTAGGGTTTCGCGACACTAAATCATCCAAGAACACCAAATATCCATATTTATCATCAATAACTCAAACAATATATAAACAATATATATGTGTGTATACGTATTCGTATACATCACCACGAACTGCAAGGGTGCTATACGCCATCCACCCGACTTCTCCCCGTAGATATAAATCTACTCACCTGGTCCTCGCTTGCCGGTGCCGATGTCACCACGCGCTTTCTTGTCGTCTCGAAGTCCACATGGGGTACCTACATATCATAACGCACCGTATCGCATTAAAATCCGACTCATGACCAAAACGACACACGAATCCCATATAGGTCAATACCTATGGTTTCTTTTACAAATCAACTCAAAAACCCTCGATGCCGGCGTACAAACGCCAAACCATCGAGAAAAAGCCCAAACACACCCATTTACACATTCACGAACACTAATTATAATATGAAATAGGTTGCAATTCACAAAAACCTCAAACTCACTTTAAAAGCTATTTTTCCGAAAATCTAGCAAGCAAAATTAACCGTTTTAGTACAAACTCGATGTTTAAATAAATCTAGCGGCCATAATACTTATTAAACATCTTAATTAAATCATATAAACCATTTATATAATTTATTCCTAATAAATTTCATTAACCCCAAAATTCTAGTTTACAATATACCCAAATTTAAACAATTTATAGCAAAAATGCACAAACAACAATTTAGCTTCGATTTTCATGAACTACAAGAATTAAACCACTCAATATAATATTTATAATGACATGCAACCTTAATTAGAATTTTATCTCAACAAAATATAATTATTTTAAAAACCTTGTTTACAATTTATATAAATATCACAATGTAAATCAATAAATATGCAAAATAGCAACTAAATTTGATTTAGCATAAAATTAATATGTCAAATACATCACAAAATCATAATCTCACAACACAAAGCCCCAATTTGAATTCAAACCCCACTCTTGAAATTTTAAAACAAGCAATTAGAACCAATTAAAACCTAGTTAAACACTTAATTAAGCTAACTTAAAACAATTAACAATAAATTAAGCAAAAAGGTTAGAATTATACCCAATTAATTTGAAGATCCCATAAGCACACATAGCCCTCCAAATTAGCTTCTATTCACCAAGAACCATAGTAGATATGCTAAAGAAAAATGGGTAGGTCTTGGATTTGGATTTAGCTTTGAATTTGTATGGTTTTTGAGGCATTTTGTGGAATTTTTGTAGTGAGAAGAAGAGGAAAAGTTAGGGGAAGGGGGCTGCTGAATTTTCTTGGGAGGCTCGGCTGATCTTTGAGGGAGGAGAGAGAGAGAGAGAGGTATATGTGTTGAAATCCCACCAAAGTCAACAAAAGAAAACCATACCTTAATAGTTTAATATTTTCCTTAATCATTTCTTTTCTAATTTGTGTGGAATGGAGTGGGGAAATGGGGGGATGTGCTGCTGAATTCAGCCACATGGGGATGGGGATGAGTGATGTTGGAGATAGTGCCCTCATAGTCAATTATTGGATCGCAGGTACGTGATTGCAATGATTGCGGAGGACCTATACCAGTAGGGCAGTCTTACTCGAGATGATAGTATGCTATCTGGTTTGCCTTTATCAGTCGTGTTCATGTTCAGGTGACTGATTACATGTTACACTTTGATAGAGCCCTTAGGATCTTGCTTTACTACCAACTGTATGATGGCGATCATATACGTGAGAGTTGGGTAGTTTATACGCATATCCTTAATTGTGGTCCCTAGTCGTGGGAGTTTCGAGACAGGGCATCGATACTCCGGAGTAGACTAGTGTATACAGTCGAGACCCCGACGAGGGGCAGTGGCCGGTCTCACAAGCCACTGGTGTCAGTTGGATCACCTAAGATGTATACAGGTGCTCATTGGGCTATGAGTACACCGGACAGGACTCGCCGGGAATCTGCTAGTTAGTACTATACCTATCGTCAGATAGCAGTTCCCTGGTGACATGTGTACAGGTTAGTTCATCGACCTGAGGTCGTCATTTGTCTCGTGTGAGTTCCAACTGTGCTTTGATTTCTACTCTACCACGGGTCAAAGGAGTCGTGCAAACAGGTAGCTTTTGGGTACAGTCCCGAGCCATATGGAGGCACGTGAGCGGATCGGCAGGGGATTCGTCTCTCCCGGTATTGGGGGCGAGGTCGTGCTGTGTCTAGGAGAGCCATTACACATAGTCCATGGCCATGGCAGGAGATTTACTGGTAGGTACTCCAGTAGTATCTCAGGGTGTTATTGGGCTACACTCCGACACGACTTATACTGCTATTCGGGGTCTGACGTTACTAGCCCTCTAGGAAGATATACGATACTCATAGACGAACGGACCGGACTGTATATACATTGTCACTGTTAGGCTCAGTAGGGTTTCCGGATGAGTTCGCTCATCGGCCTCCCTTGAGGTCAGTCCATGGGCAGCCGTTACGCATAGCTAGTGCCGCTGACGGTTTGTGGTTAAACCCACTGCCAGGGTACTGACGAGTCATTAGAGTCCCCCACAGACAGTTTCCCAAGTTCGGGCGAAACGTTGTAGAGGCCGTATGTTTTTATGGCAGGGTTCGGAAAATGCACGTGCGTTTACGCACGTGTTATTTTTCGGGCAGTTGATACTGGTCGGCTTTGGTTTAAGCCGGATCCGAGTATTATATTGAGTAGGTATAATATCTTTGTCTCGGTTGCATTTGTATTCAGTCGTAATAGAAATGCGGGTATATTTATACAGATACGGGGTTATCCTGAAAGTTGTTTCAGGATCACTTTTGGAAGTTGCCAGTTTCCAGTTTTCTATCTGCCGTCTTTTAACATTCGGTTAAAGACGGATTTATCTTTTCTTGGATGAGGTGAGTCGTGCTTCTAGAAGCTTCTAGATTGGTGACTAGATTCATGCATCTTCTTTTGCATTTATTAAATGGTGACTAGGTTTTTGTGACTCATGGTTTTAATTAATGTCTTTTGGATTGCTTAAGATCTTTTGTTATGATAAAGATCATTTCTTGTGGTCACCCCCCTCTCCTACACTCACCTCCCCATCCATATAGTGGCCGGCCCTCTCTCTCCTCCCTCACTCACTCATTTGAGAAATCATGGTTGCTAAAAAGAAAAGACTGAAGTTTTGGATGCATGGAAATTTCATAGTTCATTTCTTCTTCCATTTCATTTCCATCGGCAACTTCATTTACCGATCGTCCACGGACTTGGACGAAGTGAGACAAAGTCATCTACTCATTCTCTACATCCATCTTGGTCGTCTCTTTTAGCAAACTTGACGACCGAGTTGCCTCAAGTCAGAGACGGGAGCCCGTTTAAAGAATCAGTGATGTGGTGCCACCTGGACGAGCAGTTTGGAGATCGATGAGATCGGAGCAGCCGCAACGGAGCGTGGGATGATGGTTAAAGAACGAAGGACTCGGATCGTTCGGTATAACCTTTCTACACTCTTTACAGTTTGTTAGTTTAGCAATAATGGCAGATCCGGGTTAAAGTATACGATAGCGCCAGTTAAAAGTTTTGTTCCGCATTTGGCGTCTGTAGACGGCCGGGGCGCTAGCGTAGACCTACAAGTGAGTGTGGGTGTGGGTGTGGGGGAAAAAGATAAATGTTATACCCAAAACAACCATTTACACTAATTTCACCGAAAAAGCCTTTTTCTTCGATATTTCATAAACCGTTTTGGCAAACGATTTCGTTTCAGAAATAATATTTTACAAGCCAGTTTAGTGTGTCAAGAATTATAAAATTTGTATCAACCCATTCCCATTTGTAATTTTCCGTAATTAAATGTATTAGTGACGGCTTAAAATAATACTAAAATAATTTTTTTCAGAAAATTTGAAATTTCACCAGTGGCTCAATAAACACCAAATACTAGCAATTACATAGCTAGAATATGTATATTTAATTTTATAATAAAGATATTTTTATTTTGACTTTTTACAGAAACCCCCTTACTTTACCGATTTTTCGAAATTTCACCGAAACGATTTTTAAAACGTTACAGAATCACACAAGACTCTATGACGATCTCGGGTCTACAGACTAACCTGCACCAGTGTCACCAGAGAACCGCCATCTGACGTAAGGTATAATACAATCTGGGAGTTCTCAGCGAGTCCGTCCAGTGTACCCAGTCTCCACTGAGCACCCGTATATCATCTCTGATGTCAAACACCAATGGATATGGGATCATCCATCGCCCATCTATATGGGTCAAGAAGCTGCACGCTAGTCTACTCTGGTATATCGATGCCCCATCTCAATACACCCATGACTAGGGACTTTAAAGGATGTACTTATGGACTACCATGTCCCCACTAGGGTGATCCGCATCATAGTCCAGGTAGTCAAGTACACATCCTAAGGGCTTTACCAACATGTAACAGAGAGACAATCGGTGTACACGTTAAGGTAAAGAGTAACCAGATAGCATACTATCATATCGAGCAAGAAAGTCATCCCTATATATGTCTAAGCATCCACTACAATATACATCCTATGTATAGTAATGGCCACTAGGGCATATATATAACTAACAATCTCCCACTTGCACTAGGGCCATCTGATAGCAGTGGTTTTAGTATCTCATACTCAACCATCCCATAAAAGTCTCTCTCTGGGAAAGGCCTTTTTTAGTGGATCCGCCGTGTTGTCCTCTGAGTCTACTCTCCTAACCTCGATCCCCTGGAGATCAACCATCTCCACGATCAGGTGATACTGCCTAAGAATATGTCTGGATCACTGATGGGACGGGCGTTCCTAGGCATAAGCCACAACTCCATCGTCACACAATTGGAGGAACAAAGTTCATCTCATGAACTATTATACACCCAGACTGCCTCTTTGCGAGCATCTTTGGTAGCGATGTATCCATCCTTTATCGTCTAGTATGCCACGGTATCTAGCTTGGAACTCTTCCAATATACCGTCCCTTTACTGAGGGTAAAGACAATGCCTGTGACTGACATTCAGTCGTCCTTATCACCTTGGAACCTTTCCAGTGATTCTCCCCAGGATCAATTGATACCATCTCACTACAACTAGTGAGTATCCTAATATCCAATTAGATCTATCTCATAGATCCAAAATCCAGAATTTAGTAGGTATCACTTTGATCCTATATGGAGAATCCTTGTGATAAGAGGAGATTGACCGAGCGTAGCATAGAAAACTACTTCCCTATCAAGAGTATGTCATCCACGTACTCTACGAGGATCACCAGCATACTCCCTACTACCTTTTTGTATATACAAGGTTCATCTACCATTTTGATGATGTCAAACTCTTTGACTAACTCATCAAAACAGATGTTCCAACTCCGCGATGCCTGCTTTATCACATAAAATATCTTGCACACGTTTCCGCTGCTCCCACTATCTACGAAGCCCTCTGACTGTGTACTTACAGACTCACTCTTCTAAAACATTATTTAGAAAAGCAGTCATGACACCCAACCACCAGATATCGTAGTCATGGTATGTAGCCGTGGCAAGTAGGATCTGGATGGACTTAAGCATAGTTACTTAGAAAAGGTTTCATTATAATCCATACCTGGTCAATGATGCAAACCTTTAACAAGTCTAGCTTTTAAAGTCTTAACTTTTCCATGTACACCAAGTAATCTTCTCAAGATATACTTGCTCCTGATGGGGATTTAACCCTTCAGATAAAGCAACCAAAGTCCATACTTTGTTGGTGTATAAGGATTCCATCTCAGATCGATAAGCATCCAGCCATTCTTACAGAGTCCTACTCCTGATGGCCAGCCCGAAACTAGTTGGGTCATCATCTCATGATGCAATCCTTGCTCCCACTGTCATAGAGAAACCGAAGTATCTCTCAGGTGGGTGAGGAACCCTACTAGATCGGCGGAGAGGCAGAGGTTCGTTGGTTGCTATTGAATCCTTTGGTTCTATCAAATCATCAGCTGCAGTTTGTATAGTTGGAACTCTTTCCAGTTCAACCTCATGTCCACTAATTTCTTCATAAGTAATTCCCTTTCACAAAGGTGGCATGCTGAGTAACAAAACATCTTTTGTTCCTCGGTTAGGTAGAAGATATTCCCTTGCATATGCTTGGGATATCAAACAAACTTCTACAGTACTGACTTTGCCTCGAGCTTGTCCGGATTTTGCCTTTTAGACATAGGTCGAACAACCCCAAATCTTAATTGACTTATAAGATGGGATCTTCCCTTTCCATATCTCATATGAAATGGTAGGTATCTGATTTGATCGGAACCCTATTCAATAGGTATGCAACTTCATAAGTGCATAGCTCCCTAAAAGGAAATAGGAAACTTAGTAGTACTCATCATAGAGCACACCATATCACATAGGGTGCTATTGCTCCGCCCCCATATACCATCGTGCTATGGTTTATACGGAGGAGTAATGCTGAGAGAGAATCTTATTCTTAGAATAGTCCAGGAATCCCGTGCTCAAGTATTCTCCTCCCTGATCATATCAAAGGACATAATACTTATACCCGTTTTTGGTTCTCTACTTCTAACTTATATTCAGTGAATATCTCAAAAGGTTCGGAATTGTGTTTCAACAGAAAAATATGTCTGAATCTTGAGAGATTATCAGAGAATTTAATGAAGTACAAAGAACCGGTCTTGGCATTTGTAGACAGGGGACATTCATACATCAATATGTATCATCCCAAGAGTTCACTAACTCTTTCTCTGTTTCCAATAAACAGAGCTATGGTCATCTTATCTCTGTGACATGACTGGCAAGTTTCACAAGATGTAAATTCAAATTAATTTAAATATGCATCTTAATGTAACTTCAGCTAGTCAGGTCGCATTGATATGACCTCGTCTACAATGCCTCAAGAAGGATTCGTTCATTTCTGAACTCTTCCTCTTGTGTGTGTTCTGTATACTAAGAACTGTAGTTTGATTTAGAACATTAATGCTTTTAGATAACGTGCCTGAACCAATCAACTCTTGATATAGGAAATGTTTAAAACATTATCCAACAATACAAAATTATATCCTTTCTTTACTAATAAAGAGACTGATATGATTTTGTATATCAGGTTCGGTATCTAATAACATTTGTTCAGAATCAATGTATTCTGGTAATACAGGGTGACAGTGACCAATAGAATTAGATGCAACACTTGCACCGTTTTCTGCCTCATGAAACTTATCACCCGTTCTCAGTTCTCTACCTTTCTGTAGCCCATGTAATTTATTACATATGTGGGATCCTGATCCGGTACCATATACCCAGGACGTAAAGGACATTGAGAAACAGTTCTCTATAATGAACACACCCGAAGATGATGCATCGGTATGCACTTTCTTCGTTTGGGCAGCACGGGAATTCTGGTAATCCTTAATTTCCTGCTCTTTCTTATAACAATTATAAGTTGGAGCGGGACCAGCGTTCCCCAGCTCAGTATAACAAGCGGGTTCGGTTAATATATCCGATTTATTATCTTGATTAAGGCGTGACATGGTCGCTACCTGGAGAGAGAGAGAAGAAAACACTCTGCATGCGCTCTTGCAAGATCAGATTGGTTATTATATTATCTAATCAGGATGGCTCCCACTGTTTTTATCAAATCTTCCTTCAAACCCTAAAAGGAAAGACTAGCCGGGATTAATTACACGCTACAAGTTCGCCAATCTTTCAGCCAGGCCAGTGTCGGTACTTTGAGGGAGGTCCCCCGTGCTTTCGCACGAACCTAATTAATGTAAACCTCGTTTTCCCAGAGGCGTAACCTCGTTAACACCTTTCTAGACACCTATTTGATCGACTAATTGTAATGTGTAAAACTCTCCCAGGAGTAACTCTTACTCTCAGCGGGTATCGGGATCCAACTATCTCATAGAAGTTATACAATCTCATTGCAAATTTCAACACTTGAAATTCCCGATAATTTTTCTCCTAACGTGCTATGACCTTGACGAAAGCCAACAAACCATAGCCCGCTAGTCAAGTTCAACCCGTACATTTCTTGACTGAATTAAACCTACCCATACGACCCTTGACGAAAGCCAACAAAGCCGTATGACGACCCTAATCCAATCGCATCATATGCAGCAGATAAGCAGCATATAGCTACCGCACACTACACCTTGACGAAAACCAACAAATGTAGCACGAATACTATATACAACTTATCTGAAATGACGGAGGGCTACGACAGGTTTTTCTGAAAACCTATTGCGTAATGAACTTGATATCGTTGTAGAATCAAATGATTTTAAAATGGAGTGTTTTTTAGGCTTTTCTAGTTTTTCTAAAGGGGTCATTCCCGGTGAAGGGATCGTCGGCCCTTTCCTCGTCGAATGAGGTGCGGGATATATCATATATATCACTGTGCAAAGCAGAAACTATAGAAGCAATCAAAAGACAAACCGAGTGTTGTAGCATCTGCCAGTTATTGCTAAAGGGGTTACTCCTGGTGAAGGGATCGTCGGCCCTTTCCTCGTCGAATGAGGTGCAGGATGTTCTATAAGGAACACCGCGATGCAAAGCAAGAACTGTAGCTACCTATTTTTGAAAATTCGATTCCACAACATCTTTTAGGTTTCTTTTATTTTCATTAATCATATTAATGAAGTCCCATCGTTTAAGCACCTAAACATCACAGATAAATACGACGGACACTTATGCCATCCGCATTCGTCTCGATGTCCCCTCGTGCACCGTTAGGTTAGGTAACTAACGGCAGAGCGGGGCAGGGCTAGCGCGGGTGTAAAACATAAGTAACGTCTATATAATATATCATATATACTATATACAGCATTTATCACAGCACATCAAATGATCACATCACAGATATCGCAGCGGAAGAAACATATGAAATATTGGATATACTAGGACGTCCGTATTTTATTTTGAGCCTTCATAAAACACGGATTCCACGGTCGTGGTGAATAGCCATACCCACACCCCTAGACCCCTACGAGAGCGGCAAGTAACCCTACCAATTCTAGAGTTAGGAGACCCGGACTCGACTCCTCGAGTTGGTCTCCCACTGGATTCCAGAACCCGGTTACTTGTGCTCTCCTCCTTAGGTCTATCCTAGTACGGAAAAGTAAATAATATACAATGGTGACATCTTCCGCAACCTGGAAGTGCCCCAATTAAAAGAATATTACATACAAGTTTTTACATGAATGAAAATGAAAAACACTCATCTCACATAAAAAAAAACCCGGCTATTCAAACACGACGATTCAATATAACATATCCAGCAACACATAACATCACATGTCATCAACGTAAGTAAATATGCGCATCCCAATTGTCGTTGACATATAGCAACGAAACCGGCGATATAACATATTACACTTACGGTCACAGAAAAGAAAGCGTAAAACTACAACAGTTGGAATCCGCAACCTACTTAGACATCGCATGCCTAATCAAATGAATTTCTTAGACATTGCATGCCTAACAATTATAAACCCCGCATTTCAGTCTCAATATCGAAAACACTTTTCAATATCTTGTCGGGAAATTCAACAAGATTCCCGATAAACTGATCGAATGCTCGTCGCAAACTTTATTAGACGGCCGCAACCCCGGACGCCGTCGACGAAGTGCACTAAGGCGGAACACCGTTGCCGCGAGCACCAGTACGGATGCTTTTGGCGACGGGGTTCTCCTACAGTCATTTGGTCGGGGCTATGGGGCATGGCTGTCTATTAAGTTTACCCGGCGAGTATCTGCGTACGCTACGTGATTGCGATGGACTTTTGATCGCATCAAAATTCCGTAGCAACCGATCATTCGAGACTAAACTGCTACGTTTATAACATTTAAAACAGCTATCTCATAACTTCTTGTGGATTCCAAATATTGTATCACATTCCAGATAAATAGACAATGTTAAACTTTCCGATCGAATGATCAAATACCCAAGTTTTCCCGAATGGTTCTCAACACTTAAGGGGAGTTCAAAAACATCCATCACATGCCACAGTACCAATCGTCCAGCCGTAGAAGGGTCAAGCCAACGCCTCACATGTGGCACGTTGTACTGCCCCAAACCCTAAGGTTCAAAGGGCAGTTCAAGACGGTCACATAATCGAGTTAAGGTTTGTTGTCTTCTAGAGGGTCCATTGCGTAACTTGCACGATCTAGACGTTCTCAAACAAAAGGAAAAATCCAACACTTGGAAATTTTCCGGGTCGGGGAAAAAGTGAGTTATTGATATCGGATCGAACTTTTTAATATTTTTTAAATATCCGGAAAACTTTACGAAATTAAATTTTCCGATCGAATCATCGAATACAAAATAAACCCCGAAAATACTAAACACTTGAGTCACTATTAAAAATACCCAGAAAATATAAACAACAGAGGAAAGTATTACTGTGAAAAAAACCGTTACTAATACCCTTACATTGCCGTGAAACCGCCGCCAAAAGTTGCTTGTTGCCGCGGTTCCGCGGCCATGTGGAGCTATTGGGTGACCGTTTTTCATGGTAATTCTAATGAAACCCTGCTGAATTTTTTAGGCATTTTTAATTGAGAAAAATCCACGATTTCAAAAATTTTCCAGAGAGGGAGTTAACTTTGACACGTCGAGGTTCGATCGGAGTTTTAACATCGTAAACACTTCGCCTAATGATCTAGCTAGGCTCTGATACCACTGTAGGGTTACAAGGCACACTCAAGAGGTTCCACAAGGCATCAACCATGCCAAATTCAAAAATTTAGGTGCCAAGAAACCCTAATATAGATCGTTAACTAGAGGATAGGCGAAACTCTAAGCTAGCAAACAACTTTACTAACAAGTGAAAGGGATTACAACCTTTGTAGATCCGGTCCTCCACTTATTTAGCTCCGTGTTGACGTCCCTCCACTGCGATCATCGGAATCCCGGACTCTAGTGATGGTTTCGTCGGAGAAATAATCAGGCTAGGTCGTTGACTTCGATGCCGAAGATGATCTACGTTGAGGCGACTCAAACTTAAGCTCCATCTTCACTTGGTCATGAACCTTGTAAAGAAAACACCCTATACAACATGGCAAGTGGTAGAGGATGAAGAAATAGGAAGTGGGTTCACTTTGAATTTGGATTTCTCACTTGATTTCAACACTTGAAATTTTCTAGCATGCTTTCTTCACTTCATGAAGAAGAAGAAGAAGAAGAAGAAAAATGAATTATCTAAAAAAAAAATTCAAGTGAAGTCTATCATATTGCAACCATGGGTGAGTTTAACATTTGTAGAGACTAAACCCTAGTTTAAGTTAATGGTTAGGTTAGTAAAAGTGTCATGCAAAACAAAATGGTGGACTTTGTCAAAGATGCTTGAAAGCTTCATGAAGCTTCAAGTAAAGACAATGAGAGCCACCATTTTATTTCACAAAAATAAAAAAAAAACCTAAACCATTAACTAAACATGGTGTAAGTCGTACACACATCCAAGTTTGCATGTATCTTCAAACATGATACAATCTAGTGCACAAAAATATATCACATATACAACTTGTGCACATCAAGTGAGAAAATCAATCTTAAGTGAACCAATACTAGTTAATGTAAAGTAATATATCAAATATATAATTATACATTAAATCATTAAATCAATACTTGATTTAACGATCCGGTCATATCGCATATAACCGACTAATATAAAGTGTATTAATATATCGAATCAATACTTGATTCGGTAACCCGGCTATAACACATATAACCGACCGATGATACAAATCGCGAGAATAGAATTCAGTATCATATACTGGTATTATTCTTGTTCCCGCACATATCTCATATGCGCTCCTATTTCGTTTCGCTTGAGCCAGGAAACCTCTGTGTAGGACTCTAAAGACTCATCAATACGCCGGCAGTAGGTGATGATCATATCAAACACCCACAAGCCGCAAGCGATCTGCTAAACGTAACGGCGACCCGGGTATTGAGCGATCAGAAGATCAACGAGCAAGCCCGCTCACACTCCTGTGAATCCAACCAGTAACACTTATCGTACAGTCCGGTCTGTTCGTCTGATATGTCGCATATCTCGTCTAAGGGTGGTGAACGTCGGACCCCAATAACTCGATAAGTCGTGTCGATATGAGGTTCATAACGGGTCAAGAAACTACTGGTAACACTTACCAGTAAATCCCTAAAGCAGCCATGGCCAAGGACTTCCTGTTATAGCCAATCGAGCACAGCGCAACATCAACTCCTTATACCGGGAGAGACGAAACCTTTCCTATCGCTCATTGCCTCCATGTGAGTCGGGACTGTACCCAAAAGCCAACTTTTTGCACGCCCTCTTGGACGTGGTATGATGGAAATCAAAGCACAGTGGGAATCACACAAGACTCTATGACGATCTCGGGTCTACAGACTAACCTGCACCAGTGTCACCAGAGAACTGCCATCTGACGTAAGGTATAATACCATCTGGGAGTTCTCGGCGAGTCCGTCCAGTGTACCCAGTCTCCACTGAGCACCCGTATATCAACTCTGATGTCAAACACCAATGGATATGGGATCATCCATCGCCCATTTATATGGGTCGAGAAGCTACACGCTAGTCTACTCTGGTATATCGATGCCCCGTCTCGATACACCCACGACTAGGGACTTTGAAGGATGTACTTATGGACTACCATGTCCCCACTAGTATGATCCGCATCATAGTCCAGGTAGTCAAGTACACATCCTAAGGGCTTTACCAACATGTAACAGAGAGACAATCAGTGTACACGTTAAGGTAAGGAGTAACCAGATAGCATACTATCATATCGAGCAAGAAAGTCATCTCTATATATGTCCAAGCATCCACTACAATATACATCCTATGTATAGTAATGGCCTCTAGGGCATACATATAACTAACAATTCCAAGCTCACAAAAATCATCAAAAATCCACAAATATTCACACAAACACATAAATTAATCCATACCCACAATTATTCATCTCCAAACTAGCTTGGATCTTCACTAAAGACTTAATTTTGGATGATAAAGTTGAGATTTTGATGATAAAATTGTGACCTAGTTTGTGAGGTATAATCCTAACCCTAATCCTTTATTGTTTCTTAATTCTTTAAGCTACCTATTTAAGTGTTTTAATATAGCTTTAATTTCATGTTTAGAATATTCATGAAAATTATTATGAAAATCAAGTTAGGATTTTGATGTGTTTAAGTGGTTAATCTTGAAGTGTACACTTGGATAACCTTATCATTTTATGAGAATGATATTTGTTAAGTTCTTAATTTGTCTAATTGAGATAACTAGCAAACTAGGTTTTACTAAAACATGTTTTGGATGAGATTAAAATGATGGTAAAGGTTTGGATGACTTAATTAAGCCGCTTTGTGATGATTGGGATCATTAGATTGTTTAAAACATCTAGCTTTGTGTTAAAATGAGCTAAAATGGTATAAACTGCTTACTAGGTTTTTGTTAAAAATTAAACGTGGGTTTTAATTGTCATAGAAATGACGTATATATTATTATCTAAGATAATTATTGTCTTGCGAATGAGTATTGGTACGATTGGGTTTTTGGCGTGGGGGTTTTCATGTATAGCGACCCTAGTGAGGGTTTCGGCTATTTTTTCCGGTATTTGGATTTCTTGGTTTCGCGACTGGTTATTGTATTTGGGCGTTTGACGTTTTTACGTCAACGACGAGAGTTGTTTGGTTTTTTTGCATGCGCAGGCTATAGGTTCTAACCTATGAGCGCACCGCGTGCCGTTTTTGGATTTCGGAATTTGATGTTAATAGCTTTGTGAAGGATCCTTCGCATGGATTCCGTGACGACGAAGCGCATCGACTACGGCTAAGCGAGGAGTTTAGCAGGTGAGTAGATTTATATCTACGGGGGAAGTCGGGTGGATGCCGTATAGCACCCCCGCAAACATTGATATGGAATATCGTTTCATTCTTTTATACTGATAAATGATATGCGACGGACATGATTGTAGGATTTACAGACAATCATATGATAGAAGTTGATGCTAATGGACATATTGACATATGAGAATAGGGAATAATAAGTGAATCATGATAGCTACAAATTGAAAGAGAACAAGTATGACCTTTATATAATGTGATGCGAGATATTAATGTGATGAACGAGTATACGATGTGATATGATGACTTAGTGTGATATGTCATTTTAAGGATTCGAGTCTATATGAGATTGTTGATACCTTTGTAAGTCCCCTGATACGAGTTTGACATGGATATGACCTGAGAGAAAGGTATATTTATATGGATAATGTTTTGCATTTTGAGTGATATGTAGTACGAGACTTAGATCTGTACCCCGATGTTGTATAGGTTGATAGAATCCCTATTTGTTTAATGCCGCCGTACGTGGATTACCGTACGCGATGAGTTTTACCTGTTGATTTATCCATAACGTTGTTTAGAGGAGGTCGTATGATGGATTGTACCGTATGTGATGTTGTGAGGCTGGATGCCGATTGATGGATTCACCGACTCGGATATATTGTAGACATGTATACCTTATAGCTTTTAGCTGATGATGTACTTTATGCTACGATCATGTTATTCTCATTGCATTAACTATACCAGTACTAGTACACCTACACCATTATCGATAATGCGTATGTTACACTTACACAGATTTGCCGCTTCACACACCTTCATCATCGATAATTGCCATGTCACTACACAATAGAATTGCTACATCATGTCATGATATATTTGCTATGTTCATATCACTGTTCCATGTTGCATGAGATATACGGACATACTTGCATCCTGTTAAATATTGCATACATACTGACATGTACACCCACATACTTGGTTAGAGCGACATGTACTTTATGCAACCATACTGACATGTACTCACACATATCTTGATATACCCATAAGTGGTATTGTATTGACATATGATTTAGAGACGTTGATTATTGTGCTATTACGCTTATGAAGTTCATCATACATACTTTCTTACATGTAGATACTTATACCTTGGTACAGTTACATGTACATCTCATATGATACTGAACTTGATTTTCGGAGGATTTAGGAACTGCATGATATATTTTAAAGCTGGATTCATTGAAAAGAGCGGTTTTCCCTTAATATGCTCATATTGCTATTTTATGTTGCATATATCATATTTTCATCGATTTACGCATTGAGATATGGATTTCATGTGATTTATGGATTTGAGAACCGTGGGGGTATTTCAAGAAATTATGAATTGTTTGAAAACCCGGTTTCTCTTGATAAGATATTTCGATGCGTCCACCATGAGATTTCTCGGTTCTGAGATTTTTGTGATATTTATACCCGATGCGAGGAGTGGAGTGGGCCGTGTGTGGGTACATGGTGAAGCCCGGTATGGTTCCCCTCGGCAAGAAGATCGCAGGTGATTGCGATGAGCCTGGAAGGCTGGGCAAGTACCTACCGGTGATAGTATTTCGACTCGGCGGATATCGTGGGCATACCGACCGGAGTGATGTACAGACATGACATCAGGGCCAGTCGTGGGGACGGCGCCTGAGGCATGAGGATTTACGTGTCGATGCTAGACACGGCTTTCATGACGTTTCGAGTGTCGAGGTTAGACACTCAGGTTTCCATGATTTGTTGGTTTCCATGATTTGTTGTGTCGCGAGGGACACACGTTGTTTTATATCCTCATATTTACCTGCATATGCTTTTATGATATTTACATGCAGGAGTTGTTGTGTCAGTAGGTGACACGTGGATGGGATCCACCTGCATACATTCCTTCATTATATTGTTGGACGAGATCCACATGCATACATGCATTGATTATATAGTTGGATGAGATCCACCTGCATATATGCATTGACTATATTGTTGGATGATATCCACTTGCTTATAGGCAGTTATTTATGTGTTGGCACATATGCAGATACGGTCACCCTAGATATCATAGTATTACCTTTATGATATAGTAGACCTAGGAATCGTTGTTTATTTCAATTTCTACTTGATGATATTTTTCTATTCACCAGTTGGCAACTCACCCCCGTTGTGCCACGGTTCTTGCAGGTTGTTCGCATGGATCAGTAGTGGCATCGCTGGCACACAGCTTGCTTTCGTGTGTTTTGCTTTGGAAGGTGGTACATGTTGGATCGTGCCCCTCTTGTATTCATTATTCATATTGTATCTAGTCACTCCATCAATTCAGAAACTAGTTATTGTATATGTTGCAGACATAAAAGACTTGTAGTTGCAAGACTTGAGCGATGAGTTTTATGTTCGCTTTTGCGGTTGATGTCTTGCTTTATTTTATTTCCTTGTGTGGACCTTCGCCGTTATGCGTCGTATACTTGTTATTTATACTTGTGGTGGTTGTTTCCGCCGTTGGCCGTGATTTGCTCCCGTTTTGGGATGCTTTATTATATTTCTTGATGTACCCCTTTTCGGGGTTAGTTTTTATAAAGGAGGTGCTGCCAATTTTTTTTCAAAAGACAAAACATGATTTATTGTATCTTTATTTCTTAAAAGGGTTTAGACTTCTGGGTTTCAGCTTACTTGAATTATGTTACACCTGTAGACGTCGCGTGATTTAAGTGCTTGTCGCGAGCTAATATTTTGTGCCGTGAGAAAGTTGGTATCAGAGCGCTAGGTTTAACCTTGGTTCGAGTATATGTTTGACTATGTGGAGTCTAGGGCGTATATATTTTGGGACCTAGGCTTGACATTACGGAACTTAGACTTGAACAAGGGAGTGTTAGACCCGAACTTTCGTTTCATAGGGTGACCCTGATTGATGGAGTAGGTATCTTGAGTAGAGTGACGTACCGTACGTATGTTCCACGGCATATTTACGATACGATACTCTACTTAAGTGACCTTAGGATGTACATATCTTGAGACTTGTGATTCTTTTTGTTTCCTTGATTTTACATCCATTTGAGATCCTTGATTCTATTCGTTTACATGATCATACTCTCACTGATTCCGTTCCTCCTTATGATCATATATTCTTTCTGGATCTGTTGATTCATTTCATCACTTTGATCTTTTTTCATCGATACTTGATTGAGGTTCCTGTCACCATAGTTTGAACGCAGTTTGAGCTGCTGCTAGTGTTGCGGTCAGGGCGAGCTCTTCTGGGACGAGGACTGACCATCGTGTTTTCTCGTGATATGGGAACGTAACAATGTAGTGTGGTGTTGAGATCTCTCGTTTGAGACGAGTGTACGGTTTTGTACCAGATGATCAGGCTATTGTTAGAGGCTACCTGCTGTGAGAGGACTGTTGATGTACGACATATCTCAGAGATTATGATGTCATCAACCGTGCAGACAGATGACCCAGTTGTTGCTGAGATTGATGTGATGTAGCCTCCAGAGCTTACGAGCTGAGACCGCTGGAGCTTCCAGGCAGAGATGCGACAGGTGATAGCTAGTCTATCTTAAGTTGAGAGACGGAGGTGATTCTTCAGATTTGATGCGTCGACGCAGGCCCTGTTGAGTTGAAGATTTCTAGTATGGAGAGTCTTACTCAGATCTAGAGTAGATCGATCCAGAGATAACGTTCTTCATGGGATGTTCCGATGTGAGATCAGTAAGCTGACCAGTTTCAGATAGAATGACCTCACCCAAATGTGTTGTGAGTTGATCGAGAAATGGATGAGAATTGAGTATTCCTTAGATGGTTGGGACGAGTTCCCGAAGACGCGTTCTGCTAGATATCTTCTATAGAGTGATAAAGATACCGAGTTCATGATTTCGAGTCCGTCGAGAGATTCCGGATTAATTGTCGCCGAGAACCATTGCAGGAAGCGGATAGCATGACATGATGTCAAAGTGGAACAAGAGGTTCGTGCGTCATGCTGATGAGCTGTTGTTACTCCCCGTCGAGATTAGAGATCTGATATGTATGCAGAGGCGTTGGGATACGGCCAGTTCACGAGAAAATGTTGTGCTAAGAACACAGATGTACAGAAAGCGAGAAAAGATTTGTAAGTGTACCATCATCCGTATAGTTCGGTATAGGCGAGATCGGAAGAGATCTTGAGCCAGTTCCTTCCAGGACACTGCAGCGATGAGTTTGCACCGAGGATCAGTTGGGTCACGTGTATTCAGAGGGCCAGAGGCCGACGCCAGTGACGTGATGCTTTATGAGTGATCATACTAATTGGCCGAGAGTTGACCTGTGGAGTGCCACAGCGGAATCGTTTCCGTTAGCACACCTGACCGGGCAGATGAGCCGATAGAGCGCGAGATTTGTGATCCACAAAGAAATAAGGACCCAGAGACAGAAGATGCCAGACTGTGAGCATGAGGCAAGCGGATGTTCTTGCTGTGCCAGTTTGGGCACACCGACATTTTTCGACATTGTAGGTGGTATACCTCAATGTCATTTGTTGCGATTTGCATTGTGATCCGAGTATCACGATTATATCGCTTGGATTTGAGTTTTGATGATTGAGTTTTAGAACATGGTTTTCGTGCACCATGGCTGCACCTACTGGGTATTTACAATTTTATGCAAAGTTATTGCACTTGAGATATATATTTTTATACACCGTTGTATTGATTTCTATTTTGTTCCTTAGTTGCATATTTTTATAATTTCCTGGATTTCCTACAGTGGATATGATATTTCGTCCACTAGATGCACAGGATTTGATATTTCGTGCAGTGGATGCACAGGATTTGATATTTCATGCACTCGATGCACAGGATTTGATATTTCGTGCACTAGATGCGCAGGATTTGATATTTCGTGTAGTGGATGCACAGGATTTGATCTTTCGTGGACTGGATGCACCGGATTCGTATTTCGTGCATTGATTGCACTAAGTATATACTCCGTGCATTTGTTGCACCCGATTTATGTTTTTAAGCATTCATTTACTAGATTTGTGTTTTCGTACGCATGTGTACTTGATGTTCGTTTTCATGCATGTTGGATCCACTCGATTTCGATTTCGTTCGTGCATGACGGATGCACATGATTTGGAATTTCGCGCACGTTAGGCGTGTGATATGATTTTTTATGCACACCTGATTCACTCTATTGGGATTTTCGTTCGTGCATGTTAGTTGCACTGGATTGAGATTTTCGGGCACTTTTGATGCACTAGTTGTTATTATCATGCATGCCGGTTGCATTGGACAGATTCTTTCATGCACACCTGTTGCACTTAGTCTTACTTTTGTGCATATTGTGGCACCTGTACTTGGATTTGATTTCCATGCACATCAGAAGCACGTGATGGTGGGACAAGCCTTTTGAGGCTGATATTGCTTTTGAGCATTTTGTTTTCATGATGAGGCCCTATACTTTGTAGCACCCTAGCAGGACTGATCCGGGGACAATACCTGTGTACTTTGCATGCATAAAAATTTTACCAAGAGGTTTTCAAAAAGGAGCTATAGTCTCGCTAGTTTCTTACGTGTCTGCGAGTGACACGAACGTTCACAAAAAAAAACCATTTGGGATATTTTAAAAAAAAATGGGCTGAACGTATATTTGAGAAAAACATATATGCTAGTATATTATTACTTTACAAATGAGCGTCCGTCATTTGTGCCGTGAGTTATACATCACACGGCGATTCAGAAAAAGATTCTGCATATGCTATTTCAGTTTTTGGAGAATTTTCAAAAAGGATGTGTACTATATACATAATATAGCATTTGCTGAGTGTATATTGGATTTCAGTAGTGGATTTTGAGATCTGTATCTCCATTGTAACTCCGATGATATGCGTGCGAGTCCGATGATTTGCATGACGCTTGACGGAGTTCGGTTTTGAGTTTCATTCACGGCTTCAGGCGCATGCGACGCGCTATGTTATTTCTGTTACTTCCGCGATTTCGGATCCCTGTTGATTGAGTTGGATTTTGAAATGTTTTAGTATTGGGGGTTTAATTTAAATTCAGGGACCGAATTTCTTTAAGGGGAAAGATTGTAACGTTTCTGGAATCGTTATGCGTATTTTTCCGTTTTAGGGTAAAATAGTCGGTATTTTCCGTTTTAACCAGATAATGATCAAACTTCTGTATAGACTTGTTTGCAACTAGTTTTACTAGAATAAAGCCAGTTTGCGGGTTTTAGTGGTCATTTGGATGTTTTGGTTCAGTTTGATTTTTTTTCTAGTTAAATTATTATTTTCAGTTGTTAATTATGCACTTAGTTAGTGGTAATTACAATTTTGGCCTGGCTTAATTACTTCTAATGTGAATCTATGCTAATCAAATCACTAGTTTTAGCTTAATCCATCCTTGCATAATATCTAGATATTTGTGGTTGAAGAAAATTATTTTTAAAGGAAAAGAATGAGGTGGCTTTGGATAATTGTGCATTAATGAGCTTTTATCTTTGTTTTACACTAGATATTTCTATACAATTCCACAAACTCCCACCTCCACCTAGCTTGGCCGAAGCCTACCCCATTTCTGTCCTCACTTTTCCTTGCTCCATTTTCATCATTCCAAGCTCACAAAAATCATCAAAAACCAACAAATATTCACACAAACTCATAAATTAATCCATACCCACAATTCTTTATCTCCAAACTAGCTTGGATCTTCACTAAAGACATCATTTTGGATGATAAAGTTGAGGTTTTGTTGCTAAAATTGTTACCTAGTTTGTGAGGTATAATCCTAACCCTAATCCTTTATTATTGCTTAATTATTTAAGCTAGCTATTTAAGTTTTTTAATATAGATTTAATTTCATGTTTAGAATATTCATGATAATTATTATGAAAATCAAGTTAGGATTTTGATGTGTTTAAGTGGTTAATCTTGAAGTGTAGACTTGGAAAACCTTATCATTTTGTGAGAATGATATTTGTTAAATTCCTAATTTGTCAAATTGAGATAATTAGCAAACTAGGTTTTACTAAAACATGTTTTGGATAAGATTAAAATGGTGGTAAAGGATTGGATGACTTAATTAAGCCGCTTTGTGATGATTGTGATCACTAGATTGTTCAAAACATCTAGCTTTGTGTTAAAATGAGCAAAAATGATATAAACTGCTAACTAGGTTTTTGGTAAAAATTAAACGTCGGTTTTAATTGTCGTAGAGATGACGTATATATTATTATCTACAATAATTATTGTGTTGTGAATGAGTATTGGTACGATTGGGTTTTTGGTGTGGCGGTTTTCATGTATAGCGACCCTAGTGAGGGTTTCGGCTATGTTTTCCGGTATTTGGATTTCTTGGTTTTGCAACTCTATATTGTATTTGGGCGTTGGACGTTTTTACGTCAACGACGAGAGTTGTTTGGTTGTTTTGCATGCGCAGGCTATTGATGTTAATAGCTTTTCGAATTCCTATTGATTGTAGGTAAATTCGCATGGATTCCGTTACGATGAAGCGCATCGGCTACGGCTAAGCAAGGAGTTTAGTAGGTCAGTAGATTTATATCTACGGGGAAGTCAGGTGGATGGCGTATAGCACCCCCACAAACATTGATATGGAATATCGTTTGATTATTTTATACTGATAAATGATATGCAAAGGACATGATTGTAGGATTTACAAACGATCATATGATAAAAGTTGATGCTAATGGACATATTGACATATGAGAATAGGGAATGATAAGTGAATCATGATGGCTACAAATTGAAAGAGAACAAGTGTGACGTTTATATAATGTGATGCGAGATATTAAAGTGATGAACGAGTATACGATGTGATAAGATGAATTAGTGTGATATGTCATTTTATGGATTCGAGTCGATATGAGATTGTTGATACCTTTGTAGGTCCCCTGATACGAGTTTGACATGGATGTGACTTGAGAGATAGGTATATTTATATGGATAATGTTTTGCATTTTAACCGATATGTCGTACGAGACTTAGATCCATACCCTGATGTTGTATAGGTTGATAGAATCCCTATTTGTTAAATGTCGTCGTACGTGGATTACCGTGCGCGATGAGTTTAACCCGTTGATTTTGTAAGAGCACGGCGGCGCCCCGGCCGTCAATCCAACGCCGGAATGCAGAAACGAAACTTTTCTAAAAACTAGAAACCGGCACCACCGCGCACTAAAATCCCGGATCGGGCCATTAACCTAACACTAGCAAATACGAGAAAGGATAGAATGCTATACCGAGCGATCCATGTACTTCGGTCTTCAGCCTCCACTCCGATCTCCTCACGGAATTTCCGGACTTCAGCTCCTCGTCGGAATAGGCACCACATCGCCGGGTTCTTTTACGGGCTACCACCTCTGGACCGAGGCAACTCGGGCACGAAGTTGGCGAGTCAACATGTCCAAGGGTGATGTAGATGAAGTGTAGAAACCATTGTCTCAATGGGGTTGAAGTAGCCTTTGATGGAGGAATGAAGAAATGATCTTTGAAAAGGAAACGGGGCTCTCATTTTTCAAGCATGGAATGAGATGAAGAATTTTTTTCCTCATACAAAAATTTAAGCCTCTTTATCTCACCCAAAGTGGCCGGCCCCTCTCAAACATGGGAGTGGGAAAAAATCCATGAAGGGAGGTGAGTGTAGGAATCAATAGAGGTGACCACAACCAAATATGATGATAACAATGCCATATCCATTTCTAATCCATTCTAACCTCATTAATGCTAAAGAGTTGATTCTAAGAGAATCTCATGATGCTAAGAACCATCATGAAGCCACAAATCACAAATAACACCTCCACAAAAGTAATTTGCAAACTTGTAAATAACCCCTCCATCAGAAAAATCCGGTCCGGAAGGAACAAAGGAAAACTGGCCGAAACGGAATGCAAACTGGCAACTTCAGAAAACTGATCCCGTAATAAATTACAGGAAAACACCACGACTGTATATACATACCCGCATTTGTATTCCCACTGAATACAAATGCAAAGAGACAAAATCTACATTGTACAATACTAGGATCCGGCTTAAACCAAAGCCCGCTAGTATTATCTGTCCGATCATGATCCGTGCAATACCGCACGTATCTGATCGAACCCTGCCATATCTCCATACGGCCTCTACAGCATTTCGCCCGAAACTTGAGAAACTGGTCTGTGGGGGAATCTAAAGACTCGTCAACACCTTGGTTGTGGATTTAACCACTAGCACGTCAGAGGTATTAGCCAATACGTAACGGGCTACCAGGTATTGACCAAAAGGGACGTCTGTGAGCGAACTCATCCTGACACCCTACTGAGCCTGTCAGTGACAATATCCGTACAGTCCGGTCCGTTCGCCTATGAGCATCTCATGGCGGGCCTAGGGGGGTGGTAAAAGTCAGACCCCCAAAAGTGGTACAAGTCGTGTCGGAGTGTAGCCCAGAACACCCTGAGATACTACTGGAATACCTACCAGTAAATCTCCTGCCTTGGCCAAGGACTTCGTGTAATGGCTCTCCTAGACACAGCACGACCTCACTCCCAATACCGGGAGAGACGAACCCCTGCAGATCCGCTCACTGCCTCCATGTGGCTCGGGATTGTACCCAACTAAAACCTGTTTGCACGTCTCCTTTGAGCGTGGTAGGGTAGTAATCAAAGCACAGTGGGAACTCATAAGAGACAAATGACGATCTCAGGTCGATGAACTAACCTGTACACATGTCACCAGGGAACTGCCATCTGACGTTAGGTATAAGACCAACTAGCAGGTTCCCGGCGAGTCATGTCCGGTGTACTCATAACCCAATGAGCACCTGTATACATCTTAGGTGAACCACTGACACCAGTGGCTTATGAGACCGGCCACCGCCCCTCGTCGGGGTCTCGACTTTATACACTAGTCTATCTGGAGTATCGATGCCCTATCTCGAAACTGCCATGACTAGGGGCCTTTTAAGGATGTGGTTATAGACCCTAGCTTCTACGTATATGATCGCCCTCATACTACTGGCAGTTAAGCAAGAATCTTAGGGGCTCTATCAACGTGTAATAGCGACCTGTAAGGTCACCTAAAACGGTACACGATGATAAAGATAAATCAGATAGCATACTATCATCTTGAGTAAGACTGTCCTGTCGGTATAGGTCCTCCCTTAATCATTGCAAACACGTGCCTATGATCCAATAATTAACTCTGAGGGCACTATATCCTACAATCTCCCACTTGCACTCAAAGCTAATTATTGCGATGTTGCATACTTACAGCCCGTGTGATACCGAACACCCAACTCCTCTACTAGTCAGTCTCACAAAGCTCATTTGCGAAACTATTGCGTTCGAGGAATAGCCTCAGTGAGTGGATCCGCTGTGATGTTTCTTTCTTTGTCTCTCTTTATCTCAAGTTCGCGGAGAAACCCATCTCCCGAAATGAGCAATACCTGTCTTAGAGTATGTTTGGATGTCTGATGGGACCTACTTCATAAGTGAACTCCAAATCCAAACTTCTTAGACTGTATCGTCAACTGAACTTAATCAATATCCTGCGCCATGCCTCCCTTAGTATCCGCCTGGACCACCTGTCCAGAATACTGCCCCTCGTCTGAGGGAAAACTATAACTCTGACAGTCACTCTGTCATCCAGGTCACTTTGGAAGCCTGGAATGATAACCATCTCCTAAAGGAGGCTGTCGTTATCATATCCCTAGAACATTCACTTATGTTCTAAAACAGCTTCCGAATGTTTCTCCAGGATTGGATTAATATCAACTTATTGCACCTACTGCAAAAACAATATCTGGTGTGGTACTTGATATCTCATGATTGACTCAATTGCCTAAGCAAGTGATCTGCCAATCATGCACATCCCTCTCCCTTTTAGTCTGTAAGACACCTTTAGAGATGGTGACTCCATCACCTGCAGGTACACTACCGTGCCAGGAGTCGTCCATTCTAAAACACCTTTAGAATGCTGTCTAAGTACCCAGATTGGGAAACTATCCAAATCCAGATCTAAAACCATAGATTTAGTAACCAGAATGTCTGATATAATATCCAAGTCCTATGTGGAGAAACTACTGTGTGACAACCAAAGTATAACCGATCGTTGTATAGGAACATCACTTCCTACTCTGTGTAAGTCATCCAAATACCAGGACATCACACCCTACTACCTTCTTAACAGATCCATCCCCTATTCTGATGAAGTCAAAGCTATGACTGTCACATCAGAAATAGATGATCTATCTCCGCTATATCTGCTTTAGTCTATGAAAAGACATAAGCCACTTTTCCACTATGCTTCCGCTGCTCCCACTGACTGCGACAACCCTCTGGCAGAGTCATATAGACGTACACTTCTAAAGCTAGTTTAAAAAGATGCTATACTCATCCTCATGCCGGTACTTACAGACTGGAACAACAGTAGTGTCAAGTCTGGGTAAACAAGAACCTCCCTGCCACCGTCCTTGAGCATACCGAAGTACCTCTCGAGCGCCTGAGGTTACCCATCATATCTGTGAAGTTGCCAATGGAATGTCAATCCAGATTGAATCTTTAGGTTCTTATCAAATTTTCAGCAATCATTTGCGATTCTGGAATCACTTCAAGTTCTACCATACTCCCACTACTGTTTTCTGAAAAAATCCATTTTTATTAAAACTGTGGCGAGTCAAGAACAATATCACTATTGATCTTCCAGATGGTAAAAAGTCAACCCTCGTCATAGCCTGGGTCAACCCACAAACAGCCATTACAGAAACGTCCATTGAGTTATCCAGAGTCTTGTTTTAAGCATAAGCCGGACAACTCCCCGTACCTTAACAATGTCAAGATATGAACTGTTCTATATCCAATATAGAAACAGAGGTACTGATTTGATTGAACCAGATTCAAATCATGCAGCAGTTTCCAGTGCATGTCATCTAAATGGAAGGAGGCCGATCAGCGTTACTCAACTTAGGATTGCGTCCAGATATGAGTAACCTGAAAGAGAAGCAAGTTCTCTTAATCATTACCATCAACTAAATACCATACACAAGTATCTACATCTTCGATCACCTTGAAGAATCCCGATACTTGCAATACCTGGTTCTCCACTTTATCCACATACCTATACCTTCTCAAAACATGGATATTGTGTTTCTACGAAACACATGTCTAAGACCCAGAGAAGTCACAAGTAAACAGAATCCAGCACGAGTACCAACCCCTCTGTCCTAATGGACACTGGACAACATACAATACTTTGTATACATCCCCTGAGTCTATTGACTCATTCACTGTGTGTCGTAGGTTGAAAACTGTACTTATGGTTCAGAAGAATTACACCGCTGTTCAATGCTCCTTACCTAACCATCCACTGATATAGGTAAATGTCATAGACATAATTTCAAAAAGGTATATCTCACTCTATAAAAATAAATGTACAGATATATCAATTTGAAATTGGTGCATAATAACGGTTATTCAAAACCAAATATTTGTCGTCTGGCAAACAACCCAGGCGATTTCCTTAAATTTCACCAATTACAACGAATTCCGATATAATGAGGATGATCACCTAATTCCCAATAACTTACTCCCACTGATTTCCAAATTAGTCCTTGCTCCAGGGTATGTATTTACCAGGTTTGATTCTCACATCTATAAAACCATACAGATGTGAGAATCAAACCTGGTAAATACATACCCTGGAGCAAGGACTAATTGGGAAATCAGTTTTCTTTTAACAGTACACAGAGAAACTGAAACATTGAAATGTTTCGTAGGGGTATCTGGGTATTCCTAGTAATGCCTCTTCCATTATCAGATTTACAACTGTAACCGTATACTTCATTGCCATCTCTCCAAATCCCTTTATATGCCTTTAGTCATTACCTTCTGCACACCCCTTTAGGCCAAATGGTTTTCTTCCTTCCCTACCGTTCGGCACCAGCCTATGGTTTGGAAGAAAACTATCCAATAAGCATAATGGGTGTACTGTCCTAATCCTAGGAGCACTCGCAATGCGAGAGAAGGTGAAGATAAAAAACAACCGAATAAACCTTATTCCTATTTCTCCTGAACCAGAATCCATCCCCGAACTGGAACAAGTTCTTTTCGAGTTCGTATATAACCATACGATGGAGTATCCAATAAACTGTGGATCTTCGTAGTGATACGGAGTGTCCTGGAGAAATACAAAGGTGATTTAGGATTGGCGAAGAAATACTTGGTTTGGTCGTGAATAGCAGTCGCAATTTACTTTGCCCTCTTACTAATCCCTTGATTTGTCTTTACTTAATACCTTCTGTACACCATCATTATGCTAATTGGTTTTCTTCATTCCCCACCGTTTGGCACAAGCCTATGGTTTGGAAGAAGACTATCCAATTTGCGTAATAGGTGTACTATCTCCTAAACCAAGGAGTACTCGCAACCTGAGAGAAGGTAAAAGGAAAAGACAATTGAATAGTCCTATTCGTTTTCTCCAGAACCGGAAACCATCCTCGAATAAATTCCTTTGTGTTCGTATATAACCATATGATGATTTTGTCCAATGGAAGTGGACGTTCGTAGTAATACGGGGTGTCCTGGAGAAAAGGGTAAAAGTAGGAGTGGCAATGAGGTTTGCAACTCTGACAATCCAAAATCCAGTGTATAAGAAGGTTCGGTTAATTTTGGTCACTGAGTCATAGTCTAGCGTCGGGTCATGGTCGCTGCCAAAGAGAGAGAGAAAAGAAACACTCAGCGTGCACTCTAACCTAGATCAGAATGGTTATCACTTTATCTAATCAGGAAACCTCCCACTGTTACGTCAAATTCTTCCCCAAACTTGAAAGAAAAATTAGTCGGGATCACCCGAGGAGTAAACCAACTCATCAGTGGGAATCGGGATCCAACTATCATCGCATGATAACGTGACGGAATCCGCTCACGTTATCATACTCCAGAAGGTATGCGCATATCTGGCAAGTTTCAGTTTCTTTAGAAACTCCCGATGTGATTTTTGCCCCATGCTCTTATGACCTAGACGAAGGTCAACAAATCATAATTCACATGTCAAGTTCTACCCGTCATTGTCCCGGTTAATTTGAACCCACCCGTAAAAGCCCTTGACGAAGGTCAACAAGGCTATACGACTGTCCCAAACCAACGCATCTATCTATGCAGTAGAAAGTTAACAAGCAGCTACCATACACTATGCCTTGAAAAAGGTCAACAAACATAGCATGAATACTACGTGCTACCCGTCTGAAATGACGGAGGGCTACGAATGGTTTCTGGCGAAAAACCTTTAACGTAATGAACTTGATATCGTTGAAGGAACTGGATAGTTTTTATAAAAATATAGTGGTGAAAACCTTTGCTAAAGAGGTCACTCCCGGTGAAGGGATCTCGGCTCTTTCCCAGTAGAATGAGGTGCAGGATATTCCAACTGAATACCACGATGCAAAGCAAAAGTAAACGACTATAGTGAAGTTATTGCCCTGTCGCAAACTTCTGTCCAGGGGGTAACTCCCGGTGAAAGGATCTCGGCCCTTGCCTCGTCGACTGAGGTGCTGGATATTCATAACCGAATATCACTGTGCGAAACAAAAGAGAACGCCCTTACAATAACAGCTTTTTGAAAAAATGTTCCAACAACATCAGAATAGGTTTGTTTAGCTTGCATTGATCTGAATCAACGCAGTCCCATCAATTGATCACACCAATAAAGAACGAAAATAATGATGTACGTATATGCCATCCGCATTCGCCACTGGGTCCCGTCATCACCCGTTTGGTTACTTAACTAACGACAGAGCGGGGACTGGACTAGCGTGGGTGCAAAACATATACAACATCTACTAGTATATATATCAATATATAATATTCGCTCAAGGCGTGATAAAATGCAACATCACAGAAATGTAATAAGCATCACAGAACAATACAGATATCTGGGATCCCGGGGTTTCATAGAGCCGCTACTGAAACCCGACGTTCCCCTGGTCGTGTGGATAGCCTATGCAATGAAATCCTAGACCCCTACGGGCGCGGCAAGTTACCCGCCAAAACCTGAAGCGAGGCAGCCCCCTTCAGCTACGTGAATGGACCACCCAGCACTTCACAGAATCCGGTAACTTGGGCAACCCTCCTTGGGTCAACCTATACCCCCTACGAGTGCGGCGAATATTCTGCCAATTCTAGAGTAAAGTCCCCCTCTGTCTCAATGCTATGAGATGCGGGCCCGTTGCCCCCTAGAACCCGGCTATCCGTGCACCCCTCTGCGGGGCAATCCTAGTACAGAAAGTAAAATATGCATACAACGGGTACATCGACTTCTACCCAGTCGTGCCCCAAAAGAATAATATACAAACAGGCAGTGACGGCAGTCCACATGTCGGAAGCTCGCCCCGCAATATCAAATGTACATATAAAACAAAACGGTACTAACATTGCATCCAGGCTATCCCTACGACCAATCCGCAACATCACAGCACAACACAGAACATCAACGTGAATGTCACGTTCGCAAATCCGTCTAAAAGGGCTATAGCAGTTAGACAGGATTTACCGATCAAATGACATTCACGGTCGCAGATATAATGTAAATACTGTGAACTAACATGTTTAAAATTTTCGATCGATCAAATTTACCGAAGTGGGCCCCAAGCACTACTGTAGCACTCAAAGAAAGTCTGGGCCCAAACAGAACATTCCAAAACCCCAATTTCCCTGTACAAAGATCACTATGCAAAAATGGTGCAGTGAAGGCACTGTGCTGCGGCGGAACCACGGCCGTAACGTGGGTTTGGCCGCGGTTCAGCGGTCAAGCTACAGTGTCACACTACCATTTTTCACAGATGTCTTAGAATTTCCTGCATGTCTTTCTGCTATGTACTGAAAAATTTTTAGAGCCAAAAATAATTCGACAGAAAACTGGTGCTTTGAAATCGCGGTTTTGGGATTTTTGTCCGATCGAAAATGTAAACATGTTAGACCAAGATAGACTTGGTTAATGGCGTGGCTCTGATACCAATGTAAGTGCACGGCGCCGCCCCAGCTGTCAATCCGACGCCGGAATGCGGAAACGAAACTTTTCTAAAAACTAAAAACCTTTCTAAAAACTAGAAACCGGCACCACCGCGCACTAAAATCCCGGATCGGGTCATTAACCTAACTCTAGCAAATACGAGAAAGGGTAGAATGCTATACCGAGCGATCCGTGTCCTTCGGTCTTCGGCCTCCACTCCGATCTCCTTGCGAAATCTCCGGTCTTCAGCTCCTCGTCGGAACGGGCACCACATCGCCGGGTTCTTTTACGGGATCGCACCTCTGGACCGAGGCAACTCGGGCATGAAGTTGGCGAGTCAACGTGCCCAATGGTGCTGTAGATGAAGTGTAGAAACCATTGTCTCAATGGGGTTGAAGTTGCCTTTGATGGATGAATGAAGAAATGATCTTTGAAAAGGAAATGGGGCTCTCATTTTTCAAGCATGGATTGAGATGAAGATTTTATTTCCTCATAAAAAAATTTAAGCCTCTTTATCTCACCCAAAGTGGTCGGCCCCTCTCAAATATGGGAGTGGGAAAAAATCCATGAAGGGAGGTGAGTGTAGGTGTAACGTTTCAGAAATCGTTTTGCGAATTTTTCCGTTTTAGGGCAAAATTGTCAGTTTTTCCCGTTTTAACCCGATTTCGATCAAACGTACGTATAAGCTTACCGGCACCTTTTTTTAGCTAAAATAAAGCTTGTGCGCAAACTTTAGGGGTATTTGGGAGGTTTTGGTTCAGATAGATTTTTTCCCAAATAAAATATTATTTTAGCCGGTAAAATATGCGCGTAAATCGGGAAAATTTCTTCTAAATGAAAATTCTTGGAAATTATCACTACAATTATTTTAGAAGCTTCTTTTTAAATAACTAGATTTTTATGGTGAAAGGATTTATTTTTTAAAAAAATAAAGAAAAAGAAAAGTAGTGTGAACATAAGCTTTTTGTTTTATTATACAATTATTCAATTTTCTTCTAGAAAATTCTACACTTCACCAAAAACCCTATCCTTCATCAAATGGCCGGCCACATCATTCCTCTTGGTGCCCATGAATTTTCTCATCTCATTTCTTCTCATTTTTCTCCAAAATAATCATGAAAAATCCAAATAAATTCATAGAAATTCAAATAAAATCCAAAACCTTTATTCTTCTTCACAAAAGTTGCTTGGATCTTCATTCTAGTGAGGATTTTGGAGGCTAAAGTTTGGTTTTATCTTTGATTCAAGTGGTGTTCTTGAAGGTATAAAACATTAACTCTAATATCTTTTTTTGTTGCTTAATACTTTATGCAAGCTTAATTAGATGTTAGTTTAAGCTTTAAATTTCATGTTTCAAAATTATAGAAATGGTTTTAGAAATTCAAGTTAAGGTTAAAGCTTAATTTAAGTGTTTAATATTTAATTGAAGTGTGAATTTGTGAATTGGAAAAGCTTAGCATAGTAGAAAATGCTAATTTTTGTTAATTACTACTTTGTCTAATTAAGGGTTTTTGCTTACTAGGTTTTTGCTAAAGCTTAATTAAGCAAGTTTAAAAATATAGAAATGGTATAAATGGTTTAACCTTGCTATTTGAAGATTTTGTAAATTATAGTTTTGGTAAAACTCATAGTTTTGCGCTATAAAGATAAGTACTGCTTACTAGATTTCGGTAACTTTTAGGCGTGAGTTTCTTTTGACGTTGCGACGTTATTTATTTTGAGTCCACGTTTATTATTGTGTTTTGAATGCGCGATCAGGACGATCGGAATTTAGACAAGGTGTTTCGTATTTTGGCGACCCTAGTTAGGATTTTGGCCGATGTCGTGCGCGTTAGATGCGCTAAGCGCGCAGTGTAATTTTCAGGGCGTTATTCTTGCGTTTCGATGTCTTTTCGTCGATGTAGAATATAAGCTTATGTGATGTGTTTGTGAAATTTTAAGTTCGCAAGCAGGGAATTCGGACGCTACGACAAGGGGAAAACAGGTGGTAGATTTCACCTAGCTTGGAGCGTTGGTGAGTAGATTTAACATCTACAAAGGAATCGCCCGCATGGCCATATGCGTCAGGGCTAGAGATTTTATTACTTGTCGGATATTCTACGTTATTGTTAGAATTGCGCCTTTATCCTATTACTTAGATGTAGTTGTGCCTGAACTAGTAGTAGTAGGACACTGCACATATTATTGACGATTCATGTTGCACGTGCACTGATTGTATGCTACACACAGAGTCAATAATATCCATGTCATGCATAACCCACTTATAGATATAATATTGCTTGGTTAGGGACATTGAGACTTTGATTCATATTTCTTTACGCATTGACTTATAAAATACCTGTATACCTACATGCTTACATATATGTTCTGACATACTTGCATGCTAGTTACCTGTATACCTATAGATTATTGTACCATTCGTGATAGGTACATGCACACTTTACGTCATAGCTACAGGTATACCTTGCTCATACTGTTCTTAAACCCAGAGGGTATACTATATCATTGCTTATAGGTAGACACATTATATTGCAATACCTTATTGATTTTACATACATCTGGTTTTAGCTACATGTTTACCTTCACTTGATGTTATTTAGAAGTGGATAAATAGGGACCGCATGATATTTGTATTAACTTGATGCAGTTAATTAGCAGTTTTTCCTTTATATGCTTGCATTTCAGATATGGCGCACATATTATATTCAGGGATTTTCACATTGTTATATGGATTTTTCATGATGTTTTCAGGATTTGGGAACCGTGGTAGTTCATGAAATTATGCATTATTTGAAGGACCCGGTTTCCTTGATATTGATATTTCCGCAGCCACCATGAAATTTATCGGTTCTGATATACGCCCGATTCGAGGAGTGAGGAGGCACCGTCTGTGGGTACATGGTGGGGCCCGGGGGTACCCCGAAGCAAGAATGATGTCGCGGTGCTAGGCGATGAGGCTTAGGGGAACCATACTTTCCGGTGACAGGACCAATGACTCAACGGCTATCGAGTGGATACCGACGGGAGTCATGTGTGTATGGTTACGTCAAGAGGCGAGGGTCAGAGCTAGGCACTCGAGCTCTCGGGATAGCGTATGATACGTACCTATTAGGGGGCCAGTCATGGTGACAGCGCCTGATAGATCAGCATTTCTATCTCGATGCTTGGCACACTGGTTTCATGATATTTCTAATTACTCCTTTGTATATATAACAGGGGATTGGGCCGCTGTTATATATACCCTTACACCAATATTAGTGGAATGGGACGCTAATATATGTGTATTGACCTCATCATATTTATTCATGACATTATACTTAGGATGTTAGAATTTGGATGGATTTTGATTCGGGATATAAAAGATTCATTTAAGATTGGATACCTGATATTGTACATACGAGATATATGAGATCCACTTGCAGCTGTACATTCGAGATATGTGAGATATGCTTGATGTTGTACATATGAGATATGTGAGATCCACTTGATGTTGTATATTTAAGATATGTGAGATATACCTGATATTGTACATACGAGATATGTGAGATTCACTTGCTGTTGTACATTCGATATACGTGAGATATACTTGATGTTGTATATTTGGGATATACGAGATATACTTAATATTATGAAATTGAGGTGATGATATACTTAGATGATATGAAAGCCAATTTGGGGCTGATTTGAGAAAGTGGTATTCGATTTGTCTTAATGGATTGTGATCCTACCACGAGGTCAGGATTCCATGGAAATGACATATTTCACTCCATACCTCACCTTATCTGTTTGTGCACTGCTTCTTGTATTAGTAGTACCTGTTAGTTTACCTTTCATGATTATTGCACAGTTACATTCTCATATCCCTATCACATGATTATTGCATACTGTTGTCATATCATTATTGCTTTATATATTGGTTATACCTGCTAGTGTACTTTCTATTATTCTGCATTCATATGATTTGTAATTACTGTTAATTGCATATCTTAGATTCACGCTTTACGTGCATACTTACGATTACCTGCATATGTTATTTACTATTCACGAGTTGGCAACTCACCCCCGTTGTGCCACAGTGTTTGCAGGTGTTTTTCAGGATAGTCAGAGGCAGGCTATTATCACACATCTTATCATCTTTTGCTACGGATACCGCATCAGCTCACAGTGCGCAGTTTTCTTAGGTGGGTTTTATGGTTATTCGTTGTATTGTATATTCGTTGTATCTATGTACTCTCCATCTACTATTTTCATATTGACTTAGAGACTTGGTGAGGACGATGTTGTATATTATGTTGGATTTGTTGTCTTTTATACAGTTTCCTTTCTATCGTCTTCTATTCCTTCGCTACGGCGTCGTATATTTGTTGTGGTGGTTGTTTTCCGCCTTTGGGCATGGATTTGTTCCCGCTGGGGATGTTTTACTTTATATTTATGTTGTACCCATTTTTGGGGTTGATTTTTATAAAGGAGGTGCTGCCGAAATTTTCAAGAAAGAAAATTGGACTTAAAGAATTTATACTTGAGATTTTTTTAAAGGTTTAAACAATGTTTCTTATCTTTTCTTGTCTTTTAATGGTTTAGATTTCTGGGTTTTGGCTTTCTTTTACTACGTTACGCCTGTAGACGTTGCGTAGTATTAGGGCCGTCACGTGCCAATTTCGGGTCGTGACAAAGTTGGTATAAGAGCGCTAGGTTTTTACCTTACGGAGTGTAGGATGACCTTTAAATGATGGAGTAGGTAGTTAAAGCAGAGTAACGTAGTGTGTGTATGTCTGCAGCATACTCACGATGCAGTACTCTGTCTAAAGTGACCTAAGTACAATTACTTGAAATTCCTTCCTTGATGATTCATGTCCTTGTAATTCGATTTCCGTGTTCATATCGAATCCAATTCCTATTTATAGCCTTTGCCGACGACGACTATAGGGACTCAGTGTGGTGCAGCGAGGGCCGAGGTCAGTATTGACTCGGGGAGAGCGAGGACTGATCAGGATGGCACGCTCGTTGCACAGGTGCAGACGGATCCGCCTTTGACAGATAGTATCGCTAGGCTTGTGGCAGAGATGCAGGACTTGCGCCAGATGATGAGTTCTTTGGTGGAGACCATTCGAGCGTAGCGACAGGAGGTTGTCACCCCTGTTACCCAGTTGTTCCTTACGATCAGCACACAGCTTTCCGTCAGGTACATAGCACCAGTGGATGCAGCCCAAGTTGACGAGACACGTATTCCAGAGACTTTGAGAGTTCCGGAACCGTGGAGGACTCATACCTGGGTATCAGCTCAGAGACAGAGGCTTAGTCGTCGAGACAGCTTTCGTGACCATTGCGGGAGCAGCAGAGGTTTGGGACGAAGTGATTCGTGTTAGCTAGATCAGCCGTTTGTTGTGTTAACTTCTGTCAGCGATTCTTTTGTTGCGCGATACGTATTTCAGTCGTATGCCAATCGGTTAGGAGATTCATCCGTCAGTTGATCCTTCTAGAGATGTTGGATTTGACGTTCTCCTGGGCACAGACTGCTTAGTTACGTGCTAGTCGTCTGTGGACTACCGTGAGGAAACAGTCAGGTTTGTTTTCCCGGCAAGTCAGTTCTTGTTGTGCAGGGGGACAGTGGTGCCGCATCTCACAGCTCGAATTCAGCCTTTTCCGCTAGTCGGCTTTTGAGGAGAGGATGTCGAGGATTCTTGGCGTTCATTCGTGATACCGGAGCCACAGTGGGTTTGTTGGACCGGGTTCTTATCGTGCGAGAGTTTTCCGACGTTGTTCCAGATGAGCCGACGGAGCTTAGGGAGCTTAAGGATCAGCTGCAGAGTTGTTTGTTGGGGGGGTTTGTGCGTCTGTGTGTTTCGCCTTGAGGAGCTCCTATTTCTGTTCGTCAAGGAGAAGGACGGCAATTGAGATTGTGTATTGATAGATCGTCAATTGAACCGGCTTACGGTGCGGATAGGTATCATTTACCTCGCATTGACGATTTCTTCGATCGGCTCCTAAGTGCGAGATTTTTTCTAGTTTGTTCGGGATCAGGTCATCATTGTTGCGGGTTCGGAGTGATGGTATTCCGAAGGCTGCCCTGTGCGTGCTACGACTTTGTGTGTTTTGGTGGTGTCTTTGGACTCGCCAATGCCCTAGCAGCATTCGTAGACATGATACACCATATTTCTTCAGGCCGTTCCTCGACCAGTTATTGTTGTGTTTTTGACGACATTCTGGTCTATTCAATGTGTCGTGAGGGACAGGAGTAGCACTTGAGGATTTGTTTTGCAGACATTAGGAGAGCCCCAGCTGTTGCTAGATTCTCAGAGTGTTCCTTCAGGCTTGTTTGTGTTGACTCCTAGGTCTTGTAGTTACGGGAGACGGTTTTCGTATGGTCCCGAGGAAGATCGAGGTCGTATAGCTTTGGCCCAGGCTTATGTACGGACGGAGGTCCGCAGATTTTGGGCTTAGCAGGTTTCTACCGCCGTTTCGTGCAGGATCGTTAGAGTAGTGCTGCACCGTCGACTGAATGGACCGGAAGGGAGGTTTCTTTTCTTTGGACTGAGGCATGTGTGCGGAGTTTTCGGCAGTCGAAGATTCGGTTAACAATTGCATCAGTTCTTTCTTTTCTTTTGGTTCGGGCGACTTTGTGGTTTAACTGTAATGTTTCTTGAGTGGGCTCGATTGTTTGCAGAGGTAGCACTATAGAGTTATCGCTTTTGCTTCCCGACAGTTGGAGGAAGTACTAGAAGGATATTCCACTCATGATCTGGAGATGGCCGTGGTGGTTTTGCGTTGGAGATTTGGAGACACTACTGGTTTCAGAGTCGTGTCAGATTTTTTACGGACCACCAGAGCTTAATGTGCATCTTCATGCAGCGGATTTGATTGTTGTGATAGTCCTCCGCAGATTTACAGTTCTTGTGTGATCGTTGAGTACAGCTTAAGTTCTTCTCTACGGAGGGGACAGCTTGCTCATGTCCGCGCCCGACCACTTTTCTTTTATCTCTTTCGAGAGACACTGCCCGCCGATGCTGGTTCGTCAGAGATGCTTGAGGATAGTCGGCTGGGTAATGATTCGGAGTTCTTGATTTGTGACAATAGTGTGCTAAGTTAGGGACACGTTTGTGTACCTGATATTATCGGGTAGAGACGTGAAATCCTAGAGCTGGCACATCTGTCAATTCTCTGTATTCATTCAAGTTCCACCAACATTGATATGACTTGTGAGATAGTTACGCGTGGACAGGAATGTAAAGAGAAATTTCAGGTTTGGTTTCAAGGTGTTTGTCTTGTTGTGGGTTTTGGGTTGAGCATCTGAGACCGCCTGGAGAGTTGCAATCTTTAACTGTTCCGAAGTGGGAATGGGAACAGATCTCCATGAAATTCGTTATGGTGTCTACCCAGGTTTAGTCAGGGTGTGACTCCATTCAGATGCTTGTTGTCCGGTTTTTCTCTGTCTGCTCAGTTGTTCTTTGTTAAGTTTGTGCGTTGCATTGAGTTCCTTCGAGGGTCGTATCCAATAAAGGCACCCTGCTCGCTTGCCATCTTGGGCAGGAGCTTCAGGAAGCCTTGGGTAGTGGTTGAGCTTTAGCTCCGTCTTTCCATCCGCAGGATGATGGTTTTGTGAGAGCGGGCTACACCGACTCTAGAGGTTTGTAAGTCGATGTACAACACCCCAATACTTGTGGGGAGGCGGAATTTTCAAAAACGAACTTGTTTAGTGAACAAACATCGACTAACCACTTGAATCGAAGCTAAACGATAACTAACTTAAAACATAGAGTTTCTATGCTACTATGTTTAGGGATTATACCTAACGAATCGTGTCCTTCGTCTTTGTGAACTCCTCCTCCTCCTCGGCCTTCTCGAAGTAGTAGACGATCCACCCGAGAGCTTTACTCCAAGCTTAGCCTCTAAACTTGAGGCAACTAAACTTCTTTAAGTGCTAATCAAAGAAGCTAGGTGAAATATAGAGAGGGTTATGGATTAAGTAGTCTTACTAATCCTTGTACTCAACTCATGAGAGGGGAGGATTAGTGTTTGAAGAGGGAGAGCTTGAGGAGAGAGAAGATGATAAAGATAATGATATGAGAATAGTGAGATAAGATGATATATATCAAGCATTTCTTTTTTCAAGAAAAGAATAAGAAATGAATTTAGCAACCATGCTTGATAATATCTAGTGATGATTCACTCCATGAGTCATTAAGCATTTATCATGCATTAATGACATGGATGAATCATCCATATGACTCACTAATCACATTCATTGCATATGCCACCTAAACCTCCTTAGTAACCATATTCTAGAAGCTTCTCGCGCAATTACGAGAACGCCCCTCCTTTCCGCAAAAATACGGAAAAACTTTAGACTGTATAAATCCAATAACCGGATACCAGTAACTGGCTTAAACCAAAGCCGACTGGTAAAAACTGTCCGAAAGTCGTACGCGCGTAAACGCACGTATGCGTCCGAACCCTTGTCGTAAAACCATACGACCTCTATATCGTTTCGCCTGGAGTAGGGAAACTCTCTGTGTGGGACTCTAGAGACTCGACTACTACGCTGGCAGTGGGTTTAACCACAGACTGCAAGCGGCACTAGCTGTACGTAACGGTCCCCAGGTAGATGTCGATAAGAAGGCCGATGAGGGAACCCATCCAAACTCCTACTGAGTCTGATGTGACAATCTCCATACAGTCCGGTCCGTTCGTCCAAGACTATCGCATATCGGGCCTAGGGGGCGGCAAGCGTCATTCCCCTAATAGCGGTATAATTCGTGTCGGAGGGAAGCCCATTACACCCTGAGAAACTACTGGAACCTACCAGCAAATCTCGCTTGCCCTGGCCAGGGACTTTGCGTAATGGCTCTCTGACACAGCGCGATATCAACTCCCAATACCGGGAGAGACGAATCCTGTCTAACCGCCACTGCCTCTAAGTGCTCGGGACTGCACCCAACTGCTACCTGTTTGTACGACTCCTTTGAGCCGTGGTAGGGTAGCAATCTAAGAACAGTGGGACACACTCGAGGAGAAGTAGCAGTGTCAAGTCTGCGGACTATGCTGTACTCATGTCACCTGGGAACTGTTCACTGACGACTGGTATAAAACCAACCAACAGTTCCCTGTGAGTCCTGTCCGGTGTACCCGTAACCTAACGAGCACCTGCATACTATCTCCAGTATGACGTACTGACGGCTGCGGGACAGACCATCTCCCCAACTGGGATGAGAAGCGTACACACTAGACTACTCCGGAGTATCGATGCCCTGTCTCGATAATCCAACGACTAGGGACCTGAATAAGGATGTGCTTGTAGACTACCCAGCCCCCACTAGTGTGACTGCCATCACAACGCTGGTAGTCAAGCAAGATCCTAAGAGCTCTATCAATACGTATACTCACATATTAAGATAGAAAAACCAAGTATCATACTACCATGTTTAGCAAGACTGTTATATACATGTGAATATCCCAAGCTTCCATTAAGTAATATACAAACTAGTATGATACAGTAATGGCCTTCTTGGGCATGAACACTAACAATCTCCCACTTGCACTAGGGCCATGTACTGGCGTATCGTAGACCGATGATCTCGAGTAGCCTCTCGAACTGAATCTGAGGTAGGGCCTTCGTAAATGAATCAGCAATGTTCTCTTCAGAAGCAACTCTCCGAACCTCGATCTCCTGACGATCAATGATCTCCCTGATCAGGTGATACCGCCTTAAGATGTGTCTGAACTTCTGATGGGACCTTGGTTCCTTTGCTAAAGCTATAGCTCCGTTGTTGTCGCAATACAGAGGTATTGGATCAACTATGGTAGGAACCACCTGAAGTTCTGTTAGGAACTTCTTCATCCAGACTGCTTCTTTTGCGGCATCGCAAGCAGCTATATACTCCGCTTCCATCATCGAGTCAGCAAAGGTGTCCTGCTTGGAGCTCTTCCAGCATACCGCCCCTCCATTGAGGGCAAAGACATAACCCGACATGGACTTGGAATCGTCCTTATCACTCTGGAAGCCGGAATCAGCAAAGGCCTCCAACCTGAGGTCTTTTCCGCCGTAAACCAAGAACATCTCTTTAGTCCTTCTCAGGTACTTGAGAATGTTCTTTACTGCTATCCAGTGCTTCTCCCCTGGGTCTGACTGATACCGGCTTACCACGCTCAGTGCGTAAGCTACATCTGGTCTGGTGCACAACATCGCATACATTATAGAGCCTACTGCAGAAGCGTAGGGTATAATAGACATGCGTTCCCTTTCCAAATCAGTCTTGGGAGACATCTCTTTGGAGAGGGTGATTCCGTGACAAGCCGGTAGATTACCGCGCTTAGAATTTTCCATACTGAATCTTTTCAGTACAGTGTCGATATACCTGGACTGCGAAAGTCCCAACATCCTCTTGGATCTATCACGATAGATCCGGATCCCCAGAATGTAAGAGGCATCACCCAGGTCTTTCATGGATAACCTGTGTGACAAGAATCCTTTGACAGATTGTAGCATAGGAATGTCATTTCCTATCAATAGAATGTCATCCACGTACAAGACGAGGAATACGACACTTCTGGCTACAACTTTACTATATATGCACGGTTCATCTGGATTTTTGATAAAGTCATATTCTTTGACTGTCTCATCAAAACAGATGTTCCAACTCCGCGATGCCTGCTTTAGTCCATAAATGGACTTAAGCAGCTTGCATACTTTCCCGCTGCTCCCACTCTGATTGAAACCCTCTGGCTGATCCATATAGACGCTCTTTTCTAAATTTCCATTCAGAAAAGCCGTCTTTACGTCCATCTGGCAGATTTCATAATCATGGAAGGCAGCAATAGCAAGAAGGACCCGAATGGATTTGAGCATAGCCACTGGAGAAAAAGTTTCGTCATAGTCCAAACCAGGTCTTTGACGAAAACCCTTTGCAACAAGTCTAGCCTTATGGGTTTCCACCTGTCCATCTACACCAATCTTTTTCTTGAAGATCCATTTGCATCCTATGGGTTTTACCCCATCTGGAGCAAAGTCCAAAGTCCATACTTTGTTGGTGGACATGGACTCCATTTCGGTCCGCATTGCATCTAGCCATCGTACCGAGTCGCCGCTCTGGATGGCCTGCTGGAAGTCAGTAGGTTCATTGTCATCTATGATGCAATCCTCTCTATCCCCATCTATGAGAAAACCGTAGTATCTCTCAGGCGGATGAGACGGCCTACTACTCCTGCGGAGTGGTGCGGGAATGTCCTGTTCTTCTTGAACTACCGGTTCTACCAAACTTTCAGTATTAGTTTGTGGTTCTGGAATTTCTTCCAGTTCTATTTCGCTCCCACTTATTTCCTTTTCTAAAAACTGATTTTCCAGAAAATGGGCATTACGAGAAATAAAAACCTTTTTTTCCTCTGCGTAATAGAAATAATATCCCTTGGAGTTCTTTGGATATCCCACAAACATACATTTTACTGATCGTGCCTCGAGCTTGTCCACATGCTGCTTTTTAACAAAAGCTGGACATCCCCAAATCTTCATATGTTGAAGATGGGGTTTCTTCACAGTCCACATCTGATATGGAGTGGTAGGCACAGTCTTGGTAGGAGCCCTGTTCAAAAGATATGCCGCTGATTCTAGCGCATAACCCCAGAAAGATCGCGGTAACTCAGCATTACTCATCATGGATCGTACCATATCCAATAGGGTTCGATTCCGTCTTTCCGATACACCGTTGTGCTGTGGAGTGTATGGAAGAGTAAGCTGAGAGAGAATTCCTTTCTCTTTTAGGTAACCTAGGAACTCGGCACTTAAGTATTCTCCACCTCGATCAGATCTCAGTGTCTTAATACTTTTGCCGGTTTGGTTTTCTACTTCATTCTTATACTCTTGGAATTTCTCAAAAGCCTCGGATTTATGTTTCATCAGATAAATGAATCCGTATCTTGAGTAATCATCCGTGAAAGTAATGAAATAGGAAAAACCACCTCTTGCATGTGTAGACATCGGACCGCATACATCGCTGTGTATGAGTCCTAAGAGCTCGCTCGCTCTTACTCCTTGTCCAGTAAATGGAGTCTTTGTCATCATTCCTTTGAGACAAGATTGACAAGTGTCATAAGTTTGATATTCGAACAAATCCAAATATCCTTCTCTATGCAACTTAGTCAACCTTCTCTCATTGATGTGACCCAGTCTACAATGCCATAAGAAAACTTTATTTAAATCTGGAGACTTTCTTTTTAGTGTGTTCTGGACATTGAAAATTTGGAGTTGGTTTAAAACATATATACCGTTATTTAGTGTACCTGACCCAATCAAACCATGATTAAGGTAGATGTTAACAACATCTCTTACAAACGTGAAATCATAACCTTTATTTGACAACAAGGAAACTGATATGATATTACACGTTAAGCTTGGTACAAAAAAACAGTTATGTAAAACCAAAATGTGTCCACTCGTCAATCCTAGGTGATAATCCCCGACGGACGCAGCTCCCATGCTAGCTCCGTTAGCAACCTTTAGGGTCATATCACCTTCCTTCAGCACTCTACGGTTTCTCAGTGCCTGCAATGAATTGCAAATATGAGATCCTGATCCGGTATCCAATACCCAGGAAGTAGAGTTGATCGACAGACAATTCTCAATTACAAACACACCTGAAGTCGAAGCCACAGCTTGCTTCGGTTCTTGGTTCTTGGCGTTCCACGCCTTGCATTCCTTCTTCCAGTGCCCTTTCCTGTGACAATGGAAGCACTCATCCTGGCCAACTACCGGTACCGCAAACTTTTTCTTTCCCTTCCCTCCCACCTTACTAACACCTCCTCTAGGTTTGGTGGCGGCCTTCTTCTTCCTTCCTTTGGCCTTAGCCTTGGACCCGGAAGAAGATGCACCGCTAACAAACATAGCGGGTGTTTCCCTTATTTTCTGCAAGGTGCCCTCTGCACTCCTTAACATGTTCAGGAGTTCCGGAAGTTCAACTTCTTTTCTTTGAAGGTTGAAGTTCAGGATAAACTGGGCGTAGGTGTGAGGAAGGGACTGGAGAATAAGGTCTGTATAGAGCTCATTATCCAAAGTCGTCCCAAGGTCTGCGAGCTCTTCAATATAGCCGATCATTTTTAGGACATGTTCACTTACCGATGACCCGACAGCCAACCTCGCTCGAAACAAGTTCTTAGAGGTCTCGTATCTTGCTATACGAGATTGCTCTCCATAAAGTTCCTTTGTATGGAGAAATATGCCATCTAGGGTCATATCCTCGTGCCTCCTCTGATGTTCATTGTTCATTGAGGCAAGCACGATGCACTTGGCTTTCGCGCAATCTAAATCCCAGGTTTTGCGGATTTCCTTATCCGCATTGCTGGATTTGGGACCAAGGACAGCTGGTGCCGTAGCGGTGAGGACGTACCCCAATTTGTCATAGGTCAAAGCCATTTTGACATTCCGCAGCCAATCTTTATAGTTTGGCCCTGTCAGTATATTTTTCTCTAAAAATAACTTAAGTCCAGTCATTTTCAGGGTCGCTGCAATTAGGAGAGAGAGAAGAAAACTCTTTAGCATGATGCTCTTGCAAGTTTAGAGTGGTTTTTAGTTTATCTAAACTGGATGGCTCCCACTGTTTCTCGAATCCTTCCTCAAACCATAATAGAAGAATTAGCCAGGACTATTCTCACTGTACAATACTTGCTTAACCGTTCAGCCAGGCTAGTGTCGATACTTCGAGGGAGGTTTTCCAACGCTTTCGCGAAGTTCCTTAATTAAATAACCTCTTTTCTCGGGGGGCGTAACCCCGCTGACACCTTTCTTGACACCTACTTGGTTTATAGCATTGATCGTTAAGTGACGAATCTCCTGATAAGTAGCATATACTCACAGTAGGATCGGGATCCAAATATCATCGTATGATAATGTTGAAGGAATGCTACCAACATTCATCAAACTCTAAATGGTATGCATTACTTTGCAAATTTCAGTTTCTTTAGAAATTCCCGATATAAATTTTTGCCCCATGCTCTTATGACCTTGGCTTTGGTCAAAATGTCATAAGTCACATGTCAAGTTCTACCCGTCATTATCTTGTCAATTTGAACCCATCCGTATATACCCCTGACTTTGGTCAAATGATAATACGACTGTCCCAAACTAACTCATCTATCTTATGCAACAAATGAAAACCCAGCAGCTACCAAACACTATGCCTTGACTTTGGCCAAAATGCATAGCTTGAATACTACTGAATACCCAAATGAAATGACGGAGGGCTACGAATGGTTTTGGCGAAACCGTGAACGTAGTGAACTTGATATAACCGAAGGAACCTGATAGCTTTTAAAAGGAGTGGTTAAAGCTCCGCATTTAAAAAATATCTGTTTTTAAAATTAACCGAGTGGTTTCTTTTAAATTGTTCCAACGATTAACTTTTGGTTTATTTTCTTTGCATTATAAATAATGCGTCCCATCTTTAACCAATCATTGCAGAAAACAACGAAAATACAACGTCCTCTTATGCCATCCGCATTCGCCACGGGGTCCCGTCATCACCCGTTAGGTTACTTAACTAACGACAGAGCGGGGGCTGGGCTAGCGCGGGTGTAAAACATAAGTGACGTCTAAATAGCTATCATATATAGATATTGTACATTCGTCAGAAGCAATAATAGGCATTCCAGATCATAGATGAACTTTATTGGATTTGCAAGCAATCCGTGTTTGTTTCGAGCCTGCAACAAAAGACGGATTACACAGTTGTGATGAATAGCCATTACCCCACCCAAGACCCCAACGGGTACGGCAAACTACCCGCCCAGCAGTTTGTGCACCCCACCTTGGGTCTGTCCTAGGAGAAAAAACAGTAAAATGAAATAATACAACGGTGGCTACAACCGCAACCTGGATGTGCCCCGCAAAATAATATTACAACAAATTACATTTACATCAAATGAATTAAATAATAACCCATCACATAACCCCGGCTATACAGCACAACAGTCCAACACAGTTCATATCGACAAACAGTAAAAACCATTACAGAAAAGTGCAACCCCCTGCCAACCGACATACTAGCAGTTAGGGGAGGTTTACGAACACATTATACAATCACAGATATAATCCAACAAGCAAATGCTGTATAATTTCGATCGATTAAACACTTTTAATTTTTCTCCAATACTGCTCTGCAAATCTGAAACCTGAGCAAAAATTAAATATTCCAGAAAATCCCAAATATCACACAGAACCAACACAGGAAAATTGGGTTCATGACTCGGCAACTCGGCGGCTGATCGGTGGGATCCGCCGTGTTTCCGCGGCTCTTTAGCCGAATCATGTGCCCAATTTTCTTGGGTGTTCTTCTACTGTCTTTTAAAGCTTTCTGAACCTCCCTGAAAAATTTTAGGACTTCATTTAAAAATCGACAGAAACTGACGTTTTCGGGCTTTTCCGGTTTCGTTTTTTCCGTTCGAAATTCATAAAAATTTGCAAGTAAGTTATTTATTGTTTAGCGAGGCTCTGATACCACTGTAAGTCGATGTACAACACCCCAATACTTGTGGGGAGGCCGAATTTTCAAAAACGAACTTGTTTAGTGAACAAACATCGACTAACCGCTTGAATCGAAGCTAAACGATAACTAACTTAAAACATAGAGTTTCTATGCTACTATGTTTAGGGATTATACCTAACGAATCGTGTCCTTCGTCTTTGTGAACTCCTCCTCCTCCTCGGCCTTCTCGAAGTAGTAGACGATCCACCCGAGAGCTTTACTCCAAGCTTAGCCTCTAAACTTGAGGCAACTAAACTTCTTTAAGTGCTAATCAAAGAAGCTAGGTGAAATATAGAGAGGGTTATGGATTAAGTAGTCTTACTAATCCTTGTACTCAACTCATGAGAGGGGAGGATTAGTGTTTGAAGAGGGAGAGCTTGAGGAGAGAGAAGATGATAAAGATAATGATATGAGAATAGTGAGATAAGATGATATATATCAAGCATTTCTTTTTTCAAGAAAAGAATAAGAAATGAATTTAGCAACCATGCTTGATAATATCTAGTGATGATTCACTCCATGAGTCATTAAGCATTTATCATGCATTAATGACATGGATGAATCATCCATATGACTCACTAATCACATTCATTGCATATGCCACCTAAACCTCCTTAGTCACCATCTTCTAGAAGCTTCTCGCGCAATTACGAGAACGCCCCTCCTTTCCGCAAAATACGGAAAAACTTTAGACTGTATAAATCCAATAACCGGATACCAGTAACTAGCTTAAACCAAAGCCGACTGGTAAAAACTGTCCGAACGTCGTACGCGCGTAAACGCACGTATGCGTCCGAACCCTTGTCGTAAAACCATACGACCTCTATATCGTTTCGCCTGGAGTAGGGAAACTCTCTGTGTGGGACTCTAGAGACTCGACTACTACGCTGGCAGTGGGTTTAACCACAGACCGCAAGCGGCACTAGCTGTACGTAACGGTCCCCAGGTAGATGTCGATAAGAAGGCCGATGAGGGAACCCATCCAAACTCCTACTGAGTCTGATGTGACAATCTCCATACAGTCCGGTCCGTTCGTCCAAGACTATCGCATATCGGGCCTAGGGGGCGGCAAGCGTCAGTCCCCTAATAGCGGTATAAGTCGTGTCGGAGGGAAGCCCATTACACCCTGAGAAACTACTGGAACCTACCAGCAAATCTCGCTTGCCCTGGCCAGGGACTTTGTGTAATGGCTCTCTGACACAGCGCGATATCAACTCCCAATATCGGGAGAGACGAATCCTGTCTAACCGCCACTGCCTCCAAGTGCTCGGGACTGCACCCAACTGCTACCTGTTTGCACGACTCCTTTGAGCCGTGGTAGGGTAACAATCTAAGAACAGTGGGACACACTCGAGGCGAAGTAGCAGTGTCAAGTCTGCGGACTATGTTGTACTCATGTCACCTGGGAACTGTTTACTGACGACTGGTATAAAACCAACCAACAGTTCCCTGTGAGTCCTGTCCGGTGTACCCGTAACCTAACGAGCACCTGCATACTATCTCCAGTACGACGTACTGACAGCTGTGGAACGGACCATCTCCCCAACTGGGATGAGAAGCGTACACACTAGTCTACTCCGGAGTATCGATGCCCTGTCTCGATAATCCAACGACTAGGGACCTGAATAAGGATGTGCTTGTAGACTACCCAGCCCCCACTAGTGTGACTGCCATCATAACGCTGGTAGTCAAGCAAGATCCTAAGAGCTCTATCAATACGTATACTCACATATTAAGATAGAAAAACCAAGTAGCATACTACCATGTTTAGCAAGACAGTTATATACATGTGAATATCCCAAGCTTCAATTAAGTAATATACAAACTAGTATGATACAGTAATGGCCTTCTAGGGCATAAACACTAACAAGGTTATTTTCGTGCATGCGTATTAATTGTTTCCGGCAGTTGGGATCGTCACTTGCCATTGTTCGGATTCTCCTTCGATAGCAGTTATCAGGAGACATTCCAATTGGCAACCTTTAAGTTTTGTTTGTTAGGTGGTGACGATCTCAAGTCTGTTTTTCCGACTCTGCGTTGTAGGATTTTTGGACCCCAGCTTGTCTAGAGACTTCGGAAATGATCCAGCTGTTTCAGGTGAGGATGATGACAGTCCTGTGCGGACAGAGGTCTTATGCCGACCATGGTGATCGCAGGCTCGAGTTCGCAGTGGGAGATCATGGATTCCTACGGATTTTTGCCGATGAAGGACGTGTTGAGTTTTGGGAAGCTTACCCAAAATTGTAGGTCCTTTCGAGATCCTTAATGTGAGTTAGTTCCGTTGCCTTTAATTTGGCACTTCCTCCCAGATTATTGAGTTTTCACCTCGTATTCCTTGTGTCGATACTTTGCAATTACCTTCATTACCTTTCTTACATGATTCAGTACCAGACCATTCTGCTTGGACGCGATCTTTCGTTCACCAGCAGCCAATTGAGTTAATGGCCCGGCAGGTGGAGAAACTTCGGTCAAGGGTCTTGCTATCTGTGGAGAGTTGTCTTGGACGTAGCCGTATAGTGAGATGATCACTTGGTAGGCTGCGAACGAGAATTGGGAGTTTATACTCTTCTCTTTGAAGGTACGCTTAGTGAAAATTTTTAAATTCGGGGACGAATTTTTATAAGGGGGGGAGATTGTAACGTTTCAGAAATCGTTTTGCGAATTTTTCCGTTTTAGGGCAAAATTGTCTGTTTTCCCCGTTTTAACCCGATTTCGATCAAACGTCCGTATAAGCTTACCGGCACCTTTTTTTAGGTAAAATAAAGCTTTTACGTGAACTTTAGGGGTATTTGGGAGGTTTTAGTTCAGATAGATTTTTCCCCAAATAAAATATTATTTTAGCCGGTAAAATTTGCGCGTAAATCGGGAAAATTTCATCTAAATGAAAATTCTTGGAAATTATCACTACAATTATTTTAGAAGCTTTTTTTTAAATATCTAGATTTTTATGGTGAAAGGATTTATTTTTTAAAAAAATAAAGAAAAAGAAAAGTAGTGTGAACATAAGCTTTTTGTTTTATTATACAATTATTCAATTTTCTTCTAGAAAATTCTACACTTCACCAAAACCCCTAACCTTCATCAAATGGCCGGCCACATCATTCCTCTTGCTTCCCATGAATTTTCTCATCTCATTTCTTCTCATTTTTCTTCAAAATAATCATGAAAAATCCAAATAAATTCATAGAAATTCAAATAAAATCCAAAACCTTTATTCTTCTTCACAAAAGTTGCTTGGATCTTCATTCTAGTGAGGATTTTGGAGGCTAAAGTTTGGTTTTATTCTTGATTCAAGTGGTGTTCCTGAAGGTATAAAACCTTAACTCTAATATCTTTTTTTGTTGCTTAATACTTTATACTAGCTTAATTAGATGTTAGTTTAAGCTTTAAATTTCATGTTTCAAAATTATAGAAATGGTTTTAGAAATTCAAGTTACGGTTAAAGTTTAATTTAAGTATTTAATATTTAATTGAAGTGTTAATTTGTGAATTGGAAAAGCTTAACATAGTAGAAAATGCTAATTTTTGTTAATTACTAATTTGCCTAATTAAGGGTTTTTGCTTACTAGGTTTTTGCTAAAGCTTAATTAAGCAAGTTTAAAAATATAGAAATGGTTTAAATGGTTTAACCTTCCTATTTGAAGATATTTGTAAATTATAGTTTTGGTAAAACTCGTAGTTTTGTGCTATAAAGATAAGTACTGCTTACTAGATTTCGCTAACTTTTAGGCGTAAGTTTCTTTTGACGTTGCGACGTTATTTATTTTGAGTCCACGTTTATTATTGTGTTTTGAATGCGCGATCAGGACGATAGGAATCTAGACAAGGTGTTTCGTATTTTGGCTACCCTAGTTAGGATTTTGGCCGATGTCGTGCGCGTTAGATGCGCTAAGCGCGCAGTGTAATTTTCAGGGCGTTATTCTTGCGTTTCGATGTCTTTTCGTCGATGTAGAATATATGCTTATGTGATGTGTTTGTGAAATTTTAGGTTCGCAAGTGGGGACTTCGGACGCTACGACAAGGGGAAAACAGGTGGTAGATTTCACCTAGCTTGGAGCGTTGGTGAGTAGATTTAACATCTACAGGGGAATCGCCCGCATGGCGTTATGCGTCAGGGCTAGAGATTTTATTACTTGTCGCATATTCTACGTTATTGTTAGAATTGTGCCTTTACCCTATTACTTAGATGTAGTTGTGCCTGGACTAGTGGTAGTAGGACACTGCACATATTATTGACGATTCATGTTGCACGTGCACTGATTGTATGCTATACACACCGTTAATAATTTCCATGTCACGCATAACCCACTTATAGATATAATATTGCTTGGTTAGAGACATTGAGACTTTGATTCATATTTCTTTACGCATTGAATTATAGCATACCTGTATACCTACATGCTTACACATATGTTCTGACATACTTACATGCTAGTTACCTGTATACCTATAGAATATTGTACCATTAGTGATAGGTACATGCACACTTTACGTCATAGCTACAGGTATACCTTGCTCATACTGTTCTTACACACCCAGAGGGTATACTATATCATTGCTTATATGTAGACACATTATCTTGCTATACCTTATTGATTTTACATACATCTGGTTTTAGCTACATGTTTACCTTCACTTGATGATATTTAGAAGTGGATAAATAGGGACCGCATGATATTTGTATTAACTTGATGCAGTTAATTAGCGGTTTTTCATTTATATGCTTGCATTTCAGATATGGCGCACATATTATATTCAGGGATTTCACATTGTTATATGGATTTTTCATGATGTTTTCTCGATTTGGGGACCGTGGTAGTTCATGAAATTATGCATTATTTGAAGGACCCGGTTTCCTTGATATTGATATTTCCGCAGCCACCATGAGATTTATCGGTTCTGATATATGCCCGATTCGAGGAGTGAGGAGGCTCCGTCTGTGGGTACATGGTGGGGCCCGGGGGTACCCCGAAGCAAGAATGATGTCGCGGTGCTAGGCGATGAGGCTTAAGGGAACCATAATTTCCGGTGACAGGACCAATGACTCAGCGGCTATCGAGTAGATACTGACGGGAGTCATGTGCGTATGGATACGCCGAGAGGCGAGGGTCAGAGCTAGGCACTCGAGCTCTCGGGATAGCGTATGATACGTACCTATCAGGGGGCCAGTCGTGGTGACAGCACCTGATAGATCAGCAATTCTGTGTCGATGCTTGGCACATTGGTTTCATGTTATTTCTAATTACTCCTTTGTATATATAACAGGGGATTGAGCCGCTGTTATATATACCCTTACACCAATATTAGTGGAATGGGACGCTAATATATGTGTATTGACCTCATCATATTTATTCATGACATTATACTTAGGATGTTAGAATTTGGATGGAGTTTGATTCGGGATATAAGAGATTCATTTGAGATTGGATACCTGATATTGTACATACGAGATATGTGAGATCCACTTGCTGCTGTACATTCGAGATATGTGAGATATGCTTGATGTTGTACATATGAGATATGTGAGATCCACTTGATGTTGTATATTTGATATATGTGAGATATACCTGATATTGTACATACAAGATATGTGAGATTCACTTGCTGTTGTACATTCGATATACGTGAGATATACTTGATGTTGTATATTTGGGATATACGAGATATACTTAATATTGTGAAATTGAGGTGATGAAATACTTAGTTGATATGAAAGCCAATTTGGGGGCTGATTTGAGAATGTGGGATTTGATTTGTCTTGATGGATTGTGATCCTACCACGAGGCCAGGATTCCGTGGAAATGATATATTTCACTCCATACCTCACCTTATCTGTTTGTGAACTACTTCTTGTATTAGTAGTACCTGTTAGTGTACCTTTCATGATTATTGCACAGTTACATTCTCATATCCCTATCGCATGATTATTGCATACTGTTGTCATATCATTATTGCTTTATATATTGGTTGTACCTGTTAGTGTACTTTCCATTATTCTGCATTCATATGATATGTTATTACTGTTAATTGAATATCTTAGATTCACGCTTTACGTGCATACTTACGATTACGTGCATTTGTTATTTACTATTCACGAGTTGGCAACTCACCCCCGTTGTGCCACAGTGTTTGCAGGTGTTCCTCAGGATAGTCAGAGGCAGGCTATTATCACACATCTTATCATCTTTTACTACGGATACCGCATCAGCTCACAGTGCGCAGTTTGCTTAGGTGGGTTTTGTGGTTATTCATTGTATTGTATATTCGTTGTATCCCTGTACTCTCCATCTACTATTTTCATATTGACTTAGAGACTTGGTAAGGACGATGTTGTATATTATGTTGGATTTGTTGTCTTTTATACAGTTTCCTTTCTATCGTCTTCTATTCCTTCGATACGGCGTCATATATTTGTTGTGGTGGTTGTTTTCCGCCTTTGGGCATGGATTTGTTCCCGTTGGAGATGTTTTACTTTATATTTATGTTGTACCCATTTTTCGTGTTGGTTTTTATAAAGGAGGTGCTGCCGAAATTTTCATGAAAGAAAATTGGACTTAAAGAATTTATACTTGAGATTTTTTTTTAATGGTTTAAACAATGTTTTTTATCTTTTCTTGTCTTTTAATGGTTTAGATTTCTGGGTTTTTTGCTTTCTTTTACTACATTACGCCTGTAGACGTTGCGTAGTATTAGGGCCGTCACGTGCCAATTTCGGGTCGTGACAGTAGGAATCAAAAGAGGTGACCACAACCAAATGTGATGATAACAATGTCATATCCATTTCTAATCCATTCTAATCTCTTTAATGCTAAAGAGTTGATTCAAAGAGAATCTCATGATGCTAAGAACCATCTTGAAGCCACAAATCACAAATTACACCTCCACAAAAGTAATTGGCAAACTTGCAAATAACCACTCCATCAGAAAAATCCGACCGGGTAGGAACAATGGAACACTGGCCGAAACGGAATGCAAACTGGCAACTTCAGAAAACTGATCCCGTAATAAATTATAGGAAGACCCCATGACTGTATATACATACCCGCATTTGTATTCCCACTGAATAAAAATGCAAAGAGACAAAATTTACACTGTACAATATAGGATCCGGCTTAAACCAAAGCCCGCTAGTATTATCGGTCCGATCATGATCCATGCAATACCGCACGTATCTGATCGAACCCTGCCATATCTCCATACAGCCTCTACAGCGTTTCGCCCGAAACTTGAGAAACTGTTCTGTAGGGGACTCTAAAGACTCGTCAACACCTTGGTTGTGGATTTAACCACTAACACATCAGAGGTATTAGCCAATACGTAACGGGCTATCAGGTATTGACCAAAAGGGACATCTGTGAGCGAACTCATCCTGACACCCTACTGAGCCTGTCAGTGACAATATCCGTACAGTCCGGTCGGTTCGTTTATGAGCATCACATGGCGGGCCTAGGGGGTTGGTAAAAGTCTGACCCCTAAAAGCGGTACAAGTCGTGTCGGAGTGTAGCCCAGAACACCCTGAGATACTACTGGAATACCTACCAGTAAATCTCCTTCCTTGGCCAAGGACTTCGTGTAATGGCTCTCCTAGACACAGCGCGACCTCACCCCCAATACCGGGAGAGACGAACCCCTGCAGATCTGCTCACTGCCTTCATGTGGCTCGGGACTGTACCCAACTAAAACCTGTTTGCATGTCTCCTTTGAGCGTGGTAGGGTAGTAATCAAAGCACAGTGGGAACTCACACGAGAGAAATGACGATCTCAGGTCGATGAACTAACCTGTACACATGTCACCAGGGAACTGCCATCTGACGTCTGGTATAAGACCAACTAGCAGGTTCCCGGCGAGTCTTGTCCGGTGTACTCATAATCCAATGAGCATCTGTATACATCTTAGGTGAACCAACTGACACCAGTGGCTTGTGAGAACGGCCACCTCCCCTCGTCGGGGTCTTGACTGTATACACTAGTCTACTCTGGAGTATCGATGCCCTGTCTCGAAACTCCCACGACTAGGGACCTTTTTAGGATGTGCTTATAGACCTCAGCTTCCACGTATATGATCGCCCTCATACTGCTGGCAGTCAAGAAAGAATCCTAGGGGCTCTATCAACGTGTAATACCGGCCTGTAAGGTCACCTAAAACGGTACACGATGATAAAGATAAACCAGATAGCATACTATCGTCTTGAGTAAGACTCTCCTACCGGTATAGGTCCTCCCTCAATCATTGCAATCACATGCCTGTGATCCAATAATTGACTCTGAGGGCACTATATCCAACAAATTTATCCGTACCCTTGTTTAGAGGAGGCCGTACGATGGATTGTACTGTATGTGATGTTGTGAGGCTGGATGCCGATTGATGGATTCACCGACTCGGATATATTGTAGACACGTATACCTTATAGCTTTTAGCTGATGATGTATTTTATGCTACGATCATGTTATTCTCATTGCATTAAATAAACCTGTGCTAGTACACAAACACCTTTAACGATAATGCGTATGTTACACTTACACAGATTTGTCGGTTCAGACACCTTCATCATCGATAATTGCCATGTCACTACACAGTAGAATTGCTACATCATGTCATGATATATTTGCTATGTTCATATCACTGTTCCACGTTGCATGAGATATACGGACATGCTTGCATCATGTTAAATGTTGCATACAAACTGACATGTACACCCATATACTTTGTTACTGCTATATGTACTTTATGCATAAATACAGACATATACACCTACATATCTTGCTATATCTGCATATACCCCTGAATGGTATTGTATTGACATGTGATTTTGAGACGTTGAATATTGTGCTATTGCGCTTATGAAATGTATCATACATACTTGCTTATATATAGATATTTATACCTTGCTACAGTTACACGTACACCTCAAATGATGCTGCACTTGATTTTCGGAGGATTTGGGAACCGCATGATATATTTTAAAGCTGGATTCTTTTAAAAGAGCGGTTTTTCCTTAATATGCTCATATTGCTGTTTTATATTGCATATATCATATTTTCATGGATTTATATATTGAGATATGGATTTCATATGATTTATGGATTTGAGAACCGTGGGGGTATTTCAAGAAACTATGTATTGTTTGAAAACACGGTTTCTCTTGATATGATATTTTGATGCGTCCACCATGAGATTTCTCAGTTTTGAGATTTGTGATATATATACCCGATAGGAGGAGTGGAGTGTGCCGTGTGCGGGTACATGGTGGAGCTCGGTATGGTTCCCCTCGGCAAGAAGATCGCAGGTGATGGCGATGAGCCTGGAAGGCAGGGCAAGTACCAACCGGTGATAGTATTTGGACTCAGCAGTTCTCGTAGGGATACCGACCGGAGTGATGTACAGACAAGACATCAGGGCCAGTCGTGGGGACGGCGCCTGAAGCATGAGGATTTACTTGTCGATGCTAGACACAGGTTTCATGATGTTTCGAGTGTCGAGGCTAGACACTAAGGTTTCCTTGATTTTGTTGTGTCGCAAGGGACACATGTTGTTTTATATCCTCATATTTACCTGCATATGCTTTTATGATAGTTACATGCAGGAGTTGTTGTGTCAGTTGGTGACACATGGATGAGATCTACCTTCATACATGCATTGATTATATTGTTGGACGAGATCCACCTGCATACATGCATTTATTATATTGTTGGACGAGATCCACCTGCAGACATGCATTGATTATATTGTTGGATGATATCCACTTGCTGATAGGCAGTTATTTATATGTTGGCACATATGCAGATACGGTCACCCTAGATATCATAGTATTAACTTTATGATATAGTTGACCTAGGAATCGTTGTTTATTTCGATTTCTACCCGATGATCTTTTTCTATTCATTAGTTGGAAACTCACCCCTGTTGTGCCACAGTTCTTACAGGTTGTCCGTAGGGATTAGTAGCGGCATCGCTGGCACACAGCTTTCTTTCGGGTGTTTTGCTTTAGTATGTGGTACATGTTGGATCGTGCCCCTCTTGTATTCATTATTCATATTGTATCTAGTCACTCCATCAATTCAGAAACTAGTTATTTTATATGTTGCAGACTTAGAAGACTTGTAGATGCGAGACTTGGGAGATGGGTTTTATGTTCGCTTTTGGGGTTGATGACTTGCTTTACTTTATTTCCTTGTGTGGACCTTCGCCGTTGGGCGTCGTATACTTGTTATTTGTACTTGTGGTGGTTGTTTCCGCCGTTGGGCGTGATTTACTCCCGTTTGGGGATGCTTTATTATATTCTTTGTTGTACCCATTTTTGGGGTTAGTTTTTACAAAGGAGGTGCTACCCATTTTTTTTTCAAAAGACAAAACATGATTTATTGTATCTTTATTTCTTAAAAGGGTTTAGACTTCTGGGTTTCAGCTTACTTGAATTACGTTACGCTTGTAGACGTCGCGTGATTTTAGTGCTGGTCGTGAGCTAATATTTTGGGTCGTGACACGGGTCTCCAGACTAACCTGTACCAGTGTCACCAGAGAAATTCTATCTGACGATAGGTATATGTCGTGACCTAAAATTAGGCGCGTGACCGACACTTAAACCATGTGACGTCAACAGGCATAACGCAATTTAAGTAAGCCGAAAACCCAGAAATCTAAACCATATAAAGAAGTAATTGATAAAAACATTTGGAAATCTTAAGTAAAAATCTTAAAGCTTAAGTTTATTTTCTCAAAAATTTCGGCAGCACCACCTTTATAAAAACTAGCCCTGAAACGGGTACAAACATAGGTTATAAATAAAGCATCCCCAAACGGGAGAAAATGACGCCCAAAGGTGGAAACAACCACCACAAGCATATATACGACGCTGTAGCGAAGAAATAGACAATATAAATGAAAAACAGCATAAAGAGGTAAAACTACATAATAAAGGCCGGCTCACACGAGCACGACACCCAGAGTCACAAAATATACAATATCGGTCCTCATAACTAGTCTCTAAGTAAATACATGAAAGTGGTAGATGGAGCATACTAGATACAATAAGATGTACAATAGATGAAGTCGGATAACCGCAAACCCACCTATACCAAACGGCCTCACAGCCAACCGTAGCGGTATCCGCAAAAATAAAGATAATAAGGTGCCCTGCCGCGACTACTCTGAGGGTCATGCATGAAAAACACTATGGCACAATGGGGGTGAGTAGCCAACTCGTGAATAGTAAGTAATATCATACAGATAATCGCAGGTATGCACGTACAACAATAATCTATCACATTCAATCTGATAGCATAAATATGGTAATATGGATATGCAACAATCATGATCAAGGTACACCATCAGGGTACTACTACTACATGAAACAATGCATATCAAATGACTACTGAGTATGGGATAAAACATATCATCATCAATGAATCATCATCGTGGAAAAACCCGGTGTCCATCAAAGACACCCCGAATCCCAATACCACAGGCGCCGTCACTCTGATCGGCCTTCATATTCGTAAACCTCATGAAACCAGAGTGCCCAACATCGACTCTCGAAACATCATGAACACCCATGTCCAACATCGACACGTAAATCCACATAACTCGGGCTCCGTCAGTCCGGATTGGCCCACGGGCTCCGTCTGTCCGGATCGGCCCATATCCATCTCACGACTCCGGTTTGTATCCTCCGGATAACCGGCAGGTCCAATCAATCACCGGTAGGTAGTAGTCTCTCTGCCAGGCTCATCATCTACTGCACAACATATCTTTCTTTCCCTGAGGTACCATACCGGGTCCACCATGAACCCGCAAACGGATCATCCATCTCCTCGAATCGGGTTTCTAACACAATCTCAAAACCGAGAAAATTCATGGTGGACGCATCGAAATATCATATCAAGAGCAACCGGGTTTTCAAAACAATGCATACTTTCTTGAATATCACCTTGGTTCTCAAATCTATAAATCACATGAAATCTGTATCTCAATGTGTAAATACATGAAATATGATGTATGCTACATAGAACAGTAATAAGAGCATATCAAGGGAAAACCGCTCTTTTAAATGAATCGAGTTTTTAAATACATCATGCGGTTCTCAATTTCCCCAAAATCAAATGCAACATCATATAAAGCTGTATATGTAGGTATGTATGCATGATACATTTCATATGTGCAATAGAGCAAGAATGAACATCTCAATGTCAATAACGAACACAGTACCACATAGGTATATATGTTGTGCATGTCATGGAAATTACCAACGGTGTGGGTGTAGCAAACAATTTAGTGCTCGTGCAACATGAACCGTCAGTAATGGTGCAGTGTCCAATGGGCACTAAGTCAAGGCACAACAAATAACGGTATGCCATTGTGCTCATGCACAATCAACTCATATGCATATAATACATGGCTATAATATCATATCTAGCCCCCGACGCTTAACGCCATACGGGCGATTTCCCCGTAGATGTTAAATCTACTCACCGATGATCTCGAGCTTGGTAAATCCAACCGCCTGCTTTCCCGTCTTCATAGCATTTGAAGTCCCTGCACTCATCCCTAATATCACACAAAACATAGCAAGTGCAACTTAGAAATCGACCAATAATACATACAAACTACGTTTAGATCGACGAACCCACTCCAACCAACTCTCAATTGTTCGTTTAGTAGCTAACGTGTGTAGCGATATCCCAAATCCAACCTAAGTGCAGCAAGTTACACCAAGAACGCAAACCGTATCGGATAACTTAACACGCGTAGTCGAAACACTATAAATTAGCAAAGTGTTCCCTGCTTTTCCTACAGTCACTATATAAAAATATAGCTGTACCAAACACCCCAAAATACCTACAGACAGCTACCCTAAAAATCCCAACTCCCCAGTCACCCAAAAATCCGAGCTCGCCGGAATTCCTCTAAGTCTTGCCGGTTTTCCTAGGTCGGGTTGGGTCAGGCTTTCAGGCGAACACTCAGGAACTCTAGTAAAACACTACTACACTGCTAGATTTTATAGTAACAATTCATGGTGATAGCAGATCACAGTGACCCCAAAATGACACTAAAAATACGATATGTGCACAAAACTATATCTTTAGTGTTCTAAACCACAACTTCTAGGCAACACAACATTATAAATACCTAATTAACAGTTAGGGATCACTACCTTTCCACACTTGCTCCAAAATCCTAGCTTTTCATGCTCCAAGTCATCTTTTGGGGTTTAGCTAGGCTTGTGAAGGGTTTAGATGAAGTTTAGTGGTGATTGGCTTGGGTTTTGTGACGATTTGGTTAGGGTTTCAGTTTCATGGATGAGGATGAGGAGAAGAACACAATTGTGAGAGTGTGAGTGATGAGGAAAGGAAATGGGGAGTGTGAGAGTGGTGAAGACAAATGGGGGTGTGAGTTTAGAGTGAGCCATGCTGTTAGGTCTACGTTACCCACCTCGGTTCTTTCGGGGAGGCAGAATAGGTAAAAATCAAAATTTTCTCATAAGGCGACATGGACCAACCATGAAGGATCTTTGCTAAACAAAAACTAACATACAAACAACATGTTCTGGCTACTATGTTGAATGGATATACCTAGGTTTTGAACTCCTTCTCTTCTTGTAGTGGTCTTCCTCCTTGCTTTCTTCTTGGAGTGGTGTAGACGGCTCCTCCTCGTCATCTTCTCTTTGCCGAAGAAAGATCCACCCGAAGGCCTCTACCTTGAGCTCCTACCTCAACCAAAAGGCAACTAAAGTGCTTGGCTTGCTAAACCTAGAACCCTAGAATGAGTAGAGTGAAGTCTTGATGGTTTTATCTCACAAGCTCATGGTTCTCAACACATGAGAGATGAGAGCTTTGAGAGGAAGAGGGAGAGCTCAAACATATGAGAGAAAGAGCAAGAGAGAATGAGGATCTTTTTTTGCAACCATATTCTCATATGAGAGATTTATGAAATAATAATAAAAATTAAAAAAATTGTGATTGTTCATTTGGAATGACCATTATCATTTCATATTAAATGAAAATTGCAAGAATCAAGAAGCATTTTTCATGTGAAATGATGATGGTCAAAATGTCAACAAGAGTCAACCCGTCAACCAAAATCAAAAGGTCAACAAAAGTCAAATAGTCAACCTAACCATGGCACAATTATCCTTAATTAATATCATTAATCATATTTCTCATTCTCATTAGGGTTTGGAAAAAGTCAACGGTCAACAACCGTAATGAGAATCCTCTGCCTCAGTCAACTGTGCATACACACACGCATCTGTGTTACGAGGAACACGAATACAATGAGACAAAACCAATCCCAAAACAAATACTAGGATCTGGCTTAAACCAAAGCCCACTAGTAATAACTGCCCGGACACCAACCATGCACAAGTGTGCGGATGTGAACGAACCCCACCGCAAAACCATGCGATCTCTACTTTGTTTTGCCCAAAGGCGAATAACCCTCTGTGTGGGACTCTAATGACTCGACACTACGCAAGCAGTGGGTATAACCATAGGCCACAAGCGGTACTAGCTGTACGTAACGATCCTCAGGTAGATGCCGATAAGAAGACTGATGAGGTGAACTCATCCGAACTCCTACTGATCTTGAATGTGACAATCTCCGTACATTTCGGTCTGTTCATCTGAGAGTATCATATGGTGGGCCTAGGGGGGCGGTAAACGTCAGTCCTCTAATAGCGGTACAAGTCATGTCAGAGTGTAGCCCAGAACAACCTGAGAAACTACTGGAAACACTACCAGTAATTCCCGCTTGCCCTGGCCAGGGACGACTATGTGTAATGGCTCTCCTAGACACAGCGCGATATCAACTCCCAATACCGGGAGAGACGAATCATGTCTAACCGTCACTGCCTCCAAGTGCTTCGGGACTGCACCCAACTACTACCTGTTTGCACGACTCAATAGAGCCGTGGTAGGGTAGTAATCTAAGTACAGTGGGAACACACTCGAAGCGATGTGACAGTGTCAAGTCAGCGGACTAAGCTGTACTCATGTCACCTGGGAACTTTTAACTGACGATAGGTATAATACCAACGAACAGTTCCCGACGAGTCATGTCCAGTGTACTCGTAACCAAACGAGCACCTGCATACTATCTCTAGTACGACGTACTGATGGCTGTGGGACAGACCATCTCCCCTGCTGGGACGAGAAGCGTATGCACCAGTCTAATCTGGAGTATCGATGCCCTGTCTCGATAATCCTATGACTAGGGACCAAAATAAGGATGTGCTTAAAGACTATCCAGCCCCCACTAGTGTGATCGCCATCACAACGCCGGTAGTCAAGCAAAGATCCTAAGGACTCCATCAATATGTTTTTAGCGACACGTTAAAAGAAATATATGCACATAATAAAATAGAAACAAACCATGTAGCATACTACTATATCGAGCAAGACTGTCGTAAACCCGTTTATCCATATATCCCAAGCCTCCAAAATGTATTATACAAACTAGTACTAATAAATAATGGCCTATAGGGCATACATATCCAACAATCTCCCACTTGCACTAAAGGCCAGTAATTGGTGTACCGCATACCCAACGTCTGCTCTAAGGCCAGCTGCTGGCGTACCGCATACCCAATAGCTCAAAAAATTGCTCGAACTGTGTTTGGGGGAGGGCCTTTGTGAATGGATCCGCCGTGTTGTCTTTTGTGTCCACTCTCCGTACCTCAATCTCCTGGCGATCAATAATCTCCCTGATTAGGTGATACTGCCTTAAGATGTGTCTGGATTTCTAATGGGATCTTGGTTCCTTTCCTAAAGCTATAGCCCCATTGTTATCGCAATACAAAGGTATTGGGTCAACAATGGACGAAACCACCTGAAGTTCACTAATGAACTTCTTCATCCAGACCTTCTCTCTTGCGGCATCGCTTGCAGCAATGTATTCAGCCTCCATCGTCGAGTCTGCGACGGTATCCTGTTTGGAACTCCTCCAACACACCGCCCCTTCGTTGAGGGTAAACATAAAACCCGAGAGAGACTTGCTGTCATCTTTGTCACTCTGGAAGCTTGAATCGGTAAAGGACTCGACCCTAAGGTCTCCATTACCGTAAACCAGGAACATCTCCTTAGTCCTTCTCAGGTACTTGAGAATGTTCTTCACTGCCGTCCAGTGGGTCTGACTGATACCGGCTCACCACGCTCAGCGCGTAAGCTACATTTGGTCTTGTACATAGCATCGCATACATTATAGATCCTACCGCCGAAGCGTAATGTATAGTGCTCATGTGAACCCTCTCCTCGTCAGTCTTAGGAGACATCTTCTTGGAGAGGGTGATTCCGTGCAATGCGGGTATATTACCGCACTTGGAATCTTCCATACTAAATCTCTTTAGTACGGTCTCTATGGACCTGGACTGCGAAAGTCCCAGTAATCTCTTCGATCTATCTCTGTAGATCTTGATCCCCAGAATGTATGAGGCATCACCCAGGTCTTTCATGGAGAACCTTTGTGATAAGAATAGCTTGACCGATTGTCGCATAGGAATGTCATTTCCTATCAAAAGAATGTCGCCCACGTAGAAGACTAGGAACACGACAGTTCGTCCTACAATGTTCTTATAGATACAAGGTTCGGCTTCATTCTTGATGAAATCAAATTCCTTGATTGCCTCATCAAAAAAGATGTTCCAGCTCCGCGATGCCTGCTTTAATCCATAAATGGATTTAAGCAACTTGCACACCTTCCCGCTTCTCCCACTGTCTATAAAACCCTCTGGCTGATCCATGTAAACGCACTCTTCCAAACAGCCGTTTAGAAAAGTCGTTTTAACGTCCATCTGCCAGATTTCATAGTCATGGAAGGCAGCAATGGCAAGTAGGGTCTGAATGGATTTGAGTATAGCCACTGGAGAAAAAGTTTCGTCATAGTCCACACCAGGTCTTTGACGAAAACCTTTTGCAACGAGTCCAGCCTTATAGGTTTCCACCTGCCCATCTACACCAAGTTTCCTTTTGTAGATCCATTTGCATCCAACGGGTTTTACCCCAGGTGGAGCAATATCCAAGGTCTACACTTTATTGGTGTACATGGAATCCATTTCGGATCGCATAGCATCCAGCCACTTATCAGAGTCCCTACTGATAATAGCCGGCCTGAAACTGGTAGGGACATCTTCTTCCAAGATGCAATCCTCTCGATCCCCGTCTAAGAGAAAACCGTAGTATCTCTAGGGTGGATGAGAAATCCTACCAGATTGGCGGAGTGGCTGAGGTTCATCTGGGGTTATTGAATCTAGTCGTTCCTCCAAATCTTCAGTTACATTTTGTGGTTCATGGATTTCTCCCCGTTCCACCGAACTCCCACTAGTTTCTTTTCCAAGAAACTCCCGTTCTAAAAAGGTAGCATGGCGAGATACAAACACCTTCTGTTCCTCACTGTGGTAGTGTTAGTGTATATGCCCTAGAGGCCATTACTGTATCATACTAGTTTGTATATTACTTAATGGAAGCTTGGGATATTCACCTTGTATATACAATCTTGCTCAAAATAGTAGTATGCTACTTGGTTTGTTTCTACTTCAATGTGTATATGTATTTATTTTAGTATATCGCCTATACACATTAGTGGAGCCCTTAGGATCTTTGCTTGATTACCAGCGTTGTGATGGCAGTCATACTAGTGGGGGCTGGGTAATCTATAAGCACATCCTTATGCAGGTCCCTAGTCGCAGGACTATCGAGACAGGGCATCGATACTCCGGAGTAGACTAGTGCATGCGCTTCTCATCCCAGAGTGGCAGATGGTCTGTCCCACAGCCATTAGTACGTCGTATTGGAGATAGTATGCGGGTGCTCGTTAGGTTACAAGTACACTGGACAGGACTCGTCGGGAACTGACCGGTTGGTATTATACCTATTGTTAGTTATCAGTTCCCAGGTGACATGAGTACAGCTTAGTCCACTGACTTGACACTGTCACTTCGCCTCGAGTGTGTTCCCACAGTACTTTGATTACTACCCTACCACGGCTCAAAGGAGTCGTGTAAACAGGTAGCAGTTGGGTGCAGTCCCGAAGCACTTGGAGGCAGTGACGGTTAGACAGGATTCGTCTCTCCGGTATTGGGGGTTGACATCACGCTGTGTCTAGGAGAGCCATTACACGAGTAGTCCCAGGCCAGGGCAAGCGGGATATACTGGTAGGCTTCCAGTGTTATCTCAGGTTGTATTGGGCTTCACTCCGACACGACTTGTACCGCTATTAGGGGACTGACGTTTACCGCCCCCTAGGCCCGCCATGCGATGTATCAGACGAACAGACCGGATTGTACGGAGATTGTCACAGTCAGACTCAGTAGGAGTTCAGATGGGTTTCACCTCGTCAGTCTTCTTGTCGGCATCTACCTGGGGACCATTACGCACAGCTAGTGCCGCTTGCGGTCTGTGGTAAAACCCACTGCCAGCGTAGTGTCGAGTCTTTAGAGTCCCACACAGAAAGCTATTCGCCTTTAGGCAAAAGAGTAGTGGTCGCATGGTTTTGCGACAGGTCGCATGGTTTTGCGACAGGGTTCGGTCACATCCGTGCACTTGTGCACGCACAGTGTCCGGAAAGTTAACACTAGCGGGCTTTGGTTTAAGCCAGATCCTAGTGTACGTTTTGGGGTTGGTTTTATCTCGTTTGTATTCGTGTTCCTCGGAACGCGGATGGGGTGTGTATGCACAGTTGACAGAGAGACAGAGGCAGAGGATTCTCATTAGGGTTATTGATCGTTGACTGTTGACCATTGACTTTTTGCTAAACCCTAATGAGAATATGATATGTAATTAACAATAATATTAATTAAGTATTATTGTGACATGGTTGTTGAGGGGTTGACTTTGTTGACTTGTTGACTTTGTTGACCGGTGGACTAGGTTGGACTAGTTGACCATCATGATGACAATGGCTATCATTTCATGGCAAAGACTTTTGCTTGCTTGATCTCTTGTGCAAAATGAGTGCATGAAATGATATAGCCATTTTGACTTAAACCATTTACATAATACTTGATTACTATTTTTGTTATGATGACTTTTGGATTATGAGAGGTGAGAATAAGATGAGTATGGTTCATTCTATCATTTGCTTTTCTCTCTCTTGAGCTCTCTCATTCTCAAGCTCTCCCTCTTCCTCTTGCTCTTTCTACCTAAAGGCAAACCATTCTCATGTGTTGAGACTCATTGCCTTAGAGATAAAAAGACACCAAAACATTCCTCTACTCATTCTAGTTCACAAGGCCTAGCAAGCCAAGTCATCTAGTTTCTTTAAAGTTCGAAGAAGAAGCCAAAGGTAGAAGCTTTCGGGTGGATCCATCTTCGGCGCAAAGAGACGACGAGGTGAGGCCGATCCATACACCGGAAGGAGTCAAAGACGAAGGAGTTCAAGAAAGGTATAGCCCCCTAACCGAGTAGGTAAACTCTAGTCAGGATGTTAGTTAGATGTTTAACAAAGATCCGGTTTTGAGTCCATGTTACCGCCTCTAGAAAATTGTTTTTCACCAAATTCCGCATGCCCGAAAGTACCGGGAGAGATAGCATGGACTTACAGTGGTATCAGAGCCTAGTTAAACTCTATCTAACATGTTAGCAATGTAATTAGAAGATCGATCAAAGAAAAAGTCACGAAATGAACCCGATTTGTCAAGTTTCTGCCGATTTTATTTCTGTTCAAAATTAGAAAAATTTCATCTTAAAAATCGGCTTAGGCTTTTTATAGAATAACCATAAAATTTGGGCCCACGAACCGATCAAAGCGCCGCGGAAACGCGGCGGGAGCACGCTTCCGCCGCGGTTCCGCGGCCGAGTTGACTCGGCCGAGGTCCAAATTTAGTGCAGTGTATTTCTGGGGTTGTTTTGGGATTTTTGGAATATGTCTTTTCAGCCCAGATTTTCCAGAACGAAAATTTTCTGTTTGGGCCTAAAAATCCGTATTTTTGATCGAACTTCTAAAGACTTAAGCTGACGGGTTTTTATCTGTGATGTGATATTTGTATTGAACGTCTGCTAATCGCTATATGTCGATTAGTGGGGGTTATACAAATCTGTGATCTGTAATGTTGCTGGAATGTGTATATGAATTCATTGGATTGTCGCGGGTGAATAGCCGGGGATTGTGAGACGAGAGTTTTCTTTTCTTTCAATTCATGTAAATTTGTAAATTTATGTAATAATTATTTGTATGGCCACACAACCGGGTCGGGGTTGTAGCCGTCATTGTATAATTTCTTTTTACTGTTTTTGCTCCTAGGATAGACCCATGGAGGGGGTGCACAAACTACCGGGTATGACGAAGTGCGGAGTGGCCTACTCACGGAGTTGAGGGAGGTTGCTTCGCTTCGGGTACTTGGCGGGTAGTTTGCCGCACCCGTAGGGGTCTTGGGTAGGGTATTGGCTATTCACCACGACCGTGTAATCTGCTTTTCGTTACAGGCTCGTACGAATTGCGGATTCCTAGTATATCCAATGTGTTCATCTGTGATCTGAAATGGCTATCATTGCAATATATCTATATATGATATTATTTAGGCGTTGCTTATGTTTTACAGCCGCGCTAGCCCAGCCCCCGCTCTGTTGTTAGTTAAGTAACCTAACGGGTAATGACGGGGCCCCGTGGCGAATACGAATGGCATAAGCGTACGTCATATTTTGGTTGTTTTCTGCAATGGTAGGATTAAATGATGGGATGCATTAAAAGAACTAATGCAAGAATATCACGCATTAAAAGAACTAATGCAAGAAAATAAACCAAGTTAAAGTCGTTGGAACACTTTCGGAAAACCACTCGGTTCTTTTCAAAACTAACTTTTAAATGCGGAGCTTGAGCCACTCCTTTTAAAAGCTATCTCGTTCCATCGATTATATCAAGTTCACTACGTTCACGGTTTTGCCAAAACCATTCGTAGCCCTTCGTCGTTTCATATGAATAGTCAATAGTATTCAAGCTGTGTATGTTGGCCAAAGTCAAAGCATAGTGATTGGTAGCTATTGGGTATTCATGTGTAGTATAGATAGATGCGTAGGTTTGGGACAGTCGTACTGCCATTTTGGCCAAAGTCAAGTTTAGGTACTGGTGGATCCAAATTAACCTGGAGAATGACGGGTAGAACTTGACATGTGACTTATGATATTTTGGCCAAAGTCAAGGTCATAAGAGCATGGGGCAAAAATCCACATCGGGAGTTTCAAAAGAACTGAAACTTGCTAGTGTTGCATACCATTTGGAGTGTGATGATTCTGGTAGGATTCCTTCAGTTTCATCACGCGATGATATTTGGATCCCGATCCTACTGTGAGTATATGCTACTCCTCCGGAAATTTCTCACTTAACGATCAATGCTATAAACCAAGTAGGTGTCTAGAAAGGTGTTAGCGGGGCTACGCCCCCAGGGAAAAGAGGTTATTTAATTAAGGAACTTCGCGAAAGCGTTGGAAAACCTCCCTCGAAGTACCGACACTGGCCTGGCTGAACGGTTAAGCAAGAATTGTACGGTGAGATTGATCCTGACTAATTCTTCCTTTTTGGTTTGAGGAGGGATTCGAGAAACAGTGGGAGCCATCCTGTTTAGACAAACTAAAAACCATTCTAAACTTGCAAGAGCATCATGCTGAGTGTTTCTTCTCTCTCCTAATTGCAGCGACCAATCGACATGACTGGACTTAAGTTACTCCTAGATAAAAACATACTGACAGGGCCAAACTACAAGGATTGGCTGAGGAATGTCAAGATGTCAATCACTTACGACAAGCTGGGGTATCTTCTTACCACCAAAGCTTCCCCTGTCCCAGGTCCCAAAACCAGTGTCGCGGATAAGGAAATCCGTAAGACCTGGGAAATCGATTGCGCGAAGGCCAAGTGCCTCGTGCTTGCCTCTATGGACAACGAACATTAGAGGAGGCACGAGAATATGGACCTCGAATCCATATTTCTCCATACAAAAGAACTGTATGGAGAGCAGTCTCGTATCGCAAGATACGAAGTGTCGAAGAAGTTATTTTCGGCAAGGTTGGCCGTCGGATCATCGGTAGCGGAACACGTGCTTAAGATGATTGGCTAAATAGAAGAGCTCGCGGACCTTGGGACCACGTTGGAGAATGAGCTCTATACGGACTTGATTCTCCAGTCCCTTCCTTCCACTTACGCCCAGTTTATCCTGAACTTCAACTTACAAGAAAAGGAAGTTGAACTTTTAGAACTCCTCAACATGCTGAGGAGCGCAGAGGGCACCCTACAGAAAGGTAGGGAAACATCCACTTTGTTTGTAGGAGGATCTTCCTCTTCTAGGTCCAAGACGAAAGCCATAGGAAAGAAGAAGAAAGCCCCCGCCAAACCAAGGGGCGGTGTTAGTAAAGTGGATACGAAGGGAAAGGCAAAAGCCACAAAGAAAGTGGGAATGCTTGTGGATAAGGAAGAATGCTTCTATTATCATAAGAAGGGACACTGGAAGAATGATTGCAGGGCTTGGAAAGCCAGAACACAGGATCTGAAGCGGGTTGCGGCTTCAGCTTCAGGTGTGTATGTTGTTGAAAACTGTCTTTCAATAAACTCTACTTCCTGGGTATTGGATACCGGATCAGGATCTCATATCTGTAATTCTTTACAGGCGTTGAGAAACCGTAGGGTTTTGAAGGCAGGTGACATGACCATCAAAGTTGCAAACGGAGCTAGCATGGATGCTAAGGCCGTGGGGGACTATCACCTAGGAATGTCAGATGGACATGTTTTGGTTTTGCGTAATTGCTTTTTTGTACCCAACGCAACTTGTAATATCATTTCTGTATCTTTGGTTTCTAAAGAAGGTTATGAATTTGCGTTTGTAAGCAATGTTGTAAACATTCACCTTAATCAAGTTCTGATTGGGTCAGGTACATTAAGCAATGGTATATACGTACTAAACCAACCGCAGATTTTCATTGTCCAGAATATACACAAAAGAAAGCTTCGGAAATAAATCAGACTTTCTTGTGGCATTGTAGACTGGGTCACATCAATGAGAGAAGGTTGACGAAGTTACATACAGAAGGATAGTTGAATGCGTTCGAATATCAATCGTATGCCACTTGTCAATCCTGTCTCAAAGGAAAGATGACAAAGACTCCGTTCACTGGACACGGAGTAAGAGCGAGCGAGCTCTTGGGACTCGTACATAGCGACGTGTGCGGTCCAATGTCTACACATGCGCGAAGCGGTTATTCTTACTTCATTACTTTTACGGATGACTTTTCAAGGTACGGTTATGTCTTCTTAATGAAACATAAGTCCGAAGCCTTTGGAAAATTCCAGGAATATAAGAATGAAGTAGAAAAACAAACCGGCAAAAGTATCAAGATTCTAAGATCGGATCGAGTTGGTGAATACTTGAGTGCCGAGTTCCTGGACTATTTAAAAGAGAACGGAATTCTCTCTCAGCTTACTCCTCCATACACTCCGCAACATAACGGTGTATCGGAGAGACGGAACCGAACCCTATTGGATATGGTACGGTCCATGATGAGTAACGCTGAGTTACCGCGATCATTCTAGGGGTATGCGCTAGAATCAGCAGCATACCTTTAGAACCGAGTTCCCACTAAGACTGTGCCTACTACACCATATGAGATGTGGTGTGGGAAGAAGCCCCATCTCAATCACATTAAGACATGGGGAAGTCCAGCTTTTGTCAAAAAGCAGCATGTGGACAAGCTCGAGGCACGCTCAGTACAGTGCAAGTTTGTGGGATATCCAAAGAACTCCAAGGGATATTTCTTCTACTACGAAGAGGAACAAAAGGTTTTTGTTTCTCGTCATGCCCACTTTCTAGAACACCAGTTCTTAGAAAAGGAAATTAGTGGGAGCGTAGTAGAACTGGAAGATAATCCAGAACCACAGACTATTACTGAAAGCTTAGTGGAACCAGAGGGTTCCAAAGAACAAGACATTCCTACGCCGCTCCGCAGGAGTAGTAGGCAGTCTCATCCGCCCGAGAGATACTACGGTTTTCTCATAGACGGGGATAGAGAGGATTGCATCATAGATTATGATGAGCCTACTAGCTTCCAGCAGGCCGTTCAGAGTGTTGACTCGGTAAAATGGCTGGATGCAATGCGGACCGAAATGGAGTCCATGTACACCAACAAAGTATGGACGTTGGACATTGCTCCAGACGGGGTAAAACCCGTATGATGCAAGTGGATCTTCAAAAGGAAGATTGGTGTAGATGGACAGGTTGAGACCTATAAAGCTAGACTTGTTGCAAAGGGTTTCCGTCAAAGACCTGGCTTGGACTATGACGAAACCTTTTCTCCAGTGGCGATGCTGAAATCCATTCGGATCCTTCTTGCCATTGCTTCCTTCCACAATTATGAGATCTGGCAAATGGACGTAAAGACCGCTTTTCTGAATGGAAATTTAGAGGAGTGTGTCTATATGGACCAACCAGAGGGTTTCATTCAGAGTGGGAGCAGCGGAAAGGTGTGCAAGTTGCTTAAGTCCATCTATGGACTAAAGCAGGCATCGCGGAGTTGGAACATCTGTTTTGATGAGACGGTCAAGGAATTTGGCTTTATCAAAAATCCAGATGAACCATGCATCTACAGTAGATTTGTAGCGAGAACTGTAGTATTCCTCGTTTTATACGTGGATGATATTCTCTTAATAGGAAATGACATTCCAATGCTACAATCTGTTAAGGGGTTCTTGTCACACAGGTTCTCCATGAAAGACCTGGGTGATGCCTCATACATCCTGGGGATCCGGATCCATCGTGATAGATCCAAGAGGATATTAGGACTTTCACAGTCCAGGTACATCGACACCATACTGAAAAGATTCAGTATGGAAGATTCCAAGCGCGGTAACCTACCGGCTTGTCACGGGATCACCCTCTCTAAAGAGATGTCTCCCAAGACTGATTTGGAGAGGGATCGCATGTCTATTATACCCTACGCTTCTGCGGTAGGCTCTATAATGTATGCGATGTTGTGTACCAGACCGGATGTAGCTTATGCACTGAGTGTGGTAAGCCGGTATCAGTCAAACTCTGGGGAGAAACACTGGATAGCAGTAAAGAACATTCTCAATTACCTGAGAAGGACTAAGGAGATGTTCTTGGTGTATGGCGGAAAAGACTTCCAGATCGAGGCCTTTGCTGACTCCAGCTTCCAGAGTGACAAGGATGATTCCAAGTCCATGTCGGGTTTTGTATTTACCCTCAATGGAGGGGCGGTGTGTTGGAAGAGTTCCAAACAGGAAACCGTTGCAAACTCGACGATGGAAGCGGAATACATCGCTGCATCTGATGCCGCAAAAGAAGCTGTCTGGATGAGGAAGTTCTTGAAAGAACTTCAGGTTGTTCCGTCCATTGTTGATCCAATACCTCTGTATTGCGACAACAACGGGGCTATAGCTTTAGCGAAGGAACCCAGGTCTCATCAGAGATCCAGACATATCTTGAGGCGGTATCACCTGATCAGGGAGATCGTGGATCGCCAGGAGATCGAGGTTCGGAGGGTTGCTTCAGAAGATAACACTGCAGATCCATTCACCAAGGCCTTGCCCCAGACTCAGTTCGAGCGGCTGATCGAGATGATAGGTCTTCGATATGCCAGTACATGGCCTTAGTGCAAGTGGGTGATTGTTAGTGTATATGCTCTAGAGGCCATTACTGTATCATACTAGTTTGTATATTACTTAATGGAAGCTTGGGATATTCACCTTGTATATACAATCTTGCTCAAAATAGTAGTATGCTACTTGGTTTGTTTCTACTTCAATGTGTACATGTGTTTATTTTAGTATATCGCCTATACACATTAGTGGAGCCCTTAGGATCTTTGCTTAATTACCAGCGTTGTGATGGCAGTCACACTAGTGGGGGCTGGGTAATCTATAAGCACATCCTTATGCAGGTTCCTAGTCGCAGGACTATCGAGACAGGGCATCGATACTCCGGAGTAGACCAGCGCATGCGCTTCTCATCCCAGAGTGGGAGATGGTCTGTCCCACAGCCAACAGTACGTCGTACTGGAGATAGTATGCGGGTGCTCGTTGGGTTACGAGTACACTGGACAGGACTCGTCGGGAACTGACCGGTTGGTATTATACCTATCGTCAGTTATCAGTTCCCAGGTGACATGAGTACAGCTTAGTCCGCTGACTTGACACTGTCACTTCGCCTCGAGTGTGTTCCCACAGTACTTTGATTACTACCCTACCACGGCTCAAAGGAGTCGTGCAAACAGGTAGTAGTTGGGTGCAGTCCCGAAGCACTTGGAGGCAGTGACGGTTAGACAGGATTCGTCTCTCCCGGTATTGGGGGTTGTCATCGCGCTGCATCTAGGAGAGCCATTACACGAGTAGTCCCTGGCCAGGGCAAGCGGGATATACTGGTAGGTTTCCAGTGTTATCTCAGGGTGTATTGCGCTTCACTCCGACACGACTTATACCGCTATTAGGGGACTGACGTTTACCACCCCCTAGGCCCGCCGTGCGATGTATCAGACGAACAGACCGGACTGTACGGAGATTGTCACAGTCAGACTCAGTAGGAGTTCAGATGGGTTTCACCTCGTCAGTCTTCTTGTTGGCATCTACCTGGGGACCGTTACGCACAGCTAGTGCCGCTTGCGGTCTGTGGTTAAACCGACTGCCAGCGTTGTGTCGAGTCTTTAGAGTCCCACACAAAAAGCTATTCGCATTTAGGAAAAAGAGTAGTGGTCGCATGGTTTTGCGACAGGTCGCCTGGTTTTGCGACAGGGTTCGGTCACATCCGTGCACTTGTGCACGTACAGTGTCCGGACAGTTAACACTAGCGGGCTTTGGTTTAGTCAGATCCTAGCGTACGTCTTGGGATTGGTTTTATCTCGTTTGTATTCGTGTTCCTCGGAACGCGGATGCGGGTGTGTATGCACAGTTGACAGAGAGACAGAGGCAGAGGATTCTCATTAGGGTTGTTGACCGTTGACTGTTGACCATTGACTTTTTGCTCAACCCTAATGAGAATATGATATGTAATTAACAATAATATTAATTAAGTATTATAGTGACATGGTTGCTGAGGGGTTGACTTTGTTGACTTGTTGACCTTGTTGACCGGTTGACTAGGTTGGACTATTTGACCATCATGATGACAATGGCTATCATTTCATGGCAAAGACTTTTGCTTGCTTGATCTCTTGTGCAAAATGAGTGCATGAAATGATATAGCCATTTTGACTTAAACCATTTACACAATACTTGATTACTATTTTTGTTATGATGGATTTTGGATTATGAGAGGTGAGAATGAGATGAGTATGGTTCATTCTATCATTTGCTTTTCTCTCTCTTGAGCTCTCTCATTCTCAAGCTCTCCCTCTTCCTCTTGCTCTCTCTACCTAAAGGCAAACCATTCTCATGTGTTGAGACTCATTGCCTTAGAGATAAAAAGACACCAAAACATTCCTCTACTCATTCTAGTTCACAAGGCCTAGCAAGCCAAGTCATCTAGTTTCTTCAAAGTTCGAAGAAGAAGCCAAAGGTAGAAGCTTTCGGGTGGATCCATCTTCGGCGCAAAGAGACGACGAGGTGAGGCCGATCCGTACAGCGGAAGGAGTCGAAAATGAAGGAGTTCAAGACAGGTATAGCCCCCTAACCGAGTAGGTAAACTCTAGTTAGGATGTTAGTTAGACGTTTAACAAAGATCCGGTTTTGAGTCCATGTTACCGCCTCTAGAAAATTGTTTTTCACCAAATTCCGCATGCCCGAAAGTACCGGGAGAGGTGGCATGGACTTACAGGTAGAAAAGATATCCTAGTGAATCTTTAGGATATCCCACAAATTTACATAGAACTAACCGTGCCTCTAGCTTGTCCAGTCTCTGTGTTTTCACATAGGCCGGAAACCCCATATCTTAATAAATTTAAGACATGGTTTCTTACTGCTCCATATTTCATACGGAGTTTTAGGCACAGATTTGGACGAAACTTGATTCAAAAGGTATGCCGCTGTCTGAAGCGTATGTCCCCAGAATGAAAGAGGCAACTCAGCAATACTCATCATGGAGCGAACAATATCCAATAGGGTACGATTCCTCGGCTACGATACACCATTGTGATGTGCTGTATAAGGAGGAGAAAGCTGAGGGAGAATACCAATCTTTTTTAAGTAATCTAGGAATTCCGTGCTTAAGTACTCCCCCCTCTATCTGATCGGAGGATCTTGATACTTTTGCCTATCTGGTTCTCTACTTCGTTTCTGAATTCTCTGAATTTCTCAAAAGCTTCAGATTTGTGTTTCATAAGATACACATATCCGAATCTAGAGAGATCGTCAGTGAATGTGATGAAGTACGAGAATCCACCCCTTACATGTATGGACATCGGACCACATACATCACTGTGTATGAGTCCCAAGAGCTCTGTTGCTCTTTGTCTATGTCCGGTGAACGGAGATTTGGTCATCTTTCCTTTGAGAAAAGACAAACAAGTTTCATAAGATGAAAACTCTAACGTATCCAAGAGTCCATCTTTAAGCAACTTACTTAGTCTTTTCTCTCCGATATGACCAAGTCTACAATGCCATAAGTATGATTCGTTCGTATCTGAACTCTTCTTCTTGCGTGTGTTTTGTATATTGAGAACTGTATTCTGATTTAGAACATAGATACCATTACACAGTGTACCGTGTGCAACCAGTACCTTATGAAGGTAAATGTTCATGATATTTTTATCAAGAACAAAGTTATATCTATCTTTATAAAGTAAAGATACTGATATTATGTTGCAAACCATGGAAGGTACATAATAGCAATTGTTCAAAATCATAGTATTGCCATTTGGCAATACTAGGTGATATTCACCGAGGGCTGCAGCATTAACTTGTGCTCCGTTCGCTACCCTGAGCGATATATCACCAGGTACAACTTTCCTACTTTTTCTCAGTCCCTACAATAAATTACAAATATGATATCCTGATCCGGTATCAAGTACCCAGGAGGTAAGGCTGACCGTAAAGCAGTTCTCAATTACAAGAACACCTGAAGTAGATGCAAAACTATGCTTCTTCTTCAACTGGGTATCTTTGGAATCCATACAATCCTCTATCCCTTGCTCATACTTATGACTGTTGTCATAAGTTAGAGCCGAACCGACGTTCCCCAGCCCCGAATAAGAATTCGGCTAGGTCAAGCGATACATTTTATTATCTTGATTAGGGCGTGAAATGGTTGCTACCTGGAGAGAGAGAAAAGAAACACTCAGCGTGCGCTCTTGCAAGATTAGATTGGTTTATTAATTTATCTAACCAGGATGGCTCCCACTGTTTCCTCAAATTCTTCTTCAAACCCTAAAAGAAGAACTGATCAGGATTAATCGCACGTCATAATACTTGCTTAACCTTTCAGCCAGGCTAGTGTTGGTACTTCGTGGGAGGTTTTCCAACGCTTTCGCAAAGTTCCTTAATTATATATTCTCTTTTCCCTAGAGGCGTAGCCCCGCTAACACGTTTCTAGACACCTACTTGATTTATAGCATTGATTGTTAAGTGAAATAATCTCCTAAGAGTAATCCAACTCATCAGTGGGATCGGGATCCAACTATCATTGTGTGATGACCTAGATGGAATCCACTCTATTCACCATACTCCAGAAGGTATGCTGAATCTGCAAGATTCCTGTATGTTTGAAACTCCCGATATGGTTTTTGCCCCTAGGACCCAAGTGACCTTGACGAATAATCAACAAATCAAAAGTTCCTAGTCAAGTTCAACCCGTCATTATCCAGGATTGCATTAGACCCGCCTGCATGATCCTTGACGAATAATCAACAAAATCATGCGACCGTCCTAACCAATCACATCTATCAGTGCAACAGAGAATTATTACTTAGCTACCGTTCACTGTGCCTTGACGAATAATCAACAAACGCAGCACGCATACTAAGTATTAATTATCTGAAACGATGGAGGGCTACGGCTGGGTTTTTAGCGAAAAACTCGTTAACGTAATGAACATGATTTCGCTGAAGGAATCTGATAGCTTTTTAAAATATATAGTGGCGAAAAATTTTGCTAAAGAGGTCATTCCCTGTGAAGGGATCTCGGCTCTTTCCTCGTCGAATGAGGTGCAGGATATTCCAAACTGAATACCTCGATGCAAAGTAAGAATAATCGACTATAGTGAAGTTATTACCCTGACGCAAACTTTTGTCCAAGGGGTCATTCCCGATGAAGGGATCTCGGCCCTTGCCTCGTCGAATGAGGTGCCGGGCATTCATAACCGAATACCTCTATGCAAAACAAAAGAGAACGTCCTTGCAATAACATCTTTTTGAAAATTGTTCCAACAACATATTTTTAGGTTTGTTTTTCTCTGCATTAATATAATGCGTCCCATCAGTTAATCCTACCATTGCAGAAAACAACGAAAATATGACGTACGCTTATGCCATCCGCATTCGCCACGGGCCCCGTCATCACCCGTTAGGTTACTTAACTAACGATAGAGCGGGGGCTGGACTAGCACGGATGCAAAACATAAGCAACGCCTACTCGATATCATATATAGATATATACATTCGTCAGATGCAATGATAGCCATTCCAAATCACAGATGAACACATTGGATATGCTAGGAATCCGCGTTTCCTTCGAGCCTGCAACGAAAGACGGATTACACGGTCGCGATGAATAGCCAAACCCCACCCTAGACTCCTACGGTTGCAGCAAACTACCCGCCAAGTACCCGAAGTGAAGCAACTTCCCTCAACAACATGAGTAGGCCACTCGGCACTTCAAAGTACCCGGTAGTTTGTGGACCCCACTTTGGGTCTATCCTAGGAGCAAAAGCAGTAAAAGAAATAATATACAATGGCGGCTACAACCTCATCCCGGTTGTGCGGCCATAAAAATAATATTACATCAATTTACATATTGCATCAAATGAAAGATAAAGAAATTCTCATCTCACAAACCCCGGCTATTCATCCACGACAATCCAACAAGTTCATATACACAATCCAACATCACAGATCACAGATATGCACAACCCCCACCAATCTACGTATAGCGATTAGTCGACGTTCAGTGCATATATCACATTACAGATATAACCATTTAGCCAAAGTTTGTAGAACTCCGATCATAATACCAATTTGTAACTACCTAAAACGCAACATTGTTCTCTGGATAATCTGGGCAGAAACAAAATATCTTAAAAATCACAAAACCAACACAGAGAACCCCAACAGAAGTTTGGTGCTCTTCCGAGTCGACTCGGCCACGGAACGGCGGCGGATCGCTTGGATCGGTCGCACATCCGCAGTCTTCTGAGGGACTCAGTCGCTTAAATTTCTACAGTTTTCTCAAAAAACCCTGCTTTTATTTTTCATGTCACTTAAAATATTTTTAGGCCTGTATTTAAAAACGACAGAAAACACAAGATTTTAGATGGATTTTGTGATTTTTTTCGGATCGAAGTTCTAAACACTTTGCTAACAAGTTAGTTGATATTTAGCTAGGCTCTGATACCACTGTTAGGTCCACGTTACCCACCCCGGTTCTTTCGGGGAGGCGGAATAGGTAAAAATCAAAATTTTCTCACAAGGTGACATGGACCAACCATGAAGGATCTTTGCTAAACAAAAACTAACATACAAAAAACAAGTTCTCGCTACTATGTTGAATGGATATACCTAGGTCTTGAACTCCTTCTCTTCTTGTAGTGGTCTTCCTCCTTGCTTGCTCCTTGGAGTGGTGTAGACGGCTCCTCCTCGTCATCTTCTCTTTGCCGAAGAAAGATCCACCCGAAGGCCTCTACCTTGAGCTCCTACCCCAACCAAGAGGCAACTAGAGTGCTTGGCTTGCTAAATCTAGAACCCTAGAATGAGTAGAGTGAAGTCTTGATGGTTTTATCTCACAAGCTCATGGTTCTCAACACATGAGAGATGAGAGCTTTGAGAGGAAGAGGGATAGCTCAAACATATGAGAGAGAAAGAGCAAGAGAGAATGATGATCTTTTTTTGCAACCATATTCTCATATGAGAGAATTATGAAATAATAATAATAATTTAAGAAATTGTGATGGTTCATTTGGAATGACCATTATCATTTCACATTAAATGAAAATTGCAAGAATCAAGAAGCATCTTTCATGTGAAATGATGATGGTCAAAATGTCAACAAGAGTCAACCGGTCACCAAAGTTAAAAGGTCAACAAAAGTGAAATAGTGAACCTAACCATGGCACAATTATCCTTAATTAATATCATTAATTATATTTCTTATTCTCATTAGGGTTTGGGAAAAGTCAATGGTCAACAACCCTAATGAGAATCCTCTGCCTCTGTCAACTGTACATACACATCCGCTGCAGGGTTCCTAGGCACACTAGTGAGGTCTCCCAAGCCATCAACCATGGCAATTTCAAAAATTATGGTGCCTACAAACCCTAAACTACGGATCGATAACTAGATTTCTAGGCGAACATAGAACTAGTTAACAGTTAACTAAAAATACGGAAATACAACCTTTGTAGATCCGGTGCTCCACCTCCATAGCTCCGCAACGAGGTCCTCTCCGCTGTCCAAATCGAATCTGGGCTCTAGGATCGGCTTCGTCGGAGAATGGGCAAGCTAGGTCGTCGATGTCCATGCCGAAGATGATCTACGTCGAAGCATCGATGAATCAAGCTCCACCTTCACCAAGTCATGAAACTTGTGAAGGAAACACACTCTACTACTTGGCAAGAGGTAGAGGATGAAGAAATAGGAAGTGGGTAGACTTTAGAATTGGATTTCTCACTCATTTTGATCACTTGCCATTGTTGAAGTGAAGGTTTCTTCACTTGAAGCAAGGAAGAAGAAGTAATATTATGATAAGATTATTCAAAAAAGAAAAGAATAACAATACTTATCATAATTTTAACCCTAGTCAAGTGTAGAGAATGAATCATGGTTAGTGGGAATGGTTAGGGTTAAGAATGAGATAAGAATGGTTGACTTGAACAAAGCTTCATGAAGCTTCAACTAAACAACAAAAGAAGCCACCATCCTTTTCTCTTTCTTTTATTCATTTATCAAAAATAAATGGATAACTAAATAAGATAAATGAATTACTAAATGATAAACCCTAACCATTTCATTAACCAAGGTTTAATACTTTACACTTAACCAAAAAGCATGCATCATCAAACATGATACAAGCAAGTGCACAAAATCATATCGCATATGTAATGCGCACACCCGAGTAAGAAAATCCATTTAAAGTGAACCGATACTAGTTAATGCAAAGTAATATATCAAATATATAATTATACATTAAATCATTAAATCAACACTTGATTCAATGATCCGGTCATGCGCACATAACCGACTGGTATCTAATATATCGGCTTATCGAATCAACGCTTGAATCGATAACTAGGTTATATCGCATACAACCATTCGATATATTTATCGCGAGAATAGAATACGGTATCACATACACGCATTATTCTCGGTCCCGCACATATCTCATATGCGCTCCTATTTCGTTTCGCTTGAGCCAGGAAACCTCTGTGTAGGACTCTAAAGACTCGTCAATACGCCGGCAGCAGATGATGATCATATCAAGCATCCACAAGCCGCAAGCGGTCTGCTAAACGTAACGGCCACCCGGGTATTGAGCGATCTGAAGATCGACGAGCAAGCCCGCTCACACTCCAGTGAATCCGACCAGTAACACTACCGTACAGTCCGGTCTGATCGTCTGATATGTCGCATATCTCGCCTAGGGGTGGTATACGTCAGACCCCAATAGCACAATAAGTCGTGTCGATATGAGGTCTATAACTCTTCGAGAAACTACTGGTAACACTTACCAATAAATCTCAGCAACCCTGGCCAGGGATTTCCTGTTATAGCCAATCGAACACAGCGCAACATCAACCCCCTATACCGGGAGAGACGAATCCCCTCCTATCGCTCATTGCCTCCATGTGACTCGGGACTGTACCCAAAAACCACCGTTTTGCACGCCCTTTTGGACGTGGTAAGATGGAAATCAAAGCACAGTGGGAACCACACAAGACTCTATGACGATCTCGGGTCAACAGACTACTCTGTACCAGTGTCACCAGAGAACTGCCATCTGACGTGAGGTATAATACCATCTGGGAGTTCTCGGCGAGTCCGTCCAGTGTACCCAGTCTCTACTGAGCACCCGTATATCATCTCTGATGTCAAACACCGATGGATATGGGATCATCCATCGCCCATCTGTATGGGTCGAGAAGGTATACGCTAGTCTACTCTGGTATATCGATGCCCCGTCTCGATACACCCTCGACTAGGGACTTTGAAGGATGTACTTATAGACTACCATGTCCCCACTAGTATGATCCGCATCATAGTCCAGGTAGTCAAGTACAGATCCTAAGGGCTTTACCAACATGTAACAGAGAGACAATCAGCATACACGTTAAGGTAAAGAGTAACCAGATAGCATACTATCATGTCGAGCAAGAAAGTCCTCCCTATATATGTCCCAGCATCCACTACAATATACATCCCATGTACAGTAATGGCCTCTAGGGCATACATATAACTAACAATCTCCCACTTGCACTAGGGCCATCTGTAGCAGTGGTTTGAAGTATCTCATACTCAACCATCCCATAAAAGTCTCTCTCTGGGAACAGGCCTTTGTGAGTGGATCCGCTGTGTTGTCCTCTGAGTCTACTCTCCAAACCTCGATCACCCTGGAGATCAACCATCTCCATGATCAAGTGATACTGCCTTAGAATATGTCTGGATCACTGATGGGACGGGCGTTCCTTGGCATAAGCCACAACTCCATTGTCACACAATGGTAGGAACGTAGTTCATCTTATGAACCAATATACACCCAAACAGCCTCTTTTGGTAGCATCTTATGTAGCGATGTATCGAGCCTTTATCGTCTAGTATGCCACGGTATCTTGCTTGGAACTCTTCCAACATACCGTCCCTTTACTGAGGGTAAAGACAATGCCTGCGACTGACATTCAGTCGTCTTTATCACCCTGGAACCCTTCCAGTGATTCTCCCCAGGATCGATTGATACCATCTCACTACAACTAGTAAGAATGCTAACATCCAATTAGATCTATCTCATAGATCCAAAATCCAGGATTTAGTAGGTATCATTTTGATCCTATATGGAGAATCTTTGTGATAATCGGAGATTGATCGAGCGTAGCATAGGAAACTCCTTTCTTATCAAGAGTATGTCATCCACGTACTCTACGAAGATCGTCACCATACTCCCTACTACCTTTTTGTATATACAAGGTTCATCTACCATTTTGATGATGTCAAACTCTTTGACCGCTTCATCAAAACAGATGTTCCAACTCTGCGATGCCTGCTTTATCCTATAAAGCATCTTGCACACGTTTCCGTTGCTCCCACTGTCTACGAAGCCCTCTGGCTGTGTACTTATAGACGCTCTCTTCTAAATCATCATTTAGAAAAGTAGTCAAGACACCCAACCGCCAGATATCGTAGTCATGATATGTAGCCGTGGCAAGTAGGATCTGGATGGACTTAAGCATAGTCACTTGAAAAGGTTTCATCATGATCCACGCCTGGTCAATGACGAAAAGCTTTAACAAGTCTAGCTTTGAAAGTCTCAACTTTTCCATCTACACCAAGTAATCTTCTCAAGATATACTTGCTCCTGATGGGGATTTAACCCTTCAGATATAGCAACCAAAGTCCATACTTTGTTGGTGTATAAGGATTCCATCTCAGATCACTAAGCATCCAGCCATTCTTACAGAGTCTTACTCTCGATGGTCAGCTCGAAACTAGTTGGGTCATCATCTCATGATGTAATCCTCGCTCCCACTGTCATAGAGAAACTGAAGTATCTCTCAGGTGGGTGAGGAACCCTACTAGATCGGCGGAGAGGCTGAGGTTCGTTGGAATCTACTGAATCCTTTGGTTCTATCAAATCATCAGTTGTAGTTTGTATGGCTGGAACATTTCCAGTTCTACATAACTGACTTTGCCTCGAGCTTGTTCGGATTTTTCTTTTCAGACATAGGCCGGACAACCCCAAATCTTAACTAGCTTAAGACATGGGCTCTTCCCTTTCCATATCACATATGAAGTGGTAGGCAACTGATTTGATTTGAACCCTATTCAATAGGTATGCAGCTTCTCAAGTGCATAACTCCCAAAAGGAAAAAGGTAACTCAGCAGTACTCATCATAGAGCACACCTTATCATATAGGGTGTGATTGCTCCACCCCGATATACCATCGTGCTATGGTGTATACGGAGGAGTAATGCTGAGAGAGAATCTCATTCTCCTTTAGAATAATCCAGGTATTTCCGTGCTCAAGTATTCTCCTCCTTGATCACATCAAAGGACATAATACTTATACCCGTATTTTGGTTTTTCTACTTCTAACTTATATTCTATGAATATCTCAAAAGGTTCGGACTTGTGTTTCAACAAGAACATATGTCCGAATCTAAAGAGATCATCAGAGAACGTAATGAAGTATAAAGAACCAGTCCTGGCATGTGTAGACAGGGGACCTCACATACATCAACATGTATCATCCCAAGAGTTCAGTAACTCTTTCTCTGTTTCCAGTAAACGGAGCTATGGTCATCTTATCTTTGTGACATGACTGGCGAGTTTCACAAGATGTAAATTCAAACTGATTTAAATATGCATCTAAATGTAACTCTAGCCAGTCGGGTCGCATTGATCTGACCTAGTCTACAATACCTCAAGAAGAATCCGTTCATTTCTGAACTCTTCCTCTTGTGTGTGTTCCATATACTAAGAACTGTAGTTTGATTTAGAACATTAATGCTTTTAGATAACGTGCCTGAACCGATCAACTTTTGATATAGGAAATGTTCAAAACATTATCCAACAATACAAAATTATATCATTTCTTTACTGATAAAGAGATAGATACGATTTTGTATATCAGGTTCGGTATCTAATAACATTCGTTCAGAATCAATGTATTGGTAATACAGGGTGACAGTGACCAACAGACTTGGCTGCAACACTTGCCCTGTTTTCTGCCTCATGAAACTTATCACCCATTCTCAGTTCTTCTACCATTCTGTAGCCCTATGTAACAGATTACATATCTGGGATCCTGATCTGGTATCACATACCCAGGACGTAAAGGATACTGAGAAACAGTTCTTTGTAATGAACACACCCGAAGATGATGCATCAGCATGCACTCTCTTCGTTTGGGCGGCACGGAAAATCTGGTATTCCGCAATTTCCTGCTCTGTCTTATAACAATTATAAGTTGGAGCGGGACCAACGTTCCCCAGCTCAGTATAACAAGCGGGTTCGGTCAATTATCCGTATTATTATCTTGATTAAGGCGTGATATAGTCGCTACCAGGAGAGAGAGAGAAGAAAACACTCAGCGTGCGCTCTGTCAAGAATAGATTGGTTATTATTTTATCTAATCAGGATGGCTCCCACTGCTTTTTATCAAATCTTCCTTCAAACCCTAAAAGGAAAGACTAGCCGGGATTAATTACACACTACAAGTTCGCCAATCTTTCAGCCAGGCCAGTGTCGGTACTTTGAGGGAGGTCCCCCGTGCTTTCGCACGAACCTAATTAATGTAAACCTCGTTTTCCCAGAGGCGTAACCTCGTTGACACCTTTCTAGACACCTACTTGATCGGCTAATTGTAATGTATAAAACTCTCCCAGGAGTAACTCTTACTCGCAGCGGGTATCGGGATCCAACTATCTCATAGAAGGTATGCAATCTCATTGCAAATTTCAACACTTGAAATTCCCGATAATATTTTGCCCCTAGCGTCCTATGACCTTGACAGAGGTCAACAAACCATAGGCTGCTAGTCAAGTTCAACCCGTCATTTCCTGATTGAAGTAAACCCACCCGCACGACCCTTGACAGAGGTCAACAAGGTCGCACGACTACCCTAAATCAATCACATCATATGCTTATGCAGATAAGCACTAATCAGCTACCGCACACTACGCCTTGACAGAGGTCAACAAGCGTAGCACGAATACTAACTAGTACTTATCTGAAATGACGGAGGGCTACGACAGGTTTTTCTGAAAACCTATTGCGTAAAGAACTTGATATCGTTGTAGGATCGAATGATTTTGAAATGGAGTGCTTTTGAGGCTTTTCTAGTTTTGCTAAAGGAGTCACTCCCGGTGAAGGGATCGTCGGTCCTTTCCTCGTCGAATGAGGTGCGGGATATATCACATATATCACTGTGCAAAGCAAAAACACATAAAAGCAATCAAAAAACAAACCGAGTGTGTAGCATTTGCCAGTTATTGCTAAAGGAGTCACTCCCGGTGAAGGGATCTCGGTCCTTTCCTCATCGAATGAGGTGCAGGATATATCACATATACCGCTGTGCAAAGCAAGAACTGTAGCTACCTGTTTTATTTTGAAATTCGATTCTACAACATCTTAGGTTTCTTTTCTTTCATTAATCATATTAATGAAGTCCCATCATTTAAGTACCTAAACATCACAGATAAATACGACGTACACTTATGCCATCCGCATTCGCCTCGATGTCCCCTCGTGCACCGTTAGGTTAGGTAACTAACGGCAGAGCGGGGCAGGGCTAGCGCGGGTGTAAAACATAAGTAACGTCTATATAATATATCATATATACTATATACTATATCCATCACAGAAACATCACATGATCTCATCACAGATATCACAGCAGAAGAAACATATGAAATATTGGATATACTAGGACGTCCGTGTTTTCAATACGAGCCAGTATAAAACACGGATTCCACGGTCGTGATGAATAGCCAAATCCACACCCCTAGACCCCTACGAGAGCGGCAAGCAACCCTACCAATTCTGGAGTTAGGAGACCCGGACTCGACTCCTCGAGTTGGTCTCCCACTGGACTCCAGAACCCGGTTACTTGTGCCCTCCTCCTTGGGTCTATCCTAGTGCGGAAAAGTAAATAATATACAACAGGTGACAACTCCCGCAACCTGGAAGCGCCCCAATAAAAGAATATTACATACAAGTTTTTACATGAATGAAAATGAAAAACACTCATCTCACATAAAAACCCCCGGCTATTCAAACACGACGATCCAATATAACATATCCAGCAACACATAACATCACATGTCATCAACGTAAGTAAATATGCGCATCCCAATTGTCGTTGACATATAGCAACGAAACCGGCGATATCACATATTACACTTACGGTCACAGAAAAGAAAGTGTAAAACTACAACAGTTGGAATCCGCAAACACCTCAGACATCGCATGCCTGACCAAATGAATTCCTTAGACATCGCATGCCTAACAATTATAAACCCCGCATTTTAGTCTCAAAATCGAAAACACTTTTCAATATCAAGTCGGGCAATTCAACAAGATTCCCGACATTCTGATCGAATACTCGTCGCAAACTTCAGTAGACGGCTGCACCCCCGATACCGTCGACGAAGTGCACCAAGGCGGAACACCGCTACCGCGAGCACCCGGAGGGATGCTTTCGGCGACGGGGTTCTCCTATAGTCACTTGGTCGGGGCTATGGAGTGAAGCTGTCTATTAAGTTTATCCGGCGAATATCCGCGTACGCTACGTGATTGCGACGGACTTTTGATCACATCAAAATTCCGTGGCAACCGATCAAGTGAGACTAAATTGCTATGTTTATAACATTCATTCAGTTATCACATAACTTATTGTGAATTCCAATTATTGTATCCCATTCCAGATAAACAGAAAATGTTAAACTTTTCGATCGAACAATCGAACACCCAAGTTTTCCCGAAACAGATCAACACATGAAACAAGTCTAACAACATTCCGTTCGTGCCTCAGTACCAACGATCCAGCCGTAGAAGGGTCAAGCCAACGCCTCACATGTGGCACGCCGTACTGCCCCAAACCCGAAGGTTCAAAGGGCAGTTCAAGACGGTCACATAATCGAGTTAAGGTTTGTGTCTTCTAGAGGGACCATCGCGTTACTTGCACTACTTAGAACGTCGTCAAACTATGGCAAAATCCAACACTTGGAAATTTCCCGACAGGGGAAAAATTGGGTATTTATATCCGGTCGAACTTTTTAACATATTCTAAAATTTATCCGGAAAGCCACACAGACAAAATTTGATACCCCGATCGAAACACCGAAGCTCCAAAACATTCCAGATTATTCAACACTTGAATAAATTTTTAAAAATATCCAGAGAACTCAGCACAACTAAATAGGAGTTACTGTGCAAACCCAACCACAGAAGACGACAAAACGGCCGCCCTTCCGCCGCACGAGCCATGCTCGTGCCGCGGAAGGGCGGCGCTTTAATGGAGTTAGGGCTACGGGTTGTACAGTTACTCTTAGATTTTCCTGCATGTTTTTCTGAATATTTTTAATGTGGAAAAATGCACTGTTTTGAAAAAAGTACAGAGAGCATATTGGTTTTGGAATTCCGGGTTCGTTCGGACTTCAATTTCCGTCTGGACTTCGCCTAAGGCTCTAGCTAGGCTCTGATACCACTGCAGGGTTCCTAGGCACACTAGTGAGGTCTCCCAAGCCATGAACCATGGCAATTTCAAAAATTATGGTGCCTACAAACCCTAAACTACGGATCGATAACTAGATTTCTAGGCGAACATAGAACTAGTTAACAGTTAACTAAAAATACGGAAATACAACCTTTGTAGATCCGGTGCTCCACCTCCATAGCTCCGCAACGAGGTCCTCTCCGCTGTCCAAATCGAATCTGGGCTCTAGGATCGGCTTCGTCGGAGAATGGGCAAGCTAGGTCGTCGATGTCCATGCCGAAGATGATCTACGTCGAAGCATCGATGAATCAAGCTCCACCTTCACCAAGTCATGAAACTTGTGAAGGAAACACACTCTACTACTTGGCAAGAGGTAGAGGATGAAGAAATAGGAAGTGGGTAGACTTTAGAATTGGATTTCTCACTCATTTTGATCACTTGCCATTGTTGAAGTGAAGGTTTCTTCACTTGAAGCAAGGAAGAAGAAGTAATATTATGATAAGATTATTCAAAAAAGAAAAGAATAACAATACTTATCATAATTTTAACCCTAGTCAAGTGTAGAGAATGAATCATGGTTAGTGGGAATGGTTAGGGTTAAGAATGAGATAAGAATGGTTGACTTGAACAAAGCTTCATGAAGCTTCAACTAAACAACAAAAGAAGCCACCATCCTTTTCTCTTTCTTTTATTCATTTATCAAAAATAAATGGATAACTAAATAAGATAAATGAATTACTAAATGATAAACCCTAACCATTTCATTAACCAAGGTTTAATACTTTACACTTAACCAAAAAGCATGCATCATCAAACATGATACAAGCAAGTGCACAAAATCATATCGCATATGTAATGCGCACACCCGAGTAAGAAAATCCATTTAAAGTGAACCGATACTAGTTAATGCAAAGTAATATATCAAATATATAATTATACATTAAATCATTAAATCAACACTTGATTCAATGATCCGGTCATGCGCACATAACCGACTGGTATCTAATATATCGGCTTATCGAATCAACGCTTGAATCGATAACTAGGTTATATCGCATACAACCATTCGATATATTTATCGCGAGAATAGAATACGGTATCACATACACGCATTATTCTCGGTCCCGCACATATCTCATATGCGCTCCTATTTCGTTTCGCTTGAGCCAGGAAACCTCTGTGTAGGACTCTAAAGACTCGTCAATACGCCGGCAGCAGATGATGATCATATCAAGCATCCACAAGCCGCAAGCGGTCTGCTAAACGTAACGGCCACCCGGGTATTGAGCGATCTGAAGATCGACGAGCAAGCCCGCTCACACTCCAGTGAATCCGACCAGTAACACTACCGTACAGTCCGGTCTGATCGTCTGATATGTCGCATATCTCGCCTAGGGGTGGTATACGTCAGACCCCAATAGCTCAATAAGTCGTGTCGATATGAGGTCTATAACTCTTCGAGAAACTACTGGTAACACTTACCAATAAATCTCAGCAACCCTGGCCAGGGATTTCCTGTTATAGCCAATCGAACACAGCGCAACATCAACCCCCTATACCGGGAGAGACGAATCCCCTCCTATCGCTCATTGCCTCCATGTGACTCGGGACTGTACCCAAAAACCACCGTTTTGCACGCCCTCTTGGACGTGGTAAGATGGAAATCAAAGCACAGTGGGAACCACACAAGACTCTATGACGATCTCGGGTCAACAGACTACTCTGTACCAGTGTCACCAGAGAACTGCCATCTGACGTGAGGTATAATACCATCTGGGAGTTCTCGGCGAGTCCGTCCAGTGTACCCAGTCTCTACTGAGCACCCGTATATCATCTCTGATGTCAAACACCGATGGATATGGGATCATCCATCGCCCATCTGTATGGGTCGAGAAGGTATACGCTAGTCTACTCTGGTATATCGATGCCCCGTCTCGATACACCCTCGACTAGGGACTTTGAAGGATGTACTTATAGACTACCATGTCCCCACTAGTATGATCCGCATCATAGTCCAGGTAGTCAAGTACAGATCCTAAGGGCTTTACCAACATGTAACAGAGAGACAATCAGCATACACGTTAAGGTAAAGAGTAACCAGATAGCATACTATCATGTCGAGCAAGAAAGTCCTCCCTATATATGTCCCAGCATCCACTACAATATACATCCCATGTACAGTAATGGCCTCTAGGGCATACATATAACTAACATCCGCATCCGTGTTCCGAGGAACACGAATACAATGAGACAAAACCAATCCCAAAACAAATACTAGGATCTGGCTTAAACCAAAGCCCGCTAGTAATAACTGCCCGGAAACCAAACGTGCACAACTGCACGGATGTGAACGAACCCCGTCACAAAACCATGCGACCTCTACCCTGTTTTGCCCAAAGGCGAATAACCCTCTGTGTGGGACTCTAAAGACTCGACACTACGCTGGCAGTGGGTTTAACCACAGGCCACAAGCGGTACTAGCAGTACGTAACGGTCTCCAGGTAGATGCCGATAGGATGACTGATGAGGTGAACCCATCCGAACTCCTACTGAGCTTGAATGTGACAATCTCCATATAGTCCGGTCTGTTCGTCTGAGAGTATCGCATGGCGGGCCTAGGGCGCGGTAAACGTCAGTCCCCTAATAGCAGTACAAGTCATGTCGGAGTGTAGCCAATAACACCCTGAGAAACTACTGGAAACACTACTAGTAATTCTCGCTTGCCCAGGCCAAGGAGGACTATGTGTAATGGCTCTCCTAGACACAGCGCGATATCAACTCCCAATACTGGGAGAGACGAATCCTGTCTAACCGTCACTGCCTCCAAGTGCTTCGGGACTGCACCCAACAACTACCTGGTTGCACGACTCAATAGAGCCGTGGTAGGGTAGTAATCTAAGTACAGTGGGAACACACTCTAAGCGATGTGACAGTGTCACGTCAGCGAACTAAGTTGTACTCACGTCACCTGGGAACTGTTAACTAACGATAGGTTTAATACCAACCAACAGTTCCCGACGAGTCCTGTCCAGTGTACTCGTAACCTAACGAGCACCTGCATACTATCTCCAATACGACGTACTGATGGCTGTGGGACAGACCATCTCCCCTGCTAGGATGAGAAGCGTATGCACCAGTCTACTCTGTAGTATCGATGCCCTGTCTCGATAATCATACGACTAGGGACCAAAATAAGGATGTTCTTATAGACTACCCAGCCCCCATTAGTGTGATCGCCATCACAACGCCGGTAGTCAAGCAAAGATCCTAAGGACTCCATCAATATGTTTTTAGCGATATGTTAGAAGAAACATATGCACATATTAAGATAGAAACAAACCAAGTAGCATACTACTATATCGAGCAAGACTGTCGTAAACCCGTATATCTATATATCCTAAGCCTCCAAAATGTATTATACAAACTAATACTATACAATAATGGCCTCCAGGGCATACATATCCAACACATGCCCCCTTCTCCCTCCTCATTAAATGCACCCCATGCTTGCCCATTCCTCATCATTTCCATGCCAACCCTCTCCCCCCCTTCCCCTCCTAAATCAACCCAATTCAAACCCTTTTTCTTTTGAAAACTAAGTAATTAATTAAGTACACATAGCATTATTATATGAGGGTTAAGGTGTCATGGCTACTTAAGCATGGTTAACATTAATTAACCCTAGGTTAATATGCACATGTGTGTGCAAGCCAAAATAAATAATAATAAAATATTAATTAATTTTTATAAAATATGTGAAAACTATTTTGGTTAACTTTTTACTAAAAACCCGCATTATCGCTTAATTAACACTAATCACAATCTAAGGTGTTATAATCTTCCCCCCTTAAAGAAATTCGTCCCCGAATTTAAAAATCTTACTATGCGTACCTTCAAAGAGATGAGGGAATTTCTTCCGCATCTCGCTCCCGGCCTCTCAAGTGACCTCTTCACTATTCGGGCCATGCCAAGAAAGCTTCACAGATGGCAAGACCTTTGACCGAACTTTCTTCACCTGCCGATCCAATGTAACTATCGGCTGCTCGGTGAACGAAAGATCGTGCTCTAGCTGAACGGTCTGGTGCTGAATTTTGTGAGAAAGGTCATGAAGGTACTTACGAAGCAAAGATACATGGAATACGGGGTGAACATCCTGGAAACAGTGCGGAAGTGCCAAACGATAGGCAACGGTGCCAAACGATAGGCAACGGTACCAACTCGCTCAAGAATCTCAAAAGGACCTACAAATCTAGGACTAAGCTTCCTTTTCTTCCCAAATTTCATCACGCCCTTTATCGGAGGAATTCGTAGGAATACATGATCCCCCACTGCGAACTCGAGCCTGTGACGACGACGGTCAGCATAAGACTTCTGTCCGCACTGGGCTGCTCTCATCCTATCCTGAATCAACTGAATTTTCTCCGTAGTCTCTTGAACTAGCTGGGGTCCTAAAATCCTGCTCTCGCTAAGTTCGGTCCAACAGACTGGCAATCGACACTTTCTACCATGCAAATCCTCAAAATATGCCATCTGAATCGTCTCCTGATAACTGTTATTGTAGGAGAACTCTATCAACGGCAAGTGACGATCCCAACAGCCACAAAAATCAAGCACGCACGCACGAAGCATATCCTCCAGAGTCTGTATAGTCCGCTCTCACTGACCATCGGTCTGTGGATGGAAAGCGGTGCTAAAACTCAATCGGGTACCCAAAGCTTCCTGAAGCTTCTGCCAAAGACGGCTAGTGAACTGGGTGCCCCTGTCGGATACTATGCATGTGGGAACGCCATGCAAACGCACAATCTCATCAATGTACAACTGAGCATAATGAGCATAACTGAAAGTGGTCTTCACTGGAAGAAAGTGAGCCGCTTTCGTCAATCAGTCAACAATCACTCAAATGGAGTCATATCCTCGACTGGACATGGGTAGACCCATAACGAAATCCATGGAGATCTGTTCCCATTTCCACTCCGGAACTGGTAAAGGCTGCAACTCTGCTTCCGGTCTCTGATACCCAGCCTTGACTTGCTGACAAGTCAGGCACCTCGAAACGAAGTTCGAAACATGACTCTTCATCCCTGCCCACCAGTAGATATCTCTCAACTCACGATACATCTTGATAGAACCTGGGTGAACACTATAAGCTGATTGATGTGCCTGCTCTAGGATCTCGTGTCTAAACCCATCGGTATCGGGTACACACAAACGAGTCCCAAAACGTAGCACACCCTGGTCATCAATCTCAAACTCCGAATCTCTACGCTGCCGAACATGCTCAAGAATCTCAGGAAAACCAGCATCGTAGGGCTGTGCCTCACGAATACGATCAGGTAAAAGTGGACAGACGCGGACATGAGCAAGCTGTCCACTAGTGGAAGCGAACATAAACTGTACTCTGTTGTCGCACAAGATCTTCGTATCTGTAGATGATTTTCTCTGAACAGCGCTCAACTGGGACAAGCTACCCTCGGGCCTACAACTCAAAGCATCGGCTACTACATTCGCCTTGCCCGGGTGATAAAGGATCTCACAATCATAATCCTTCACGAGCTCCATCCAACGGCGCTGCCTCAAATTCAGATCCTGCTGCTGGAAGATGAACTTTAAGCTCTGGCGGTCTATGAAAATCTGACACGACTCCCCGTACAAGTATTGTCTCCAAATCATAAGTGCAAAGACCACCGCGGCCATCTCAAGATCATGAGTGGGATAATTCTGCTCGTGCTTCTTCAACTGGCGAGTGGCATAAGCGATAACTCTATCATGCTGCATCAATACACAACCGAGCCCTACTCGAGAAGCATCACAGTAAATGATAAAGCAGCCCGATCCAGAAGGCAAAGATAAAAATGGTGCAGTCTGTTGGATGTAGTGCCCTAAAAGTCAATTATTGGTTTGCATGTACGTGATTGCAATGATTGAGGGAGGACCTATACCAGTAGGACAGTCTTACTCGAGATGATAGTATGCTATCTGGTTTGCCTTTATCAGTCGTGTACAGCTTTAGGTGACACGATCACTATTACACGTTGATAGAGCCCTTAGGATCCTGCTTGACTACGAACAGTTTGATGTGTTAGTGTATATGCCCTAGAGGCCATTACTGTATCATACTAGTTTGTATATTACTTGATGGAAGCTTGGGATATTCACAGTTGTATATACAATCTTGCTCGAAATGTTAGTATGCTACTTGGTTTGTCTCTGCTTTAATATGTGCATGTGTTTCTTTTAGCATATCGCTGTTATACATATTAGTAGAGCCCTTAGGATCTTTGCTTGATTACCAGCGTTGTGATGGCGCTCACACTCGTGGGAACTGGGTGATCTATAAGCACATCCTTATACAGGTCCCTAGTCGTTGGACTATCGAGACATGGCATCGATACTCCGGAGTAGACTAGCGTATGCGCTTCTCATCCCAGCGTGGGAGACGGTCTGTCCCACAGCCGTCAGTACGTCGTACTTGAGATATTATGCGGGTGCTCGTTAGGTTACGAGTATACTGGACAGGACTCGTCGGGAACTGTTGGTTGGTATTATACCTATCGTCAGTTATCAGTTCCCAGGTGACATGAGTACAGCTTTGTCGGTTGACTTGACACTGTCACTTCGCCTCGAGTGTGTTCCCACTGTACTTTGATTACAACCCTACCACGGCTCAAAGGAGTCGTGCAAACAGGTAGTTTTTGGGTGCAGTCCCGAAGCACTTGGAGGCAGTGACGGTTAGACAGGATTCGTCTCTCCCAGTATTGGGGGTTGACATCGCGCTGTGTCCAGGAGAGCCATTACACGAGTAGTCCCTGGCCAGGACAAGCGAGATATACTGGTAGGTTTCAAGTGTTATCTCTGGGTGTTCTGGGCTACACTCCGACACGACTTGTACCGCTATTAGGGGACTGACGTTCACCGCCCCCTAGGCCCTCCATGCGATGTATCAGAAGAACAGACCGGACTGTATGGAGATTGTCACATATAGGTTCAGTAGGAGTTCAGATGGGGTTCACCTCGTCAGTCTTCTTATCGACATCTACCTGGGGACCGTTACGTACAGCTAGTGCCGCTTGCGGTCTGTTGTTAAACCCACTGCCAGCGTAGTGTCGAGTCTTTAGAGTCCCACACAGAGAGCTATTCGCCTTTAGGCAAAAGGAGTAGAGGTCGCATGGTTTTGCGACAGGGTTCGTTCACATTCGCGCACTTGTGCACGTTTGCTGTCCGGACAATTTATACTAGCGGGCTTTGGTTTAAGCCGGATCCTAGTATATGATTTGAGATTGGTTTTTCTTAGTGTATTCGTGTTCCTCGGATCACGAATGCGGATGCGTATGCACAGTTGCTTGAGATTGAGGGAGAGGACCTTGATTAGGGTTAATGGCTATTATCATTTTATTAACCCTAATGCTTATGTGTGTATTATTGTTAATTGATATTAGTTTAATAATTGTGCATGGTTATGGTTGTTGACCATTTGACCCATCTTGACTTGTTGACCATGTTGACACTTTGACCATCATCATTTCTTTTGGAAGATGCTTTTTGATCCTTGCAAATTGAAATGATAATGGTCATGTCATGATAAGCCATGACAATTATCTAGCTAATTATTCAATTAAAATAATTCACACATTTTAGTGAGAATGGCTCAATTATTTCTCATTCTATCATATCCTTTCTCTCTCTTGTTCTTCCCCTCCCTCAAGCTCTCTCCCTCTCATGTGTTGAGAAACATTTGAGCTTGAGAAAAACCCTCTCTTGATCTTCACTACTCTCATCTAGGGTTGAAGGACTAGCACTTCTTGAACCCTAGTTACTTCTAGCTTGGAGTTGAAGCCAAAGGTCGAAGCTTTCGGGTGGATCTTTCTTCGGCGTGAGAAGACGAGCAAGGTGACCTCCTTTCACTACTCCAAGGAGTAAGGAGAGAAGGACTAAGATACCAAAGGTATAACTTTTCTACCACTTAGCTACTTTCAAGTTAGCTTTAGCAAGTTTTTGTTTAGTAAAGATCCTTAAAGCATAGTCCATGTTGCCTATAGTTGATAAAAATCCGATTTTTATTATGTTTTCCGCCTCTCCGTAAGCATCGGGGTGGGCAACGTGGACTTACAGTGGTATCAGAGCCTAACTAAACATAAACTAGCTAGGTAGTGAAGTGTAACGAAGTTCGAAACCGAAAAATCCAAAAAACGAGTTTTCAAAAGCCCTAGTTTCTGTTAAAAAATTTTCAGGTCAAAACAAAATTTGTTATACACCAAAAATCATCTAAGGGTTTTTTAAAGATAACCACAAAACCCGGTCCAGTAAGTCGACTAAGCCGCCGCGTTTCCGCTGCAATAGCAAGCTATTGCCGCGGAACCGCCGCCGTTTGGACTCCTCACTGGGTCGAGTTTCGTGCAGTGTATCTCTGGCTTGGTTTTAGGATTTTTAAGATATGTTATATGTGCCCAGATTTTGCAGAATAGAAATTTATTTTTGGGGGCCTATAAATCCGTATTTTTTCCGAACTTCACTACACTTTGACTATGATGGTTATATCTGTGATGTTTGTATGTATTGAACGTCGGCTAATCGCTATATGTCGATTAGTCGGGGTTATACATATCTGTGATCTGTGTTTGATATTGGTTTTTGTATATGAATGGGTTGGATCGTCGCGGGTGAATAGCCGGGGTGGATGTGAGATGAGTGTTGCTTTTCTTTCATTCATTTGTAATATGTAAATTGATGTAATATTATTATTTGTATGGCCGCACAACCGGGTCGGGGTTGTAGCCGTCATTGTATAATTCTTTTTACTGTTTTTGCTCCTAGGATAGACCCATGGAGGGGGTGCACAAACTACCGAGTATCTCGAAGTGCCGAGTGGCCTACTCACGGTGGTGAGGGAGGTTGCTTCGCTTCGGGTACTTGGCGGGTAGTTTGCCGCGCCCGTAGGGGTCTTGGGTGGGGTATTTGGCTATTCACCGCGACCGTGTAATCCGCTTTTCGTTGCAGGCTCGAACGGATTGCGGATTCCTAGTACATCCAATGTATTCATCTGTGATCTGTAATGTCTATCATTGCTATATATTTATATATATTAACTGTTTTGGCGTTGCTTATGTTTTACAGCCGCGCTAGCCCAGCCCCCGCTCTGTCGTTAGTTAAGTAACCTAACGGGTGATGACGGGGCCCCGTGGCGAATGCGAATGGCATAAGCGTACGTCATATTTTGGTTGTTTTCTGCAATGGTAGGGTTAAATGATGGGATGCATTAAGAGAACTAATGCAAGAAAATAAACCAAGTAAAAGTCGATTGGAACACTTTGAAAACCACTCGGTTCTTTTCAAAAACAAGCATTTTAAACGCGGAGCTTGAACCACTCCTTTTAAAAGCTATCTCGTTCCATCGACTATATCAAGTTCACTACGTTCACGGTTTCGCCAAAACCATCCGTAGCCCTCCGTCGTTTCATATGAATATTCAACAGTATTCAAGCTGTGTTTGTTGGCCTTAGTCAAGGCACAGTGTTTGGTAGCTGGTGGGTATTCATATGTTGCATAGATAGAATGCGTTGGTTTGGGACAGTCGTATTACTTTGTTGGCCATAGTCAAGGGTATATACGGGTGGGTTCAAATTAACCTGGATAACGACGGGTAGAACTTGACATGTGACTTATGATTTGTTGGCCTTAGTCAAGGTCATAAAAGATGGGGCAAAAATCTACATCGGGAGTTTCAAAAGTACTGAAACTTGCTAGAGCTGCATACCATTTGGAGTGTGATAATTCTGGTAGGATTCCTTCGGTTTTATCACACGATGATATTTGGATCCCGATCCTACTGTGAGTATATGCTACTCCTCGGGAAAACTCTCACTTAACGATCAATGCTATAAACCTAGTAGGTGTCTAGAAAGGTGTTAGCGGGGCTACGCCCACAGGGAAAAGAGGTTACTTAATTAAGGAACTTCGCGAAAGCGTTGGAAAACCTCCCTCGAAGTACCGACACTGGCCTGGCTGAACGGTTAAGCAAGTATTGTACGGTGAGATTGATCCTGACTAATCCTTTCTTTATGGTTTGAGAAAGGATTCGAGAGACAGTGGGAGCCATCCTGTTTAGATAAATTAAAAACCAATCTAAACTTGCAAGAGCATCATGCTAAGTGTTTTCTTCTCTCTCTCTTAATTGCAGCGACCCAGTGACCGCACCAAGGTTACATCTAGATAATAAGATGACTGAATCTGACTGTTATAACTGGCAAAGGTCTGTCCAGATGTCCATTGCCCAGGACAAGCTAGGACACCTCTTGACTAATCCAACCCCTGCCGTCTCAGGTCCAGTTTCCCCTGTCACGGATATTGATATTCGTAGGACATCGGAAGAAGACTGTGCGAAAGCCAAGTGCCTCGTGTTAGCCTCAGTTGATGGTATATACCAGAGGCAGCACGAGAAGATGGACTCAGCTTCTATCTTCCTCCATAACAAAGTTTTATATGGAGAGCAATCTCGTATCGCAAGATATGAGACCTCGAACGAATTGCTTCCAGCGAGGTTGGCTATCGGGTCATCTGTAGGGGGCAACGTCCTTACAGAGACCAGCTCTTTTGAGCTCTCGGACCTGAAGGCCACGTTGAAGAACGGGTCAGATGCTGACTCATTTCAACAGTCTCTACCTACTACCCTAAAGGAAACTAGGGAAGTAGAAAGAAAGGGAAGGGCAGAAGTTTCAGGAACAGATGTAGTAAAAGAAGGATGTTCCTATTGTTACGGGAATGAACAAGGACAGAAGGATTGCAGGGCTTGTAAAGCCAGTAGCCAGAATTCGAAGAATGTTGTGGCTTCGGCTTCGGGTGTGTTTGTGATTGAGAACTGTATGTCAGTTAACACTACTTCCTGGGTATTGGATATCGGATCAGGATCTCATATCTGTAATTCGTTACAGGCTTTGAGAAACCGTAGGGTTATCAGGAAAGGTGATATGACTCTCAGGGTAGCTAACGGAATGAGCATGTATGCTGAATCCGTAGGGGAATATCATCTAGGACTGACAACTGGGCAGATATTGATTCTGCGTGACTGTTTTTATGTGCCAGGTGCGACTTGTAACATCATATCTGTATCCTTACTATCTAAGGAAGGATATGATTTTACTTTTGTAAGCGATGTAGTAAACATCCACCTAAATCAAGTGCTGATTGGGTCAGGTACATTGAAATACGGTATATACGTTTTGAATCAAGCTCAGGTCTTCAGTGTCCAGAACACACTTAAAAGAAAGTCTCCGGAATTAAATCAGGCTTTCTTATGCCATTGTAGACTGGGTCACATTAATGAGACACGGTTGACAAAGTTATATAAAGAAGGATACTTGGATCCGTTCGAGTACCAGTCTTATGCCACTTGTGAATCATGTCTCATGGGAAAGATGACAAAGACTCCGTTCACTAGACACGGAGAAAGAGCGAGCGAGCTCTTGGAACTCATACACAGTGATGTGTGTGGTCCAATGTCTACACATGCGCGAAGTGGTTATTCATACTTCATTACTTTCACAGATGATTTCTTTAGGTATGGGCATGTCTTCTTAATGAAGCACAAATCCGTGGCCTTTGAGAAATTTCAGGAATACAAGAATGAAGTTGAAAAACAAACAGGAAAAAGTATCAAGACACTAAGATCTGATCGAGGTGGCGAATACTTGAGTGCCGAGTTTCTGGGCTTCTTAAAAGAGAATGGAATTCTCTCTCAACTTACTCCTCCATACACATCACAACACAACGGTGTATCGGAAAGAAGGAATCGAACCCTATTGGATATGGTTCGTTCCATGATGAGTAAGGCTGAGTTGCCGCGATCCTTCTGGAGTTATGCACTAGAAACAGCTGCATATCTTTTGAACCAAGTTCCTACTAAGTCAGTGCCTACCACACCATATCAGATGTGGAGTGGGAAGAAACCCAGTCTTAAAAACTTTAAGACATGGGGGTGTCCAGCTTTTGTAAAAAAGTAGCATGCGGACAAGCTCGAGGCACGTTCGGTACAGTGTAAGTTTGTGGGATACCCAAAGAACTCCAAAGGGTATCTTTTCTATTACGCAGAGGAACAAAAGGTTTTTGTTTCTCGTCATGCCCGCTTCTTGGAAACTGAGTTTTTGGAAAATCAGATAAGTGGGAGCGCAATAGAACTGGAAGAAATTCCAGAACCACAAGCTATTACTGAAAGCTTGGTAGAACCAGAAGGTTCGAAAGAACAGGACATCCCAGCGCCACTCCGCAGGAGTAGTAGGCAGTCTCATCCGCCCGAGAGATACTACGGTTTTCTCATTGACGGGGATAGAGAGGATTGCATCATAGACTTTGATGAGCCTACTAGTTTCCAGCAAGCCATTCAGAGCGTCGACTCGGTAAAATGGCTGGATGCAATGCGGACCGAGATGGAGTCCATGTACACCAACAAAGTATGGACGTTGGACATTGCTCCAGACGGGGTAAAACCTGTAGGATGCAAGTGGATCTTCAAAAGGAAGATTGGTGTAGATGGACAGGTTGAGACCTATAAAGCTAGACTGGTAGCAAAGGGTTTTCATCAGCGACATGGTTTGGACTATGACGAAACCTTTTCTCCAGTAGCTATGCTGAAATCCATTCGGATCCTTCTTGCCATTGCTGCCTTCCACGATTATGAGATTTGGCAGATGGACGTATAGACAGCTTTTCTAAATGGACATTTAGAGGAGTGTGTCTATATGGATCAGCCAGAGGGTTTCATTCAGAATGGGAGCAGCGGAAAGGTGTGCAAGTTGCTTAAGTCCATTTATGGACTAAAGCAGGCATCGCGGAGTTGGAACATCTGTTTTGATGAGACGGTCAAGGAATTTGGCATTATCAAAAATCCAGATGAACCATGCATCTATTGTAGATTTGTAGCAAGAACTGTAGTATTCCTCGTTTTATACGTGGATGACATTCTCTTAATAGGAAATGATATTCCTTTGCTACAGTTAGTCAAAGGATTCTTGTCGCAGAGGTTCTCCATGAAGGACCTGGGCGATGCCAACTACATTCTGGGGATCCAGATCTATCGTGATAGATCTAAGAGGATGTTGGGACTTTCACAGTCAAGGCACATTAACACCATACTGAAAAGGTTCAGTATGGAAGATTCCAAGCGCGGTAATCTACCGGCTTGTCACGGGATCACCCTCTCCAAAGAGATGTCTCCCAAGACTGATTTGGAAAGGGATCGCATGTCTATTATACCCTACGCTTCTGCGGTAGGCTCTATAATGTATGCGATGTTGTGTACCAGACCAGATGTAGCATACGGATTGAGCGTTGTAAGCCGGTATCAGTCAAACCCAGGGGAGAAACACTGGATAGCGGTAAAGAACATTCTCAAGTACCTGAGAAGGACTAAGGAGATGTTCTTGGTGTATGGCGGAAAAGACCTCCAGCTCGAGGCCTTTGCTGACTCCAGCTTCCAGAGTGACAAGGATGACTCCAAGTCCATGTCGGGTTATGTCTTTACCCTCAATGGAGGGGCGGTTTGCTGGAAGAGTTCCAAGCAGGAGACCGTTGCTGACTCAACTATGGAAGTGGAGTACATAGCTGCTTGCGATGCCGCAAAAGAAGCTGTCTGGATGAGGAAGTTCTTGAGAGAACTTCAGGTGGTTCCGTCCATTGTTGACCCAATACCTCTGTATTGCGACAACAACGGGGCTATAGATTTAGCGAAGGAACCCAGGTCCCATCAAAAATCCAGACACATCTTAAGGCGGTATCACCTGATCAGGGAGATCGTAGATCGCTAGGAGATCGAGGTCCGGAGAGTTGCATCAGAGGATAACACTGCAGATCCATTCACCAAGGCCTTGCCCCGGACTCAGTTCGAGCGGCTGATCGAGATGATAGGTCTTCGATACGCCAGTACATGGCCTTAGTGCAAGTGGGAGATTGTTAATGTATATGCCCTAGAGGCCATTACTGTATATTACTTGATGGAAGCTTGGGATATTCACAGTTGTATATACAATCTTGCTCGAAATGGTAGTATGCTACTTGGTTTGTCTCTGCTTTAATATATGCATATGTTTCTTTTAGCATATCGCTGTTATACATATTAGTAGAGCCCTTAGGATCTTTGCTTGATTACCAGCGTTGTGATGGCGCTCACACTCGTGGGAGCTGGGTGATCTATAAGCACATCCTTATACAGGTCCCTATTCGTTGGACTATCGAGACAGGGCATCGATACTCCGGAGTAGACTAGCGTATGCACTTCTGATCCCAGCGTGGGAGACGGTCTGTCCCACAGCCGTCAGTACGTCGTACTTGAGATAGTATGCGGGTGCTCGTTAGGTTACGAGTACACTGGACAGGACTCGTCGGGAACTGTTGGTTGGTATTATACCTATCGTCAGTTATAAGTTCCCAGGTGACATGAGTACAGCTTAGTCCGTTGACTCGACACTGTCACTTCGCCTCGAGTGTGTTCCCACTGCACTTTGATTACTACCCTACCACGGCTTAAAGGAGTCGTGCAAACAGGTAGTTTTTGGGTGCAGTCCCGAAGAACTTGGAGGCAGTGACGGTTAGACAGGATTCGTCTCTCCCGGTATTAGGGGTTGACATCGCGCTGTGTCCAGGAGAGCCATTACACGAGTAGTCCCTGGCCAGGGCAAGCGAGATATACTGGTAGGTTTCCAGTGTTATCTTAGGGTGTTCTGGGCTACACTCTGACACGACTTGTACCGCTATTAGGGGACTGACGTTCACCGCCCCCTAGGCCCGCCATGCGATGTATCAGACGAACAGACCAGACTGTACGGAGATTGTCATATACAGGCTCAGTAGGAGTTCAGATGGGGTTCACCTCGTCAGTCTTCTTATCGCCATCTACCTGAGGACCGTTACGTACAGCTAGTGCCGCTTGCGGTCTGTGGTTAAACCCACTGCCAGCGTAGTGTCGAGTCTTTAGAGTCCCACACAGAGAGCTATTCGCCTTTAGGCAAAATGAGTAGAGGTCGCATGGTTTTGCGACAGGGTTCGTTCACATTCGCGCACTTGTGCACGTTTGCTGTCCGGACAGTTTATACTAGCGGGCTTTGGTTTAAGCCGGATCCTAGTATATGATTTGAGATTGGTTTTTCTCAGTGTATTCGTGTTCCTCGGATCACGAATGCGGGTGCGTATGCACAGTTGCTTGAGATTGAGGGAGAGGACCTTGATTAGGGTTAATGGCTATTATCATTTTATTAACCCTAATGGTTATGTGTGTATTATTGTTAATTGATATTAGTTTAATAATTGTGCATGGTTATGGTTGTTGACCATTTGACCCATCTTGACTTGTTGACCATGTTGACACTTTGACCATCACCATTTCTTTTGGAAGATGCTTTTTGATCCTTGCAAATTGAAATGATAATGGTCATGTCATGATAAGCCATGACAATTATCTAGCTAATTATTCAATTAAAATAATTCACACATATTAGTGAGAATGGCTCAATTATTTCTCATTCTATCATATCCTTTCTCTCTCTTGTTCTTCCTCTCCCTCAAGCTATCTCCCTCTCATGTGTTGAGAAACACTTGAGCTTGAGAAAAACCCGCTCTTGATCTTCTCTACTCTCTTCTAGGGTTGAAGGACTAGCACTTCTTGAACCTTAGTTACTTCTAGCTTGGAGTTGAAGCCAAAGGTCGAGGCTTTCGGGTGGATCTTTCTTCGGCGTGAGAAGACGAGCAAGGTGACCTCCTTCCACTACTCCAAGGAGCAAGGAGAGAAGGACTAAGAGACCAAAGGTATAACTTTTCTACCACTTAGCTACTTTCAAGTTAGCTTTAGCAAGTTTTTGTTTAGTAAAGATCCTTAAAGCATAGTCCATGTTGCCTATAGTTGATAAAAATCCAATTTTTATTATGTTTTCCGCCTCCCCGTAAGCACCGGGGTGGGCAACGTAGACTTACATGATGGCGATCATATACGTGAGAGTTGGGAAGTCTATAAGCACATCCTTAAAAGTGGTCCCTAGTCGTAGGAGTTTCGAGACAGGGCATCGATACTCCGTAGTAGACTAGTGTATACAGTCGAGACCCCAACGAGGGCCAGTGGTCGGTCTCACAAGCCATTGGTGTCAGTTGGATCACCTAAGATGTGTACAGGTGCTCATTAGGTTATGAGTACACCGGACAGGACTGGCCGGGAACCTGCTAGTTGGTATTATACCTATCGTCAGATAGCAGTTCCCTGGTGACATGTGTACAGGTTAGTACATCGACCTGAGATCGTCATTTGTCTCGTTTGAGTTCCCACTGTGCTTTGATTTCTATCCTACCACGGCTCAAAGGAGTCGAGCAAACAGGTTTTAGTTGGGTATAGTCCCGAGCCATATGGAGGCAAGTGAGCAGATCAGCAGGGGATTCGTATCTCCCGCTATTGGGGGTGAGATCGCACTGTGTCTAGGAGAGCCATTACACAAAGCCCTCGGCCGAGGCAGGATATTTACTGGTAGGTACTCCAGTAGTATCTCTGGGTGTTCACGGTGTTAGTTATATGTATGCCCTAGAGGCCATTACTATACATAGGATGTATATTGTAGTGGATGCTTGGACATATATAGGGAGGACTTTCTTGCTCGATATGATAGTATGCTATCTGGATGCTCTTTACCTTAACGTGTATACTGATTGTCTCTCTGTTACATGTTGGTAAAGCCCTTAGGATGTGTACTTGACTAGCTGGACTATGATGCGGATCATACTAGTGGGGACATGGTAGTCCATAAGTACATCCTTCAAAGTCCCTAGTCGTGGGTGTATCGAGACGGGGCATCGATATACCAGAGTAGACTAGCGTATACCTTCTCGACCCATACAGATGGGCGATGGATGATCCCATATCCATTGGTGTTTGACATCAGAGATGATATACGGGTGCTCAGTGGAGACTGGGTACACTGGACGGACTCACCGAGAACTCCCAGATGGTATTATACCTTACGTCAGATGGCAGTTCCCTGGTAACACTGGTACAGCTTAGTCTGTTGACCCGAGATCGTCATAGAGTCTTGTGTGGTTCCCACTGTGCTTTGATTTCCATCTTACCACGTCCAAGAGGGCGTGCAAAACGGTGGTTTTTGGGTACAGTCCCGAATTACATGGAGGCAATGAGCGATAGGAGGGGATTCGTCTCTCCCGGTATAGGGGGTTGATGTTGCGCTGTGTTCGATTGGCTATAACCGGAAATCCCTGGCCAGGGTTGCTGAGATTTACTGGCAAGTGTTACCTGTAGTTTCTCGAACTGTTATAGACCCCATATCGACACGACTTATCGTGCTATTGGGGTCTGACGTTTACCACCCCTAGGCGAGATATGCGACATATCAGATGATGAGACCGGACTGTACGGTAAGTGTTACTGGTTGGATTCACAGGAGTATGAGCGGGCTTGCTCGTCGATCTTCTGATCGCTCAATACCCGGGTGGCCGTTACGTTTAGCAGACCGCTTGAAGCTTGTGGGCGTTTGATATGATCATCACGTGCTGCCGGCGTATTGACGAGTCTTTAGAGTCCTACACAGAGGTTTCCTGGCTCAAGCGAAACGAAATAGGAGCGCATATGAGATATGTGCGGGACCGAGAATATTGCGTGTATGTGACATCGTATTCTATTCTCGCGATGAATGTATCGACTGGTTGTATGCGATATAACCTAGTTATCGAATCAAGGATTGATTCGATAAGCCGATACAATGGATATTAGTCGGTTATATGCGATATGACCGGATCGTTAAATCAAGTGTTGATTTAATGGTTTAATGTATAATTATATATTTGATATATTACTTTGCATTAACTAATATTTGTTCACTTAAAAAGGATTTTCTCACTTGATGTGCACATTGTATATGTGATATATTTTTTGTGCAATTGATTGTATCATGTTTGATGATACATGATAGTTTGTGTGTATGATTAAACCATGGTTATGTTAATGGTTAGGGTTTTGTTTATTTACTTATTCATTTATTTATTTATTCATTTTGGAAGATAAATAGAATGGTGGCTTATTTTGTCTCTTTCATGAAACTTCTTGAAGTGTTGAAAGCTTGACCATTTTGTTTGTTTTCTTTAAGCTAACCATTCAACCTAACCATGGTTCATTCTCTACACCTAACTATGGTTTCCATTATGATAAGTATTCATTTTATTTACTATTTTTAATAATACTTATCATATTCTTTCTTCTTCTTCTTCATCTTCAACAAAGAAGAAAACCTTGCATCTTTTAATGGCAACTTGAGAAAAAGAGTGAGAAATCCAATTCTAAAGTAAACCTACTTCCTATTTCTTCATCCTCTACCACTTGCCAAGTAGTATAGGGTGTTTTCTTCACAAGTTTCATGGCTTGGTGAAGTTGGAGCTTGATCTTGTGTTGCCTCGACGTAGATCATCTTCAGCATCGAAGTCGACGACCTAGCCCGCCCATTTCTCCGATGAAGCCGACGCTAGAGCCCGAGATCCGATGATCGCAGCGAGGGGATTTCATCACGGAGCTATGGTGGTGGAGGACCGATTCTACAAAGGTTGTATTTCAGTTCAACTCATAGTTAAGTTGTTAACTAGTTGCTTGTTTCGCCTAAATTCTAGTTAACGATCCGTATTAAGGTTTGTAGGCACAAGAAAAATTTGAATTTGGCATGGTTGATGCCTTGTGAGACCTCATTATTGTGCCTAGGAACCCTTCATTGGTATCAGAGCCTAGCTAGAGCCTTAGGTGATGCGTAGACGAAGTTTGAAAGCCGAACGGACCCGAAACCCTAAAAATGACCCCTCTCTGTACATTTTTACAAAACTGGGTTTCTTCGAGGTTAAAAATTCTTAAAAAATTCAGCAGGAAATTCTATGAATTACGGTGTAAAAATGACTAAATGATAAGCCTAAAGCGCGGCGGAACCGCGGCAGATGCATGACTTCTGCGGCGGTTCCGCTGCCAAATGATGAGATCAGCTTTCAAGTTTTGCACAGTAATTTGTCACTTCAGCTGCTGATTTTTCTGGGAATTTTTAATTTGCACTCAAGAGTTGAGTTTTCTGGGATGTTTTGGAGCTTTGATGATTCGATCGGAAATTTCAAACTTTGTCTATGTGCTTTTCCAGGTAATTTTAGAATATGTTAAAAAGTTCGACCGGATATAAATACCCACTTTTTCCCCTGTTGGGAAATTTCCAAGTGTTGGATCTTTCCGTAGTTTAATGACGTTCCAAGTAGTGCAAGTAACGCGATGGTCCTTCTAGAAGACCACAAACCTTAACTCGATTATGTGACCGTCTTGAACTGCCCTTTGAACCTTCGGGTTTGGGGCAGTACGGCGTGCCACATGTGAGGCGTTGGCTAGACCCTTCTACGGCTGGACCGTTGGTACTAAGGCACGAAGTGAATGTTTTTAAACTTATTTCATGTGTTGAGCTGATTCGGGAAAAATTGGGTGTTCGATTGTTCGATCGAAAAGTTTAACATTTTCTATTTATCCGGAATGTGATACAATAATTGGAATTCACAAGTAGTTATGAGATAAATAAATGAATGTTATGAATCTAGCACTTTAGTCTCACTTGATCGGTTGCCACGGAATTTTGATGTGATCAAAAATCCGTCGCAATCACGTAGCGTACGCGGATACTCGCCGGTAAACTTAATAGACAGCTACACCCCATAGCCCCAACCAAGTGACTGTAGGAGAACCCCGTCGCCGAAAGCATCCGTTCGGGTGCTCGCGGCGACGGTGTTCCTCCTTGGTGCACATCGTCGACGGCGTCGGGGGTGCGGCCGCCTACTAAAGTTTGCGACGAGCATTCGATCAGGATGTCGGGAATCTTGTTGAATTGCCCGACTTGATATTGAAAAGTGTTTTCGATAATGAGACTAAAATGTGGGGTTTATAATTGTTAGGCATGCGATGTCTAAGGAATTCATTTGATTAGGCATGCGATGTCTAAAGAGTTTGCGGATTCCAACTGTTGTAGTTTTACACTTTCTTTTCTGTGACCGTAAGTGTAATATGTGATATCGCCGGTTTCGTTGCTATATGTCAACGACAATTGGGATACGCATGTTTACTTACGTTGATGACATTTGATGTTATGTGTTGCTGGATATGTTATATTGGATCGTCGTGTTTGAATAGCCGGGGTTTTTTTTATATGAGATGAGTGTTTTTCATTTTCATTCATGTAAAAACTTGTATGTAATATTCTTTTATTGGGGCACTTTCAGGTTGCGGAAGATGTCACCCATTATATATTTTTTACTTTTCCACACTAGGATAGACCCAAGGAGGAGGGCATAAGTAACCGGGTTCTGGAGTCCAGTGGGAGACCAACTCGAGGAGTCGAGTCCGGGTCTCCTAACTATAGAATTGGTAGGGTTGCTTGCCGCTCTCGTAGGAGTCTTGGGGTGTGGGTTTGGCTATTCATCGCGACCGTGGAATCCGTGTTTTATACTGGCTCGTATTGAAAACACGGACGTCCTAGCATATCCAATATTTCATATGATTCTTCTGCTGCAATATCTGTGATGTGATCATTTGATATGTTCTGTGAGAAATACTGTATATAGTATATATTATATATTATATAGGCGTTACTTATGTTCTACACCCGCGCTAGCCCTGCCCCGCTCTGCCGTTAGTTACCTAACCTAACGGTGCACGAAGGGACATCGCGGCGAATGCCGATGACATAAGTGTACGTCGTATTTATCTGTGATGTTTAGGTACTTAATGATGGGACTTCATTAATATGATTAATGAAATAAAAGAAACCTAAAGATGTTGTGGAATCGAATTTCAAAATAAAACAGGTAGCTACAGTTCTTGCTTTGCATCGCGGTGTTCCTTGTAGAACATCCTGTATCTTATTCGATAAGGAAAGGACCGAGATCCCATCACCGGGAGTGACTCCTTTAGCAATAACTGGCAGATGCTACACCCTTCGGTTTGTCTTTTTGATTGCTTCTATAGTTTCTGCTTTGCACAGTGATATATATGATATATCCCGCACCTCATTCGACGAGGAAAGGACCGACGATCCCTTCACCGGGAGTGACTCCTTTAGCAAAACTAGAAAAGCCTCAAAAGCACTCCATTTTAAAATCATTTGATTCTACAACGATATCAAGTTCATTAAGCAATAGGTTTTCAGAAAAACCTGTCGTAGCCCTCCGTCATTTCAGATAAGTAGTATTTAGTATTCGTGCTGTGTTTGTTGGCCTTTGTCAAGGCGTAGTGTGCGGTAGCTGACTGGTGCTTATCTTCTTATGCATATGATGCAGATTGGGTTAGGGTAGTCGTGCGACCTTGTTGGCCTTTGTCAAGGGTCGTGCGGGTGAGTTTAATTCAATCAGGAAATGACGGGTTGAACTTGAGTAGCATCCTATGGTTTGTTGGCCTTTGTCAAGGTCATAGGAGGTTAGGGGCAAAATATTATCGGGAATTTCAAGTGTTGAAATTTGCAATGGGATTGCATACCTTCTATGAGATAGTTGTGTTAGTTATATGTATGCCCTAGAGGCCATTACTGTACATTGGATGTATATTGTAGTGGATGCTTGGACATATATAGGGAGGACTTTCTTGCTCGACATGATAGTATGCTATCTGGTTGATCTTTACCTTAACGTGTATACTGTTTGTCTCTCTGTTACATGTTGGTAAAGCCCTTAGGATGTGTTCTTGACTACCTGGACTATGATGCGGATCATACTAATGGGGACATGGTAGTCCATAAGTACATTCTTCAAAGTCCCTAGTCGTGGGTATATCGAGACGGGGCATCGATATACCAGAGTAGACTAGCGTATACCTTCTCGACCCATACAGATGGGCGATGGATGATCCCATATCCATTGGTGTTTGACATCAGAGATGATATACGGGTGCTCAGTAGAGACTGGGTACACTGGACGGACTCGCCGAGAACTCCCAGATGGTATTATACCTTACGTCAGATGGCAGTTCTCTGGTGACACTGGTACAGAGTAGTCTGTTGACCCGAGATCGTCATAGAGTCTTGTGTGGTTCCCACTGTGCTTTGATTTCCATCTTACCACGTCCAAGAGGGCGTGCAAAACGGTGGTTTTTGGGTACAGTCCCGAGTCACATGGAGGCAATGAGCTATAGGAGGGGATTCGTCTCTCCCGGTATAGGGAGTTGATGTTGCGCTGTGTTCGATTGGCTATAACCGGAAATCCCTAGCCAGGGTTGCTGAGATTTGCTGGTAAGTGTTACCAGTGGTTTCTCGAATTGTTATAGACCTCATATCAACACGACTTATCGAGCTATTGGGGTCTGACGTTTACCACCTCTAGGCGAGATAAGCGACATATCAGACGATCAGACCGGACTGTACGGTAAGTGTTACTGGTTGGATTCACAGGAGTGTGAGCGGGCTTGCTCGTCGATCTTCTGATCGCTCAATACCCGGGTGGCCGTTACGTTTAGCAGACCGCTTGCGGGTTGTGGGTGTTTGATATGATCATCATCTGCTGCCGGCGTATTGACGAGTCTTTAGAGTCCTACACAGAGGTTTCCTGGCTCAAGCGAAACGAAATAGGAGCGCATATGAGATATGTGCGGGACCAAGAATAATACGTGTATGTGATTCCGTATTCTATTCTCGCGATGAATGTGTCGAATGGTTGTATGCGATATAACCTAGTTATCGAATCAAGGATTGATTCGATAAATCGATACATTGGATATTAGTCGGTTATATGCGATATGACCGGATCGTTAAATCAAGTGTTGATTTAATGATTTAATGTATAATTATATATATTTGATATATTACTTTGCATTAACTAGTATTGGTTCACTTTAAATGGATTTTCTCACTTGGATGTACAAGTTGTATATGTGATATACTTTTTGTGCAAATGATTGTATCATGTTTGATGATACATTTTTGCTAGGGTTTTTGTGTAAAGATCAAACCATGGTTACATGTTAATGGTTAGGGTTTTGATTCATTCATTTATTTATCTATTTCTACTTTTTGGAAAAATATTAAGCATAATGCAAAATGGTGGCTTTCTTTGGATGCATGTTGAAGCTTCATGAAGCTTTGACCAAGTGACCATTTTGTCTCATGCTTAACCCTAACCATTCACTTAAACCTTAGTTAGTTCTCTACACTTGACCATGGTTCATGATTATGATAAGAATGATTTTATTATTCTTATTATAATACTTATCATAACACTTTCTTCTTCTTCTTCATCTTCTTCGATGAAGAAAGCTTCACTTCATCAATGGTGGATTGATGAAATGAGTGAGAAATCCAATTTTAAAGTGAACCCACTTCCTATTTCTTCATCCTCTACCTCTTGCCAAGTAGTATAGGGTGTTTCCTTCATAAGTTTTCATGGCTTAGTGAAGGTGGAGCTTGATCTAGTGATGCCTCGACGTAGATCATCTTCGGCATGGACATCGACGACCTAGCTCACCATTTCTCCGACGACGCCGACGCTAGAGCCCGGGAATTCATTTGGAAAGCGAGGGGACTTCGTTGCGGAGCTATGGAGGTGGAGCACCGGATCTACAAAGGTTGTATTTCCGTTTACTTGTAGTTAAGTGTTAACTAGTTTATTGTTTCGCCTAGAAATCTAGCCAACGATCCGTTCTAGGGTTTCTCGGCACCGTTTAAATTTGAAATTGGCATGGTTGATGCCTTGTGAGACCACATTAGGGTGTCTAGGAACCCTATAGTGGTATCAGAGCCTAGCTAGAGCCTTAGGCGAAGTCTAGACGCAATTTGAAGTCCTAACGAACCCGAAACCCAATTCCAAACATGCTCTCTGTCCTTTTTCTAAAATCTGGGATTTTTCAACATTAAAAATATGCAGAAAAATCAGCAGGGATATCTAAGAGTTACGGTGAATTTTGATGACCTAATTCCATTATTACACCGCGGATCCGCGGCTGGAGCATGGCTTGTGCGGCGGATCCGCGGCCGTTTTGTCGTATTGCTCATCGAAATTTGCACCATAATCAATAATAGTCAGTGCTGGTTTTCCTGAGAATATTTTAATATTTATTCCAGAGTTTTATTTTCTGGGTTGATTTGGGGATTCGGTGTTTCGATCGGAGTATCAAATTTTGTCTGTGTGGCTTTCCGGATAATTTTTAGAATATGTTAAAAAGTTCGACCGGATATAAATACCCAATTTTTCCCCTGTCGGAAAATTTCCAAGTGTTGGATTTTTCCGTAGTTTAACGACGTTCTAAGTAGTGCAAGTAACTCGATGGACCCTCTAGAAGACAACAAACCTTAACTCGATTATGTGACCGTCTTGAACTGCCCTTTGAACCTTCGGGTTTGGGGCTGTACGGCGTGCCACATGTGAGGCGTTGGCTTGACCCTTCTACGGCTGGACCGTTGGTACTGAGGCACGAACTGAATGCTGCTAGACTTATTTCATGTGTTGATCTGTATCGGGAAAACTTGGGTGTTTGACTGTTCGATTGAAAAGTTTAACATTTTCTATTTATCTGGAATGGGATACAATAATTGGAATTCACAATAGTTATAAGATAACTGAATGAATGTTGTAAATCTAGCAATTTAGTCTCACTTGATCGGTTGCCACGGAGTTTTGATGTGATCAAAAGTCCGTCGCAATCACGTAGCGTACGCGGATACTCGCCGGGTAAACTTAATAGACAGCCTCACTCCATAGCCCCGACTAAGTGACTGTAGGAGAACCCCGTCGCCGAATGCATCCGTTCGGGTGCTCGCGGTAGCGGTGTTCCGCCTTGGTGAACTTCGTCGACGGCATCGGGGGTTCGGCCGCCTACTAAAGTTTGCGACGAGCATTCGATCAGTTTTTTGGGAATCTTGTTGAATTACCCGACTTTATATTGAAAAGAGTTTTCAATAATGAGACTAAAATGCGGGGTTTATAATTGTTAAGCATGTGATGTCTAAGTATTTCATTTGATTAGGCATGCGATGTCTATGGAGGTTGCGGATTCCAACTGTTGTAGTTATACACTTTCTTTTCTGTGACCGTAAGTGTAATATGTGATATCGCCGGTTTCGTTGCTATATGTCAACGACAATTGGGATGGACATATTTACTTACGTTGATGACATGTGATGTTATATGTTGCTGGATATGTTATATTGGATCGTCGTGTTTGAATAGCCGGGGGTTTGTATGTGAGATGAGTGTTTTTCATTTTCATTCATGTAAAAACTTGTATGTAATATTCTTTTATTGGGGTACTTCCAGGTTGCGGAAGTTGTCACCCTTTGTATATTATTTACTTTTCCGCACTAGGATAGACCCAAGGAGGGGAGCACAAGTAACCGGGTTCTGGAGTCCAGTGGGAGACCAACTCGAGGAGTCGAGTCCGGGTCTCCTAACTCTAGAATTGGTAGGGTTGCTTGCCGCTCTCGTAGGGGTCTAGGGGTGTGGGTTTGGCTATTCATCACGACCGTGGAATCCGTGTTTTATACTGGCTCGTATTGAAAACACGGACGTCCTAGTATATCCAATATTTCATATGATTCTTCTGCTGCGATATCTGTGATGTGATCATGTGATGTTCTGTGATAGATACAGTATATAGTATATATGATATATTATATAGGCGTTACTTATGTTTTACACCCGCGCTAGCCCTGCCCCGCTCTGCCGTTAGTTACCTAACCTAACGGTGCACGAGGGGACATCGAGGCGAATGCGGATGGCATAAGTGTACGTCGTATTTATCAGTGATGTTTAGGTAATTTAAATGATGGGACTTCATTAATGAGATTAATGAAATAAAAGAAACCTAATGATGTTGTAGAATCGAATTTCAAAATAAAACAGGTAGCTACAGTTCTTGCTTTGCACAGAGGTATATGTGATATATCCTGCACCTTATTCGATGAGGAAAGGACCGAGATCCCTTCACCGGGAGTGACTCCTTTAGCAATAACTGGCAGATGCTACACACTCGGTTTGTGTTTTGATTGCTTTTAACTGTTTTTCTTTGCACAGTGATATATATGATATATCCCGCACCTCATTCGACGAGGAAAGGACCGACGATCCCTTCACCGGGAGTGACTCCTTTAGCAAAACTAGAAAATCCTCAAAAGCACTCCATTTTAAAATCATTCGATCCTAAAACGATATCAAGTTCATTACGCAATAGGTTTTCAGAAAAACCTGTCGTAGCCCTCCGTCATTTCAGATAAGTTGTATATAGTATTCGTGCTGCATTTGTTGGCTTTCGTCAAGGTGCAGTGTGCGGTAGCTATATGCTGCTTATCTGCTAGCATACGATGCGATTGGATTAGGGTAGTCGTGCGGCTTTGTTGGCTTTCGTCAAGGGTCGTGCGGGTGGGTTTAATTCAATCAAGAAATGTACGGGTTGAACTTGACTAGCGGGATATGGTTTGTTGGCTTTCGTCAAGGTCATAGCACGTTAGGGGCAAAATATTATCGGGAATTTCAAGTGTTGAAATTTGCAATGAGATTGCATACCTTCTATGAGATAGTTGGATCCCGATACCCGCTGCGAGTAAGAGTTACTCCTGGGAGAGTTTTATACATTACAATTAGCCGATCAAGTAGGTGTCTAGAAAGGTGTCAACGGGGTTACGCCTCTGGGAAAACGAGGTTTACAGTAATTGGGTTCGTGCGAAAGCACGGGGGACCTCCCTCAAAGTACCGACACTGGCCTGGCTGAAAGATTGGCGAACTTGTAGTGTGTAATTAATCTCGGCTAGTCTTTCCTTTTAGGGTTTGAAGGAAGATTTGATAAAAAGCAGTGGGAGCCATCCTGATTAGATAAAATAAAAACCAATCTATTCTTGCAAGAGCGCACGCTGAGTGTTTTCTTCTCTCTCTCTCCAGGTAGCGACCATATCATGCCTTAATCAAGATAATAATACGGAATATTGACCGAACCCGCTTGTTATACTAAGCTGGGGAACGTTGATCCCGCTCCAACTTATAATTGTTATAAGACAGAGCAGGAAATTGGGGAATACCAGATTTCCCGTGCCGCCCAAACGAAGAGAGTGCATGCTGATGCATCATCTTCGGGTGTGTTCATTACAGAGAACTGTTTCTCAGTATCCTTTACGTCCTGGGTATGTGATACCAGATCAGGATCCCAGATATGTAATTTGTTACATAGGGCTACAGAAAGGTAGAGAACTGAGAACGGGTGATAAGTTTCATGAGGCAGAAAACGGGGCAAGAGTTGCAGCCAAGTCTGTTGGTCACTGTCACCCTGTATTACAAATACATTGATTCTGAACTAATGTTATTAGATACCGAACCTGATATACAAAATCATATCAGTCTCTTTATTAGTAAAGAAATGATAAAATTTTGTATTGTTGGATAATGTTTTGAACATTTCCTACATCAAAAGTTGATCGGTTCAGGCACGATATCTAAAAGCATTGATGTTCTAAATCAAACTACAGTTCTTAGTATACAGAACACACAAAAGAGGAAGAGTTCAGAAATGAACGAATCCTTCTTGAAGCATTGTAGACTAGGTCATATCAATACGACCCGACTGGCTGAAGTTACATTTTAGACGCATATTTATATCAGTTTGAATTTACATCTTGTGAAACTTGCCAGTCATGTCACAAAGATATAATGACATCAGCTCTGTTTATTGGAAACAGAGAAAGAGTTAGTGAACTCTTGGGATGATACATGTTGATGTACATAGGTCCCCTGTCTACACTAGCCAAGACCGGTTCTTTATACTTCATTACATTCTTTGATAATCTTTCGAGATTCAGACCTATGTTCCTGTTGAAACACAAGTCCGAACCTTTTAAGATATTCACAGAATATAAGTTAGAAGTAGAGAATCAAAATACGGGTATAAGTATTATGTCCTTAGATGTGATCAAGGAGGAGAATACTTGAGCACAGAATTCCTGGATTATTCTAAAGGAGAATGAGATTCTGTCTCAGCCTTACTCCTCCGTATACACCATAGCACGTTGGTATATCGGGATGGAGCAATAGCACCCTATGAGATATGGTGTGCTCTATGATGAGTACTACTGAGTTTCCTATTTCCTTTTGGGAGTTATGCGCTTCAGAAGCTGCATACCTATTGAATAGGGTTCCAATCAAATCAGTTGCCTACCGCTTCATATGTGATATGGAAAGGGTAGAGCCCATATCTTAAGTTGGTTAAGATTTGGGGTTGTCCGGGCTATGTCTAAAAGCATAATCCGGACAAGCTCAAGGCAAGGTCTGTTATGTACAACTGGAAAGGTTCCAGCTATACAAACAACAGCAGATGATTTGGTAGAACCAAAGGATTCAGTAGATTCCAACGAACCTCAGCCTCTCCGCCGATCTAGTAGGGTTCCTCACCCACCTGAGAGATACTTCTGTTTCTCTATGACAGTGGGAGCGAGGATTGCATCATGAGATGATGACCCAACTAGTTTCGAGCAGGCCATCGAGAGTAGGGACTCTGTAAGAATGGCTGGATGCATAGCGATCTGAGATGGAATCCTTATACACCAACAAAGTATGGACTTTGGTTGCTATATCTGAAGGGTTAAATCCCCATCAGGAGCAAGTATATCTTGAGAAGATTACTTGGTGTACATGGAAAAGTTAAGACTTTCAAAGCTAGACTTGTTAAAGTTTTTCGTCATCGACCAGGCGTGGAAAATGATGAAACCTTTTCAAGTATCTATGCTTAAGTCCATCCAAATCCTACTTACCACGGCTACATACCATGACTACGATATCTGGTGGTTAGGTGTCATGACAGCTTTTCTAAATGATGTTTTAGAAAAGGCAGTCTATAAGTACACAGCCAGAGGGCCTCGTAGACAGTGGGAGCAGCGGAAACGTGTGCAAGATGCTTTATAGGATAAAGCAGGCATCGCGGAGTTGGAACATCTGTTTTGATGGATTAGTCAAAGAAGTTGACATCATCAAAATGGTAGATGAACCTTGTATAAACAAAAAGGTAGTAGGGAGTATGGTGACGATCCTCGTAAAGTACGTGGATAACATACTCTTGATAGGGAAGGAGTTTCCTATGCTACGCTCGATCAATTTCCGCTTATCACAATGATTCTCCACATAGGATCAAAATGATACCTCTTAAATCCTGAGTTTTGGATTTATGAGATAGATCTAATTGGATGTTAGGATACTCACTAGTTGCAGTGAGATGGTATCAATCGATCCTGGGGAGAATCACTGGAAGTGTTCCAGGGTGATAAAGACGACTGAATGTCAGTCACAGGCATTGTCTTTACCCTCAGTAAAGGGACGGTATGTTGGAAGAGTTCCAAGCTAGATACCGTGGGATACTAGACGATAAAGGAAGGATACATCGCTACTAAAGTTACTACCAAAGAGGCTGTTTGGATGTATAATGGTTCATGAGATGAACTATGTTCCTACCATTGTGAGACAATGGAGTTATGGCTTATGCCAAGGAACGCCGGTCCCATCAGTGATCCAGACTTATTCTAAGGCAGTATCACCTGATCATGGAGATTGTTGATCTCCAGGGTGATCGAGGTAAGGAGAGCAGACTTAGAGGATAACACGGCGGATCCACTCACGAAGGCCTATTCCCAGAGAGAGACTTTTATGGGATGGTTGAGTATGAGATACTACAACCACTGCTACAGATGGCCCTAGTGCAAGTGGGAGATTGTTAGTTATATGTATGCCCTAGAGGCCATTACTGTACATTGGATGTATATTGTAGTGGATGCTTGGACATATATAGGGAGGACTTTCTTGCTCGACATGATAGTATGCTATCTGGTTGATCTTTACCTTAACGTGTATACTGTTTGTCTCTCTGTTACATATTGGTAAAGCCCTTAGGATGTGTACTTGACTACCTGGACTATGATGCGGATCATACTAGTGGGGACATGGTAGTCCATAAGTACATCCTTCAAAGTCCCTAGTCGTAGGTATATCGAGACGGGGCATCGATATACCAGAGTAGACCAGCGTATACCTTCTTGACCCATACAGATGGGCGATGGATGATCCCATATCCATTGGTGTTTGACATCAGAGATGATATACGGGTGCTCAGTAGAGACTGGGTACACTGGACGGACTCGCCGAGAACTCCCAGATGGTATTATACCTTACGTCAGATGGCAGTTCTCTGGTGACACTGGTACAGAGTAGTCTGTTGACCCGAGATCGTCATAGAGTCTTGTGTGGTTCCCACTGTGCTTTGATTTACATCTTACCACGTCCAAGAGGGCGTGCAAAATAGTGGTTTTTGGGTACATTCCCGAGTCACATGGAAGCAATCAGCGATAGGAGTGGATTCGTCTCTCCCGGTATAGGGAGTTGATGTTGCGCTGTGTTCGATTGGCTATAGCTGGAAATCTCTGGCCAGGGTTGCTGAGATTTACTGGTAAGTGTTACCAGTAGTTTCTCGAATTGTTATAGACCTCATATCAACACGACTTATCGAGCTATTGGGGTCTGACGTTTACCACCCCTAGGCGAGATATGCGACATATCAGACGATCAGACCGGACTGTACGGTAAGTGTTACTGGTTGGATTCACAGGAGTGTGAGCGGGCTTGCTCGTCGATCTTCTGATCGCTCAATACCCGGGTGTCCGTTATGTTTAGCAGACTGCTTGCGGCTTGTGGGTGTTTGATATGATCATCATCTGCTGCCGGCGTATTGACGAGTCTTTAGAGTCCTACACAGAGGTTTCCTGGCTCAAGCGAAACGAAATAGGAGCGCATATGAGATATGTGCGGGACCAAGAATAATACGTGTTTGTGATACCGTATTCTATTGTCGCGATGAATGTGTCGAATAGTTGTATGCGATATAACCTAGTTATCGAATCAAGGATTGATTCGATAAATCGATACATTGGATATTAGTCGGTTATATGCGATATGACCGGATCGTTAAATCAAGTGTTGATTTAATGATTTAATGTATAATTATATATATTTGATATATTACTTTGCATTAACTAGTATTGGTTCACTTTAAATGGATTTTATCACTTGGATGTACAAGTTGTATATGTGATATACTTTTTGTGCAAATGATTGTATCATGTTTGATGATACATTTTTGCTAGGGTTTTTGTGTAAAGATCAAACCATGGTTACATGTTAATGGTTAGGGTTTTGATTCATTCATTTATTTATCTATTTATTGTTTTTGGAAAAATATTAAGCATAATGCAAAATGGTGGCTTTCTTTGGATGCATGTTGAAGCTTCATGAAGCTTTGACCAAGTGACCATTTTGTCTCATGCTTAACCCTAACCATTCACTTAAACCTTAGTTAGTTCTCTACACTTGACCATGGTTCATGATTATGATAAGAATGATTTTATTATTCTTATTATAAAACTTATCATAACACTTTCTTCTTCTTCTTCATCTTCTTCAATGAAGAAAGCTTCACTTCATCAATAGTGGATTGATGAAATGAGTGAGAAATCCAATTCTAAAGTGAACCCACTTCCTATTTCTTCATCCTCTACCTCTTGCCAAGTAGTATAGGGTGTTTCCTTCACAAGTTTTCATGGCTTAGTGAAGGTGGAGCTTGATCTAGCGATGCCTCGACGTAGATCATCTTCGGCATGGACATCGACGACCTAGCTCACCATTTCTCCGACGAAGCCAACGCTAGAGCCCGGGAATTCATTTGGACAGCGAGGGGACTTCGTTGCGGAGCTATGGAGGTGGAGCACCGGATCTACAAAGGTTGTATTTCCGTTTACTTGTAGTTAAGTGTTAACTAGTTTATTGTTTCGCCTAGAAATCTAGCCAACGATCCGTTCTAGGGTTTCTCGGCACCGTTTAAATTTGAAATTGGCATGGTTGATGCCTTGTGAGACCTCATTAAGGGTGCCTAGGAACCCTACAAGTTGGATCCCGATACCCGCTGCGAGTAATTTTTACTCCTGGGAGAGTTTTACACATTACAATTAGCTGATCAAGTAGGTGTCTAGAAAGGTGTCAACGGAGTTACGCCTCTGGGAAAACGAGGTTTACATTAATTAGGTTCGTGCGAAAGCTCGGGGGACCTCCCTTAAAGTACCGACACTGGCCTGGCTGAAAGATTGACGAACTTGTAGTGTGTAATTAATCCCGGCTAGTCTTTCCTTTTAGGGTTTGAAGGAAGATTTGATAAAAAACAGTGGGAGCCATCCTAATTAGATAAAATAATAACCAATCTATTCTTGCAAGAGCGCACGCTGAGTGTTTTCTTCTCTCTCTCTCCAGGTAGCGACCATATCACGCCTTAATCAAGATAATAATACGGATTATTGACCGAACCCGCTTGTTATACTGAGCTGGGGAACATTGGTCCCGCTCCAACTTATAATTGTTATAAGACAGAGCAGGAAATTGGGGATTACCAGAATTCCCGTGCCGCCCAAACGAAGAGAGTGCATGCTGATGCATCATCTTCGGGTGTGTTCATTACAAAGAACTGTTTCTCTGTATCCTCCGCATCCTGGGTATATGATACCGGATCAGGATCCCAGATATGTAATCTGTTACATAGGGCTGCAAAAAGGTAGAAAAACTGAGAACGGGTGATAAGTTTCATGAGGCAGAAAACGGGGCAAGTGTTGCAGCTAAGTCTGTTGGTCACTGTCACCCTCTATTACCAATACATTGATTCTGAACGAATGTTATTAGATACCGAACCTGATATACAAAATCATATCTGTCTCTTTATTAGTAAAGAAACGATAAAATTTTGTATTATTGGATAATGTTTTGAACATTTCCTATATCAAAAGTTGATCGGATCAGGCACGTTATCTAAACGCATTGATGTTCTAAATCAAACTACAGTTCTTCAGTATACAGAACACACACAAGAGGAAGAGTTCAGAAATGAATGAATCCTTCTTGAGATATAGTAGACTAGGTCATATCAATGCGACCCGACTAGCTAAGTTGCACATAGATGCATATTTAAATCTGTTTGAATTTACATCTTATAAAACTTGCCATTCATGTCACAGAGATAAGGTGACCATAGCTCTGTTTACTAGAAACAGAGAAAGAGTTAGTGAACTCTTGGGACTGATACATGATGATGTATATAAGGTCTCCTGTCTTCACATGCCAGGACTGGTTCTTTATACTTCATTACATTCTCTGATGATCTTTCGAGATTCAGACCTATGTTCCTGTTGAAACACAAGTCCGAGCCTTTTGAGATATTCACAGAATATAAGTTAGAAGTAGAGAACCAAAATACGGGTATAAGTATTATGTCCTATTATGAGATCAGGGAGGAGAATACTTATGCATGGAATTGCTGGACTATTCTAAAGGAGAATGAGATTCTCTCTCGGCATTACTCCTCCGAATATACCACAGAACAACGTTGTATCGGGGCGAAGCAATCACACCCTATATGATAACGTGTGCTCTATGATGAGTACCACTGAGTTACCTATTTCCTTTTAGGGGGTTATGCACTTGAGAAGCTGCATACCTATTGAATTAGGTTCGAATCAAATCACTGCCTACCACTTCATATGTGATATGGAAAGGGAAGAGCCCATGTCTTAAGCTAGTTAAGATTTGGGGTGGTCCAGCCTATGTCTAAAAGCAAAATCCGGACAAGGTCGAGCCAAGGTCTGTAACGTAGAACTGGAAAGGTTCCAGCTATACAAACTACAGCAGATGATTTGATAGAACTAAAGGATTTAATAGTAACCAACGAACCTCAGCCTCTCCGCCGATCTATAGGGTTCCTCACCTACCTGAGAGATACTTCGGTTTCTATATGACAGAGGGAGCGAGGATTGCATCATGAGATGATGACCCAACTAGTTTCGAGCTGGCCATCAGGAGTAGGACTTTGTAAGAATGGCTGGATGCTTAGTGATCTGAGATGGAATCCATGTACACCAACAACGTATGGACTTTGGTTGCTATATCTGAAGGGTTAAATCCCCATCAGGAGCAAGTATATCTTGAGAAGATTATTTGGTGTAGATGGAAAATATGAGACTTTCAAAGCTAGACTTGTTAAAGGTTTTCGTCATCGACCAGGCGTGGATAATGATGAAACCTTTTCCAGTGGCTATGCTTAAGTCCATCCGGATCCTACTTGCCACGGCTACATATCATGACTACGATATCTGGCGGTTGGGTGTCATGACTGCTTTTCTAAATGATGTTTTAGAAGAGAGAGTCTATAAGTACACAGTCAGAGGGCTTCGTAAAAAGTGGGAGCAGTGGAAACGTGTACAAGATGCTTTATAGGTTAAAGCAGGCATCGCGGGGTTGGAACATCTGTTTTGATGTTGTAGTCAAACAGTTTGACATCATCAAAATGGTAGATGAACCATGTATATACAAAAAGGTAGTAGGGAGTATGATGATGATCCTCGTAGAGTACGTGGATGACATACTCTTGATAGGGAAGGAGTTTCCTATGCTACGCTTGGTCAATCTCAGCTTATCACAATGATTCTCCATATAGGATCAAAGTGATACCTCCTAAATCCTCGGTTTTGGATCTATAAGATAAATCTAATTGGATGTTAGGATTCTCACTAGTTGTAGTGAGATGGTATCAATCGATCATGGGGAGAATCACTGGAAGGGTTCCAGGGTGATAAGGATGACTGAAAGTCAGTCACAGGCATTGTCTTTACCCTCAGTAAAGGGACGGTATGTTGGAAGAGTTCCAAGCTAGATACCGTGGATAACTAGACGATAAAGGCTGGATACATCGCTACTTAAGATGCTACCAAAGAGGCAGTCTGGATGTATATTTGTTCAAGAGACGAACTTAGTTCCTCCCATTGTGTGACAATGGAGTTGTGGCTTATACCAAGGAACGTCCGTCCCATCAGTGATCCAGACATATTCTGAGGCAGCATCAGCTGATCATGGAGATGGTTGATCTCCAAGGAGATCGAGGTTAGGAGAGTAGACTCAGAGGACAACACGGCGGATCCACTCACAAAGGCCTTTTCCCAGAGAGAGACTTTTATGGGATAGTTGAGTATGAGATACTACAACCACTGCTATCAGATGGCCCTAGTGCAAGTGGGAGATTGTTAGTTATATGTATGCCCTAGAGGCCATTACTATACATAGGATGTATATTGTAGTGGATGCTTGGACATATATAGGGAGGACTTTCTTGCTCGACATGATAGTATGCTATCTGGTTGCTCTTTACCTTAACGTGTATATTGATTGTCTCTCTGTTACATATTGGTAAAGCCCTTAGGATGTGTAATTGACTACCTGGACTATGATGCGGATCATACTAGTGGGGACATGGTAGTCCATAAGTACATCCTTCAAAGTCCCTAGTCGTGGGTGTATCGAGGCGGGGCATCGATATACCAGAGTAGACTAGCGTATACCTTCTCGACCCATACAGATGGGCGATGGATGATCCCATATCCATTGGTGTTTGACATCAGAGATGATATACAGGTGCTCAGTGGAGACTGGGTACACTGGACGGACTCGCCTTGAACTCCTAGATGGTATTATACCTTACGTCAGATGGCAGTTCACTGGTAACACTGGTACAACTTAGTCTGTTGACCCGAGATCGTCATAGAGTCTTTTGTGATTCCCGCTGTGCTTTGGTTTCCACCTTACCACATCCTAGAGGGCGTACAAAACGGTGGTTTTTGGCAACAGTCCCGAATCACATGGAGGCAATGAGCGATAGGAGGGGATTCGTCTCTCCCGGTATAGGGGGTTGATGTTGCGCTGTGTTCGATTGGCTATAACCGGAAATCCCTGGCCAGGGTTGCTGAGATTTACTGGTAAGTGTTACCTGTAGTTTCTCGAACTGTTATAGACCTCATATCGACACGACTTATCGAGCTATTGGGGTCTGACGTTTACCACCCCTAGGCGAGATATGCGACATATCAGATTACGAGACCGGACTGTACGGTAAGTGTTACTGGTTGGATTCACAGGAGTATGAGCGGGCTTGCTCGTCGATCTTCTGATCGCTCAATACCCGGGTGGCTATTACATTTAGGAGACCGCTTGCGGCTTGTGGGTGTTTGATATGATCATCACCTGCTACCGGCGTATTGACGAGTCTTTAAAGTCCTACACAGAGGTTTCCTGGCTCAAGCGAAACGAAATAGGTGCGCATATGAGATATGTGCGGGAACGAGAATAATGCGTGTATGTGACATCGTATTCTATTCTCGCGATGAATGTATCGATTGGTTGTATGCGATATAACCTAGTTATCGAATCAAGGATTGATTCGATAAGCCGATACATTGGATATTAGTCGGTTATATGCGATATGACCGGATCGTTAAATCAAGTGTTGATTTAATGGTTTAATGTATAATTATATATTTGATATATTACTTTTCATTAACTAATATTTGTTCACTTAAAAAGGATTTTCTCACTTGATGTGCACATTGTATATGTGATATATTTTTTGTGCAATTGATTATTTCATGTTTGATGATACATGATAGTTTGTGTGTATGATTAAACCATGGTTATGTTAATGGTTAGGGTTTTGTTTATTTACTTATTCATTTATTTATTTATTCATTTTGGAAGATAAATAGAATGGTGGCTTATTTTGTTTCTTTCATGAAACTTCTTGAAGTGTTGAAAGCTTGACCATTTTGTTTGTTTCCTCTAACCTAACAATGGTTCATTCTCTACACCTAACTATGGTTGCCATTATGATAAGTATTCATTTTATTTTCTATTTTGAATAATACTTATCATATTCTTTCTTCTTCTTCTTCATCTTCAACAAAGAAGAAAACCTTGCATCTTTTAATGGCAACTTGAGAAAAAGAGTGAAAAATCCAATTCTAAAGTGAACCCACTTCCTATTTCTTCATCCTCTACCACTTGCCAAGTAGTATAGGGTATTTTCTTCACAAGTTTCATGGCTTGGTGAAGTTGGAGCTTGATCTTGTGTTGCCTCGACGTAGATCATCTTCGGCATCGAAGTCAACGGCCTAGCCCGCCCATTTCTTCAATGAAGCCGACGCTAGAGCCCGAGATCCGATGATCGCAGCGAGGGTATTTCATCACGGAGCTATGGAGGTGGAGGACCGGATCTACAAAGGTTGTATTTCCGTTCAACTCATAGTTAAGTTGATAACTAGGTGCTTGTTTCGCCTAAATTCTAGTTAACGATCCGTAGGGTTTGTAGGCACAAGAAAAATTTGAATTTGGCATGGTTGATGCCTTGTGAGACCTCATTAGTGTGCCTAGGAACCCTTCACTGGGCTACCCTCCGACATGACTTATACTGCTTTTGGGGGTCTGACGTTACCAGCCCCCTAGGCCTGTTATGCGATACTCATAGACGAACGGACCGGACTGTATCTATATTGTCACTGATAGGCTCAGTAGGGTTCCAGGATGAGTTCGCTCAACGGCTTCCCTTTCGGTCAGTACATGGGCAACCGTTACGCACAGCTAGTGCTGCTGACGTGCTTGTGGTTAAACCCACTGCCAGGGTACTGACGAGTCTTTAGAGTCCCCCACAGATAGTTTTGTCACGACCCGAAAGTACGGAAAGTGACCGACGCTTAGATTACGAAGCGTCTAGAGGCGCCATGTAACCTAAGCAAGCCGAAGCCCAGAAATCTAAACCATAGAAGAAGAAGAAGAAGAAGAAAAAGAAAACAAGTTTAAAAGAATCAGCAAATTTCCCAAAAATTTTGGCAGAGTCTCCTCTGTAAAAACTGGCCCCCCAAATGGGTACAACAAGTATAATATACATAAACAATAAAAAGCATCCCCAATGGGAGCTAGCTCAACGCCAACAGGAGGAAACAACCACAATAAGCACAATAATATACAACGCCAAAGGGCGAGGCTCAAAACTCAAAATAAAACAAAACCACCAGATCAGAACAATACATGCGCGACTCTAAGGTCGAAATAAAAGACTGGTCCAATAAACTTATCAAGTAATACAAGTATGGTTGATGGAGCTTACTAGATACAAATGAAAGAATAAAAAAATACAATGGTTGTTCAGATACAAGTGAACCAACCTACCGTGCAAATCACCCGAAATGAAAATGATGTGCCAGCAACTGCCAAGGGAAACCTGTACATCGAACCTGTAATAAAATTTGGCACAACGGGGTGAGTTGCCAACTCGTGAGTAGAAGACATTTATGAAAAGAAATCGAATGCACGATGCTATCCTAGGTCATAATAATACACTATTATATCCTAATCATCTAGTAATAGCAGGGTAAAAACTACGTGTAAATATAGATACTCCGTGCTCATGTCAGTGCCTCATATCATACTATGTCATATGAATGGATATGCATGCATCATGAATATAAAATAATCAATCTTGAAATCCTGAAATATCTGTATAAGAAATCTTTAGTTGTTATCATAGTAAAATATGTATAGGAATCTGAAATCTCAATAATGAAATCCATGGAAATCCGTGTCAAGCATCGACACAAACATGTAAATCTCAAGTCTCATAGTCTCAATACCTCGGGCTCCGTCAGTCCGGATCGGCCCATATCATCAAATCTCACGACAACGGTCTGTATCCTCCGAATATCCGCCGCGCCAGACATCACCGGTAGGTAGCCTTCCCCTGCCAGGCTCATCGTCTACAACTCGATCTTCTTGCCCCGGGGTACCATACCGGGCCCACATGTACCCGAGACGGTTCATCCACTCCTCGAATCGGGTCTCGAAATCCCACAGAAAACATGAAATCTCATGGTAGACGACACATACATCACGAGAAAACCGCATCTTATTTTAAAAAGAGAGGAGGAGAGAGAGAGAGAAGTTTTTATAATTTCTTGCGGTTTTCCCCAAAAATCCAGAAATCTCATAGAAATCCAAATCTTAAAATCATGAGTAAGTATATGATAAGTGTCGGCATATGCCCATGATACTGCATGATAACATGAAAATATGAATGCATGAATGTCAAGTAATAAATATCATGTCTATACTAACATCAGAGAGTAATCACGATATTATATCGGTCTAGTTGTTAACTGATTTTATCAATAAAAGACAATATGATCTAAAGTGTACGTGACATAGCAATTACCGATGATGATTTGTGCGAGCCAGCAAATGAGTGTGCGTGGAATATGCACATCATCGGTAATGGTGTTGGTGTCCTAACAGGTAAAGTTTATACTGATTATAGCAACATATGTATGAACATGCAACATTATGATTACAGTGAAAAAAAGTAAAGACGGATGTGTGTTATCCACTCATTTGATATACAAATACCACTACCACTATATGGCTCAAACCTAACCTAGTGTTCATCTAACCCTCCTAAAGAAAACTAAACCTAAGAACTGGTCGATAGAAGTACACCTAACGCCTGAGTCCATATCTCTAATAGTCGGCGATCCTGCCTCAATAGCGTCACGTACATAGTACGATTTCCTCAAATCAGGAGTGCGGATCAATCATCACATCTATGCCTCGTACGGTAAAATCCATCGTACGGCATCCCAATATCGGGGTACGGGTCAAGTATCTCCTAGGTGTCTCATCATTCGTATAATGTCATCATCAACACATCTCATGATCAAGGTGCTAAACTGTAACCGCCTACATCAATCATATATCATTGCCATCATAATATGCATCATTAGTTTATCCTCAGAAATATCATGTCATATGTATCATATTGTGATTAAGTCATACTGATATCATATCGTCATCAAGTCACACTTATATGATATCGACATCTGGTCACACCTATATGATGTCATAATCAAGTCATGTATATATCATATCATGATCAGTCACAAATTACAGTCCGGGTACTATTTTAGAGTCCCATGTACCTCAATATCATCACCACCCATTATAATTTATGTATACCTGTTCATTATCTCATTCTCTAATGATCCGCTAACACTTTAATACGACTGTATAGTCAAGAATCACGGCATCAAGCCCAATTATCCTGTTTCATTCCCGTGTATCAATGTATCCCACATACGTGTTGTATATATCTATATATATACCTATACCTAGTCCTATATATATATACACATACCCGTATTCACCATGTCGAGTTTCAGTGTGTGCGTGTGTGTGTTTCTACCTGAAACCTACGAACCTCTTCCAGGGTATTCATCCTCTGGTATGGTCTTCCTAAATCAGTCTGGTCCAGCCTAGGGTCATTACTAGGGTCCTACTCATTAAGAATCTAGGGTCACATCTGGTTTCCTAATGTCAATAAGTACTATTCCTATTCTACGTTGCGGGGGTGCTAAACGCCATCCACCCGACTTTCCCCCGTAGATATGCATCTACTCACCTGGTCCATGTCTGCCGAAGACGGTGTCGCCATCATCCTCTTCATCGCCCGCAGTCCATGTGAGGGGTACCTAAACGCAAACATATAAATAGTATCGTAAACTGAATCACATACAAAAGCCAAAACGACGCAAGGAACAAGCATAGGTTAAAACCTATGTCCCATCCACGCAAAAGAACCAAATATCGCTCGATATCGGCGTACAGACTCCGATGGATCGAGATAAACATCAACAAATAACTCGTAGTTTTAAAACTCATTACTTATATTATAAAACATGATTAAATCCATCGAAACCCTAAAATCCATCAAATCGCCCGATTTCGTAAAACCCGAAAATGCCAATTTACCGTTTTTCTTCAAAACTTGACATTTAAATGAAACCAATGGTCATAAAACTCATTAAATAGCATAACTAGACTATACAAACCATTACTATATTTTTATTACACAAATTTGTATTATTTTAAAATTTCTAGTTTGCAACCTTTAGTAATTTTTAACATCTTTCAAGCAAAATACCACAATTCCACAACAAAACTTGATTTTACATGGATTAATGTTTTAAACTATAATTCATGATGATAATGATATAATGAAACCATAAATTATATTTTTAATCTCATTTATTTAGGAATTTCCAAAATCTAGTTTACAAAAATAACATTTTATTAGTAATTTCCAATTATCAAAGGAAACTAGTGATCAAACTAAGTTTTTTCTTTCCAATAACATGCTAATATTCTCACGAAAACTACAATCTAATGATAGAAACCTCAATTAGAATTTTATTTTACCCACAAACACATTTTATAAAATCCTAGTTAGCTAAATAGCTTAATTAAATCAATTTTGGATAAACAAATTATTATACAACAACCATGCAAGATTTTTCCACTCTAAAAATGTTAAACTAGCTATTATAACCTTATTTAATTAATAAAAATCGCAACTTGATTTTTCAAACCCTAACTTGAATTTTAAAAGTAGCAAATAGAATTAATATATTAAATCTAATTATGCTTAAATGAACATCTAATAACAATAAATCAAAAGAAGGAAATTTATACCTCCAAAATATGAAACCCAAACATGAAATAAGCCTCCAAAATGCATGCTTTCCATCTCCAAAATCCATGCTAAATAGGTCAAAGGAAAATGGTAGAGGTTGAATGTTTATTTTCGAGATTTATTTTTGGAATGAATTTTGATGAATTTTAATGCAAAAATGATGGGGGGAAATTTTTGGGGCTACCCATGGAGGAGAGGCCGGCCATGGAGAGGGAGGAGGGTGGAGAGAGAGAAAAAATGTGTGGTATTGTGTAGAAAGTTCATAAATAATGCATTTTTTCACTTAAACCCTTTATTATCTAACTTTTTCAATTTAACCCTTTTCATAGAAATTTCTAGAACCATGGAGAGATTTTGGAAAAGATTTTGCATATTACACACTTGATTCTAATATACCATGGCTCATTTTTACAAATTAAAACCATTCAAATTTGTAATTTACACTAATTTAAATAAAAAATAAAGCTTAAGTTAATATTTAAAATATTTAATTTAGGAAAAATATTTAATTGAACTAAAAATTTATAAGTGGCTAAATAAACACCATTTACTAGTAATAACATAATTAAAATAGATATTTTTAAATTTATAGTGAAAAATAATTACGGTTTAGTTTTACGAAAAACACATTTTACTTTATCGAAAATCCTAAAATTCACTTAAATTTTTTTTATTTATTTAATTATTTTTAAAATGTTACAAGTTTCCGAAGTTCGGGCGAAACGTTGTACATGCCGTATGGTTTTATGGCAGGGTTCGAAAATACACGTGCACTTGTGCACGTATCATATTTCGGAAAGATAATACTGGTGGGCTTTGGTTTAAGCCAGATCCATGTATTATATTGAGTCGGAATATTTTAGTCTCTCATAATCGTATTCAGTCAGAATACGGATGCAGGTATGTATATACAGGTGAGGGGTATTTTCGTAATCCGTTACGAGAATATTTTAGAAGATGTATTTCTTTTGGTTAATCATTTTAGTTTAACTGATTAAATAGGTTTTGGAAAGTGTGACTCATTAGTGTGACTCATCAATTCTAGAATGTTCACTAATGACTCATGTAATGAGTCATCTAATGAGTCATTAAGAATTAATGAGTTTTGTTTTGGGTTTGGATATTTGAGGAGATATTTTCATTAGATATTTGCTTATGGTTTTTAATATATAACCTCATATATCTATTCACAAGAGAATAAGATATAGAACACAAGTTGATGAGCTTAGTTTTCTTTTGGCTCACTAGTGTTTCTTGAGTTCACCATTTCTAATCCTAAGCATCTTCTTCAACCTCCACCCTAACCCTCTCATGTGATGAGAACCCTAGGGTGTTTGAGACAAAGTATTCTACTCATTCTCAACTCCCTCTTGGTCATCACTTTTAGCAGACTTGATGACTGAGTTGCCTCGTTATAGAGGCGGGAGCCCGTTTAAAGATCTGTTGACGTGGTGTCACCTCGATGAGGAGACGAGAGATCGGAGTTGCCGCGAGGAGCATGGGATGATGGCTAAAGACCGAAGGACTTGGATCGATCGGTATAGCCTTTCTACCTCTTTACAGTTTGTTAGTTTAGCGTTAATTGCAAAATCCGGGTCATAGAATGCGATAGCGCCAGTTATAAAAGTTTTTGTTCCGCGTTTGGCGTCAGAATGACGGCCGGGGCTCTACCATAGACTTACATGGTATCAGAGCCACGCCGTTAACCTTTACTAACTTATTCTAACGTGTTTAAAACATCGATCGAAAAAAATTTCCAAAACCGCGATTTCAATGTTAATGTTTCTGTCGATTTTGTTTTGTTGTCTAAAAATTATTTTGAGCATCTCAGAAAATCGTGCAGGCTTTATTAAGACCACTGTAGAAATTTGGTCCACTGATTCAACAGTACTGCCGTGGAACCGCCGCTCAAACAATGGTTTGGCCGCGGTTCCGCTGCCAGTTTGTGGGAACAGTACACCATTTTTCTTCAGTGAGTTTTTCATTGGGAATTATGGTTTCTGGAATATTTTGTTTGGTCCTAGATTTTGTTTGAGTACTGCAGTTGTACTTGGGGCCCACTTTGGGAAGTTTTGTCAATTGGAATTTTAAACATGTTAGCTTATAGTACTTACATTATATCTCCGGCCGTGAATGTCATTCGAGTGGTAAATTGCATCTAATTTCTATAGTCCTTTTAGACGGGTTTGCGAACGTGACATTCGCGTTGATGTTCTGTGTTGTGCTATGATGTTGCGGATTTGTCGTGGTGGATAGCAGTATGCAATGGTAGTGCGGTTTGGATTTATTTGTACATTTGATATTGCGGGGCGAGCGTCCAACAAGTGGACTCCGTCACTACCTGTTTGTATAATATTCTTTTGGGGCACGACCGGGCTGAGGTCGATGTACCCGTTGTACATATTTTTCATTTCTGTACTAGGTTTACCCAACGACGGAGTGCACGGATTGCCGGTTTCTGGAGGGCAACGGGTTCGCATCTCATGGCATTGAGTGGCATAGGGCCTCACTCTAGAATTGGCAGACTATTCGCCGCACTCGTAGGGGGTACAGGTTGACCCAAGGAGGGGTGCTCGAGTTACCGTATTCTGCGAAGTGCAGGTTGGTCCATTCACTATACTGTAGGGGGCTGCCTCGCTTCAGGTTTTGGCGGGTAACTTGTCGTACCCGTAGGGGTGTAGGTTTCATTGCACAGGCTATCCACGTGACTAGGGGAACGTCGGGTTTCAGTTGCGGCTCTGTGAAACCCGGGGATCCCAGATTATCTGTGTTGTTCTGTAATGCTTATTACTTTTCTCTAATGTTGCATATTATCACGCCAGGAGCGATTATTGTATATTGGTATATATACTAGTAGATGTTGTATATGTTTTACACCCGCGCTAGTCCAGTCCCCACTCTGTCGTTAGTTAAGTAACGTAACGGGTGATGACGGGACCCAGTAGCGAATGCGGATGGCATATACGTACATTTTATTTTCGTTCTTTTCTGGTGTGCTTAATTGATGGGACTGCATTGATTCTGATCATTGCAAAGGAAAACAAACCTGTTTGGACGTTGTTGGAACATTTTTAAAAAGTTTTATTACAAAAACATTTTCTTTTGTTTTGCACAGTGGTATTCAGTTGGAATATCATTCACCTCATTCGACGAGGTAAGGGCCGAGATCCCTTCACTGGGAGTGACCCCTTGGGCAGAAGTTTGCGTCAGGGTAATAACTTCACTATAGTCAATTACTTGTTGTTTTGCATCGCCGTATTCAATTGGAATATCCTGCACCTTATTCTACGGGGAAAGAGCCGAGATCCCTTCACCGGGAGTGACCTCTTTAGCAAATGTTTTCGCCACTATATTTTTATAAAAAGCTATCAGGTTCCTTCAACGAGATCAAGTTCATTACATTAAGGGTTTTTCGCCAAAAACCAGCTGTAGCCCTCCGTCATTTCATATGAATGGTCAGTAGTATTCAAGCTATGTTGGTTTGTCCCTTAGTCAAGACATAGTGATTGGTAGCTGCTGGGGTGTTCACATGTTGCATAGATAGATGCGTTGGTTTGGGACAGCCGTACAGCCTTGTTGGCACTTAGTCAAGGGCGAGTACGGGTGGGTTCAAATTAACAAGATAATGACGGGAAGAACTTGATATGCGACTTATGATTTGTTGGCCCTTAGTCAAGGTCATAAGAGCATGGGGAAAAAATCCATATCGGGAGTTTCTAAAGAAACTGAAACTTGCTAGGCATGCACATATCTTTTGGAGTGTGATAACATGAGTGGATTCCTTCACGTTATCATGCGATGAGAGTTGGATCCCGATTCCCACTGATGAGTTAGTTTACTCTTCGAGTGATCCCGATTGATTCTTCTTTCAGGTTTGGAGGAGAATTTGACAGTACAGTAGGAGGTTTCCTGATTAGATAAAGTGATAACCATTCTGATTTAGGTTAGAGTGCACGCGGAGTGTTTCTTTTCTCTCTCTCTTTGGCAGCGACCTTTGACTGACCCTAGACTATGACTCAGTGACCAAGTTGACCGAACCTTCTTAAAATACGGGCTTTTGCATTGTCCTAGTTGTATAAGTCAATGCCGCTCCTTCTTTTACCTTTTGAATTTCTCAGAACACCTCGTATTACTACGAACATCCACTTCCATTGGATAGATCCATCGTATGGTTATATACGAACTCGAAGGGACTTCTTCGAGGATGCATCCAGGTTCAGGATAAATTGAATTGGTTTATTCAGTTGTCTTTTATCATCACCTTCTCTCAGGTTGCGAGGACTCCTTGGTTTAGGAGAGTACACCTATTATGCTTATTGGATAGTCTTCTTCTAAACCATAGGCAGGTGCCGAAAGGTAGGGAATGAAGAAAACTAATTAGCCTAAGTAGGGTGTACAGAAGGTAATAAGTAAAGACAAAATAAAGGGATTAGAATGAGGGAAAAGTAAATTGCGACTGCTATCATTCACGACCAAACCGCGTACTTCATCGCCACTCCTACTACACCTTTGATTTTTTCCCCAGTTCGGGAGAAATAGAATAAGGTATTATTCGTTTGTCTTTTATTATCATCTTCTCTCAAGTTGCGAGTACTCCTTGGTTAAGGAGAGTACACCTATTATGCTTACTGGATAGTCTTCTTCCAAACCATAGGCTGGTGCCGAACGGTAGGGAAGGAAGAAAACCACTTAGCCTAAAGGGGTGTACAGAAGGTAATGAAAAAAGACAAATAAAGGGATTTGGAGAAATGGTAAAGAAATATACGGTTACAGTCATGAATAGGATTATGGATGAGGCATTACTATGAATAACAGGATACCCCTATGAGACATTTTCATGTTTCAGTTTCACTGTGCAATGTTAAAGGAAAACTGATTTCCCGATTGGATACTTACTCCAGGGTATTTATTTACCAGGTTTGATTCTCACATTTGTATGGTTTTACAGATGATGAGTGGGAGTAAGTTATTGGGAATTAGGTGATAATCCTCATTATATCGGAATTCGTTGTAATTGGTGATGTTTGAGGAAATCGCCTGGGTTTTTGCCAGACGACAAGTATTTGGTTTTGAGTATCCATTGTTGTGCACCAATTTCAAACTAATATATTACATTTATTTTTATAAGGTGAGATATAACTTTTTGAAATTATGTCCGTGACATTTACCTATATGAGTTGACGATTGGGTAAGGAGCATTGAACAGCGGAGTAGTTCTTAACCATAAGTACAGTTTTCAACCTACGATGCACAGGTTATGAGTTATTCAACTCAGGGGACTCATATAGAGTATTGTATGTTGTCCAATATCCATTAGGAAAAAGGGGTTGGTCGTCGTACTATGTTCTGTTTACTTGTAACTTCTCTAGTTTTTAGATAAGTGTTTCGTGGAAATACAATGTCTATGTTTTGAGAAGTTGTGGGTACAAGAATAAAGTAGAGAACCAGGTGTCGCAAGTATCGGGATTCTTCAAGGTGATCGAAGATGTAGATACTAGTGATTGGTATTCAGTTGATAGTAATAGTTTTGAGAAACTTGTTTCTTTTTTAGGTTACTCATAATTGGATGCGTTATTAAGTTGAGTAATGCTGATTAGCCTCTCTCCATTAAGTTGATATGCACTGGAGACAGCTGCACGATTAGAATCTTGTTCCAATTAAATAAGTTCCAAAGTTTCTATATTGGATATAGAATGGTTCATATCTTAACGATATTAAGGTACGGGGAGTTGTCCGGCTTATGCTTAAAACCAGACTCTGGATAACTCAATGCACGTTTCTGTAATAGCAGTTTGTGGGTTGTCCCAGGCTATCTATATTGGATATAGAATGGTTCATATCTTAACGATGTTAAGGTACGGGGAGTTGTCCGGCTTATGCTTAAAACCAGACTCTGGATAACTCAAGGAACGTTTCTGTAATGGCAGTTTGTGGGTTGGCCCAGGCTATGACGAAGGTTGACTTTCTACCATCTGAAAGATCAATGGTGATATTGCTCTTGACTCGCCACAGTTTTAGTAAAATGGATTTTTTCAGAAAACAGTAGTGGGAGTATGGTAGAACTGGAAGTGATTCCCGAACCGCAAACGATTACGGAAAATTTAATAGGACCTAAAGATTCAATCAGGTTTGACATTCCATTAGCCACTCCGCAGATATGGTGGGTAACCACAGACACCCGAGAGGTAATCCGGTAGCCTCAAGGACGGTGGCAGGGAGGTTCTTGTTTACCCAGACTTGACACTACTGTTATTCCAGGCTATTAGACCCGGCAGGAGGTTATGTATAGCGTCGTTCTAAACTAGCTTTAGAAGTGCACGTATATATTATTCTGCCAGAGGGTTGTTGTGGTCAGTGGGAGCAGCAGAAGCATAATGGGCAAGTAGCTTATGTCTATTTATAGACTAGAGCAGTTATAATGGAGATAGATCATCTATTTTTAATGTGACAGTCATGGGTTTGACTTCATTAGAATAGGGGATGGATCTGTTAAGTAGGTAGTAGAGTGTGATATCCTGGAATTTGGATGACATACACAGAGTAGGAAGTAAAATTCCTATACTACGATCGGTTGTACTTTGGTTGTCACACAATTGTTTCTCCACATAGGATATGGATATAGTATCAGACATTCTGGTTACTAGATCTATGGTTTTAGATCTAGATTTGGGTAGTTTTGTAATCTGGATATTTTAACTGTATTCTAAAGGTATTTTGAACTGATGACTCCTGGCATGGTGGGGTACCTGCAGGTGATGGAGTCACCCTCTCTAACGGTGTCATACAGACTAAAGGGGAGAGGGATGTGCAAGATTGGCTGATCACTTGCTTAGGCAATTGAGTCAATCATGAGATGTCAAGTACCACACCAAATGTTGTTTTTGCACTAGATGCAATAAGTTGAGATATTAATCAAATCCTGGAGAAACATTCGGAGGCAGTTTTAGAACATAAGTAAATGTTCTACGGATTTGATAACGGCAGCCTCCTTCGGGAGACGGTAATCATTCCAGACTTCCAAGGTGACATGGATGACAGAGTTGTTGGAGATAGTGCCCTCAGAGTCAATTATTGGATCACATGCATGTGATTGCAATGATTGAGGGAGGACCTGTCCCAGTAGGACAGTCTTACTCGAGATGATAGTATGCTATCTGGTTTACCTTTATCATCGTATACTGCTTTAGGTGACCTGACAGGTCACTATTACACGTTGGTAGAGCCCATAGGATTCTTGCTTGACCACCAGCAGTATTAGGGCGATCATATACGTGGGAGCTGGCGGTCTATAAGCACATCCTTAAAAGGTCCCTAGTCGTGGGAGTTTCGAGACAGGGCATCGATTCTCCAGAGTAGACTAGTGTATACTGTCGAGACCCCGACGAGGGGCGGTGGCCGGTCTCATAAGCCATTGGTGTCAGTTGGATCACCTAAGATGTATACAGGTGCTCATTGGGTTATGAGTTCACCGGACAGGACTCGCCGGGAACATGCTAGTTGGTCTTATATCAGACGTCAGATAGCAGTTCCCAGGTGACATGTGTGCAGGTTAGTTCATCGACCTGAGGATCGTCATTTGTCTCGTGTGAGTTCCCACTGTACTTTGATTACTACCCTACCACGCTCAAAGGAGATGTGCAAACAGGTTTTAGTTGGGTACAGTCCCGAGACACATGGAGGCAGTGAGCGGATCTTCAGGGGTTCGTCTCTCCCGGTATTGGGGGTGAGGTCGCGCTGTGTCTATGAGAGCCATTACACGAAGCCCTCGGCCGAGGCAGGAGATTTACTGGTAGGTATTCCTGTAGTATCTCAGGGTGTTCTGGGCTACACTCCGACACGACCTGTACCGCTTTTGGGGGTCTGACTTTTACCAACCCCCTAGGCCCGCCATACGATGCTCATAGACGAACGGACCGGACTGTACGGATATTGTCACTGACAGGCTCAGTAGGGTGTCAGGATGAGTTCGCTCATCGACGTCTCTTTTGGTCAATACCTGGTAGCCCGTTATGTATTGGCTTATACCTCTGACGTGCTAGTGGTTAAATCCACAACCAAGGTGTTGACGAGTCTTTAGAGTCCCCCACATTCAGTTACTCAAGCTTTCGGGCGAAAAGCTGTAGAGGCCGTATGGAGATATGGCAAGGTCCGATCAGATACGTGCGGTATTGCACGGATCAGGATCGGACAGTTTGTACTAGAGGCTGTATGGATATATGGCAGAGTTCGATCAGATACGTGCGGTATTGCACGGATCAGGATCGGACGGATATAACTAGCCGGCTTTGGTTTAAGTCGGATCCTAGTATAGTACAGTGTAGACTTTGTCTCATTGCATTTGTATTCAGTCGGAATACAAATGCGGGTGTGTATGCACAGTATCGGGGTTTTTCTTGTAATTTATTACGGGACCAGTTTTCTGGAGTTGCCAGTTTGCTTTCCGTTTCGGCCATATTTCTTTGTATCCTTCATTGGCCGAAGATTGGTGGAGGAGGGCTTATTTGCATTTGTGCAAATAAGCATTTGTGGTGGGTATTCTTTGCATTTTGTTGGATCATGATGATGAACCATTCCTCCGCCATTTGACTTCTTCTTGTCATCATGGTTGCTTCATCATTGTGCACTATCCATTGACTTCCTTTCATCATAGCTTGACTTTGGATGTGATGATGGGAGATGATATGGTTATTGAGTGTTGGTTTTTCTTAGTGATCATTTTTCCATATGATAACCATTTTCTTCTCTCTCTTGGATGATTAGAGGGTGGCTCCCCCCATTTTTGATTCACTCTCATTCTCCCAAATGCCATGGCCGCCCAAGTGATGGAGGGCTGTCCAAATTCTTGTAGTAGGGATTTTTGTTCTCTAGATGCAAGAAAAATCCCCAAATTCACCTAGAAAAAGTTCATGTATCATTTCCTCCACCAATGGCAACCTTCACTACCCCAAAATGAGACACAAGTTCTACACACCATTCTACAGCAAATCTTGGGCACGTCGACTAGCCAGCTTCGTGCCCGAGTTGCCTCGGCATAGAGGTGGGAGGCCGTAAAAGATGTAGGCGATGTGGTGCACTTCCGGCGACGAGGTGGAGACAGGACATTCCGCGGGAGATTGGGACGACGACGAGAAGACCGGAGGACTCGGATCAGTCGGTATATCTCTCTTCCCCATCTTGTAGTTTGCTAGGACTAGTTAATGGTTCGATCCGGGTGTTTAGTGCGCGGTGGTGCCGGTTTGCTAGTTTGCAAAATCAAAGTTTTTCGCTTCCGCATTTGGCCGTCGGATTGATGGCCGGGGCGCCGCCGTGCACTTACAGTGGTATCAGAGCCTCGCCATTAAGCTAGTCTAGCTTTGTCTAATGTGTTTACATTTCCGATCGACCAAAATTCTAAAATCCGCGTTTTTCACATGCATCAGTTTTCTGTTGAAATTTTCTGGAGTCGAAAAATTTTTCAGGTTGTTGAAAAGTGATGTACTGGAAATTCTAAGAACACTGTAGAAATTCGATACAGTAACTCCACTGTAGGAGCGCGGAACCGCGGCCAAACCCCCCTTTAGGCCGCGGTTCCGCCGCACTATGTTGAGATCACTGCATCAAATTTCATCAGTTGCTTTCTGGGTTGAAGATAGGGTTTCTGGAATATTATATTTGGGCCCAGAATTTCTTGATGTGCTACAGTAGTACTTGGGGCCCACTTGTTAAAATTTGATCGATCGGATATTTTAAACACATTAGTTCACAGTATTTACATTATATCTGCGACCGTGAATGTCACTTGATCGGTAAATCCTGTCTAACTGCTATAGCCCGGTTAGACGGATTTGCGAACGGGACTTTCACGTTGATTTTCTGTGTATTGCTGTGATGTTGCGGATCGGTCGTGGGGGATAGCCTGGATGCAATGCTAGTACAGTTTTTGTTGTATTATGTACATTTGATATTGCGGGGCGAGCGTCCGACATGTGGACTGCCGTCACTGCCTGTTTGTATTATTATTTTTGGGGCACGGCCAGGTTGCGGTCGATGTACCCGTTGTATGTATATTTTACTTTCTGTACTAGGATTGCCCCACGGAGGGGTGCACGGATAGCCGGGTTCTAGAAGACAACGAGCCCGCATCTCATGGCATTGAGACGGAGGGGGCTTCACTCTAGAATTGGCGGGCTATTCGCCGCACTCGTAAGGGGTACAGGTTGACCCTGGAGGGGTGCCCAAGTTACCGGATTCCGTGAAGTGCAGGGTGGTCCGTTCACGGAGCTGAAGGAGGCTGCCTCGCTTCAGGTTTTAGCGGGTAACTTGCCGTGCCCGTAGGGGTCTAGGATTTCATTGCACAGTCTATCCACACGACCAGGGGAACGTCGGGTTTCAGTAGTGGCTCTGTGAAACCCGGGGATCCCAGATATCTGTACTGTACTGTGATGCTGTACTGTTCTGTGATGCTGTACATTTCTATGATGTTGCATTTTATCACGCCTTGAGCGAAATATAATATAATGGTATATATATTAGTAGATGTTGTATATGTTTTGCATCCGTGCTAGTCCAGTCCCCGCTCTGTCGTTAGTTAGCTAACCTAACGGGTAATGACGGGACCCAGTGGCGAATACGGATGGCATATACGTACATCAGTATATTTTCGTTCTTTTTGGTGTGATCAATTGATGGGGCTGCGATGATTCGGATCAATGCAAGTTAAAAACAAACCTAATCTGATGTTGTTGGAACACTTTTCAAAAAGCTGTTATTGCAAGGACGTTCTCTTTTGTTTTGCATCGTGGTATTCAGTTGGAATATCCTGCTCCTCAGTCGACGAGGCAAGGGCCGAGATCCCTTCACCAGGAGTGACCCTTGGACAAAAAGTTTGCGTCAGGGCAATAACTTCACTATAGCCGATTACTTTTGCTTTGCACCGTGGTATTCAGTTGGAATATCCTGCACCTCATTCTACGGGGAAAGAGCCGAGATCCCTTCACCGGGAGTGACCTCTTTAGCAAAGGTTTTCGTCACTATATTTTAAAAGCTATCCGTTCCTTCAATGATATCAAGTTCATTACGTTAAAGGTTTTCGCCAGAAACCATTCGTAGCCCTCCGTCATTTCATATGGGTGGTCAATAATATTCAAGCTATGTATGTTGGCCAAAGTCAAGGTACAGTGATTGGTAGCTATTGGGGTATTCATATGCAGCATAGATAGATGCGTTGGTTTGGGACAGTCGTACTGCCATTTTGGCCAAAGTCAATGGTAGGTACGGGTGGATTCAAATTAACCTGGAGAATGACGGGTAGAACATGACATGTGACTTATGATATGTTGGCCAAAATCAAGGTCATAAGAGCATGGGGCAGAAATCACATCGGGGGTTTCAAAAGAACTGAAACTTGCCAGATATGCGCATACCTTCTGGAGTGTGATAGCGTGAGCGGATTCCGTCAAGTTATCATGTGATGATAGTTGGATCCCGATTCCCACTGATGAGTTGGTTTACTCCTCGGGTGATCCCGACTAATTCTTCTTTCAGGTTTGGGGAGAATTTGACGGTACAGTGGGAGGTTTCCAGATTAGATAAATTGGTAACAATTCTGATCTAGGTTAGAGTGCACGCTGAGTGTTTCTTTTCTCTCTCTCTTTGGCAGGACCATTGACCCGACCCTAAGACTATGACTCAGTGATCAAGTTGACCGAACCTTCTTAACGCTGGCTTTTGGATTGTCAGAGTCGCTAACCTCATTGCCACTCCTACTTTTATTCTTTTCTCCAGGACACCCCGTATTACTACGAACGTCCACTTCCATTGGGAAAAACCATCGTATGGTTATATACGAACTCGAAGGGATTTAATCGAGGATGGTTTCAGGTTCTGGAGAAAACGGATAAGACTATTCAGTTGTCTTTTCCTTTTACCTTCTCTCAGGTTGCGAGTACTCCTTGGTTTAGGAGATAGTACACCTATTACGCAAATTGGATAGTCTTCTTCCAAACCATATGCTGGTGCCGACCGGTAGGGAATGAAGAAAACCAATTAGCCTAACGATGGAGTACAGAAGGTATTAAGTTAAGACAAAGCAAGGGATTAGTAAGAGGGCGAAGTAAATTGCGACTGATATTCACGACCAAACCAGGTATTTCATTACCACTCCCACTTCACCTTTGTATTTCTCCAGGACACTCCGTATCACTATGAAGATCCACAGTTCATTGGATACTCCATCGTATGGTTATATACGAACTCGAAAGGAACTTGTTCCAGTTCGGGGATGGATTCTGGTTCAGGAGAAATAGGAATAAGGTTTATTCGGTTGTCTTTTATCTTCACCTTCTCTCGCATTGCGAGTGCTCCTAGGATTAGGACAGTACACCCATTATGCTTATTGGATAGTCTTCTTCCAAACTATAGGCTGGTGCCGAACGGTAGGGAAGGAAGAAAACCATTTGGCCTAAGGGGTGTGCAGAAGGTAATGACTAAAGACATAAAAAGGGATTTGGAGAGGTGGAAAAGAATTATACGGTTACAGTCGTGAATCTTGAAGAGGCATTACTAGGAATACCGGGATACCCCGTCGAAACATTTCAATGTTTCAGTTTCACTGTGTACTGTTAAAGGAAAACTGATTTCCCGATTAGATACTTACTCCAGGGTATGTATTTACCAGGTATGATTCTCACATCTATATGGTTTTACAGATGATGAGTGGGAGTAAGTTATTGGAAATTGGGTGATCATCCTCATTATATCGGGATTCGTTGTAATCGATGATATTTGAGGAAGTCACCTGGGTTGTTTGCCAGACGGCAAATATTTAGTTTTGAATATCCGCTGTTATGCACCAATTTCAAATTGATATATCTGTACGTCTATTTTCATAGAGTGAGATATACCTTTCTGAAATTATGTCAATGACATTTACCTATATCAGTGGATGGTTAGGTAAGGAGCATTAAACAACGGTGTAATTCTTCATAACCGCAGTACAGTTTTCAACCTACGACACGCAGTGAATGAGTTGTCACACTCAAGGGACTTATACAGAGTATTGTATATTGTCCAGGGTCCATCAGGACAGAGGGGTTGGTCCTCATACTATATTCGGTTTACTTATGACTTCTCTGGTTTTTAGACAGTGTAGGGTGTTTTTCGTCACCCCATTGAGATGGGAATACGCGCGCGCTTGTCAGGCGTATTACAGATTCCCCCTGCCTAGGGTAGGCCGGGGTTTATTGATTATGGGGATCTGAATCTCCGGCAGCCGCGGACTAAGCTGCCATTAATTACCCCTTGCCTTTGGGGCGAGGGAACCTCCGATTAACGGGTTAAACTGGTCATGCGAACTCAATGTGCAGTGTACGTGTGTTGTGTTTTGAAAGGGGGGTTTGGATATATCGGGAGCGACGCAAAGTTTTTACGGGGGTCCCGCTACCCGGATAGCGGGCTGGGGGTCAAGGGGGCTAGCAGCCCCCTTGCGGGGTGCGGGGCAGCGTCCCGTTAGAAATTTTTTTCTAACAGGGACAGTGTCGTGGAGCACGTGTGTGTGCAAATATGTATACATATGTATATATATATATGTATATATGTATATAAATAAAAGAAAGAAAGGGGGAAAAGGCATCCAAAGGATGTGTGGGGGCAGCACCTTGGGCGCTGTGCGCCTAGGTGCTGTGCGCTCAGGCGCTAGAGTGCCACGTGTCGGCACGTGGGCGCTCTGCGCTTGAGCGCTGGGCGCTGGAGCGCAAGCGCGCCACGTGTCGGCATGTAGGCGCTTTGCGCTTGAGCGCCTGCGCTGGAGCGCAAGCTCGCCACGTGTCGACACGGGGGAGACTTGCGCTCGGGCGCTTGCGCTTGGGCGCAAGCGCGCCACGTGTCGGCACCGGGGAGACTTGAGCCGGGCGCTTGCGCTTAAACGCAAGCGCGCCACGTGTCGGCACCGGGGTGACTTATGCTCGGGCACTTGCGCTTGAGCGCAAGCGCGCCCCGTGTCGGCACGTGGGCGACTTGCGCTCGGGCACTTGCGCTTGAGCGCAAGCGCGCCACGTGTCGGCACGTGGGCGACTTGCGCTCGGGCGCTTGCGCTTGAGCGCAAGCGCGCCCCATGTCGGCACGTGGGCGCTCTGCGCTTGAGTGCCGGCGAGAAAAAGTGGCTTTTAGCCTAAGAAACAGAAGCTATGCTTCAGAAAGGAAATATTTGTTATGTATATATGTATGGAGTTAAACTCCTGGGATGTTTTGAAGCCGATGAAGGGGGTTCTTCTTCTTCCTTTTGTTGTTTGGCCGGATCTTGAAGATCAAGAAGTAGGAGATTTTAAAAATCACTCCTTTTTGAGATCTGATGAGAGATCTGAGTTTCCCTTTGTGGGTTTTGTGGTGGAAAACTACTTAGTTTTGGAAAAGAAAGAGTAAAACTCTTGATTTAATTCAAAAGAATTGAGAAGGTTTAGAACCTTGGAGAAGGAGCAGGAAGCACAAAGAACCCTAGTTTTGGGGGAAATGAAAAAGTCTATCTGTTTATTCATCATCATGTTGCCTTATATAGGCTTACATATTTACAAATAGCCCCTTGGGCTTTACAAAAATGGCATTTTAGCTATCCCATGGCTCATGTGCCATTTCATTTTTGCACATAAGCCATGGGCTTACAAAATGTTGGCTTTATGTCCATTTTGTTTACATTCATGCATAAACAATTACATAAAAATTATTTATTATATGATTTTGTTGTTGGCATGGGGAGGCTGGCTGTGGGCTCGACTTGGGTATGGGCCCGCTTGACCTGGGCTTGGGCCCACCTGGCTTGGGGTTGACTTTGATTTTGACTTGGTCAACCCAGGTGTAAATTTTTACCCCAACAAATTGCCCCCCATCAATAAATGCACAAAGCATATGTGGGTCGTGTGCATGAAATTGATGGATCTTCTTTCACGTGGAGGCGACTTGCTTTGGTTCCCACTTTTTGGGATGCACTGCCCTTTTTATGACATGGACGGTCGACGCTTGACGCGTCTCCGAGACAGAGTGTCCGTGGTTGACGTTTCCCTTGCCCGGAGCGATCTGGTTCCTGCTTTGTAGGAAGCCTGCACTGCCCTTTTTGCGACATGGACGGTCGACGCTTGACGTGTCTCCGAGATGGAGTGTCCGTGGTAGATGTTTCCCTGATCCGGAGTGATTTGGTTCCCGATTTGTGGGGAGCCTGCACTGCCCGTTTTGCGACATGGACGGTCGACACTTGACGCGTCTCCGAGACGGAGTGTCCGTGGTAGACGTTTCCCTGGCCCGGAGCGATCTGGTTCCTGCTTTGTAGGAAGCCTGCCCTGCCCTTTTTACGACGTGGACGGTCGACGCTTGACGCGTCTCAGAGACGGAGTGTCCGTGGTAGACGTTTCCCTAACCCGGAGTGATTTGGTTCCTGATTTGTGAAGAGCCTGCACTGCCCGTTTTGCGATATGGACGGTCGACGCTTGACGCGTCTCCGAGACGGAGTGTCCGTGGTAGACGTTTTCCTGGCCCGGAGCGATCTGGTTCCTGCTTTGTAGGAAGCCTGCACTGCCCTTTTTACGACGTGGACGGTCGACGCTTGACGCGTCTCCGAGACGGAGTGTCCGTGGTAGACGTTTCCCTGGCCCGGAGCGATCTGGTTCCTGCTTTGTAGGAAGCCTGCACTGCCCGTTTTGCGACATGGACGGTCGACGCTCTGATCCGGAGCGATTTGGTTGATGCGTCCCTGGCGCGGAGTGTCGCTGGCCGACGTTTCCTCGAGGCGGAGTGTCGTTGTTGGACGTATCCCTGATGCGGAGCGTCTCTTGCTGACGTGTCCCCGGCACGGAGTGTCTGCTTGATGCGGAGTGTCGTTGTTTGACTTTTCCCCGGTACGGAGTGTCGCTGATCGAATTTTCCCCCGGCGCGGAGTGTCGCTGGCCGACGTTTCCTCGAGGCGGAGTGTCGTTGTTGGACGTATCCCTGATGCGGAGTGTCTATGTTGGACGTTTCCTCGAGGCGGAGTGTCGTTGTTGGACGTATCCCTGATGCGGAGTGTCTATGTTGGACGTTTCCCCGATGCAGACTGTCGCTTGCTGACGTGTCCCCGGCACGGAGTGTCTGCTTGACGTCTCCCCGGCACGAAGTGTCGTTGTTTGACTTTTCCCCGGTACGGAGTGTCGCTGATCGACTTTTCCCCCGGTGCGGAGTGTCGGGTTGACTTTTCCCCGGCACGGAGTGTCGCTGATGGACTTTTCCCCGGCGTGGAGTGTCGGGTTGACTTTTCCCCGGCACGGAGTGTCGCTGATGGACTTTTCCCCGGCGCGGAGAGTCGGGTTGACTTTTCCCCGGCGCGGAGTGTCGCTGATCAACTTTTCCCGGCGCGGAGTGTCGGGTTGACTTTTCCCCGGCACGGAGTGTCGCTGATGGACTCTTCCCCGGCGCGGAGTGTCGGGTTGACTCCGGCACGGAGTGTCGCTGATCGACTTTTCCCCGGCGCGGAGTGTCGGGTTGACTTTTCCCCGGCACGGAGTGTCGCTGATCGAATTTTCCCCGGCGCGGAGTGTCGGGTTGACTTTTCCCCGGCACGGAGTGTCGCTAATCGACTTTTCCCCGGCGCGGAGTGTCGGGTTGACTTTTTCCCGGCACGGAGTGTCGCTGATCGACTTTTCCCCGGCGCGGAGTGTCGGGTTGACTTTTCCCCGGCACGGAGTGTCGCTGATGGACTTTTCCTCGGCGCGGAGTGTCGGGTTGACTTTTCCCCGGCACGGAGTGTCGCTGATGGACTTTTCCCCAGCGCGGCGTGTCGGGTTGACTTTTCCCCGGCACGGAGTGTCGCTGATCGACTTTTCGCCGGCGCGGAGTGTCGGGTTGACTTGAGTCCGAGGCGGAGCATAATTCCGGCAGGAAAGGTAGATATCCCGAAGCGAAGCATGATTTCGACACGGGGTAAATTCTGGGACGAAGCATGATTCCGCCATAGAGGTTGTTGGTTTGATTTGATTTGGGTTGACATCAGCATCGCTACACTAGAATATGGTACCAGGAGCGAATCATCTTCTGTCTTGAGAGGATGTGGGAATTGTTTTTTTTTGTTTGGCATCTGCATTGCTGCACTGGAATAATGCCAGGAGCAACTCATCATTTGCCTCGAGAGGATTTGGGGATTTTTTCTTTATCGGCATATGCATTGCTGCACTGGAATGATGCCAGGAGCAACTCGTCATTTGCCCCGGGAGGATTTGGATTTGGTTGGTTTGGCATCTGCGTTGCTGCACTGGAATAATGCCAGGAGCAACTCATCATTTGCCCCGAGAGGATTTGGGGATTTTTTTTTGTCGGCATCTGCATTGCTGCACTGGAATGATGCCAGGAGCAACTCATCATTTGCCCCGGAAGGATTTGGGAAATGGTGGCTTAGGAGACAGGTTTAGGTCCCTATCACCTAAAGCTTTTCAATTTTATGGGCCGTGAGGGTCCCATAAAAGCATTTTCTCCCTACGGGTCGTAAGGATCCCGTAGGTGTATTTTCTCCCTAGGAGTCGTGAGGACTCCTAAGTGTGTGGCTCCTTTATGAGTCGTAGGGATCCCACGCGGGAATTTTCTCCTCACAAAGTCGAGAGGACTTTGCGAGTGCATTTCATCTCTTTTTCATGAGTTTGCGCCCTTTCGGGTTTTCACAAACTCGCCGGCAGTCCTGTTGTTTTTACTCACGGAGCCCTTTCGGGTTTTCATCCGTGCCCATTTTGCTTGTGGACATACCTTTTTTTTTTCTTCTTCTTTTTTTTTCTTTTTTTTTTTTTAATCTTCCCTGCCGGTGAGACTTTGAATGTGGTCTCACCGGTAGGACTTGGGAGAGATTGGGATCGTTTTACGCCCGTGGATTGTATACGGTTTTGCAGGATGTATGATCCAGACCGTAGGGCCAAAAACATTTCGGGACTTTGTTGGCGTCTGCATCGCTGCACTGGAATATGGTACTAGGAGCGACTCATCATTCGCCGTTGGGGGTATGGGAGTTGGAATTTGTTTGGCGTCTGCATCGCTGCACTGGAATATGGTACCAGGAGCGACTCATCATTCGCCACTTGGGGACTAGGAAGCGATGGCTTAGGAGACAGGTTTAGATCCCTATCGCCTAAGGCTTTTCAATTTTATGGGCCGTGAGGGTCCCATAAAGGTATTTTCTCCCTGCGAGTGGTAAGGATCCCGCAAGTGTATGTTCTTCTTAGGAGTCGTGAGGACTCTTAAGTATGCTTTTCCTTTGTGAGTCGTAAGGATCCCATAAAGGTTCGTTCTCCTCATGTATCGTGAGGACGCATGAGTGGATTTCCCTCGTTCCCAGTTTAATGACTTAGAGGTCGACTGTTTCCAGTTTAACGACTTAGAGGTCATCTGTTTCCAGTTTAAAGACGTAGAGGTCATCTGTCTCCAGTTTAACGACGTAGAGGTCATCTGTTTCCAGTTTAACGACTTGGAGGTCATCTGTTTCCAGTTTAAAGACTTAGGGGTCTATTGCGCCCAGTTTAACGACTTAGCGGTCATCTGTTTCCAGTTTAATGACATAGAGGTCATCTGTTTCCAGTTAAACGACTTGGAGGTCATCTGTTTCCAGTTTAACGACATGGTGGTCATCTGTTTCCAGTTTAAAGACATGGAGGTCATCTGTTTCCAGTTTAACGACTTGGAGGTCATCTGTTTCCAGTTTAACGACGTAGAGGTCATCTGTTTCCAGTTTAAAGACTTAGAGGTCTGTTGTTTCCAGTTTAACGACTTAGGGGTCTATTGTGCCCAGTTTAACGACTTAACGGTCATCTGTTTCCAGTTTATCGACGTGGTGGTCATCTGTCTCCAGTTTAACGACGTAGAGGTCATCTGTTTCCAGTTTAACGACTTGGAGGTCATCTGTCTCCAGTTTAACGACGTAGAGGTCGTCTGTTTCCAGTTTAAAGACTTAGGTGTCTACTGTTTCCAGTTTAAAGACTTGGAGGTCTTCTGTTTCCAGTTTAAAGACTTAGGGATCATCTGTTTCCAGTTTAATGACTTGGAGGTCATCTGTTTCCAGTTTAACGACTTGGAGGTCATCTGTTTCCAGTTTAAAGACTTAGGGGTCTGTTTCCAGTTTAACGACTTGGAGGTCATCTGTTTCCAGTTTAAGGACTTAGGGGTCTATTGATGGCGAGCTTGGAATTTTGGGGTGGGGGCCGGCATCAGCGTTGCTAACACTGAAGCAGAGGTGCCAGGAGCAATTCATCATTTGCCTACTCTTGTTGGCGGAGCGATGGCTTAGGAGACGGGTTTAGGTCCCTATCGCTTAAGGCTTTTCAATTTTTATGGGCCGTGAGGGTCCCATAAAAGCATTTTCTCCCTGCGAATCGTGAGGATCCCGCAGGTGTATTTTCTCCTTAGGAGTCGTGAGGACTCCTAAGTGTGTTTTTCCTTTGTGAGTCTTAAGGCTCCCACAAAGGTTTGTTCTCCTCATGTGTCGTGAGGACACATGAGTAGGTCTTCTCAATGGAGCATAACTCTAAAGGCGGAGACCAGCCGCGTAACTGGTGATTACGGTGGAGCATGGGTATGATGAGAATTATTTGAGCCCGTGGATTGTATACGGTAGTCAATTTGGGGACTAACCGTAGGGCCAGAAGGAATTTTGAAAAATTGGATTTTTGTTTGTGTTTTTTTTTTGTTTTACCGCGATTGCTCTATCCTTTCAGATTTTCTTATCGCGAAGGTCGCGATTGCCCTATCATTTCGGCTATTTATTCGCGGTTGCCCCATCATTTCGGCTTTATTTTCATTTTTATTTTTACTCGCTGATTTTTATTGCGAGTTGCCCTATCATTTCGGCTTTTCTTTATTTTTCTTTTATTTACAAGTTTTTTTGTTTATTTATACACATATATTTATATTTTGTACATTCCCAGTTTAACGACTTAGAGGTCGACTGTTCCCAGTTTAATGACATGGTGGTCGATTGTTCCCAGTTTAATGACGTGGTGGTCTTTTTTGCTTATCCCAGCTCCTTGAACTTTGATCTTGGCGGAGCTGTGTTGATGACCTAGCTCTGTGGCTTGCCGATACATCCGAGGATTGTGAGGTTTTTCCAAGCTTATATTGGTCCTCTGCCCAATCTTTGAAAATATAGCAGTCTTCGATGGTATGACCCACCACTCTATGATATGGGCAGTATATGGGATTGCCGGTCATGTTCAGTTCCTGTGGCCTCTTTGGAACAGGCAGTTGCAAACCGCTGTTCAGGGCGTCCATGAATATTTTGCGGACCTTTTCCCTCTTGAAGGAATAGACCTTTTCCAGCTTCTCTTTCAGAGGCGACTCCCCACCGACGTATGTATCGGAGGGACTGGAGGCTGATTGCGGCCGTTTTTCATGAAGGCGCTCCGCTTTTAAGTTGAAAGGGATACCAGTTGGCTGCCCCCGGGTATCAATCCCTGGCTCATGAACCAAAACTTGATTCTGTTGTAATTGCAACCGGGCGACTTGGGTCACGAGATCTGCCACGACGTTTGCCAGCTCGTCGACTTTGGAATAGACCTCGGCCATCTTCTCATCCCTGTCCTGAAATTGCCTTTGAAGCCATTGGAATAATGCTTGTTCTGTAGTTCCGGCTATGACAACCGGGTAATCTTTATTGCCTGAGCTCAATTCCGTAGGAACCATGGGCTCCTCTAGCTTATCGGCGTGAGCGGGCTCTTCAACATTTAGATCGAGTCGATGCTGGGTAGCGTCAACCATATCATCACCATGGCTATGAAGAAGAGGAGGGTTCGTTTCTTCTTGTCCGGCCATGTAGACAGTATGGACCACGTACCCAGCCATCTCTTTATCTTTGGCGGCTGATTTCGCGGAGCAGTCCGAGCTTTGGAAATTCATAAATTCTAACATGGCCGGAGCCATGGCCCTTTTGTTGGCTCTGTGTCCGAGCCGCTTCTTTATCAGTTTCTCTGCCTTGAGCGTCTGGCAGGCTTCTGCTCTTCGGGAAGCCGCCATAGGCTGAGTGATGGGGAGGCTTGAGAAGACACCCAATCGAGCAGTTGTCAGAGGCGTCGCTGGAGTCCGCCCGAGATGACTTGTTTCTTTGCTGGTGTTGATGGCCTTGCCCCCAGCTGGGGCCGAGGAAAGTCGTTCAAACACCGACTTACGTTTGTGTTGGGGCGCCCTCACGACCACGACATTCGGCCTTTTCCCCTTTGAGACCGGTTTGTCTGTTACCGGAGCTTGAGGAGCTGGGACGGCGTTAGCTGACACGAACATGATAGTGCCAAATGGTAGCGGCTCCTCCTCCCATTGTCGCCCGAGACTGGCCGGGAGGACCGTCCTAGAGTCTATCCTCATCGTGTAGGAGACGGGAGCCGTGCTGAGAGCTGAGTTCATCATCGGAGATATTGTTGGAAAGTGATTGCTTGAAAACCTGCAAGAAAAAACATTATTTTAGTATAAGTATAGACATGTATACAGATTGAGTTCGCATGAACGCTTAACCAGAAATATGGGAGGAGAGATTGATCCCACCGGGCGTTCCAGAATCTGTAGGGTGTTTTTCGTCACCCCATTGAGATGGGAATACGCGCGCGCTTGTCAGGCGTATTACAGATTCCCCCTGCCTAGGGTAGGCCGGGGTTTATTCATTATGGGGATCTGAATCTCCGGCAGCCGCGGACTAAGCTGCCGTTAATTACCCCTTGCCTTTGGGGCGAGGGAACCTCCGATTAACGGGTTAAACTGGTCATGGGAACTCATTGTGCAGTGTACGTGTGTTGTGTTTTGAAAGGGGGGTTTGGATATATCGGGAGCCACGCAGAGTTTTTATGGGGGTCCCGCTATCCAACAGGGACAGTGTCGTGGAGCACGTGTGTGTGCGAATATGTATACATATGTATATATATATATATATGTATATATGTATATAAATAAAAGAAAGAAAGGGGGAAAAGGCATCCAAAGGATGTGTGGGGACAGCACCTTAGGCGCTGTGCGCCTAGGTGCTGTGCGCTCAGGCGCTAGAGTGCCACGTGTCGACACGTGGGCGCTCTGCGCTTGAGCGCTGGGCGCTTGAGCGCAAGCGCGCCACGTGTCGGCACGTAGGCGCTTTGCGCTTGAGCGCCTACGCTGGAGTGCAAGCGCGCCACGTGTCGGCACGGGGGAGACTTGCGCTCGGGCGCTTGCGCTTGGGCGCAAGCGCGCCACGTGTCGGCACCGGGGAGACTTGTGCTCGGGCGCTTGCGCTTAAACGCAAGCGCGCCACGTGTCGGCACCGGGGTGACTTGTGCTCGGACACTTGCGCTTGAGCGCAAGCGCGCCACGTGTCGGCACGTGGGCGACTTGCGCTTGAGCGCTTGCGCTTGAACACAAGCGCGCCACGTGTCGTCACGTGGGCGACTTGCGCTCGGGCACTTGCGCTTGAGCGAAAGCGCGCCCCGTGTCGGCACGTGGGTGCTCTGCGCTTGAGTGCCGGCGAGAAAAAGTGGCTTTTAGCCTAAGAAACAGAAGATATGCTTCAGAAAGGAAATATTTGTTATGTATATATGTATGGAGTTAAACTCCTGGGATGTTTTGAAGCTGATGAAGGGGGTTCTTCTTCTTCCTTTTGTTGTTTGGCCGGATCTTGAAGATCAAGAAGTAGGAGATTTTAAAAATCACTCCTTTTTGAGATCTGATGAGAGATCTGAGTTTCCCTTTGTGGGTTTTGTGGTGGAAAACTACTTAGTTTTGGAAAAGAAAGAGTAAAACTCTTGATTTAATTCAAAAGAATTGAGAAGGTTTAGAACCTTGGAGAAGGAGCTGGAAGCACAAAGAACCCTAGTTTTGGGGGGAATGAAAAAGTCCATCTGTTTATTCATCATCATGTTGCCTTATATAGGCTTACATATTTACAAATAGCCCCTTGGGCTTTACAAAAATGGCATTTTAGCTATCCCATGGCTCATGTGCCATTTCATTTTTGCACATAAGCCATGGGCTTACAAAATGTTGGCTTTATGCCCATTTTGTTTACATTCATGCATAAACAATTACATAAAAATTATTTATTACATGATTTTGTTGTTGGCATGGGGAGGCTGGCTGTGGGCTCGACTTGGGTATGGGCCCGCCTGACCTGGGCTTGGGCCCACCTGGCTTGGGGTTGACTTTGATTTTGACTTGGTCAACCCAGGTGTAAATTTTTACCCCAACAGACAGGTGTTTTGTGGAAACACAGGGTCCGAATTTTGAGAAGTTATAGGTATATGGATAAAGTAGAGAACCAGATGTTGCAAGTATCGGGATTCTTCAAGTTGATCGAAGATGTAGATGCTTCTGTATGGTATTCAATTGATAGTAATGATTAAGAGAACTTACTTCTCTTTTAGGTTACTCATAATTGGAAGTATTCCTAAGTTGAGTAACGCTGATCGGCCTCCTTCCATTTAGTTGACATGCACTAGAGACAGCTGCATGATTTGAATCTGGTTCAATTAAATCAGTGCCTCTGGTTCTATATTGGATATAGAACAGTTCATATCTTAACGATGTTAAGGTACGGGGAGTTGTCTGGCTTATGATTAAAACCAGACTCTGGATAACTCAAGGCACGTTTCTGTAATGGCTGTTTGTGGGTTGACCCAGGCTATGACGAGGGTTGATTTTCTACCATCTGGAAGATCAATAGCGATATTGTTCTAGACTCGCCACAGTTTTAATAAAAATGGATTTTTTCAAGAAAACAGTAGTGGGAGTATGGTAGAACTGGAAGTGATTCCAGAACCACAAACGATTACTGAAGATTTGATAGGAACCTAAAGATTCAATCTGGTTTGACATTCCATTGGCCACTTCGCAGATAAGGTGGGTAACTTCGGGCATCCGAGAGGTACTCTGGTAGCCTCAAGGACGGTGACAGGGAAGTTCTTGTTAACCCACACTTGCCATTGCTGTTGTTCCAGAATGTGAGACCCGGCAGGAGGATGAGTATAGCGTCGTTCTAAACTTGCTTTAGAAGTGTATGTTTATATGACTCTGCCAGAGGGTTGTCGTAGTCAGTGGGAGCAGCGGAAGCATTGGTGGACAGGTGGCTTATGTCTATTTATAGACTAAAGCAGATGTAGCGGAGATAGATCATCTATTTCTGATGTGACAGTCATAGGTTTGACTTCATCAGAATAGGGGATGGATTTGTTGAGAAGATAGTAGGGTGTGATGTCATGGTATTTGGATGACATACACAGAATAGGAAAAGAAACTCCTATACTACAATCGGTTATACTTTGGTCGTCACACAGTGGTTTCTCCACATGGGACTTGGATATTATATCAGACATACTGGTTACTAGATCTATGGTTTTAGATCTAGATTTGGATAGTTTCCTAATCTGGGTACTTAGACGGCATTCTAAGAGTATTTAGAATGGACGACTCCTGGCACGGTAGTGTACCTGCAGGTGATGGAGTCACCCTCTCTAAAGGTGTCTTACAGACTAAAGGGGAGAGGGATGTGCATGATTGGCAGATCACTTCCTTAGGCAATTGAGTCAATCATGAGATGTCAAGTACCACACCAGATGTTGTTCTTGCACTAGATGCAATAAGTTGACATTGATCCAATCCTGGAGAAATAGTCGGAAGCAGCTTTAGAGCATAAGTGGATGTTCTAGGGATATGATAACGAAAGCCTTATTCAGGAGACAGTTATCATTCCAGGCTTCCAAGGTGACCTGGACGACAAGGAGGTTGTCAGAGTTATAGTTTTCCTTCTGACGAGGGGCAGTATTTTGGATAGGTGGTCCAAGGCAATACTGAGGGAGGCATGGCGCAGGTTACTGATTAAGTTCAGTTGTCGATACAGTCTAAGAAGTTTGGATTTGGAGTTCATTTATGAGCTAGGTCCCATCAGACATCCAGACACATTCTAAGACAGGTATTGCTCATTTCGGGAGATGGTTTTCTCCACGAACATGAGATATAAAGAGACATAGAAAGAAACATCAAAGCGGATCCACTCACTAAGGCTATTCCTCGAACGCAATGGTTTCGCAAACGAGATTTGTGAGACTGACTAGTAGAGGAGTTGGGTGTTCGGTATCACACGGGCTGTGAGTATGCGACATCGCAATAATTAGCCTTGAGTGCAAGTGGGAGATTGTTGGAGATAGTGCCCTCAGAGTCAATTATTGGATCACATGCACGTGATTGCAATGATTGAGGGAGGACCTGTCCCAGTAGGACAGTCTTACTCGAGATGATAATATGCTATCTGGTTTACCTTTATCATCGTGTACTGCTTTAGGTGACCTGACGGGTCACTATTACACGTTGGTAGAGCCCCTAGGATTCTTGCTTGACCACCAGCAGTATGAGGGCGATCATATACGTGGGAGCTGGCGGTCTATAACCACATCCTTAAAAGGTCCCTAGTCGTGGGAGTTTCGAGACAGGGCATCGATTCTCCAGAGTAGACTAGTGTATACAGTCGAGACCCCGACGAGGGGCGGTGGCCGGTCTCACAAGCCATTGGTGTCAGTTGGATCACCTAAGATGTATACAGGTGCTCATTGGGTTATGAGTACACCGGACAGGACTCGCTGGGAACATGCTAGTTGGTCTTATACCAGACGTCAGATAGCAGTTCCCAGATGACATGTGTGCAGGTTAGTTCATCGACCTGAGGATCGTCATTTGTCTCGTATGAGTTCCCACTGTACTTTGATTACTACCCTACCACGCTCAAAGGAGACGTGCAAACAGATTTTAGTTGGGTACAGTCCCGAGCCACATGGAGGAAGTGAGCGGATCTTCAGGGGTTCGTCTCTCCCAGTATTGGGGGTGAGGTCGCGCTGTGTCTAGGAGAGCCATTACACGAAGCCCTCGGCCGAGGCCGGAGATTTACTGGTAGGTATTCCGGTAGTATCTCAGGGTGTTCTGGGCTACACTCCGACACGACTTGTACCGCTTTTGGGGGTCTGACTTTTACCACCCCCCTAGGCCCGCCATGCGATACTCATAGACGAACGGACCGAACTGTACGGATATTGTCACTGACAGGCTCAGTAGGGTGTCAGGATGAGTTCGCTCATCGACGTCCCTTTTGGTCAATACCTGGTAGCCCGTTACGTATTGGCTTATACCTCTGACGTGCTAGTGGTTAAATCCACAACCAAGGTGTGGACGAGTCTTTAGAGTCCCCCATATTCAGTTACTCAAGCTTTCGAGCGAAAAGCTGTAGAGGCCGTATGGAGATATGGCAAGGTCCGATCAGATACGTGCGGTATTGCACGGATCAGGATCGGACAGTTTGTACTATAAGCCGTATGGATATATGGCAGAGTTCGATCAGATACGTGCGGTATTGCACGGATCAGGATCGGACGGATATAACTAGCCGGCTTTGGTTTAAGCCGGATCCTAGTATAGTACAGTGTAGACTTTGTCTCATTGCATTTGTATTCAGTCAGAATACAAATGCGGGTGTGTATGCACAGTATCGGGGTTTTTCCTGTAATTTATTACGGGACCAGTTTTCTGGAGTTGCCAGTTTGCTTTCCGATTCGGCCATATTTCTTTGTATCCTTCATTGGCCGAAGATTGGTGGAGGAGGGCTTATTTGCTTTTGTGCAAATAAGCATTTGTGGAGGGTGTTCTTTGCATTTTGTTGGATCATGATGATGAACCATTCCTCCACCATTTGACTTCTTCTTGTCATCATGGTTGCTTCATCATTGTGCACCATCCATTGACTTCCTTTCATCATAGCTTGACTTTGGATGTGATGATGGGAGATGATATGGTTGTTGAGTGTTGGTGTTTCTTAGTGATCATTTTTCCATATGATAACCATTTTCCTCTCTCTCTTGGATCATTAGAGGGTGGCTCCCCACATTTTTGATTCACTCTCGTTCTCCCAAATGCCATGGCTGGCCAAGTGATGGAGGGCTGTCCAAATTCTTGTAGTGGGGATTTTTGTTCTCTAGATGCAAGAAAAATCCCCAAGTTCACCTAGAAAAAGTTCATGTATCATTTCCTCCACCAATGGCAACCTCCACTACTCCAAAATGAGACACAAGTTCTACACACCATTCTACAGCAAATCTTGGGTACGTCGACTAGCCAGCTTCGTGCCCGAGTTGCCTCGGCATAGAGGTGGGAGCCCGTAAAAGATGTAGGCGATGTGGTGCACTTCCGGCGACGAGGTGGAGACAGGACATTCCGCGGGAGATCGGGACGACGACGAGAAGACTGGAGGACTCGGATCAGTCGGTATATCTCTCTTCCCCATCTTGCAGTTAGCTAGGACTAGTTAATGGTTCGATCCGGGTGTTTAGTGCGTGGTGATGCCGGTGTGCTAGTTTGCAAAATCAAAGTTTTTCGCTTCCGCATTTGGCCGTCGGATTGACGGCCGGGGCGCCGCCGTGCACTTACAAGAGTGATTGTTAGATTTATAGTTTTCCCTCTGACGAGGGGCAGTATTATGGACAGGTGGTCCAAGAGGATACTGTGGGAGGCATGGTACAGGGGTTCAGTTGACGATACAGTCTAAGAAGTTTGGATTTTGAGTTCATTTATGAACTAGGTCCCATCAGATATCCAGACATATTCTAAGACAGGTATTACTCAATTCGGGAGATGGTTTTCTCCGCGAACTTGAGATTAAGAGAGACATAGAAAGAAACATCAGGGCAGATCCACTCATTGAGGCTATTTCTCGAACACAAGAGTTTTACAAACAAGTTTTGTGAAACTGATTAGTAGAGGAGTTGTGTGTTCGGTATCACACGGGCTGTGAGTATACGACATCGCAATAATTAGCCTTAAGTGCAAGTGGGAGATTGTTGGATGTAGTGCCCTCAGAGTCAATTATTGGATCGTAGGTACGTGATTGCAATGATTGAGGGAGGACCTATACCTGTAGGACAGTCTTACTCGAGATGAGAGTATGCTATCTGGTTTTCCTTTATCAGTCGTGTACAATTTTAGGTGACATAATGACTATTACACGTTGATAGAGCCCTTAGGATCCTGCTTGACTACCAAAAGTATGATGGCGATCATATACGTGAGAGTTGGGTAGTCTATAAGCACATCCTTAAAAGTGTTCCTTAGTCATGGGAGTTTCGAGACAGGGTATCGATACTCCAGAGTAGACTAGTGTATACAGTCGAGACCCTGACGAGGGACGGTAGCCGGTCTCATAAGCCATTGGTGTCAGTTGGATCACCTAAGATGTATACAGGTGCTCATTGGGTTATGAGTACACCGGACAGGACTCGCCGGGAACCTGCTAGTTGGTATTATACCTATCGTCAGATAGCAGTTCCCTGGTGACATGTGTACAGGTTCGTTCATTGACCTAAGATCGTCATTTGTCTCGTGTGAGTTCCCACTATACTTTGATTACTACCCGACCACGCTCAAAGGAGTCATGTAAACAGGTTTTAGTTGGGTACAGTCCCAAGCCACATGGAGGCAAGTGAGCGGATCGGCAGGGGATTCGTCTCTCCCGGTATTGGGGGTGAGATCGCGTTGTGTCTAGGAGAGCCATTACACAAAGCCCTCGGCCGAAGAAGGAGATTTACTGGTAGGTACTCCAGTAGTATCTCAGAGTGTTCAGGGCTACTCTCCAACACGACTTATACCGCTTTTGGGGGTCTGACGTTACTAGCCCCTTAGGCCCGATATGCGATACTCATAAACAAACGGACCGGACTGTATGTATATTGCCACTGATAGGCTCAGTAGGGTTCCAGGATGAGTTCGCTCATCCGCTTCCCTTTCGATCAGTACATAGGCAGCCTTTACGCACAGCTAGTGCCGCTGACGTGCTTATGGTTAAACCCACTTCTAGGGTACTGACGAGTCTTTGGAGTCCCCCATAGATAGTTTCCCAAGTTCGGGCGAAACGTTGTAGAGGCCGTATGGTTTTATGGCAGAGTTTGAAAATACACGTGCACTTATGCACGTGTCATATTTCAGACAGATAATACCAGTGGGATTTGGTTTAAGCCGGATCCATGTATTATATTGAGTCCGAATATTTTAGTCTCTCGTATTCGTATTCAGTGGGAATACGGATACAGGTATGTATATACAGGTGAGGGATATTTTCGTAATCCGTTACGAGAATATTTTATAAGATGCATTTCTTTTGGTTTATCATTTTAGTTTAAATGATTAAATAGGTTTTGGAATGTGTGACTCATTAGTGTGACTCATCAATTCTAGAATGTTCACTAATGACTCATGTAATGAGTCATCTAGTGAGTCATTAAGAATTAATGAGTTTTGTTTTGGGTTTGGATATTTGAGGAGATATTTTCATTAGATATTTGCTTGTGGTTTTGAATATATAAACTCATATATCTATTCACAAGAGAATAAGATGTAGAACACAAGTTGATGAGCTTAGTTTTCTTTTAGCTCACTAGTGTTTCTTGAGTTCAGCATTTCCAATCCTAAGCATTTTCTTCAACCTCCACCATAATCCTCTCATGTGATGAGAACCCTTTGGTCTTTGAGACAATGTATTCTACTCATTCTCTACTTCATCTTGCTCATCTCTTTTAGCAGACTTGATGACCGAGTTGCCTCGGTATAGAGGCGGGAGCCCGTTTAAAGATCCGTTGACGTCATGCCACCTCGATGAGGAGACGAGAGAACGGAGTTACCGCAAGGAGCGTGGGATGATGGCTAAAGACCGAAGAACTCGGATTGATCTGTATAGCCTTTCTACCTCTTACAGTTTGTTAGTTTAGTGTTAATGGCAAGATCCGGGTTATAGTATGCGATAGCGCCAGTTATAAAAGTTTTTGTTCCACGTTTGGCGTCAGAATGACGGCCGGGGTGCTACCGTACACTTACACAGTCGTCAACCGAGTCTTCAACTGCTGAAAACTCAGCTTGCATGCCTCAGTCCAAAGAAATGGAACCCCCTTCCGGGTCAGTCCGGTCAGCGGTGCAGCGATACACGAGAAATCCTGCACGAAACGGCGGTAATAACCGGCTAAGCCTAAAAAGCTGCGGACCTCTGTCACTGATACAGGTCTGGGCCAAAGCTGTACGGCCTCAATCTTCCTCGGGTCAACACGAATACCGTCTTCCGTAACCACATGACCCAGGAAGTCAACACTATCAAGCCAGAAGGCGCACTTCGAGAATTTAGCAAACAGCCGGTGCCCTCTCAATGTATGCAAAGCAATCCTCAGGTGGTGCTCATGCTCCTCTCGACTCTTGGAATAAACCAGAATGTCATCAATAAACACGATAATGAACTGGTCGAGGAACGGCCTGAAAATCCGATTCATCAAATCCATGAACGCTGTTGGGGCATTGGTGAGTCCGAAGGACATCACCAAAAACTCGTAATGCCCGTAGCGCGTATGGAAAGCAGTCTTCGGAATGTCTTCATTCCGAACCCGCAACTGATGATAACCCGATCTCAAATCAATCTTAGAAAAGTGTCCCGCACCCTGGAGCCGATCAAACCAATCGTCAATGAGGGGTAAAGGATACCTATTCCTCACCGTAACTCGGTTCAATTGACGATAATTAATGCACAACCTCAAACTGTCGTCCTTCTTCTTGACGAACAGAACAGGAGCTCCCCAAGGTGAAACACTCGAACGCACAAGTCCCCTATCATGCAACTCTTGCAGCTGATCGTTAAGCTCCTTAAGCTCCATCGGGGCAATCCAGTAAGGCGGTATAGAAATAGGCCCCATGCAGGGGATCAAATCAATGCAAAACTCAATCTCACGCTGTGGCAAATATCCAGGCAACTCATCGGGAAAAACGTCGGGAAACTCTCTCATGATAGGAACCTGGTCCAACGAATCTACTGTGGCTCCAGTATCTCATATGAATACTAAGAATCCCCGACATCCCCTCCTCAAAAGCCGACTGGCGCAAAGGGCTGAAATCAAACTGTGAGAGGAGGCACCACGGTCCTCCTGCACAAAAAGAACTGACTCGCCTGAAAAACAAAACCTGGCTGTCTTCTCGTGGCAGTCCATAGACGCTTAGCAAGTAGCTAACCAGTCCATGCCGAGGAGAACGTCGAAGTCCAACATCTGAAGAAGGATCAAGTCGGCGGACGAATCTCTATCTCCAAAACGAACGGCACAAGACCGAAACACATGTCGTGCAACAAAAGACTCCCCAACAATAGTATCACGACAAGCGGCTGATCTAGCAAACACGACTCTCGGCCGAACCTCGGCACGAAGTGTATAGAAATATACGATTGCGTAGATCCCGGATCGAACAAAACGTGTGAATCGAAGGAACATACTGAAAGAATACCTGAAACCACTGCTTTGGACGCCTGCACGTCCTGATGAGTCAAATAAAACCCTCGAGCCTGCCCTCTACCAGCAATTGGCTGTCCTTCACCTCTGCCACCCCGTCCTCTCTGAACAAACCTCCGCGACGGTGACCTCTCTGAGCATAAGTCTGACGCGGAGCAATAACTTGCGCAAGAGGCAACGCTCTCTTAGGTGGAGAAGATGGTAAGGTAACATGTGATACGGCTGCCTCGTCCTCACGTGGCTCAGTACAATCTCTAACGCGATGATAAAAACATCCGCACCGGAAACATCCAGACGATGACTGCTGACCCTCCTGGGGATAAGAGCTAAATTACCGGCCTCGTCCTAAGCCTCTGCTACACCCATGACCTGAACGAAATTTGTCGCGGCGTCTATTCATCGGTCTCCGGGCTGATACACCAGTACGAACCCTCTTCGGTTCCGGAACGACCGAAGTCTTGGAAAGACGCTCCTCAACTAGTAGGGCTGCGTCTACTGCGGCTGCATATGTGTCACAATGCTAGGCGCTGATAGAGAGGAACAAGAGGGTAAGCAGGCCTCGTACAAATCTCTTGATCCGCATCTCCTCGTTGTCCACCAAATATGGAGCATACACAGATAGCTGAGTGAACTGAACATCGTACACTGCCACCATCCTACACGTAGTCTGCCATAACGACTCAAAACTGTGAGCTCGAGCATCCCTGATATAAGTGCACGGCAGCGCCTCGGCCGTCTGTACGAGGCCAAAATGCGGAATACAAGACATTTCTAAAAACTAGAACCGGCGCTACCGCGGACTTTTAAACCCGGATCGGGCCATTAACCTAATCCTAGCTAACTAGATAACGGGAAGAGAGATATACCGAGCGATCCGTATCCTTCGGTCTTCTCGTCGTCTTCCCGATCTCCCCTCGGAATCTCCGGTCTTCATCTCCTCGTCGCTACGGCCACCACATCGCCGGGTTCTTTTATGGGCTCCTACCTCTGGACTGAGGCAACTCGGGCACGAAGTTCGCAAGTCGACGTGTCCAAGAATACTGTAGGATAGTGTAGGACTATATGTCTCAAGGGGTTCTAAGAAGTTGCCATGGTTTTTGTGAAGAAAGAGATGCAATCTTTCAGGATGAACTAAAGGGATTTTGAAAAGCAAAAAGGATCAAAATCCCACACCACAACATTTGGACAGCCCCACTAGTGTATTGGCCGGCCATGCTCTTTGCCAAAAAAAGGAGAGAGAGAAAAGTCAAGGGGGAAACAATAATGTAAGCATAAGAAAAGTGTGATCATGATGAATAATGGTCATAACCAAATCTCCACTCCATCACCTAATAATATCAAGTCTTGATGAACAAATGAAGTCAATGGATGGTGCACAATCATGAAGCAACCATGTGCCACAAAAAGTCTTTTCCTTTGTTAATTGCACAATTGCAAATAACCCCCTCCACCAATTTTCAGCCAAAGAAAGGATACAAAGGAAAATGGCTGAAACGGAAAGCAAACAGGCAACTTCAAAAAAATGATCTGGTAATAAATTACAGGAGAACTCCGCGACTGTATATACATACCCGCATTTGTATTCCGACCGAATACAAATGCATTGAGACAAAATCTACATTGTACAATACTAGGATCCGGATTAAACCAAAGCCCGCTAGTATTATCCATCCGATCATGATCCGTGCATTACAGCACGTATATGAACGAACCCTGCCATATCTCCATACGGCCTCTACAGCGTTTCACCCGAAACTTGAGAAACTGTCTATGGGGGTCTCTAAAGACTCGTCAATACTTTGGCTGTAGATTTAACCACTAGCACGTCAGAGGTATTAGCCATACGTAACGGGCTACCAGGTATTGACCAAAAGGGATGTCGATGAGCGAACACATCCTGACACCCTACTGAGCCTGTCAGTGACAATATCCGTACAGTCCGGTCCGTTCGTCTATGAGCATCGCATGGAGGGCCTAGGAGGTTGGTAAAAGTCAGACCCCAAAAGCGGTACAAGTCGTGTCGGAGTGTAGCCTAGAACACCCTGAGATATTACTGGAATACCTACCAGTAAATCTCCTGCCTTGGCCAAGGACTTCATGTAATGGCTCTCCTAGACACATCGCGACCTCACCCCCAATACCGGGAGAGACGAACCCCTGAAGATCCGCTCACTGCCTCCATATGGCTCAGGACTGTACCCAACTAAAACCTGTTTGCACGACTCCTTTGAGTGTGGTAGGGTAGTAATCAAAGTACAGTGGGAACTCACACGAGACAAATGACGATCTCAGGTCGATGAACTAACCTGTACACATGTCACCAGGGAACTGCTATCTGACGTCCGGTATAAGACCAACTAGCATATTCCCGGTGAGTTCTGTCCGGTGTACTCATAACCCAATGATCACCTATATACATCTTAGATGAACCAACTGACACCAGTGGCTTGTGAGACCGGCCACCGCCCATCGCCGGGGTCTCGACTTTATACACTAGTCTACTCTGGAGTATCGATGCCTTGTCTCGAAAACTCCCAGGACTAAGGACCTTTTAAGGATGTGCTTATAGACCCTAGCTCCCACGTATATTATCGCCCTCATACTGCTGGCAGTCAAGCAAGAATTCTAGGGGCTCTATCAACGCGCAATAGTGACCTGCAAGATCACCTAAAACAGTACACGATGATAAAGGTAAACTAGATAGCATACTATCATCTTGTGTAAGACTGTCCTACTGGGATAGGTCCTCCCTCAATCATTGCAATCACGTGCTTGTGATCTAATAATTGACTCTGAGGGCACTATCTCCAACAATCTCCCACTTGCACTCAAAGCTAATTATTGCGATGTCGAATACTCATAGCCCGTGTGATACTGAACACCCAACTCCTCTACTAATCAGTCTCACAAAACATGTTTGCGAAACTAATGCTTTCGTGGAATAGCCTCAGTGAGTGGATCCGCTCAGATGTTTCTTTCTATGTCTCTCTTTACCTCAAGTTCGCGGAGAAAGCCATCTCCCGAAATGAGCAATACCTGTCTTAGAATATGTCTGGATATCTGATGGGACCTAGCTCATAAATGAACTCCAAATCCAAACTTCTTAGACAGTATCGTCAAATGAACTTAATCAGTATCCTGCGCCATGCCTCCCTCAGTATCCGCTTGGACCTCCTGTCCAAACGACTGCCCCTCACCAGAGGGAAAACTATAACTCTGACAGCCACTCTGTCATCCTGGTCACCTTGGAAGCCTGGAATGATAACCGTCTCCTAAAGGAGGCTACCGTTATCAAATCCCTAGAACATTCACTTATGTTCTAAAACTGCTTCCAAATGTTTCTCCAGGATTGGATCAATATCAACTTATTGCATCTACTGCAAAAATAACATCTGGTGTGGTACTTAACATCTCATGATTGGCTCAATTGCATAAGCAAGTTATCTTCCAATCATGCACATCCCTCTCCCCTTTAGTCTATAAGATACCTTTAGAGAGGGTGACTCCATCTTCTGCAGTTATACTACCGTGCCAGGAGTCGTCCATTCTAAAACACCTTTAGAATGTTGTATAAGTACCCAGATTGGAAAACTACCTAAATCTAGATCTAAAAGTATAGATCTAGTAACCAGAATGTCTGATATAATATCCAAGTCCCTTTGTGGATAAACCACTGTGTGACAACCAAAGTTTAACCGATCGTAGTATAGGAATATCACTTCCTACTCTGTGTATGTCATCCAAATACCAGGACATCACACTCTACTACCTTCTTAACAGATCCATCCCCTATTTTGATGAAGTCAAACCTATGATTGTCACATTAGAAATAGATGATCTATCTCCGCTATATCTGCTTAAGTCTTATGAATAGACATAAGCCACTTGTCCACTATGCTTCCGCTGCTCCCACTGACTACGACAACCCTCTGGCAGAGTCATATACACGTACACTTCTAAAACTAGTTCAGAACGACGTTATACTCATCCTCCTGCCGGGTCTCACAGTCTGGAACAACAGCAATGGCAAGTCTGGGTAAACAAGAACCTCCCTGTCACCATCCTTGGGGCTACCGAAGTACCTCTCGAGTGCCTGAGGTTACCCACCATTTCTGCGGAGTGGCCAATGGAATGTCAATACAGATTGAATCTTTAGGTTCCTATCAAATTTTCAGTAATCATTGGCGGTTCTGGAATCATTTCCAGTTCTACCAGACTCCCACTACTGTTTTCTGAAAAAATCCATTTTTATTAAAACTGTGGCGAGTCTAGAATAATATCACTATTAATCTTCCAGATGGTAGAAAGTCAACCCTCGTCATAGCCTGGGTCAACTCACAAACATCCATTACAGAAACATGCCTTGAGTTATCCAGAGTCTGGTTTTAAGCATAAGCCGGACAACTCCCTGTACCTTAACATCGTTAAGATACGAACCGTTCTATATCCAATATAGAAACAGAGGCACTGATTTAATTGAACCAGATTCAAATCATGCAGCTGTCTCCAGTGCATGTCAACTAAATGGAAGAAGGCTGATCAGCGTTACTCAACTTAGGAATGCTTCCAATTATGAGTAACCTGAAAGAGAAGCAAGTTCTCTTAATCATTACTTCCAACTGAATACCATACACAAGTATCAACATCTTCGATCACCTTTAAGAATCCTGACACTTGCAATACTTGGTCCTCCACTTTATTCATATACCTATAATTTCTCAAAACATAGATCTTGCATTTCTACGAAACACATGTCTAAAAACTGGAGAAGTCATAAGTAAACCGAATATAGTATGAGGACCAACCCCTCTATCCAAATGGACATTGGACAACATACAATACTCTGTATAAGTCCCCTGAGTCTAATAACTCATTCCCTGTGTGTCGTTGGTTTAAAACTGTACTTATGGTTATGAAGAATTACACCGCTGTTTAATGCTCCTTACCTAACCATTCACTAATATAGGTAAATGTCATAGACATAATTTCAAAAAGGTATATCTCACTCTATGAAAATAGACGTACAGATATATCAATTTGAAATTGGTGCATAACAGCGGATATTCAAAACTAAATATTTGCCGTCCGGCAAACAGCCCAGGTGATTTCCTCAAATATCACCAATTACAACGAATTCCGATATAATGAGGATGATCACCTAATTCCCAATAACTTACTCCCACTCATCATCTGTAAAACCATACAGATGTGAGAATCAAACCTGGTAAACACATACCCTGGAGCAAGGGTTAATTGGGAAATCAGTTTTCTTTTAACAATACACAGTGTAACTAAAACATTGAAATGTTTCGATGGGGTATTATGATATACTAGTAATGTCTCTTCCATTATCCAGATTCACAACTATAACCGTATATTTCTTTGCCATCTCTCCAAAACTCTTTATATGTTTTTAGTCATTACCTTCTGCACACCCCTTTAGGCCAAATGTTTTTCTTCCTTCCCTACCGTTCGGCACCAGCTTTTGGTTTGGAAGAAGACTATCCAAAAAGCATAATGGGTGTACTGTCATAATCCTAGGAGCACTCGCAATGCGAGAGAAGGTGAAGATAAAAGATAACCTAATAAACCTTATTCCTATTTCTCCTGAACCAGAATCCATCCCCGAACTGGAAGAAGTTCCTTTCGAGTTCGTATATAACCATACGATGGAGTATCCAAAAAACTATGGATCTTCGTAGTGATACAGAGTGTCCTGGAGAAATACAAAGGTGAAGTAGGAGTGGTAATGAAATATTTGGTTTGGTCGTGAATAGCAGTCGCAGTTTACTTTGCCCTCTTACTAGTCCCTTTATTTGTCTTAACTTAATACCTTCTGTACACCATCGTTAGGCTAATTGGTTTTCTTCATTCCCTACCGGTCGGCACCTGCCTATGGTTTTGAAGAAGACTATCCAATTTCCGTAATAGGTGTACTATCTCCTAAACCAAGGAGTACTCACAACCTGAGAGAAGGTAAAAGGAAAAGACAACTGAATTGTCCTATTCATTTTCTCCAGAACAGGAAACCATCGTCAAATAAATTCCTTCGAGTTCGTATATAACCATACGATGGTTTTGTCCAATGGAAGTGGACGTTCGTAGTAATACGAGGTGTCCTGGAGAAAAGGGTAAGAATAGGAGTGGCAATGAGGTATGCAACTCTGACAATCCAAAAGCCAGTGTTTAAGAAGGTTCGGTTAATCTTGGTCACTGAGCCATAGTCTTGGGTCGGGTCATGGTCGCTGCTAAAGAGAGAGAGAAAAGAAATACTCAACGTGCACTTTAACCTAGATCAGAATGGTTATCAATTTATCTAATCAGGAAACCTCCCACTGTACCGTCAAATTCTCTTCCAAACCTGAAAGGAGAATTAGTCGGGATCACCAGAGGAGTAAACCAACTCAGCAGTGGGAATCGGGATCCAACTATCATCGCATGATAACGTGACGGAATCCGCTCACGTTATCACACTTCAGAAGGTCTGCGCATATCTGGCAAGTTTCAGTTTCTTTAGAAACTCCCGATGTGATTTTTGCCCCATGCTCTTATGACCTTGACGTAGGCCAAAATATCACAAGTCATATGTCAAGTTCTACTCGTCATTGTCCAGGTTAATTTGAACCCACCCGTCCATACCCTTGACGTAGGCCAAAATAGTAGTATGACTGTCCCAAACTAACCCATCTATCTATGCAACAGATAAATATCCAGTAGATACCAATCACTATGCCTTGGCGTAGGTCAAAATATATAGCTTGAATACTACCGAACATTTAACTGAAATGACGGAGGGCTACGAATGGTTTTTGGCGAAAAACCTTTAACGTAATGAACTTGATATCGTTGAAGGAACTGGATAGCTTTTATAAAAATATAGTGGCGAAAACCTTTGCTAAAGAGGTCACTCCCGGGGAAAGGATCTTGGCTCTTTCCCCGTAGAATGAGGTGAAGGATATTCCAACTGAATACCACGATGCAAAGAAAAAGTAAACAACTATAGTTAAGTTATTGCCCTGACGCAAACTTCTGTCCAAGGGGTCACTCCCGGTGAAGGGATCTCGGCCCTTGCCTCGTCGACTGAGGTGCTGGATATTCATAACCGAATACCATTGTGCAAAACAAAATAGAACGCCCTTGCAATAACAGCTTTTTGAACAATGTTCTAACAATATCAGAATAGGTTTATTTAGCTTGCATTGATCCGAATCAACGCAGTCCCATCCATTGATCACACCAAAAGGAACGAAAATAATGATGTACGTTTATGCCATCCGTATTCGCCACTGGGTCCCGTCATCACCCGTTAGGTTACTTAACTAACGACAGCGCGGGGACTGGACTAGCGCAGATGAAAAACATATACAACATCTACTATTATATATATCAATATATAATATTCGCTCAAGGCGTGATAAAATGCAACATCACAGAAATGTAATAAGCATCACAGAACAATACAGATATCTGGGATCCCCGGGTTTCATAGAGCCGCTACTGAAACCCGACGTTCCCCTGGTCGTGTGGATAGCCTATGCAATGAAATCCTAGACCCCTACGGGCGCGTCAAGTTACCCGCCAAAACCTGAAGCGAGGCAGCCCCCTTCAGCAACGTGAATGGACCACCCAGCACTTCACAGATTCCGGTAGCTTGGGCACCCCTCCTTGGGTCAACCTGTACCCCCTACGAGTGCAGCGAATAGCCCGCCAATTCTAAAGTGAAGCCCCCTCCGTCTGAATGCCATGAGATGCGGGCCCGTTGCCCTCTAGAACCCGGCTATCCGTGCACCTCACCTTGGGGTAATCCTAGTAAAGAAAGTAAAATATACATACAACGGGTACATCGACCTCAGCCCGGTCGTGCACCAAAAGAATAATATATAAACAGGCAGTGACGGCAGTCTACATGTCGGACGCTCGCCCCAGAATATCAAATGTACATTTAGAACCAAACTGTACTAACATTGTATCCAGGCTATCCACCATGACAAATCCGCAATATCACAGCACAACACAGAACATCAACATGAATGTCACGTTCGCAAATCAGTCTAAAAGAGCTATAGCAGTTAGACAGGATTTACCGATCAAATGACATTCACGGTCACAAATATAATGTAAATACTGTGAACTAACATGTTTAAAATTTTCGATCGACTAAATTTTCCCAAATGGGCCCTAAGCACTACTGTAGCACTCAAAGAAAATCTGGGCCCAAACAGAATATACCAAAACCCCCATTTCCAAGTCCAAGACACTCTGTAAAAATCTGGTGCACTGTTTCCTTAATACTACGGCGGAACCGCGGCCGGAACAGGGGTAAGGCCGCTGTTCCGCGGTGGTACAGGAATAACAGTGAACAAAAATTTCACAGAATACTTAGAAAACCCTGCACGATTTTTTGACATGCTCAGAAAAATTTTTGGAGCACAAAATAAAATCGACAGAAACTGTTACTTTGAAAATGCAGTTTTGGAAAATCCGTTCGATCGAACTCGTAAACACGTTAGAGCAAGCTAGACTAGGTTAATGGCGTGGCTCTGAAACTAGTGTAAGTGCAGGGCAGCGCCCCGGCCGTCTGTACGAGGCCAAAATGCGGAATACAAGACATTTCTAAAAACTAGAACCGGCGCTACCACGGACTTTTAAACCCGGATCGGGCCATTAACCTAATCCTAGCTAACTAGAGAACGGGTAGAGAGATATACCGAGCGATCCGTGTCCTTCGGTCTTCTCGTCGTCGTCCCGATCTCCTAGCGGAATCTCCGGACTTCATCTCCTCGTCGGTACGGGCACCACATCGCCGGGTTCTTTTACGGGCTCCCACCTCTGGACCGAGGCAACTTGGGCACGAAGTTGGCGAGTCGACGTATCCAAGAATACTGTAGGATAGTGTAGGACTATATGTCTCAAGGGGTTCTAAGAAGTTGCCATGGTTTTTGTGGAGAAGGAGATGCAATCTTTTTGGATGAACTAAAGGGATTTTGCAAAGCTAAAAGGATCAAAATCCCACACCACAACATTTGGATAGCCCTACTAGTGTATTGGCCGGCCATGCTCTTTGCCAAAAAAAGGAGAGAGAGAAAAGTCATGGGGGGGAAACAATAATGTAACCATAAGAAAAGTGTGATCATGATGAATAATGATCACAACCAAATCTCCACTCCATCACCTAATCATATCAAGTCATGATGAACAAATGAAGTCAATGGATGGTGCACAATCATGAGGCAACCATGTGCCACAAAAGTCTTCTCCTTTGTTAATTGCACAATTGCAAATAACCCTCTCCACCAATTTTCAGCCAAAGTAAGGAAACAAAGGAAAATGGCCGAAACGGAAAGCAAACTGGCAACTTCAAAAAACTGATCCCGTAATAAATTACAGGAAAACCCTGCCACTGTATATATATACCCGCATTTGTATTCCAACCGAATACGAATGCAATGAGACAAAATCTACACTGTACAATACTAGGATACGGCTTAAACCAAAGCCCGCTAGTGTTATCCGTCGATCATGATCCGTGCAATACCGCACGTATATGATCGAACCCTGCCATATCTCCATACGGCCTCTATAGGGTTTCGCCCGAAACTTAAGAAACTGTCTGTGGGGGACTCTAAAGACTCGTCAATACTTTGGCTGTGGATTTAACCACTAGCACGTCAGGGGAATTAGCCATACGTAACGGGCTACCAGGTATTGACCAAAAGCGACGTCGATGAGCGAACTCATCCTAACACCCTACTGATCCTGTCAGTGACAATATCCATACAGTCCGGTCCGTTCGTCTATAAGCATCGCATGGCAGGCCTAAGGGGTTGGTAAAAGTCAGACCCCCAAAAGCGGTACAAGTCGTGTCGGAGTGTAGCCTAGAACACCCTGAGATATTACTGGAATACCTACCAGTAAATCTCCTGCCTTGGCCAAGGACTTCGTGTAATGGCTCTTCTAGACACAGCGTGACCTCACCCCCAATACCGGGAGAGACGAACCCCTGAAGATCCGCTCACTGCCTCCATGTGGCTCGGGACTGTACCCAACTAAAACTTGTTTGCATGACTCTTTTGAGCGTGGTAGGGTACTAATCAAAGTACAGTGGGAACTCACACGAGACAAATAACGATCTCAGGTCGATGAATTAACTTGTACACATGTCACCAGGGAACTGCTATCTGACATCAGGTATAAGACCAACTAGCATGTTCTCGGCGAGTCCTGTCCGGTGTACTCATAACCCAATGAGCACCTGTATACATCTTAGGTGAACCAACTGACACCAGTGGCTTGTGAGATTGGCCACTGCCCCTCGTCGGGGTATCGACTGTATACACTAGTCTACTCTGGAGTATCGATGCCCTGTCTCGAAAACTCCCACGACTATGGACCTTTAAAGGATGTGCTTATAGACCCCAGCTCCCACGTATATGATCGCCTTCATACTGCTGGCAGTCAAGCAAGAATCCTGGTGGCTCTATCAACACGCAATAGTGACCTGTAAGGTCACCTAAAACATTACACGATGATAAAGGTAAACCAGATAGCATACTATCATCTTGAATAAGACTGTCCTGCTGGGATTGGTCCTCCCTCAATCATTGCAATCACGTGCCTGTGATCCAATAATTGACTCTGTGGGCACTATCTCCAACACCTGACGCTCTGTGGAAGAAAACGGGCAAGAAACACCGTCAAGAACTCATCCCTGGTCATAGGAGATGGACCTGCAGCTCTGCCCTTCTCTAAAAACTCACACCAGGTCTGGGCAAGACCCTCCAGACGAAAACTCGTGAACTATACCCATCTCGCGTCGGAGAATCTCAACGATCGACAAATCCTGGCCATTCGATCGATAAATGACTGGGGATCCTCAGCTGCATCAGTGCCGGTGAAAACCGGAGGCCTCAGCCTCATGAACCCAGATAACGATACGGTGATAACCTCCGTAGCTGCAGGTACGACTGCCGGAACAGTAGGCACTATCGCGGTCGCTGTAGCAGGTGGGACAACCTCCTGTCTCTCCGCTCGACTGGCCTCAACCAACGACCCCATCATCTGGCACAAATCCTGCATACCGGCCTCTGGCCTAGTAATACGATCTAGCGAATGTGGATCAATCTGCTCCTGTATAATAGGCACACCGCCCTGGTCAGTCCTCGTCTCTGACGAGCCCACCCTGACATCGGATCTCACGGCAACTCTCTCCGCCCTCATAGTCTTCGGCGGCATAATCGTTGGAAATGAAAATAGGATTCGATAAGAACATAGAAATCGAGTCACATGGATGTATATAATCACGGAAGGAATTTCAACCAACAAGTCCTAAGGTCACTTAGGCGGAGTATCGTGTCGTAAGTATGCCGCGGAACATACACACGCTACGTCACTCTGCTTAAACTACCTACGCCATCATACTAAGGTCATCCTACACTCCGAAAGGTAAAACCTAGCGTTCTGATACCAACTTTGTTACGACCCAAAATTAGGCACGTGACCGGCACTTAAACCACGTGACGTCAACAGTCGTAACACAATTTAAGTAAGACGAAAACCCAGAAATCTAAACCATATAAAGAAGTAAATGATAAAAACATTGTTAAAAACATTTGGAAATCTCAAGTAAAAATCTTAAAGCTTAAGTTTATTTTCTCAAAAATTTCGGCAGCATCTCCTTTGTAAAAGCTAGCCCCGAAACTGGTACTAACATACAATATGTATAAAGTATCCTCAAATGGGAGCAAATCACGCCCAAAGGCGGAAACAACCACCACAAGCATATATTCATAGCCGTAGCGAAGAAATAGACAATATAAATGAAATACAGCATAAAGAGGTAAAACTATATAATAAAGGCCGGCTCACACGAGCACGACACCCAGAGTCACAAAATATACAATATCGGTCCTCACAACTCGTCTGTAAGTCAATACATGAAAGTGGTAGATGGAGAATACAAGATACAATAAGACGTATAATAGATGAAGTCGGTGTAACGTTTTAAAAATCGTTTTGCGAATTTTCCGTTTTTAGGGCAAATAGTCGGTATTTTCCGTTTTAAACCGACTGTGATCAAACTTCAATATAGACTTGCCGGCACTAAGTTTAGCTCGAATAAAGCTAGTGCGTGAACTTTGGAGGTCAATGGGAAGTTTTGGTTCACATAGATTTTTTCCCTAATAAAATATTATTTTAATGCTTTATTTGTGCACTTTATTAGTGATAATTAATTTTTTTTGTGGGTTAATTACTACTAATGTGGTTTTATGGTAAACTAATCACTAGAATTATGTTTATAACTTTCTCTCCAAAATATCTTGATTTTTGTGGAATTATTTGATATTTTTTTTTAAAGAAAAGAAAGAAAAGGTGTCATTTTTGCATTTAATGAAGCATTTAATGAATTTTGCTAGAACTTTCTTCTTCTTTTTTGGAAAAAACACCCCCCACTCCCTCATGGCCGGCCTCTATCGTCCCTTGCTGCCCTTCTTTGTTTCTAAACTCATTTCTTCATTTTTAAAGCTTCAAAATTCATGAAAAATCAAAATTTATTCATACAAATTCAAATATAATCCAAAAGCTTCATTCTTCTTCACAAAAGTTGCTTAGATTTTCATTCAAGTGAGGATTTTGGAGGCAAAAGTTTCGTTTTTTCTTGTTTCATGTGGTGTTCTTGTAAGGTATAAAACCTTAACCATAATCTCTTTTTGTAGTTTAATACTTTAATTAGCTTATTTATATGTTTAATTAAAGCTTTTAAAATCATGTTTTGAAATTCAAGATATCATTTTGATAATCAAATTAGGGTTTTGATTAGTGGATTGGTTAAGTGATAAGTTAAGACAAATGAAAACTTAATCAAGTTGCTAATTTGTTAAATGATATTTTCCTAATCGGCTAATTAAGCTAATTAACAAACTAAACTTTTGCTAATCCTAATTAGTGAAATCTAAAATTTTAGTAAAGCTTTAAATGGTTTAACCTTGCTATTTTGAGATGTTTGTAAATTCTAGTTTTGATAAAACTTGTAGTTTTGTGCTAAAATGATATATACTGCTTACTAGATTTCGGTCACTTTTAGGCGTGGCTTTCTTTTCACATTGCGACATTAATTATATTGATTCCGCATTTATTTTTGTGTTTTGAATGCGCGATCGCTACGATCAGGGTCTAGGCTTGGTGGTTGTGTCGCTTTGCATTCCTAGCTAGGGTCGTGCCGATGTCGTTCGTGACTTTGTGTATCTTTTGCCCTAGAGTTTGTTTCGTAGTGTCGCTAGGCACGTTAGCCGCTAAACGGACACTCGAGAGTATGTTTGGAGTTGGTACGTCGGTTAAACGTAGTTGTATGTGTTTTTGGTCGATTGCTAATATAGACTTGTGATATTGTTATATGCTTTCAAGATCGCCGGCGGGGACTTCGGGCGCCGCGAACAGGGGAAAGCGAGTTGTTGGCTTTACTTAGCCAGGATGGTTGGTGAGTAGATTTAACATTTACAGGGGCATCGCCCGCATGGCGTTATGCGTCTGGACTAGAGTTTTTATGAATTGTCGCAAATTCTATTCTTTATATAGAGTTTGCGCATACGTTTATTGCTTAGTTATTTGTCGTGCGTGGACTAGTACCCTTAGGACACTGCACTATTATTGATGGCTCATATTGCACGAGCACTGATTGTATACCACACACACCGTCAATAATTGCCATGTTACGCACAACACACATACCTATATGATATTGTTTGGTTAGGGTCATTGAGACATTGATTCATATTTCTTTATGCATATGACATATAGCATACCTGTATACCTACATGCTTACACATATGCCTTGACATGCTTACATTCTAGTTACTTGTATACCTATATGGTATTGTACCATTAGCGATAGGTACATACACACATAATGACATAGCTACATGTATACCTTGCGTACATACTTTACTTATACTTGGGGGGTATATTACATCATTATTGATAGGTACATACATATACCATGCTATACCTTCATGTTTACACACATATCTGGTTGTAGCTATATGTCTATCTTTATTTGATGTTATATAGACTTGGAGAAATTAGGAACCACATGATATGTATATTATCTTCTTGCAGTTAAATAACGGTTTTTCCTTTATATGCTCTTATTGCTGTTTCATATTGCATATATTAAATTCATGGATTTCATATGATGTTCTCTGATATTTTTACTCCTAACTATATATAACAGTGGAATGGGACGCTGTTATATATGCCTATATACATATATTAGTGAAATGGGACGCTAATATATGTGTATTGATTCATGCATTTATACTTATTCGTTACTTGATAATTTATGGATTTGAGGACCGTGGTGGTTTCTTGAAATTATGCAAGTATTATTATTCTTTACTTGATATTTGTATGCATCCACTCTGAGATTTATTTTAATACCGATACGGGATCGAGAGTGTCGGTGTTTGGCACTTAAGATTCGAAGGACGTATAATACCGATACCGGATCGAGAGTGTCGGTGTTTGGCACTTATAATTCGAAGGACGTATAATACCGATACGGGATCAAGAGTGTCGGTGTTTGGCACTTAAGATTCGAAGGACGTATAAATATGTTTTGGATCATAAGTGTCGGTGTTAGGCACTTAAGATTCACTGTTTTGGATCATTTAGGATTCGCTGAGACTTACAGGGTATATATGAGATTTTCTTGATAATTGGATACATGATAGATATGAGATTGACTTGATATTGTACATTCAGGATATATGAGTTTCACTTGATATTGTACATTCAGGATATATGAGACTTACATGATATGAGAACCAATTTGGGGGCTGATTTGAGGAAATTGGGATTTGGATTGTCTTGATGGACTTTGGTCTTACCACGATGTCAGGATTATGTGGAAATGACATGTTTCATCCCATACTTCGCATTTATTTTATATGCATTGCTTCATGTATTAGTTATACCTGCTAGAGTACCTTTCATGACTGTTGCATATATACATTGTCATATCATCGCTTCATGTATTAGTTGTACTTGATAGAGTACCTTACATGACTGTTGCATACATATTTTCATATTACTGCTTCATGTATTAGTTATACTTGCTAGTGTATCTTTCATGACTATCGCACACATATGACTTTTATTGCTATTAGTTGCTTATGTTAGATTCGCGCTGTATGTGCATACTTGCGATTACCTGCATATGGTACTTACTATTCATGAGTTGGCAACTCACCCCCATTGTGCCACAAGATTTTGCAGGTTGTTTCCACAGAGTAGCCGAGGCAGGCTATTCATCTATCACATCATCTTTTGCAGCGGATACCGCTTCAGCTCACAGTGTGCAGTTTTGCTTAGGTGCGTTTTGTGGTTATCCGTTCATGTTTATTGAATATTCATTGTATCCTGTAATCTCCATCTACCATTATCTTGTATGACTTAGAGACTTGATGTGAGGACGATATTGTATATTTTGGTGAGTTGGATGTCTTTTATGCAGTTTTACTTCTATCGTCTTTTATTTTTTCGCTACGGCGTCGTATATCTGTTGTGTTGGTTGTTTTCCGCCGTTGGGCATGGATTTTCTCCCGTTGGGGATGCTTTACTTATATTTATGTTGTACTCATTTTTGGGGTTAGTTTTTAAACAGAATGTGCTGCCAAAATTTTAAAGGAAGAAAAGTTGGACTTTAAAGAATTTGGGTTGAGATTTCAAAGGTTTTGAAAATGTTATTATCACTTTCTTACTTGTTTTGATGGTTTAGATTGCTGGGTTTCGGCATGCTTAAATTGCGTTACGCCTGTAGACGTCACGTAGTTTAAGGGCCGTCACGTGCCAATTTCGGGTCGTGACAAAGTTGGTATCAGAGCACTAAGTTTTACCGTTCGGAGTGTAGGATGACCTAGGTATGATGGAGTAGGTAACTTAAGTAGAGTAACGTAGTGTGTGTATGTCCGCGGCATACTCACGATGCGGTACTCCGCCTAAAGTGACCTAAGTACTAATTGCTTGAAATTCCTTCTTTGATGATAAATATCCTTGTGATTTGATTTCCGTGTTCATATCGAATCCTATTTCCAATTTTAGCCTTTGCCGCCGATGACTATGGGGACTCAGAGAGGTGCAGCGAGGGCCGAGGTCGGAGTGACTCGTGTGGGATGAGGACTGACCAGGATGGCACACTCGTTGCACTGAAGAAGATGGATCCGCCTTAGACAGATAGTATCAATAGGCTTGTGGCATAGATGCAGGACTTGCGCCAGACGATGAGGTCTTTGGTTAAGGCCGTTCGAGTGCAGCGACAGGAGGTTATCACCCCTGTTACCCAGTTTTTCCTTGCGGTCTGTACATAGCATTCCGTCACCTACATAGCACCAGTTGATGCAGCCCCAGTTGACGAGGCACGTCTTCCATAGACTTTGGGAGTTCCGTAACAGTGGAGGACTCGTGCAAGTGTACCTGCCCAGAGACAGAGGCTTAGTCATCGAGATAGATTTCACGACCATCGGGAGTAGCGGAGCCTTAGGACGAGGAGTGACATGTTAGCTAGATCAACCGTTTGTTGTGTTAACTTCTGTCAGCGATTCTTTAGTTCCACGACACGTATTTCAGTCGTGTGCCAAAAGGATAGGAGATAGAGATTCGTCCATCGTTTTGATCCTTCTTGAGATATTGGATTTGACGTTCTCCTGGGCACGAAACGGTTAGCTACGTGCTAGGCCTCTGTGGACTGCCGCGAGAAACAGTCTGGCTTTGTTTTCCGGGTGAGTCAGTTCTTGTTGTGCAGGGGGACAGTGGTGCCGCCCATCACAGCCTGAATTCGGCATTTTTCGCTAGTCGGCTTTTGAGGAGAGGATGTCGTGGATTCTTGGCATTCATTCATGATACCGGAGCCACAGTGGGATTGTTGGACCGGGTTCCTATCGTGCGAGAGTTTTCCGACGTTGTTCCAGGTCAGCCGGCGAAGCTTAGGGAGCTTAAGGATCTGCTGCAGAGTTGCTGGTTAGGTGTGGCTTGTGCGTTTGAGTGTTTCGCATTAGGGAACTCCTATTCTGTTCATTAGGAGAGGGATGACAGTTGAGGTTGTGTTTTGATGGATCGTCAATTGAACCGAGTTACGGTGTGGATAGGTATCCTTTACCTCGCATTGACGATTTCTTTGATAAGCTCCAGAGTGCGAGACATTTTCTAAGTTTGTTTGGGATCTGGTCATCATTGTTGCGGGTTCGGAATGATGACATTCCGAAGACTGCTTTTGGGCGTACTACGGGCAGTATGTGTTTTGGTGGTGTCGTTTGACTCACTAGTGCCCTAGCAGCATTCCTGGATGTGATGAACCAGATTTCTTCGGGCCGTTCCTCAACCAGTTATTGTTGTGTTATTGATAACATTCTGGTCTATCTAATGTGTCGTGAGGAACAGGAGCAGCACTTGAGGATTTGTTTTGCAGACATTGGGAGAGCACCAGCTGTTTGCTAAATTCTCGGAGTGTTCCTCCAGGCTTGTTTCTGTTGACTACTACGTCTTGTAGTTACGGGAGACGGTTTTCGTATGGTCCCGAGGAAGATCGTGGCCGTAAAGCTTTGGCCCAGACAAGTGTAGGTACGGAGGTCCGCAGATCTTTGGGCTTAGGAGGTTTTTACCGCCGTTTCATGCAGGATTGCTAGTGTATAGCTGCACCGTTGACTGGACTGACCGGTAAGGAGGTTCTTTTTCTTGGACTGAGGCATACATGCGGAGTTTTCAGCAGTTGGAGACTCGGTTGACAACTGCACCAGTTCTTTCTTTGCTTTCTTGTTCGGACGACTTTGTTGTTTAACTGTGATGTTTCGCGAGTGGGGCTCGATTGTGTACTGATGTGACACTATAGAGTTATCGCTTATGCTTCCCTACAGTTGGAGGAAGTACGAGAAGAATATCCCACACCTGATCTGGAGATGGCCGCGGTGGTCATGCGTTGGAGATTTGGAGACACTACTTGTTCGGAGAGTCGTGTCAGATTTTCACGGATCACAAAAGCATAATGTACATCTTCCTGCAGCGGGTTTAGATTGCTGAGAAAGTCTTCTGCAGATTTACAGTTTTGTGCGATCGTGGAGTACAGCTTAAGTTCGCCTCTACTGAGGGGACAGCTTGCTCATGTCCATGCCCGTCCACTTTTCCTTAATCGTTTCGCGAGGAACAGCCCGCCAATGCTCGTTTGTCTGAGATTCTGAGCATGTTCAGCTGGGTAAAGATTCGGAGATCTTGATTTACGACCAGGGTGTGCTACGTTCCGGACACGTTGGTTGTACCTGATACTAATAGGTAGAGATGCAAGGTCCCCAAGCAGGCACATCAGTCAGCTTCCTGTGTTCATCCAAGTGCTACTAAGATGTAACGCGACTTGAGAGTTAGTTACGGTAGGTAGGGATGATGGGTGAAGTTTAAGGTTTCGTTTTGAGGTGTCTGACTTGTTGCGTGCTAAGGTTGAGCATTTGAGACCGGCTGGAGAGTTGCAACCTTTAACCGTTCCCGAGTGGCAATGGAGGCAGATGTCCATGAATTTTCGTTGTGGTGTCTACCCGGGGTTGCACAGGGTATGACTCCATTTGGGTGTTTGTTGCCTTGTTTTACTCAGTTGCTCTGTTGTTCTTCGCTGAGTTGTACGTTTGCACAGAGGTCTTTCTTGTGTTGTATCCAATAGAGGCACCCAATTCTCTAGCCATCTTTGGCAGATGTTTCAGGAAGCCTTGGGTACTGTTTGAGCTTTCGCTCCGCTTCTCCATCCGTTGGACGATGGTTAGACAGAGCGGACTATACAGACTCTGGAGAATATGCTTGTGCGTACGTACTAAGTGGTTGTTGGCTGTTGGGATCGTCACTTGCCATTGTTAGGGTTCTCCTTCGATAGTTGTTATCAGGAGACATTCCAATTGGCAACCTTTAGGCTTTTTTTGGTAGGTGGTGTCGATCGCCAGTCTGTTTTACTAACTCTGCGAGTTTAGGATATTTTATTGGGACCCCAGCTAGTCCAGAGATGTCGGAGAATATCCAGTTGGTTCAGGTCAGGATGAGAGTAGCCCAGTGCAGACAGAAGTCTTATATCGACCGTGGTGGTCGCAGACTTGAGTTCGCAGTAGGAGATCATGTATTCCAATGGATTTTTCTGATGAAATGGCGTGTTGAGTTTTGGGAAGCTTAGTCCCAAAGTTTTTGGTCCTTTTGAGATCCTCAAGCGAGTTAGTTCCGTTTCCTATAAATTGGCACTTCCGCCCAGATTATTGAGTATTCACCCCGTTTCCTGGTGTCGGTACTTTGCAATTACCTTCATGACCTTTTTCACATGATTCAGCATCAGACCATTTAGTTTGGACGCGATCTTTGTTTCACCAGCAGCCGATGGTTATAGTGGATCGGCAGGTGGAGGAACTTCGGTCAAGGGTCTTGCTATCTGTGAGGGTTCTTTGGCGTAGCCGTATGATGAGGTGATCACTTGGGAGGCTGCCAGCGAGATTTGGGAGTTTTGTACTCATCTCTTTGAAGGTACGCTTGTGAGAATTTAAAATTCGGTGACCGGATTTCTTTAAGGGGGGAATATTGTAACGTTTTAGAAATCTTTTTGCGAATTTTCCGTTTTTAGTGCAAATAGTCGGTATTTTCCGTTTTAAACCGATTGTGATCAAACTTCAATATAGTCTTGCCGGCATCTAGTTTAGCTAGAATAAAGCTAGTGCGCGAACTTTGGGGGTCAAGGGGATGTTTTGGTTCAAATAAATTTTTTCCCTAATAAAATATTATTTTAATGCTTTATTTGTGCACTTTATTAGTGGTAATTTTTTTGTGGGTTAATTACTACTAATGTGGTTTTATGCAAAACTAATCACTAGAATTATGTTTAGAACCTTCTCTCCAAAATATCTTGATTTTTGTGGAATTATTTGATATTTTTTTTAAAAAAAAGAAAAAAAAGGTGTCATTTTTGCATTTAATGAATTTTGCTAGAACTTTCTTCTTCTTTTTTGCACAAAACAACCCCCACTCCCTCATGGCCATCCTCCCTCATCCCTTGCTGCCCTTCTTTGTTTCTAAACTCATTTCTTCATTTTTAAAGCTTCAAAATTCAAGAAAAATCCAAATTCATTCATACAAATTCAAATATAATCCAAAACTTTCATTCTTCTTCACAAAACCTGCTTAGATCTTCATTCTAGTGGAGATTTTGGAGGCAAAAGTTTCATTTTTTTTCTTGTTTCGTGTGGTGTTCTTGTAAGGTATAAAACCTTAATCCTAATCTCTTTTTATAGTTTAATACTTTAATTAGCTTATTTAGATTTTTAATTTAAACTTTTAAATTCATGTTTTGAAATTCAAGATATCATTTTGATAATCAAATTAGGGTTTTGATTAGTGGATTGGTTAAGTGATAAGTTAAGACAAATGAAAACTTAATCAAGTTGCTAATTTGTTAAATGATATTTTCCTAATCGGCTAATTAAGCTAATTAACAAACTAAACTTTTGCTAATCGTAATTAGTGATATCTAAAATTTTAGTAAAGTTTTAAATGGTTTAACCTTGCTATTTTGAGATATTTGTAAATTCTAGTTTTGATAAAACTTGTAGTTTTGTGCTAAAATGATATATACTGCTTACTAGATTTCGGTAACTTTTAGGCGTGGCTTTATTTTGACATTGCGACGTTAATTATATTGATTCCACATTTATTATTGTGTTTGGAATGCGCGATCGGTACCATCAGGGTCTCGGCTTGGTAGTTGTGTCGATTTGCATTCCTAGCTAGGGTCGTGCCGATGTCATTCGTGACTTTGTGTAGCTTTTGCTCTTGAGTTCGTTTCGTAGTGTCGCTACGCACGATAGCCGCTAAACGGACACTCGAGAGTATGTTTGGAGTTGGTGCATCGGTTAAACGTAGTTGTACGTGTTATTGGTCGATTGCTAATATATACTTGTTATATTGCTATACGCTTTCAGGACCGCAGGCGGGGACTTCGGGCGCCGCGAACAGGGGAAAGCGAGTTGTTGGCTTTACTTAGCCAGGATGGTTGGTGAGTAGATTTAACATCTACAGGAAAATCGCCCGCATGGCGTTATGTGTCTGGGCTAGAGATGTTATGAATTGTCGCATATTCTATTCCATATATAGAATTTGGCAATACCCTTATTGCTTAGTTATTTGTCGTGCTTGGACTAGTACCTTTAGGACACCGCACTATTATTGAAGGCTCATGTTGCGCGAGCACAGATTGTATGCCACACACACCGTCAATAATTGCCATGTTACGTACAACACACATACCTATATGATATTGTTTGGTTAGGGTCATTGAGACATTGATTAATATTTCTTTATGCATATGACATATACCATACCTGTATACCTACATGCTTACACCTATGCCTTGACATGCTTACATGCTAGTTACCTGTATACCTATAGGGTATTGTACCATTAGCGATAGGTACATACACACATAATGACATAGCTACATGTATACCTTGTGTACATACTTTACTTATACCTGGAAGGTATATTACATCATTATTGATAGGTAGATACATATACCATGCTATACCTTCATGTTTACACATATCTGGTTGTAGCTACATGTCTATCTTTATTTGATGTCGTAGCTAGAGTGTCGGTGTTTGGCACTTAAGATTCGAAGGACGTATAATACCGGTACGTGATCGAGAGTGTCGGTGTTTTGCACTTAAAATTCGAAGGACGTATAATACCGATACGGGATCGAGAGTGTCGCTGTTTGGCACTTAAGGTTCGAAGGACGTATAAATATGTTTTGGATCATATGTGTCGGTGTTTGGCACTTAGGATTCGCTGTTTTGGATCATTTAGGATTCACTGAGACTTACAGGTTATATATGAGATTTACTTGATAATTGGATACAGGATATATATGAGATTTAATTGATATTGTACATTGAGGATATATGAAATTTATTTGATATTGTACATTCAGGATATATGAGATTTACTTGATATTGCACATTCAGGATTTATGAGACATACATGATATGAGAGCCAATTTGGGGGCTGATTTGAGCAAATTGGGATTTGGATTGTTTTGATGGACTTTGGTCCTACCACGATGTCAGGATTCCGTGGAAATGAAGTGTTTCATCCCATACTTCGCATTTATTTTATATGCATTTCTTCATGTATTAGTTGTACATACTAGAGTACCTTTCATGACTGTTGCATATATACATTGTCATATCATCGCTTCATGTATTAGTTGTACCTGATAGAGTACCTTACATGACTGTTGCATACATATTGTTATATTACTACTTCATGTATTAGTGATAATTGCTAGTGTATATTTCATGACTATCGCACACATATGACTTTTATTGCTATTAGTTGCTTACGCGCTGTACGTGCATACTTGAGACTACCTGCATATGTTATTTACTATTCACGAGTTGGCAAATCACCCCCGTTGTGCCACAGTGTTTTGCAGGTTGTTTCCCCTGAGTTGTCGAGGCAGGATATTCATCTATCCCATCATCTTTTGCAGCGGATACCGCTTCAGCTCACAGTGTGCAGTTTTGCTTAGGTGGGTTTTGTGGTTATCCGTTCATGTTTATTGTATATTTGTTGTATCCTGTACTCTCCATTTACCATTATCTTGTATGACTTAGAGACTTGATATGAGGACGATATTGTATATTTTGGTGACTATGATGTCTTTTATGCAGTTTTACTTCTATCTTCTTTTATTTTTTAACTACGGCGTCGTTTATCTGTTGTGGTGGTTGTTTTCCGCCGTTCGGCATGGATTTGCTCCCCTTGGGGATGCCTTACTTATATTTATGTTGTACTCATTTTTCGGGTTAGTTTTTACAAAGGAGGTGCTGCCAAAATTTTAAAGGAAGAAAAGTTGGACTTTAAAAAATTTGGGTTGAGATTTCGAAGGTTTTGAAAATGCTATTATCACTTTCTTAATACTTTTAATGGCTTAGATTGCTGGGTTTCGGTTTGCTTAAATTACGTTACGCCTGTAAACGTTGCGTAGTTTAAGGGCCGTCATGTGCCAATTTCGGGTCGTGACAGTCGGATAACCGCAAACCCACCTATACCAAACGGCCTCACAGCCTACCGTAGCGGTATCCAAAAAAATTGAGATAATAAGGAGCCCTGCCTCGACTACTCTGAGGATCAAGCCTGAAAAATACCGTGGCACAACGGGGGTGATTTTCCAACTCGTAAATAGTAAGTAAAATCATACAGATAATCTCAGGTTTGCACGCACATCGATAATCTATCACATGCAATCTGATAGCATAAATATTGTAATATGGATATGCAACAATCATGATCAAGGTACACCATCAGGGTACTACAACTACATGAAACAATATATATCAAATAACTATTGAGTATGGGATAAAACATATCATCATCGTAGAAAAACCAGGTATCCATCAACGACACCCTAAATCCCAATACCTCAGGCGCCGTCATTCTGATCGGCCCTCATATCCGTAAATCTCATGGAACCTGAGTACCCAACACCGACACTCGAAACATCATGAAAACTCGTGTCCTACATCGACACGTAAATCCACATAACTTGGGCTCCGTCAGTCCGGATAGGCCCACGGGCTCCGTCAGTCCAGATCAGCCCATATCCATCTCACGACTCCGGTCGGTATCTTCCGGATAACCGCCAGGTCCAACCAATCACCGGTAGGTAGTAGTCCCTCTGCTAGGCTCATCGTCTACTGCACAACAAACCTTTCTTGCCCCGGGATACCATATCGGGTCTATGTAACATTTCAGAAAATATAAAATAATATTTTTGGAATTTAATATTAAAATCATATATTTCGCGAAAACTACCCGATTTGCAAATTTGGGGTTTTCGTAAAATGGTATAAATATATACCATTATTTGGGAAATAATTGGAGATTTAAAATGATTTATTCATCTAAATATATATTTATCGGATTTGACATTTTTATAATTAATTATATGTAAGTTTAAATTAAACTTGATTAGTGCACTTCTAATCTCGATTAGGCCAAATCCGTATTTTCACTTTTTCCATAGTTAGTGCACCATGTCATGTTGCATTTTTGTAACATGTTCATTATGTTGTGACTTATGATTTATTTGGGAAAAGAAAAGGAAAAAGAAAAGAAAGAAACTTATTGGAGAGAGTGAGAGGGGACACACTCTTGTGAGAGGGTGAGGTTAAGAGAGAGGGTGAGGCTAAGAGAGAGAGAGGATAAGAGAGAGAGAGAGGGAGAAGGCTGCCCTGATTCATTTCCCCTATTATTTACTTCAACTCCTTCTTTTTCAAGCTCCCTCACATCTACCCTCATAATTCATCACAAATCTTCACCAAAACCCTATATTCCCTTCATTAAAAATGATCCCCACCCCATTCTCAACACTTTGGACCTTTCAAAGTTGGATTTTGAAGACTTTGAGAAACTCAAGAAAATTCTTGAGTTGCCAAATGAGGTATAATTCTAGACCCTAGTTAATTTATTGTGTTTGGTACATACTATTGTTAGTTTAGAGTTAAATCAATGTTGATTAGTGAAGTTTGGAAATTCCATGTTGAGGTTAGGGTTTGAGTTGTGTTGTGGTGATGTGTGGTGGCTGTTGTAAGACATTAGTGTGGATTTTATGGATAAGGAACAGAATTTGGAACCCAAAATACGAACTTAGAAACTCCCCCGTGTCGGTTTTGTGACTTTTTTTGAGGTCTACAGGGAATCTGGAGCAACACGGGACCTTTATAAAAAATTAAAAAATATATATTAACCTAGTTAGACCAATTGGAGACCACCATGAGAAGACGGGGCCCAAACTCAAGGGTGGGGCCGGCCTGGCCGGTTACTGCAGCAGTTAGGTCGGTTACTGTAGCAGATTTGGTGTTGGGATTTTTCTAGTAGCTCACATACCTTATATCATAGCTACTTTATTTTTCTTTTTGTCCTAGATTACCTGAGCCAAAATCTGGGAGCATATTGGGGTGGTTTTGGGTTATGTTTTCCGATATTGGAATTCTCGGTTTTGATATTTGTTATGAGATTTGGTAATTGGATGTTTGTACGTCAACGACGAGAGTTGTTTGGTTGTTTTTGCAGACGTAGGCTATATGTTCTAACCTATGAGTGCACCGTATGCTACATCGGTTTTCCAGATTTGGCTTTCATAACGTGGTGATATGTGTTGATTTGTAGGTAACTTCGCGTGGATTTCGAGACGACGAAGCACATCGCCTACGGCTGAACAAGAAGTTCCGCAGGTGAGTAGATTTATATCTACGGGGGAAGTCGGGTGGATGGCGTATAGCACCCCCGCAAATTATAAATAGAAACTAATATATATATATATATAGGATATGGTTGGAGAAACCTATACTAGGAACCCATGGATGCGATTAAATGTTTAGTATGAATTGATATATGAGATTTATAATAGCTTGATATAATATATGACATGAGATCGATGAATATGATAAGATTGTGATAGGTGTGTTATGAGATCGGTAAAACAATATATATATATATATATATATATAAGATAACTTGATGTGAGATATTGATATGATGAAAAGAGTATACGATGAGATACGATGACTTGGTTGATATGTCGTTGCGGATGTGAGGCGATATAAGATAATCGATACCTTTGTCGGTCCCTTGATATGAGATTGATGCGAATGTGACCTGAGATATAGGTATATATATATAATTATGTGAATGATGAGTGAGATGTCGTACGAGACTTTAGATCCGTACCCTCATTGTTGTATAGGTCGATAGAATCCCTATTCTGTTTGTTGTCGCCGCACTCGATGTTTTACCGGATGATTTATCCATACCCTTGATTAGAGTATTATGCCGTACGAGGATTATACCTTACGTGATGTTTTGAGGCTGGATGCCGATTGATAGATTCACAGACTCGGTTATGTTATAGATACGTATACCTTATAGAATTTCACTTATGATGTACCTTATGCTACAATCATGATATTTTCATTGCATTATATATACATGTTCTAGTATACCTACACCATTATCGATGTTGCGTATGTTACACTCACCAAGATTTGCCGGCTCACACACTTCATTATCGATAATTGCTATGTCACTTATAAAGTAGAATTGCTACATCATGCTATTTCTCTTAATGTTCAGTACTATCACATGACTCTTTGGCATGATATACTTGCTATGCTCACATTATTATGCTATGTTGCATGATATACTTGCTACGCTCACATCACTATACTATGTTGCATGATATACTCATATGCTCACATTTCTGTCCTATGTTTGCATACATCATGCTTTATGATTATACGCATTGAGATGTTGTTTTCATGAGATTCTCGATTTGAGAACCGTGGCTATATTTTACAAGAAAGTATGTATTGTTTTAAAAACCCGATTTCTCTTTATATGATATTTCGAGGCGTCCACCATGTGTTTTCTCGGTTCTGAGATTTGGTATGTGAAACCCGATTCGAGGAGCGGTAGGCACCATCTGCAGGTAAATAGTGGACCCGGTGAGGTACCCGGGGCAAGATGACTCGTTTAGTTAGGCGGTGAGCCTGGCAGAGGAGCACTACTTACCTGTGATAGTATTTGGACTCAGCGGTTGTCCGGAGGATACCGGCTGGAGTCATGAGATGGATATGAGGGCCGATCAAAGTATGCGGCGCTTGAGATAAGATATATATAAGGGCCGATCTGAGAATGCGGCGCCTAAGGTATGAGGATTTACGTGTCGATGCTGGGCACTGGTTTTCATGATGTTTCGAGTGTCGGTGTTGGACACTCAGGTTCCATGAATATGATATGTCGTTGATAGACACACGTTGTTGATATCTGTAAGGCAACGCCAGCGCCCCGGCCGTCAATCCGAGGCCAAATGCGGAACAAAAACTTTTCAAAACGGCGCTAACGTAACCTTAAAACCCGGATCGTGCCATTAACCCTATACTAGTAAACTGTAAAAGAGTTTGGAGAGATTATACCGATCGATCCGTGTCCTTCATTCTTCAATCTCTGCGCCAAGCTCCTCGCGGCAGCTCGGACCAAGTTCGCTCTCCGATCTCTTTCGTCGAAGTGGCTCCATGTCGGGGATTCTTTATACGGGCTCCCGCTTCAAACCGAAGCAACTCAGACATCAAGTTTGCCAAACGAGATGACCAGGATGAAGTAGAGATAGTGTGTGATTACTTTTTCTCATTACACTCTAGGATTCTCAACTCATGAGAGGGATACAGTGGAGGTTGAAGAAGAAGCCATTGATGGAAGTTGTGAGCTCAAGAAAAAAGCTAGTGAAGAAGAAGAGCTTGCTTATTGTGTGAGATAAAATGTGAGAGCTCAAATAATAATCTCAAGACCAATCCCTTGCCTCATATGTGTCACGCCCCGAAAGTACGGAACATGATCGGCACATAAACTATGAAACGTCTCGAGGCATACGTAATCTAAGTAAGCCGAAAACCCAGAAATCCAAACCAAGAAAAATAGTAGAGTGAAGGAAAACAAATTTAAAATCAAGTAGTTTTAATAGCATAAGCCGAGTTATGCGATTTTAAAAACATCAAGTATTTCCTGAAAATTTCGGCAGAGTCTCCTTTGTAAATACTGGCTCCCAAACGGGATACAACATGAATAGTATACAAAATCAATAAAAACGCATCCCTAAGTGGGAGCTAGCTCTTCGTCAATCGACGGTCATAACCACACAAGCAATATAATATACAACTCCATGGGCGAGGATCAAAACTCAAAAGGAAACTCAAAACAGCAAGAAATCCATAGAAATACAACGCGCGGCTCTAAGGTCGAAAGAATAAACATCACTGGTCTCTATCTGAGATAAATACATGTTTGGTTGATGGAACTTCTATATACAACTGAATAATAATATACAATGTATAATGATGAGTACGATACAAATAAACCCACCTACTAGCAAGTCACCCGAACGAAACTGTACCCGCAAAGCCGTAAAGAAACCTGTACGGCGAAACCTGCAAGAAACTGGGGCACAACGGGGGTGAGTTGCCAACTCGTGAATAAAAAAACATCGACGAATAGAAATCGCATGTATGACGCAATCCTAGGTCATACGATCAATATATATAATCCTCAAATAAAACCAACAGTCTATAACAATGACTATGGTAAATATCTAACCCGAGTATAATCTCATGTGCCCGTGTCAGTGCCTCAGGTAGCAATATATCATGAATGAGGTATGGATGCATGAAAACAGATTACATATAAATGAAGAAACTGTTTTCATAATTTAGTGAGATTTCCATTGTATTTTTAAAATGAGGTATCATAAATGAAATCAGTATCAACAGTGTCTAGCATCGACACAAAACATAAATCTCAAAGTCTCGAAACCTCAGGCTCCGGCTATCCGGACTGGCCTGTATCATCAAATCTCAGTACCTCAATATCTCGAAATCTCAATGTCTCAATCTCAATATCTAGGGCGCCGTCAGTCCAGACCGGCCCCTACCATCCATCTCAAGACTACGACGGTATCCTCCGGATATCCGACACGTTGGGTAATATCACCGGTCGGTAGTGCTCCCCTGCCAGGCTCAACGTCAACAACACGGCCTTCTCGCCCCGGGGTACCGCACCGGGCCCACCATGTACCCGAAACGGTTCATCCAACTCCTCGAATCGGGTCTCGAAATCCATCAGCAAACTCATGGTGGACGACTCATAGATCATGGGAAAACCGCATTTTTATTTAAAAAGAGAGAAAGCAGTTTAAATATGTTTTGCGGTTTTCCTCCAAATACAGAAAATATCATGGAAATCCGAATCATCAATAGCATGTAAAATCATGAATATAAGCATGAGAATGAATAACAGTATGCATGAAGCGACAAGTAATAACTACAATATCTAAGCTGGCATATAAGGTATGTACACTAATATTATGTTAAAATACTGGCTATCAAGCTAAGTTAAGCAATAATATTTTCTAAGGTGTACGTGACATGGTAATTACCGATGAAGATGTGTGTGAGCCGGCAAGTAGGTGTATGTGGTACATACGCATCATCGGTAATGGTGCTGGTGTCCGAACAGCATAATGTCAACAATGCAATATGAAATAACAATGTAAATATGCGATGCGGAGCGAGCAACCAAAATGAGCGGGAGCTAAATATTAAACAATGGTGCCATTTGAAATAACACGAATCGCGGGGTTTTGAAAATAGGGGCTACGGTGGTTTTTAAGAAAGGATACGTCTTTTGAAATATCCGTAGATCCCTTGACCTGTCTTTTAAAATACCTACGATCCGCTAGTTTTGAAATAGGTAGGAGCCTAATCTAATCTAACAACTACACTAAACTATACGGCTGAACTAACAAGCTGAACTACAGGTAAGGAAGCCGCCTATCATCTGAGTCGATATATATACATACCTGTATATATATAGTCGGTGATCCCGCCTCAATAATATCATATCCGATACCAAATCTATAAGCAGGCATCCCAAGTCAAGAGTGCGGATCAATCATCAATATAGCTCGTACGTAAATCCGTCGTACGGCATCCCAAATCTGGGTACGGGTCAATATCACATTCATAATACTATTCACCTGGTATCCTCTTTATCAAATATCATGATCGGGGTACTGATCTACGTCTAGTACAATACTGATACCGCCTAAGTATGCACGCACGTGTGTGAAACACTACGTCAAGACCCGTTACAACGTCATGTCGTATCTCAAATACGAACCCTTCTATATCACCGATCTCATGGCCTCAAATCAAATCTCATCAACTTATCTTAAATCCCAAGTACTATCCTCATTATCCATGCATATGTATATGAATGTACATATGCATAATCCCATACCCACGTATATATACAAATATACACATCCCAATCGGCGCACAAGAAAGTAATGTATGCAACCCTGTGTGTGCGTATGTGGGTAAAACAACTACTCTAGGGTTTCGCAACTAACCCAAAGCTAAACCATGAACACCTAATCATAACATGAATAAACATTCTCGTATCATAAAACACCTATATAAACATATATATATATATAAGCTACACTACGGACTGTGGGGGTGCTATACGCCATCCACCCGACTTCTCCCCGTAGATATAAATCTACTCACCTGGTTCTCGCTAGCCGGTACCGACGTCGCCACGTGCTTGCTTGTCGTCTCGAAGTCCACATGGGGTACCTACATATCATAACGTATCGTATCGCATTAAAACCAAATTCGAAATCGAAACGGCACACAAAAATCAAATCGGCACGCGTATCACGCATAGGTCAAAACCTATCGCCTACGCATGCAAGAATAGCCAACCTACCATCGATGTCGATGTACAAACATCAAACCATCGAGAAAAATCCAATCACACTCATTTGCACATTCACGAACACTAATTATAATATAAAATAGGTTAAAACTCACGAAAACCCCAATTTCACTTAAAAAGTCATTTTTCCGAAAATCTAGTAAGCAAAATTAACCGTTTTAGTACAAAACTCGATGTATAAACGAATCTAGCGGCCACAATATTCACTAAATATCTTAAATAAGTCATAAAAACAATTCCCATAATTTAATCACATTAAATTCCATAAACCACAAAATTCTAGTTTACAAAATACCCAAATTTTAACAATTTTATAGCAAAATTGCACAAACTACAATCTAGCTTGGATTTTCATGAACTAAAGTATTAAACTACACTTTAAATTGTTAATAATGCCATGAATACCCTAATTAGATTTTTATCTCCATTATTTAATCAAATTTCAAAAACCTAGTTTGCTTAAAAAACTTGATTTGGACAATTTAAATGCAACAATTTACATAATAGCAACTAGAATAGGTTTTCCATGCCCTCACATGCCAAAATACACTTTGTAATCTTAAACAAGTGACAATAACCATATTTGAATTCAAACCCTAACTCATAAATTTTCCAAACTAGCAATTAAACCTAATTAAACACCTAATTAAGCTAACTTAAAGCAATTAACAACAATTTAACAAAAAAGTTAGAATTATACCCAAATAAATTTGAAGATCCCACAAGCACACTTAGCCTCCCAAATTGAAATCTTTATCCCTAGATCCAAGCTATGGTAGCCAAGGAAAAATGGATAGGAGGTGGATTTTGATTTGGATTTTTGCTTGATTTTTTGTGGATTTTCAAGCATTTTTGATGAATTTTTCATTAAGAGAAAGAGATGAAGAATGAAGGGGCTAAAATGGAGGGGGGCTTGGCCATTGCAGGTGGGGGAGTGGAGAGAGGGAGTGTGGTGTGAGGTATGGGTAAAGGAAAAGTCCAAGTCAACATTCAACTAACACTTTCTTCTTCTCATTATTCTTTTCTTTTCCTTTCTTCTTAACTTTGAAAGTCAAGCGGGGAAAATTGATGGGCCGCTGAATTCAGCCAAGGGAGGAAATAAATGGGTGTGTGTGAGTGTGGGTATGGGTATGGGGTGATGAAAAATGATAAATACAATACCCCAAACATCCATTTATACTAAAAAAAAGCCTTTTTTCTTCAATAATTTCTAAACCGTTTTGGCAAACGATTTCGTTTCAAAAACCACATGATAAAATTTTGTTTAATATTTTATGATGCACAAAATTTGTTTCAACTCATTCCAATTTGTAATTTTCCCTAATTAAATATATTGGTGACGGCTTAAAATAATATTAAAATAATTAATTTCGGAAAATTTTTCAGAAAATTTTAAATTTCACCAGTGGGTCAATAAACACCAAATACTAGCAATTACATAGCTAGAATATGTATATTTAATTTTTATAATAAGATATTTGTATTTTGACTTTTTACAGAAAACTCCCTTATTTTACCGTTTTTTCGAAATTTCACCGAAACGATTTTTCAAAACGTTACAATCTTACCCCCTTAAAGAAATTCGGTCCCCGAATTTAAATTAAAACTCCCCCCAAGTACTAAAATATTTCAGCCAAAACCATCAAATCGCCGGGGCTCCGAACTCATAAATACATAAACGCATCATAGCGCAATGCATGCGCATGAGTAATGAGTAAATAACTCGAAATCAAAACTCCTTCAAGCATCCCGCAATCATCGGAGTCAAGGTGAAGACACAAATGCCAAATCTCAAGCAAGACCGATATGCTATAAATTGGAACTATACATGTAAATATCAGGAGGAAATGCATGCAAAATCCTTTAAGTTGCTGTGCAATGCACATAACACTGCACAGTAGTGGACGTCTATCATAAGAAAATAACTATATACATATATACTTTTGTTTGAAATGTACATTCCGCCGTTTTCGGAAACAATTTAGAAGGGTTTTCCTTGTTTTAAACGTTTCGCGTCATATCAGACACGTAGGTAAATACTGAGACTATAGCTCGCTTTTTGGAATTCCCTTCAATAGCTATCAATGCATGCAAAATACATTCAGGTACTGTCCTCTGACTAGTCCTGCATAGTACGAAAACACATCGCAATTATAATAAAAAAACGTACTGCTCTATAAGAAATCAATCCCAAAATACGCGTATGAATACTACGTGCGTCAGGTGCGTACAACAATCAAAATCCATATACGTGCCATACAAGTGCACAGAAACAAGATCTAAGTGCATCGAGTGTGCACAAAGCATCTGTCATAGGCAATGTGTGTGCCTGACAGCAAAATCAGGTGCATCTGACATGCACGAAAAACTCTCGATTTAGTGCATCTGGTGTGCACCAAAATCGCATCTCAAGACATGCGCTCAACATGCTCGAAAACCCAAAACCAGGGGCATCCATCATGCACGAAATCATGAAATCCAATATCAAGCGCCGAACATGCGCAAAATCAAATCAGGTGCACAAGGTGCACAAAACAAATATCGAGTATCACAATCAAAATCGAAGTCCAATGCATCTAAGTGGACAAAAGGCGTATCACTGCACTGCAAGCATATATAAACTATACAGAGTGCAGGAACCAAATCGTGTGCATGCATACGCACAAAATCAACTCAAATGTCTAAAACCGTAAAATCACAAACATGTGAAACCAAAGCACGAAAACGGTATCAAGTGCAACACTGTGTAAAGATCGCAAATCCTCAATCATCAAAATCAAATCATGCGAATAAATCACCCAAAACATCGAAATCAATAATGGCGGAATAGTACCGCTCAAGCGCATCCTCTAAGAATCTCAGGCCAACTGTCGCGGTCACTAGTGGGACGTCTCGTCGATGATCATGAACTCTGGCCTGCTGGTGTGCGTAACAATGACCACTCCTGGGTCAAGGTCTTCACTGTGAATTACCAATCTCTTGGTCCATCGGCTCATCGGCCCTGTCAGGTGTGCTAACGGGGATGATTCCGTTCTGGCACTTCTCTGGTCATCTCTCGGTAAATCATCACGACCACTCGTAAGACAGTATATTACTGGCGTCGGCCTCTGGCTCTCTGAATGTACGTGACACATCTGATCCTGGGTGCAAGTATCCTTGCAGCAGTGTCCTGGAAGGAATCCTGCTCACGGTCTCTTCCATGTCTCGTCTCTGCTAACTGTCCGGAAGTCATCGTCCTTTCTTATATCTGCATCTTGCTCTGGAACGACTGCATACTCATCGCGACTCCTTCTGGAAGGTAAATTCAAGTACAATGCCTCGGCATGCGTACCGCACCTCTGATGTCGGCTGAGTGGAACGTCGTCTCATCAAGATCTCGTACGAACCTCTTACTCCACTTTTCTCTAACGTCGACTGTTTCTGACTCGTCTCTTCGTCACTATATGGACTGAGCTCCAATGGCTATCCTCGTATCTGGAGTCTCCTAAGAATGCATCTCACCACCTAGCATCCGATTGAAGTCGAACCATTCGATCGATTTGTCGAAACCTCATAATCCCCCAAGAGCTCAACATCTTGGTACAGTTTAATAGTATCGAATATATATACCACAGCATCGGTGGTCCAGCCGTAGAAGGGCAAACCCAAGCCTCACTAATGGCGCCGTGGAACTGCCGCAAACCCGAAGGTTCAAAGGCTTTCACACGGTCATTATATCGAGTTAGGGTTTCATTCTTCTAGAGGGACCATAGAATTGCCTGCATGTCTTTCCGAATACTTTAAACTTGGAATAATAGGTTTCCGACATTCGATCGTCTCTGTCGACCCTCACGTCTCTGCGTGAAGTCGTCTCTAGCTGGAATCAATCTATCTGATGACCTCGCATCGGGGTAGCGAACGAACTACATGTCCTAGTCATTCATCCTCGGTGACTAGCGACCTTCTATCATCTCTTAGTACAACTCGTACTGCAATAGCTCCAACATCTGGGGAGATATCTCGTCGTTCGCAGCAATAGTTGGCTCGCTCGTCTGCACACTGAACAGTGCCTCGACCATCATGAATAAACAATACACCAACGGTCATCAAAATCTGGCTTGCCTGTATCATTGGCTCAATCCTCTAGTGTCGATCAGCACATCCGAGTAACCTCATAAAGGCGATCTGCCAAATGCTCGTGGCGTGGAAACATAGTAAAAAGACGCATCTCCGCAATCGTGTGTCGCCGGAATTTCGCCCTGGTCAGTCCTCGTTCGTGACGAGCTCGTGCTGACCACAACTCTAGCTGTAGCTCTCCCTGCCCGTAATCATGGCAGCAAAACCATAACTGGTACTGATGAGGCTAGATCGGAATGAATATAATACTGAGCAAAGAAATGTACATCCTAAGGCTTCTTAAGTGGAGTAGCGTATCGTAAGTATGCCGCGGAACATACCCACGGTACGTCACTCTACTTTAGTCACCTATTCCATCAACCAAGGGTCATCTTACGCTCCAAAGGTAAAACCTAACGCTCTGATACCAACTTTGTCACGCCCCGAAAGTACGGAACATGACCGGCACTTAAACTACGAAACGTCTCGAGGCGTACGTAATCTAAGTAAGCCGAAAACCCAGAAATCCAAACCAAGAAAAATAGTAGAGTGAAGGAAAACCAATTTAAAATCAAGTAGTTTTAATAGCATAAGCCGAGTTATGCGGTTTTAAAAATATCAAGTATTTCCTGAAAATTTCGGCAGAGTCTCCTTTGTAAATACTGGCTCCCAAACGGGATACAACATGAATAGTATACGAAATCAATAAAAAGGCATCCCCAAGTGGGAGCTAGCTCTTCCTCAATCGACGGTCACAACCACACAAGCAATATAATATACAACGCCAAGGGCGAGGATCAAAACTCAAAACAGCAAGAAATCCATAGAAATAAAACGCGCGGCTCTAAGGTCGAAAGAATAAACATCACTGGTCTCTATCTGGGAAAAATACAAGTTTGGTTGATTGAACTTCTAGATACAACTGAATAATAATATACATTGTATAATGATGGGTACGATACAAATAAACCAACTTACTAGCAAGTCACCCGAACGAAACTGTACCTGCAAAGCCGTAAAGAAACTTGTACGGCGAAACCTGCAAGAAACTGGGGCACAACAGGGGTGAGTTGCCAACTCGTGAATAGAAAAACATCTACGAATAGAAATCGCATGTATGACGCAATCCTAGGTCATACGATCAATATATATAATCCTCAAATAAAACCAACAGTCTATAACAATGACTAGGGTAAATATCTAACCCGAGTATAATCTCATATGCCCGTGTCAGTGCCTCAGGTACCAATATATCATGAATGAGGTATGAATGCATGAAAATAGATTACATGTAAATGAAGAAACTGTTTTCATAATTTAGTGAGATTTCCTTTGTATTTTTAAAATGAGGTATCATAAATGAAATCAGTATCAACAGTGTCTAGTATCGACACAAAACATAAATCTCAAAGTCTCGAAACCTCAGGCTCCGGCTATCCGGACTGGCCTGTATCATCAAATCTCAGTACCTCAATATCTCGAAATCTCAATGTCTCAATCTCAATATCTAGGGCGCCGTCAGTCCAGACCGGCCCCTACCATCCATCTCAAGACCACGACGGTATCCTCCGGATATCCGACGCGTCGGGTAATATCACCGGTCGGTAGTGCTCCCCTTCCAGTCTCAACGTCAACAACACGGCCTTCTTGCCCCGGGGTACCGCACCGGACCCACCATGTACCCGAAACGGTTCATCCAACTCCTCGAATCGGGTCTCGAAATCCATCAGCAAACTCATGGTGGACGACTCATACATCATGGGAAAACCGCATTTTTATTTAAAAAGAGAGAAAGCAGTTTATATATGTTTTGCGGTTTTCCTCCAAATCCAGAAAATATCATGGAAATCCGAATCATCAATAGCATGTAAAACCATGAATATAAGCATGAAAATTAATAACAGTATGCATGAAGCGACAAGTAATAACTACAATATCTAAGCCGGCATATAAGGTATGTACACTAATATTATGTCAAACTACTGGCTATCAAGCTAAGTTAAGTAATAATATTTTCTAAGGTGTACGTGACATGGCAATTACCGATGAAGATGTGTGTGAGCCGGCAAGTAGGTGTTTGTGGTACATACGCATCATCGGTAATAGTGCTGGTGTCCTAACAGCATAATGTCAACAATGCATTATGAAATAACAATATAAATATGCGATGCGGAGCAAGCAACCAAAATGAGCGGGAGCTAAATATTAAACAATGGTGCCATTTGAAATAACACGAATCGCGGGGTTTTGAAAATAGGGGCTACGGTGGTTTTTAAGAAAGGATACGTCTTTTGAAATATCCGTAGATCCCTTGACCAGTCTTTTAAAATACCCACGATCCGCTAGTTTTGAAATAGGTACGAGCCTAATCTAATCAAACAACTACACTAAACTATACGACTGAACTAACAAGCTGAACTACAGGTAAAGAAGCCGCCTATCATCTGAGTCGATACATATACATACCTGTATATATACAGTCGGTGATCCCGCCTCAATAATATCATATCCGATACCATATCTATAAGCAGGCATCCCAAGTCAAGAGTGCGGATCAATCATCAATAAAGCTCATACGTAAATCCGTCGTACGGCATCCCAAATCTGGGTACGGGTCAATATCACATTCATCATACTATTCACCTAGTATCCTCTTTATCAAATATCATGATCGGGGTACTGATCTACGTCTAGTACGATACTGATACCGCTTAAGTATGCACGCACGTGTGTGAAACACTACGTCAAGACCCGTTACAACGTCATGTCGTATCTCAAATACGAACCCTGCTATATCACCGATCTCACGGCCACAAATCAAATCTCATCGACTTATCTTAAATCCCAAGTACTATCCTCATTATCCATGCATGTGTATATGAATGTACATATGCATAGTCCTATACCCACGCATATATACATATATACACATCCCAATCGGCGCACAAGAAAGTAATGTATGCAAGCCTGTGTGTGCGTATGTGGGTATAACAACTACTCTAGGGTTTCGCAACTAACCCAAAGCTAATCCATGAAACCTAATCATAACATGAATAAACATTCTCGTATCATAAAACACCTATATAAACATATATATATATATAAGCTACACTACGGACTGCGGGGGGGCTATACGCCATCCACCCGACTTCTCCCCGTAGATATAAATCTACTCACCTGGTCCTCGCTAGCCGGTGCCGACGTCGCCACATGCTTGCTTGTCATCTCGAAGTCCACATGGGGTACCTACATATCATAACGCATCGTATCGCATTAAAACCAAATTCGAAATCGAAACGGCACACAAAAATCAAATCGGCACACGTATCACGCATAGGTCAAAACCTATCGCCTACGCATGCAAGAATAGCCAACCTACCCTCGATGTCGATGTACAAATATCAAACCATCGAGAAAAATCCAATCACACTCATTTGCACATTCATGAACACTAATTATAATATAAAATAGGTTAAAACTCACGAAAACCCCAATTTTACTTAAAAAGTCATTTTTCCGAAAATCTAGCAAGCAAAATCAACCGTTTTAGTACAAAACTCGATGTATAAACGAATCTAGCGGCCACAATATTCACTAAATATCTTAAATAAGTCATAAAAACAATTCCCATAATTTAATCTCATTAAATTCCATAAACTCCAAAATTCTAGTTTACAAAATACCCAAATTTTAACAATTTTATAGCAAAAATGCACAAACTACAATCTAGCTTGGATTTTCATGAACTAAAGTATTAAACTACACTTTAAAATGTTAATAATGCCATGAATACCCTAATTAGATTTTTATCTCCATTATTTAATCAAATTTCAAAAGCCTAGTTTGCTTAAAAAACTTGATTTGGACAATTTAAATGCAACAATTTACATAATAGCAACTAGAATAGGTTTTCATGCCCTCAGATGCCAAAATACACTTTGTAAACTTAAACAAGTGACAATAACCATATTTGAATTCAATGCCTAACTCATAAATTTTCCAAACTAGCAATTAAACCTAATTAAACATCTAATTAAGCTAACTTAAAGCAATTAACAACAATTTAACAAAAAGGTTAGAATTATACCCAAATAAATTTGAAGATCCCACAAGCACACTTAGCCTCCCAAATTGAAATCTTAATCCTAGATCCATGCTATGGTAGCCAAGAAAAAATGGGTAGGTGGTGGATTTTGATTTGGATTTTTGCTTGATATTTTGTGGATTTTCAAGCATTTTGGATGAATTTTTCTTTAAGAGAAAGAGATGAAGAATGAAGCGGCTGAAATGGAGGGGGGGCTCGGCCATTGCAGGTGGGGGAGAGGAGAGTGGGAGTGTGGTGTGAGGTATGGGTAAAGGAAAAGTCCAAGTCAACATTCAACTAACACTTTCTTCTTCTCATTATTCTTTTCTTTTCCTTTCTTCTTAACTTTGAAATTCAAGTGGGGAAAATTGATGGGCTGCTGAATTCAGCCAATGGAGGAAATAAATGGGGGTGTGTGAGTGTGGGTATGGGTGTGGGGTGGTGAAAAATGATAAATACAATACCCCAAACATCCATTTACACTAAAAAAAAGCCTTTTTTCTTCAATAATTTCTAAACCGTTTTGGCAAACGATTTCATTTCAAAAACCACATGATAAAATTTTGTTTAATGTTTTATGATGCAAAAAATTTGTTTGAACTCATTTCAATTTGTAATTTTCCCTAATTAAATATATTGGTGACGGCTTAAAATAATATTAAAATAATTAATTTCGGATAATTTTTCAGAAAATTTGAAATTTCACAAGTGGGTCAATAAACACCAAATACTAGCAATTACATAGCTAGAATATGTATATTTAATTTTTATAATAAGATATTTGTATTTTGACTTTTTACAGAAAACCCCCTTATTTTACCATTTTTTCGAAATTTCACCGAAATGATTTTTCAAAACGTTACAATATGGCTGCCCTCTCTCTCTTCATATATCAATCCCATACAATAATCAATCAAGAGAATAGACATGACACAAGAAAACACACCATGAGTCACCAATATTGCACATGCCATATTTAATGATCTTGAACAAAACTTGCACTCACAATTTCCACATAATAAATATTAATCCAAATGTTTAAAACAATAAATAGAATGACATCTTCTAAAGTAAACTCATGACGGATCACAAGAATACCCCTCATCTGTATATACATACCCGCATCCGTATTCCGACTGAATACGAATACTACGGGACGAAAATAATCCAACAATCTAATACTAGGATCCGGCTTAAACCAAAGCCTACTAGTATGATCCGTCCGATCATGATCCGTGCATAAGTGCACGTACATGATCGAACCTTGCCATAAAACCATATGGCCTCTACAACGTTTCGCCAAAACTTGGGAAACTTTCTGTGGAGGACTCTAAAGACACGTCAATACGTTGGCAGTGGGTTTAACCACAAGCACTTCAGTGGCACTAGCTGTACGCAACGGCTATCCAGGTATTGAGAAAAAGGGAGGCCGATGAGCGAACTCATCTTGAAACCCTACTGAGCCTGTTAGTGACAATATCCATACAGCCTGGTCCGTTCGTCTATGAGTATCGCATATCTGGCCTAGGGGGCTGGTAAACGTCAGACCCCCAATAGCGGTATAAGTCGTGTCGGAGTGTAGCCCAGAACACCCTGAGAAACTACTGGAATACCTACTAGTAAATCTCGCTTGCCCTGGCCAGGGACTTTGTGTAATTGCTTTCCTAAACACAGCACGTTCTCACCCCCAACACCAGGAGAGACGAATCCCCTGCCAATCCACTCACTGCCTCCATGTGGCTCGGGACTGTACCCAAGTAAAACCTGTTTGCACGACTTCTTTGAGCCGTGGTAGGTTAGTAATCAGAGCACGGTGGGAACTCACACGAGACAAATGATGATCTCAGGTCAATGGACTAACATGTACACATGTCACCAAGGAACTGCTATCTGACGATAGGTATAATACCCATTAGCATGTTCCCGGCGAGTCTGTCCGGTGTACTCATAACCCAATGAGCACCTATATACTATCTTAGATGAATCAACTGACACCAATGGCTTGTGAGACCGGCCATCGCCCCTCGTCGTGGTCTCGATCCGTATACACTAGTCTACTCTCGGAGTATCGATGCCCAGTCTCGAAACTCCCACGACTAAAGACACTTTAAGGATGTTATTATAGACAACCCAACTCTCATGTATATGATCGCCATCATACTGCTTGTAGTCAAGCAAGAATCCTAAGGGCTCTATCAACATGTAATAGTGATCTGTTTTGTCACCTAACGCATGTACACAATCATAAAGACGAACCAGATAGCATACTATCATCTCGAGTAAGACAGTCATATCAGTATAGGTCCTCCCTCAATCATTGCAATCACGTGCCTGCGATCCAATAATTGACTTTGAATGCACTATAGCCAACAATCTCCCACTTGCACTTAAGGCTAATTATTGCGATGTCATATACTCACAGCCCGTGTGATACCGAACACCCAACTTCTCTACTGATCTGTCTCACAAAGCTTGTTTGTGAAGCTATTGCGTTCGAGAAATAGCCTGAGTGAGTGGATCCGCAATGATGTTTCTTTCTATGTCTCTCTTTATCTCAAGTTCGCGGAGAAAGCCATCTCCCGAATTGAGTAATAGCTATCTTAGAATATGTCTGGATATCTGATGGGACCTAGTTCACAAATGAAATCCAAATCCAGCAAACTTCTTAGACTGTATCGTCAACTGAATTTAATCAGTATCCTGCACCATGCCTCCCTCAGTATCCGCTTGGACCACCTGTCCAAACTACTGTCCCTCGTCAGAGGGAAAACTATAACTCTTACAGTTACTCTGTCATCCAGGTCACCTTGGAAGACTGGAACGATAACTGTCTCCCGAAGGAGGCTCTCGTTATCAAATCCCTAGAACATATATACTTATGTTCATAAAGCTTCTTCCGAACTTTTCTCCAGGATTGGATCAATATATCAACTGATTGCATCTAGTGCAAATACAACATCTGGTATGGTACTTGACATCTCATAATTGACTCAATTGCCTAAGCAAGTGATATGCCAAATCATGCACATCCCTCTCCCTTTTAGTCTGGAAGATACCTTTAAAAAGGGTGACTCCATTACCAGCAGGTACAACACCATGCCAGGAGTCGTCAATTCTAAAACACCTTTAGAATACTGTTTAAGTACCTAGATTATGACACTTCCTAAATCTAGATCTAAAACCATAGATCTAATAAACAGAATGCCGTATATTATATCCATATCCTATGTGGAGAAACCACTGTGTGACAACCACAGTATAACCGATCATAGTATAGGAATTTCACTTCCTACTCTGTGTATGTCATCCAAATACCAGGACATCACACCCTACTACCTTCTTAACAGATCCATCCCCTATTCTGATGAAGTCAAAGCCCATGACTGTCACATTAAAAATAGATGATCTATATCAGCTATATCTTTTTTAGTCTATAAATAGACACAAGCTACTTGTCCACTATGCTTCCGCTGCTCCCACTGACTACAACAACCCTCTGGCAGAATCATATACACGTGCACTTCTAAAGCTAGTTTAGAATGACGTTATACTCATCCTTCTACCGGGTCTCATAGTCTGGAACAGCAGTAATGGCAAGTCTGGGTAAACAAGAACCTCCCCGTCACTGTCCTTGAAGCTACCGGCCGGAGTACCTCTCGGGTGCTTGAGGTTACCCACCATATCTGCGGAGTGGCTAATGGAATATCAAACCTGATTGAATCTTTAGGTCCTATTAAATTTTCAGTAATCGTTTGCGGTTCTGGAATCACTTCCAGTTCTACTATACTCCCACTACTTTTTCTGAAAAAATCCATTTTACTAAAACTATGACGAGTCAAAAACAATATACTATTGATCTTCCAGATGGTAGAAAGTTAATCCTCGTCATAGCCCGGGTTAACCCACAAACTGCCATTACAGAAACGTGCCTTGAGTTATCCAGAGTCTGTTTTTAAGCATAAGCCGGACAACTCCATATACCTTAACATCGTTATGATATGATCCATTTTATATACAATATAGAAACAGAGGCACTGATGTAATTGGAACCAGATTCAAATCATGCAGCTGTCTTCAGTGCATGTCAACTAAATGGAGAGAGGCCGATCAACATTACTCAACTTAGGAGTGCATCCAATTATGAGTAACCTGAAAGAGAAGCAAGTTCTCAAAACCATTACTATTAACTGCATACCACACATAAGTATCTACATCTTCGATCACCTTGAAGAATCCTGATACTTGCGACATGTGGTTCTCTACTATATTCTTGTACCTATAACTTCTCAAAACTTGGATCTTGTATTTCTACGAAACACGTGTCTAAAACTTGAGAAGTCACAAGTAAACATAATATAGTACGAGTACCAACCCCTCCGTCCTAATGGACACTGAACAACATAGAATACTTTGTATAAGTCCCCTGAGTTTAATAACTCAAACCCTGTGCGTCGTAGGTTGAAAACTATACTTATGGTTAAGAAGAATTACACCGCTGTTTAATGCTCCTTACCTAACCATTAACTGATATAGGTAAATGTCTTGGACATAATTTCAAAAAAGTTATATCTCACTTTATAAAATAAACGTACAGATATATCGGTTTGAAATTGGTGCATAACAACGGATATTCAAAACCAAAAAAATTGTCGTCCGGCCTAAAACCCAGGCGATTTCCTCAAATATCACCAATTACAACGAATTCCGTTATAATGAGGATGGGTCACCTAATTCCTAAAAACTTACTCCCACTTATCATCTGTAAAACCCTACAGATGTGAGAAGCAAACCTGGTAAATACATACTCTAGAGTAAGGATCTAATTGGGAAATCAGTTTTCTATTATCAACGCATAGTGAAACTGAAACATGAAAATGTTTCGAAGGGGTATCCGGGTATTCCTAGTAATGCCTCTTCCATTATCCAGATTCATTTCTGTAACCTTATATTTTTTTGCCATCTCTCCAAATCCCTTTATGCATCTTTATTCATTACCTTCTGTACATCACCTTAGGCTAAATGGTTTTCTTCCTTCCTTACCGTTCGGCACTAGCCTATGGTTTGGAAGAAGACTATCCAATAAACGTAATAAGTGTGCTCTCCTAATCTTAGGAGTACTCGCAACCTCAAAGAAGGTAAAGATAAAAGACAACTGAATAAAACTTATTCTATTTCTCCTGAACCAGAATCCATCCTCGAACTGGAACATGTTCCTTCGAGTTCGTATATAACCATACGATAGAGTATCTAATAACTGTGGATCTTCGTAGTGATACGGGGTGTTCTGGAGAAATACAAAGGTGAAATAAGAGTGGCGATGAAATACGTGGTTTGGTCGTGAATGATAGCAGTCGCAATTTATTTTGCCTTTTTTCTAATCCCTTTATTTGTCTTTATTCTGTACACCAGACTTAGGCTAATTGGTTTTCTTTCTTCCCCACCTTTCGCCACCTGCCTATTGTTTGGAAGAAGACTATCCAATAAACGTAATAGGTGTACTATCTCCTAATCCTAGGAGCCCTCACATCCTAATAGAAGGTAAAAAGAAAAGACAACTGAATAGACCTATTCATTTTCTCCAGAACCGAAAACCATCCCCGAATGTGGAACAAGTTCCTTCGAGTTCGTATGTAACTATACGATGGTCATATCCAACGAAAATGGGATCTTCGTAGTGATACGGACTGTTCAGGAGAAAAGAAAAGGATAAAAGTAGGAGTGGCATTGAAGTATGCAACTCAGACAATCTAAAAGCCAGTGTTTTAAGAAAGTTCGGTTAACTTGGTCACTGAGTTATAGTCTAGGGTTGGGCTATGGTCGTTGATAAACACTCTGCATGCACTCAAACCTAGATCAGAATGGTTAATCACTTTATCTAATCAGGATGTCTCCCACTGTATCCTCAAATTCTCCTCCAAACCTGAAAGAAGAATTACTCTGGATCACCCGAAGAGTAAACCAACTCATCAGTGGGAATCGGGTTCTAACTATCATCGCATTATAACGTGATGGAATCCACTCACGTTATCACACTCCAGAAGGTCTGCGCATGCCTGGCAAGTTTCAGTTTCTTTAGAAACTCCCGATGTGATTTTTACCCCATGCTCTTATGACCTTGACGAAGGCCAACATATCATAAGTCACATGTCAAGTTCTACCCGTCATTGTCTAGGTTAATTTGAACCCACCCGTACATACCCTTGACGAAGGCCAAAATAGTAGTACGAGTGTCCCAAACCAACACATCTATCTATGCAACAGAAAAGTAACAAATAGCAACCATACACTATACCTTGACGAAGGCCAACATACATAGCATGAATACTAAGTGCTACCTGTCTGAAATGACGGAGGGCTACGAATGTTTTTTGGCAAAAAACCTTTAACGTAATGAACTTGATATCGTTGAAGGAACCGGATATTTTTTTACAAAAAAATATAGTGGCGAAAACCTTTGCTAAAGAGGTCACTCCCGGTGAAGGGATCTCGGCTCTTTCCCCGTAGAATGAGGTGCAGGATATTCCAACTGAATACCGCGATACAAAGCAAAAAGTAATCGGCTATAGTGAAGTTATTGTAGGGTTGCTAGGCACACGCACAAGGGTCTATGAGGAATCAACCATGCCCGATTTAAAATTTAGCCGTGCAGAACAACCCAAAGCCGGAACTTTAAACTAGATATTAGGAGAATACAAGCATGTTAAACTCTTTAACACTAAGTGAGAGGGATTACAACCTTTGTAGATCCGGTCCTTCACTTCTTAAGCTCCGTGTTGAGGTCCCTTCGCTGCGATCATCGTGTTCCGGACTCTCGAGAGGCTTCATGAAGAGAAAGATGCAGTCGTGCTTCCGATCTTCGATAACAAAGATGATCTATCTTGAAGTTTCATTAACACAAGCTAACACTCTCTAAATGAAGTGAACACTCTCATCTAAAGGGCAAGGATAGATGATAATGATGAAGTAGGATTTTTTCTCTCTTTTATTTTCTTATTCTCACTCATTTTCATCACTTAGAAAAAGGCTAGAAAGCTATTTCCATGAAAGAAAGAAGAAGGAAGAAGAAGAAGAATATCATAATCCTTTTGTGATGAATAATGTAAAGGAGATAATGATGAATAATGCAATCATGGTCAACTAAACCCATGTAGAGAATTAACTAGGGCTAGGGTTTGGGTTGGGTTAAAAGTGAGTCACTTGAAGATATCAAGCATAATATCTTTTCCAAGACAAAAGAAAAGCTTCTAGAATCTACTAGAAGTCTTAACCCTAATCCAAACCCTAATCATGTTTAAACTCCACAAAACATGTTGCATTAATAACCATATCATGTTACAATATTATATATCACATATATAATATTTATCGTAACAAAATAAAATAATACAATTAACATATATCGCATATATATCAATGTATAACCCGAGCGAGAAAAAGAATCTTTTAGTGTGCTAGTATTAGTTAATGTAATTTAATATATCATATATATTATTATAAATTAAATTATCGAATCAACACTTGATCCGACAATCCGGCTATATCGCATAAACCGACTAATACGATGACCCGGCTATATCACATATACCCGGCCGATATCTCATATCGTGAGAATCCAATACGGTATCACATACCGCATTATCCTCGGTCCCGCACATATCACATATGTGCTCCTACTCCGTTTTGCCTGACCCAAGAAACCTCTGTGTAGGACTCTAAAGAATCTTCAATACGCCGGCAGTAGGTGATGATCATATCAAACACCCACAAGCTGCAAGCGGTCAGCTAAACGTAACAGCCACCCAGGTATTGAGCTCTCGGAAGATCAACAAGGAAGCCTATACATTCTCCTATGAATCCAATCAGTAATACTCCCGTACAGTCCGGTCACGTCGTCTGATATGTCGCATATCTCGCCTATGGGTAGTAAACGTCTGACCCCAGTAGCTCGATAAGTCATGTCGATATGAGGTCTATAACAGTTTGAGAAACCACTGATAACACTTACCAGTAAATCTCAGCAACCCTGGCCAGGGATTTCCGGTTATAGCCAATCGAACACAGCACAACATCAACTCCCTATCCCAGGAGAGACGAATCCCCTCCTATCACTCATTGCATCCATGTGATTCGGGACTGTACCCAAAAGCCACCCTTTTGCATGCCCTTTTGGACATGGTATGATGGAAATCAGAGCACGGTAGGAATCACACAACACTCTATGACGATCTCGGGTCAACAGACTACTCTGTACCAGTGTCACCGAAGAAATGCCATCTGACGTGAGGTATAATACAATCTGGGAGTTCTCGGCGAGTCCGTCCAGTGTACCCAGTCTCTACTGAGCACCCTTACACCATCCTTGATGTCAAACACCGATGGATATGGGATCATCCATCACCCATCATATGGGTCAAGATGCGTATACGCTAGTCTACTCTGGTGTATCGATGCCCTGTCTCGATACACCCTCGACTAGGAACTGTTATAAGATGTACTCGTCGACTACCGTGGCCCCCACTAATATGATCTCATCATAGTCCCAGTAGTCGAGTACATATCCAAAGGGCTTTATCAACATGTAACATAGAGACAATCAGAGTACATGTTAAGATAAAGTACAACCAGATAACATACTATCATGTCGAGTAAGAAAGTCCTCCCTATATATGTCCAAGCATCCATTAAAATATACATCATATGTACAGTAATGGCCTCTAGGGCATACATATAACTAAAAATCTCCCAGTTGCACTAGGGCCATCTGTTGTGGTATCACATACCCAACAATTAGTTGTGGCTGCAATATCTCATACTCAACCATCCCATAAAAGTCTCTACTGGGAAAAAGGCCTTTGTGAGTGGATCCACGCTACTGTCCTCTGTGTCTACTCTCCTAACCTTGATCTTCCTGGAGATCAACCATCTCCGTGATCAGGTGATACTGCCTAAGAATTATATCCAGATTTCTGATGGGACGGGGGTTCCTTGGCTAAAGCCACAACTCCATTGTCACACAATGGTAGGAACGAAGTTCATCTCATGAACTCATATATATCCAAACTGCCTCTTTGGTAGCATCTTTGGTAACGATGTATCTTGCCTTTAATCGTCTAGTAAGTCACGGTATCTTGCTTGGAACTCTTCCAACATACCGTCCCTCCACCGAGGGTTTAGACAAGCTTTCGACTGACATTCAGTCGTCCTTATCACCATGGAACCTTTCCAGTGATTCTTCCCAGGATCGATTGATACCATCTCACTACAACTAGTGAGTATCCTAACATCCAATTAGATCTATCTCATAGATCCAAAACCTAGGATTTAGGAGGTATCATTTTGATCCTATATGGAGAATCTTTGTGATAAGCGGAGATTGACCGATCGTAGCATAGGAAACTCCTTCTCTATCAAGAGTATGTCATCCACGTACTCTACGAGGATTACCACCATACTTTCTACTACCTTTTTGTATATACAAGGTTCATCTACCAATTTGATGAAGTCAAACTCTTTGACTACCACATCAAAACAGACGTTCCAACTCCGCGATGTCTGCTTTATCACATAAAACATCTTGCACACGTTTCCGCTGCTCCTACTGTCTATGAAGCCCTCTGGCTGTGTACTTATAGACGCTCTCTTCCAAATCAACATTTAGAAAAGCAGTCATGACACCCAACCGCTAGATATCGTAGTCATGGTATGTAGCCGTGGCAAGTAGGATCTGGATGGACTTAAGCATAGCTTTGAAAGTCTCAACTTTTCCATGTACACATAGTAATCTTCTCAAGATATACTTGCTCCTGATAGGGATTTAACCTTTTAGATTGAGCAACCAAAGTCCATACTTTGTTGGTGTATAAGGATTCCATCTTAGATCGATAAACATCCAGCCATTCTTACAGAGTCCCACTCCTGATGGCCAGCTCGAAATAAGTTGGGCCATCATCTCATGATGCATTCCTCTCTCCCACTGTCATAGAGAAAACCGAAGTATCTCTCAGGTGGGTGAGGAACCTTACTAGATCGGCGGAGAGGACGAGGTTCGTTGGAAACTATTGAATCCTTCGGTTCTACCAAATCATCTCCTGTAGTTTGTATAGCTGGAACTCTTTCCAGTTCTACCTTATGACCAATAATTTCTTCACAAGAAATTCCCTTTGACAAAGGTTGCATGCTGAGAAACAAAACATTTTTGTTCCTCGGCTAGGTAGAAGATATTCCCTTGCGAATGCTTGGGATATCCTACAAACTTCCACAGATCTGACCTTGCCTCGAGCTTGTCCGGATTTTGCTTTTAGACATAGGCCGGACAACCCCAAATCTTAACAAACTTAAGATATCGGCTCTTCCCTTTCTATATCACATATGAAGTGGTAGGAAACTAATTTGATTTGAACTCTATTCAATAGGTATGCAGCTTCTCAAGTGCATAACAACCAAAAGGAAATAGGAAACTCAATAGTACTCATCATAGGGCACACCATATCACATAGGGTGCTTTGCTCTGCCCCGATACACCATCGTGCTATGGTGTATACGGAGAAGTAATGCTGAGAGAGAATCTCATTCTCCTTTAGAACAGTCCAGGAATCTTCGTGCTCAAGTATTCTCCTCCTTGATCTCATCAAAGGACATAATACTTATACCCATTTTTTGGTTCTCTACTTCTTACTTATATTCTGTGAATATCTCAAAAGGTTCAGACTTGTATTTCAATAGGAACATATTTCCGAATCTTGAGAGATCATCAGAGAATGTAATGAAGTACAAGGAACTAGTCTTGGCATGTGTAGACATGGGACCATCATACATCATCATGTATCAATCCTAAGAGTTCACTAACTCTTTCTCTGTTTCCAATAAAGAGAGCTGTGGTCATCTTATCTTTGTGACATGACCGGCAAGTTTCACAAGATGTAAATTCAAACAAATTTAAATATGCATCTTAATGTAACTTAGCTAGTCGGGTCACATCGATATGACCTAGTCTATAATGCCTCAAGAAGGATCCGTTCATTTCTGAACTCTTCCTCTCGTGTGTGTTCTGTATACTAAGAACTGTAATTTGATTTAGAACGTCATTGCTTTTAGATAACGTGCCTGAACCGATCAACTCTTGATATAGGAAATGTTCAAAACATTATCCAACAATACAAAATTATATCCTTTCTTTACTAATAAAGAGATTGATATGATGTTGTATATCTGGTTCGGTATCTAATAACATTCGTTCAGAATCAATGTATTCTGGTAATACAGGGTGATAGTAACCAACAGACTTGGCTGCAACACTTGCACCGTTTCTATCTCATGAAACTCATCACCCGTTTTCAGTTCTCTACCTATCTGTAGCCCATGTAACAGATTACATATGCGGGATCCTGATCCGGTATCTCATACCCAGAACGTAAGGATACTGAGAAACAGTTCTATGTAATGAATACACCCGAAGATGATGCATCAGCATCCACTTTCTTCGTTTGGGCGGCACGGGACATCTGGTATTCCCCAATTTCCTGCTCTATCTTATAACAATTATAAGTTAGAGCGGGACCAACGTTCCCTAGCGCAGTATATCAAGCGGGTTCGGTCAATATATCTGTATTATTATCTTAATTAAGGCGTGATATGGTCGCTACCTGGAGAGAGAGAGAGAAGAAAACACTCAGCGTATGCTCTTGCAAGATTAGATTGGTTATCTAATATATCTAATCAGGATGTCTACCACTGTTTTAGTCAAATCTTCCTTCAAACCCTAAAAAGAAAGACTAGCCGGAATTAATTACAATCAACAAGTTCGCCAATCTTTCAGCTAGGCCAGTGCCGGTACTTTGAGGGAGGTCCCCCGTGCTTTCGCACGAACCTAATTAAAGTAAACCTCGTTTTCCCAGGGGCGTAACCCCGTTAACACCTTTCTAGACACCTACTTGATCGGCTAATTGTAATGTGTAAAACTCTCCCAGGAGTAACTCTTACTCGCAGCGGGTATCGGGATCCAACTATCTCATAGAATGTATGCAATCTCAATGCAAATTTCAACACTTGAAATTCCCAATAATATTTTGCCCCTAGCGTCCTATGACCTTGACGGAGGTCAACAAACCATAGGCTGCTAGTCAAGTTCTACCCGTCATTTCCTGATTGAATTAAAACCACCCGCACGACCCTTGACGGAGGTCAACAAGGCCGCAAGACTACCCTCAAACAATCTGAATCATATGCATAAATAGATAAATACTAGTTAGCTACCGCACACTACGCCTTGACAGAGGTCAACAAACGTAGCACGAATACTAAGAAGGACTTATCTGAAATGACGGAGGGCTACGACTGGTTTTTAAGAAAACTTTTTGCGTAATGAACTTGATATCGTTGTAGAATCGAGTGATTTTAAATGGAGTGTTTTTTGAGGCTTTTCTAGTTTTGCTAAAGGGGTCACTCCCGGTGAAGGGATTGTCGGTCCTTTCTTCATCGAATAAGGTGCAAGGTATATCATATATACCACTATGCAAAGCAAAAACTATAGAAACAATCAAAAGACAAACCGAGTTTATAGCATCTGCTAGTTTCACTAAAGAGGTCACTCCCGGTGAAGTGATCTTGGCTCTTATCTTATCGAATAAGGTGCTGGATGTTCTACAAGGAACACCGCTATGCAAAGCAAGAACTAGAGCTACCAGTTTTTAAACAAGTTTCTACAACATCTTTAGGTTTCTTTTATTTCATTAATCTCATTAATGAAGTTCCATTTTGTTATGCTTCACAAGCATCTCTTTTGAAACGAAATCTGCAATATAACACATATCTCATATATACAATATAAACATTCGTCTCAAGAAGTAATATGATCTCATCACAGAACATTGCAGCAGAAGAAGATATATGAAATATTGGATATACTAGGACGTCCGTGTTTTCAATACGAGCCTGTATAAAACACGGATTCCACAGTCGTGATGAATAGCCAAACCCACATCCCTAGACTCCTATGAGAGCGGCAAGCAACTTTGCCAATTCTAGGGTTAGGAGACCCAGTCTCGACTCCGCGAGATGGTCTCCCACTAGACCCTAGAACCCGGTTACTTATGCTCCCCACCTTGGGTCTACCAAATGCGGAAAAGTAAATAATATACAATGGTGACATCATCCTCACCCCGGAAGTGCCCCAATAAAAGAATATTACATACAAATGAATTTTACATGAATGAAAAAGAAAAAACTCTCATCTCACATAAAACCCCCGGCTATTCAAAACGCGACGATCCAATATAACATATCACAGCAACACATAATATCTCAAATCATCAACGTAAGCAAGTATGCGTATCCCGATTGTCGATGATGTATAGCAACGAAGCCGGCGATACACCACATACTACGCTTACGGTCACAGAAAAGAAAGTGTAAAACTACAACAGTTGGAATCCGCAACCTCCTTAGATATCACATGCCTAACCAAATGAATTCCTTAGACATCGCATGCCTAGCAATTATAAACCCCGCATTTTAGTCTCATTATCGAAAACTCTTTTCAATATCAAGTCGGGAAATTCAACAAGATTCCCGACATCCTGATCGAATGCTCGTCACAAATTTTAGTAGACGGCCGCACCCCCGGATGCCGTCGACGAAGTGCACTAAGGCGGAACACCGCTGCCGTAAGCACCCGAACGGATGCTTTTGGCGACTGGGTTCTCCTACAGTCACTTGGTCGGGGCTATAGGGCGTGGCTGTCTATTAAGTTTACCCGGCGAGTATCCGCGTACGCTACGTGATTGCGACGGACTTTTGATCGCATCAAAATCCCGTGGCAACCGATCATCTGAGACTAAGCTGCTAGATTTATAATATTCAAATTAGTTATCTCATAACTACATGTGGATTCCAATTATTGTATCACATTCCAGATAAATAGACAATGTTAAACTTTCCAATCGAATAATCAAACACCCAAGTTTTCCCAAATAGTTTGCAACACTTGAAATTAGTTTAAAAACATCCATCACATGCCACAGTACCAATGGTCCAGCCGTTGAAGGGTCAAGCCAACGCCTCACATGTGGCACGCCGTACTGCCCCAAACCCTAAGGTTCAGAGGCAGTTCAAGACGGTCACACAATCGAGTTAAGGTTTATTGTTTTCTAGAGGGTCCACCGCGTTACTTGCATGACTTAGAATGTTCTTAAACTACGGAAAAATCCAACGCTTGGAAATTTTCCGGCAGAGGAAAAAGTGAGTTACAGATATCCGTTCGAAATTTTTAATAGTTTCTAAAATTATCCGGAAAAACTAAACAAAGTTAAATTATCCGATCGAATCAACAAGTCCCCAATACAACCGTAGAAAACTCAACACTTGAGTGGAATTAAAATATTCCCAGAAAAATATGACAAGAAAGGACTAAAGAATAAATATATGAAATTCCAGAGACTAACTCAAAATTTTGGCCGCGGAACCTCTGCCAAACCATTGGTTTGGCCGCGGTTCCGTGGTCATATAATCGAGTTAATGGACCGTACTTCACAGTAATTCTTAGTTTTTCCGGATTGTTTTTCTGAGCATTTTTAATTCATAAAAAATCACATTTTTGGAAAATGTCCAGAGAAGGATTCGTGTCGGGGTTTCCGGGTTCGATCGGACATTAAACTTCGCTCAGACTTCGCCTAAACCTCTAGCTTGGCTCTGATACCACTGAAGGGTTGCTAGACACACGTACAAGGGTCTATGAGGCATCAACCATGCCCGATTTAAAATTTAGCCGTGCAGAACAAACCAAAGCCGGATCTTTCAACTAGATATTAGGCGAAAACAATCTTGTTAAACTCTTTAACACTAAGTGAGTGGGATTACAACCTTTGTAGATCCGGTCCTTCACTTCTTAAGCTCCGTGTTGAGGTTCCTTCGCTGCGATCATCGTGTTCCGGACTCTCGAGAGCCTTCACGAAGAGAAAGATGCAATCTTGCATCCGATCTTCGATAACAAAGATGGTCCATCTTGAAGTTTCAATAACACAAGCTAACTCTCACTAAATGAAGTGAACACTCTCATCTAAAAGGCGAGGATAGATGAGAATGATAAAGTAGGATTTTTGTTCTCTTTTATTTTCTTATTCCCACTCATTTTCATCACTTGGAAAAAAGTTAGAAAGCTATTTCCTTGAAAGAAAGAAGAAGGAAGAAGAAGAAGAATATCATAATCCTTTTGTGATGAATAATGTAAAGAAGATAATGATGAATAATGCAACCATGGTCAACTAAACACATGTAGAGAATTAACTAGGGCTAGGGTTTGGGTTGGGTTAAAAGTTAGTCACTTGAAAATATCAAGCATAATATCTTTTCTAAGACAAAAGAAAAGCTTCTAGAATCTACTATAAGTCTTAACCCTAATCCAAACCTTAATCATGTTTAAACTCCACAAAACATGTTGCATTAATAACCATATCATGTTACAATATTATATATCGCATATATAATATTTATCATAACAAAATAAAATAATACAATTAACATATATCGCATATATATCAATGTATTACCCGAGTGAGAAAAAGAATATTTTTGTGAGTTAATATTAGTTTATGTAATTTAATATGTCATATATATTATTATACATTAAATTATTGAATCAACACTTGATCCGACAATCCGGATATATCGCATATAACCGACTAATACGATGACCCGGCTATATCACATATACCCGGACGATATCTCATATCGCGAGAATCCAATACGGTATCACATACCGCATTATCCTCGGTCTCGCATATATCACATTTGTGCTCCTACTCCGTTTTGCCTGACCCAAGAAACCTCTGTGTAGGACTCTAAAGAATCGTCAATACGCTGGCAGTAGGTGATGATCATATCAAACACCCACAAGCTGCAAGAGGTCAGCTAAACGTAATAGCCACACAGGTGTTGAGCGCTCAGAAGATCCACAGGCAAGCCTGTACATTCTCCTGTGAATCCAATCAGTAACACTCCCGTACAGTCCCGTCTCGTCGTCTGATATGTCGCATATCTCGCCTAGGGGTGGTAAACGTCAGACCCCAGTAGCTCGATAAGTCGTGTCGATATGAGCTCTATAACAGTTCGAGAAACTACCGATAACACATACCAGTAAATCTCAGCAACCCTGGACAGGGATTTTCGGTAATAGCCAATCGAACACAGCACAACATCAACTCCCTATACCGAGAGAGACGAATCCCTTCCTATCGCTCATTGCCTCCATGTGATTCGGGACTGTACCCAAAAGCCACCTTTTTGTATGCCCTCTTGGACTTGGTGATCAGTCGAAAATACTGCATCTTTAAACTAACAATTTCCCTATCATTTTCACTCATCTAGAAGCGTTCGGTATTCATATTGCATATATTAGCAAAACAGTCGTCAAATATCAGATTGCATGTGTTAGACTTTAAAACCGGCACTATAAGGGAAATTGACTGTATTTCATAGCATCGTATCATTCCTATATATCGCAACTTGTGTTTCGAAGTCTGTGCAGGAAATTCAAGGAGAATGATCAAATTTACAAAACAAAGACTGTTAAGAATACGCCAACTCAAGGATTTGGAATCTGGCAATGATCTAAAAGGCATTCAGTGATTCAACATATCAGAATGTACACATGAAGTCATAATAAGTCAACAGAAGAAGTATCAAACCCTAGCTCAGCCACATGGCCGCGGTTCCGCAGTCGAAGCCACCTTGCACCGCGGAACCGCGGCTTCTTGTCCACATCGCCCCTACTTCTCTGCTACAGTATCTCTACCTCAGTTCCAGAACCTCTTCAAGCAACTACAAATTCTAGAAAGATCCTGAACATTCTTCCAGATCAGCAGCCCTAGGGTTCTAAACTAAACATTCCTAGCTTCCACAACAAGCTTCACCTAAACTCCATTAAGAACCTAGAACCTTCTCCCTAACCTCCTAGCTTAGGGTAGAAGTTAAGCCCTAACTAACTACTTCTAGAAGCCTCTCCCTATAACAAACTTTTGGAGGGAAATTCAAAATTCAAAATCCTAGACTTAGGGTTTAGGAAACCTATAAAAGGGACCCAAGGCTCACTAGAAAGAGGTTGTTCATTATTGGCTAATCTTTAGTTGCTCAATTCAATTGTTGTGGTTGTTCTTCATCTTCAACCCAACTCCTACCACCTCAAAACCCTAACCCTAATCCAATCCAAGATCAAGAATTCAATATCCTTTGAATGCAAGCAAAGCAAGTCTTTAACGATCCTTTAGAAGCGGAACCGGACTTCAACGGAGCACGAGATCCAAGCCGATCCACGACTCAAGGAGCTTAGCGACGCTAGAATCGACGATCAAAGTTCCTCCCTCTTGTAGTTCTTGAGAGTTGTAACTAATTGTTGATATAATAAAGGTGAAGATTCTTTAAACTTGTTTATTTTCAATTTGAGCATTATGATTCGTATTAATTTCTTGAATGTATTCTTCGTGATGATGCTTGAATAAAACTCCGCTCGTGGAGGAGTCGAAACGATCGTAGAATGATGATGTCGACGAATCTTTAAACGTTTTCTTAAGTCTTATAACAATTGTAAATTCTTGAAAATCAAATGATCGATGATCTAGATCGATGTGAATGCGTTCTTGATTCCTTTCTCCCGATCTAGAGATCAACGATTGATCATTAGATTTTCAAGAAGCTATCTAGTGAATGTGATTCATCGAAAGGACAAAGGATAGGATGAGGAACCTGATTCTTCGCAAGATCCTTGATCTTCGATGAATCTACATCGATTTAGCATCAATTTGTTAATGGATAAGAAATCGTAATTTTGAATCTTCTTCACATCTACGATCGAATCGATTCCTACAAGCTTTACTTCAAATCTTGAAACCTAAATTGATTGGAATTCTATCGATACTTGATTCTTGATGTTTATCAATTTCTTGATTCTTGATTTGAATAGTTGATTCTTGAAACTCATCGATATAAATCTTGAATCGTTTTCGCTTTTCTTTTCTATTAAATTTTCGATTCAAACAAAACAAAATACGAACGAATCGCGCAATCCCTGTGGATGATCCGCACTTACTAACGCGCTACAATTCGACACCGTTATTGATTGCGGTCAAATATTTTTGGTTATGATTTCATACAAGTTTCTAAATACCGACACTTCCCGAAACGTTCAATCAAATGGCGCCGTTGCCAGGGATCGCGCGCTAATTCGTTCTTTATTTGAAATTTGAATTGAAAGATTTATTTCATTACAATTTTGAGATCAAAATTCGCGCAAAACACTAAATGATTTGTTGTGGTTTGTTGCAAGGAGATCTGGAGCTTGCTGTACAATTGGAATTTTTTTTTGGAGAATTCCAGAGGACTCAGGAGCTGAACCTCAGCTCTCTGTAAAAATTGTGTGCAGGGAACAGTACCAACGGGCGTGATTCCGCGGTCCTAGCCAGCATTTGCGGCGGTTCCGCACGTCTGTTAAAGCTTCGCTGTACAATTTTGCTCTCAGGTCCTCTATCTTTCTTATCTCCTTCCTAAATCTGCTCCAAATAACAAATTTCTACAGGCTTCTTTGCGAAAAAAAATCTCAGCGCCGCAAAAAGCAAAATTAAATTGTGCGTGTTTTGATTTTTTTGGTTGTTTGCATAATTAATACGGATATTAAGGGGCAATGACCAAATCCAGATTAGGTGGGGATTTCATTACCCTTCCTAAGCCCCGAAAATCGCAAAATTTGCATCCTCATTGACCCTCATTAACTAAAAAATATCTATAGATGACTCTAAGGACCGTCGCGCTCACTTAGGACAGAAGAAGGCCGTGGGTAATTCATTGCTTATCCGCGATTCTCTTGTGGTGTCTAAGGCAAGTGTGTCGAAGGCTAGTGGTTACTTAATTAGGCCCACTACTTATGTAGTGGAGAACCTCCCACTTACCTGGCACTTACCTGGCCACAGGAGAGACAAAGAGGCAGTGGAGGATTTATCCTGCGACTTGTCTTTTGGCAGTTAGGAGCGGTCTAGAGATTTGACCTAGGTGACCCCTAGAATTAGGGTTTTGTGTGTTGCATTTGTTGTGCTTGCATCATTTTTTTTCAAAAATCCGTATCACTTTTCAAAACAAACACCGCATTCATTCATTCATTTTCCCCTAATTATAAGTCACGCTGCCACTTGTACTAAACCTTTTTAGTGCAAGATAGGCTGGACACGGGATTCTAGTGCCCGTTTAGTCCGCGTACCCTTTATCGACTCCGAAGTCGGTATTTCTCCATTTACTTCTTCTTTACCCACTACCACACCCACATCAATGGATCCGTCTCCATCAAACTTCTTTACCACTAATCTGCCGCCGTCCGTTAGTGCGCAGAATCCACCCCGCATCTCTCTCCAAGAGAGGTGCTATACTTTGCGAGGTCCTCTTTCGACCTGCTTATCCATTCCACCAGCCAACGGGGATAATTTTGAAATTAAACCCCAATACATCAACCTTTTACCCAAATTTCACGGACTCGAGACTGAAGACGCTTACGTTTTCATCACCAAATTTGAAAACGTATGCGCAATGATGAGTACGTCACAACTTTCAGTGGATGCTATGCGTCTACAACTTCTTCCATTTACTTTGTGCGATATGGCCGAGAAGTGGCTATATAACACTACCGCACATTCCATTACGAATTAGGAAGAATTCGTTGCTGCATTCCTTAAGAAATTTTACCCAATGCAAAAGACAGCTCGAATTCGTAGCGAACTTAATCAATTTACCCAGCTTCCTACTGAACCATTTTCTAAATGCTTTGAACGTTTCAAGGATCTATTGGTTCAATGTCCTCATCACGGCATTACGAGATGGGATCTTTGCCGAATCATTTATGAGGGCATTAACCCAAACACTAAACAGAACCTTGAAAACATGTTTCAAGGCACCTTTAGGGCCAAGGATGATGGGGAAGCATGGAAATTTTTAGAAGAGTTCGCTGAAAAATCACTACAGTGGGAGAGTGGGACCCAACCATTGAATAGGGGTGGCGTACACCAAATAGATTTGTCCATATGTGTTCGAGCTGAGATGGCAGCAATGCAAAAGAAACTCGAAGCTATGGAACACAAATTTTCAGCAGCCTCCCTAAACCCAATGTCGCTTCCCAAAACTGTATATGGGTGCTGTTCTGATCCTTCTCACTTAATGGAAGAATGTCCATTAAACTCTCAGTTTCAAGGTCACGAGCATACTAATGCCGCATTTCAAAGACCTAAAAACGATCCATATGCTTCCACGTACAATCAGGGTTGGAGGAATCACCCGAATTTTGCTTGGAACCAACAACAACAATCTCAAAACACGGTTCTAGGCCAAAATCAATTCCAAAGGGCTCTTCCACCACAACAGCAACCACTTCAACTCACTCAGCACCCCTACCATTCATAAAATTTCCAAAATCAGGTCAACACTCATGCACAGTCTAATCCTATGCAGTTGTCCTGTTCTGACGAATTCACTCAATTCACTCAAACCATGAAATCACTCTTGTCAAATTTCATAAAGGTTTCGGCTGAGGTTAGATCTTCCGTCGGTGAGATAAAGAAAAACTCAGCGTCCCAAGCTGAGAGTATCAGATCGATGGAAGCTGAAATTGCACGACTTAAAGCCGAAATGAGTGCGAGAGAAAAAGGGAAACTTCCGTCTCAACCCCTACCGAATCCTGGGCATTACAATGTAAATGCCGTCACAACGTTGAGATCGGGAAGAGAGCTGAATAACCATGTTGGGGAAGGAATTGTTGATATTGAAAATCCTATCAATAACACCCCGGCTGAGACCTTTCCTCACACACACACTTCTACTTCTGATCCTTGTTCTTCTACACCACCGCCTTCTCGCGTGCCTATTCTCCATTTCCCACTAGGCTCGACACTTCAGTATAGCTCTTCTAGTTCTCAACAGACGATCCCCACTCCTCTTTTGGGATCACGTCTACCACCACTTCCTTCTCCTATGATGGACCCAGCGCTTATTGCTAAAGCTCCTTACCCGAATTGGTTAAGGGGTAACAAATCGAGTCCACATATGGAGAAAATTACGGAAATGGTCAAACAGGTTAACATCAACATCCCTCTCCTAGATGCTATTCAACAAGTCCCCGCTTATGCGAAAATTCTTAAGGACTTGTGCACTAGGAAGAGGAAGACTCAAGTGCCGAAGAAGGTCTTCATGTCTAATAATATTAGCACTGCTTTTATCCCACAGCTAACAAAGAAACGTAAGGACCCAGGATGTCCTACGATATCGATTTCTATTGGGGGTAAAAACATAAATCGTGCTCTTTTAGACCTTGGCGCAAGTGTTAACCTACTTCCATATTCTGTCTATGAGCAGCCAGGGATTGGAGAGTTGAAACCTGCTCACTGCACTCTCCAAATGGCAGACCGTTCAATCACCAAACCAAGGGGTGAACTAGAGGATGTGTTGATAAAGGTCAGGGAATTTGTATTCCCTGTATACTTCATTATACTCGATACACAGCCTGTAGCAAACCCCCGGAGCCAAATTCCGGTGATTTTGGGTCGTCCTTTCCTTGCCACTTCCAACGCTGTTATTAGCTGTAGAAATGGTTCAATGAACTTATCATTTGGAAATATGACCGTTGAACTAAACACCTACAAAGTTGGAAGTCAGCCATCAGAACCCTCTGCTCATATTCTTCATGTGTGCTCTGTCCACGAGATCGCTCCCAAAAGTTGCGGAGCTGGGGAACTTTCCTTTACAGATCTCGACGACACTACCACATCACTGTTTGATCTTACACATGATCTTAGTGAGGAAACTTTTCCCTCACTTGTGTCCGACACTCCTGACCAATCACCACCCGAGTCTGTATCCTTTACAGGCTCTGAGCTTCTTTGTAATTCAAATAATCACTTGATGATCCCACCTTCTATCATTTCTCCGCCCGCATTAGATCTCAAAATTTTACCTTCTCATCTTAAATATGCTTATTTAGGTGAGAATGAGTCTTTACCGGTTATCATAGCCGATGGCGGACATCAAAGGGATTAGTCCCTTGATTGTAGAACATCATATACATGTGATGGATGATGCCAGACCAACCCGAGAACCACATAGACGGTTGAATCCCGTCATGAAGGAAGCGGTGATGAAAGAGATCGTCAAATGCCTTGATAATAGTATTATATACCCAATCTCCGGTAGCCAATAGGTGAGTCCTATACATGTCGTCCCTAAGAAATCCGGCATCACTGTTATTACCAATGAGGCAAATGAGTTGATTCAGACACGTGCCCAAACTGGGTGGCGTGTATGTATTGATTACAGAAAACTCAATGCTGCCATGAGGAAAGACCACTTTCCTCTACCATTCATTGATCAAATGCTAGAACGCTTAGCTGGACGAGAGTATTATTGTTTTATGGACGGATACTCTGGCTATAATCAGGTCCCCATAGCCAAAAAGGATCAAGATAAAACCACTTTTACTTGTCCTTTTGGTACCTTTGCTTACAGTCGCATGCCCTTTGGGTTATGCAATGCTCCCGCTACCTTTCAACGGTGTATGATGGGGATATTCTCTGACATGGTAGAGAATTTTCTGGAGATCTTTATGGACGATTTCTCGATTTTTGGAGACTCTTTTTCTGATTGCCTATCAAATCTTGACGCGGTTCTTACTCATTGCAAACAGAAGAACTTAACTTTGAACTGGGAAAAATGCCATTTCATGGTCCAAGAGGGAATTGTGCCTGGATAAGTTATTTCACAGAAAGGCATTGAGGTTGACAGAGCTAAGATAGATGTCATTCAAAACCTCCCTCATCCCAACTGCATCAAAGATATTCGATCTTTCCTTGGCCATGCGGGCTTTTATAGGAGATTCATTAAGGATTTTAGCAAAATTGCTAGACCTTTAACTCTTCTCATGGCCAAGGATACGACTTTCCACTTTGACTCGGACTGTGAGGCAGCTTTCGACTCACTCAAACACTCCCTCACTACAGCCCCCGTTCTATCGTCTCCAAATTGGGACTACCCCTTTGAGCTGATGTGTAATGCATCCGACTTTGCAGTAGGTGCAGTCTTAGGACAGCACATTGAAAAGATGCCACACGTGATATACTATGCGAGTAGGACCCTGAATGATACTCAAATCAATTATACAACTACCGAAATAGATCTTTTGGCGGTTGTATTTGCATTAGAAAAATTCAAGCCTTACTTGATTGGCTCACCTATAGTTGTGTACACTGACCACACTGCCTTAAAACATCTTCTGGCGAAGAAAGATGCAAAAGCTTGGCTAATACGTTGGATCCTTCTGTTACAAGAATTTGATCTTGTTATCAAAGATAAGAAAGGATGTGAAAACGTGGTAGCTGACCATCTTTCACGCATCACTTCTTCCCCTGTGACCCTGCCGATCAATGATTCGTTTCCTGACGAACAACTCTTGAGCATATCCAATGAACCTTGGTTCAGGGATATTGTGAACTATCTTGTCACGGGACTTATTCCTAGTGATTAGTCAAAACAGGACAAATACCGTTTTCTATCCCAAGTAAAACACTTTTACTGGGATGATCCATATCTGTTTAAATATTGTCCTGATCAGATCATTCGCCGGTGTGTCCCGAAAGAAGAGTTCAATAGTGTTCTTTCTTTTTGTCATGATCAGGCCTGTGGGGGTCACTTCGGTCCAAAAAAGACGGCGGAGAAGGTTTTGCAATGTGGATTTTATTGGCCGCCCTTGTTCAAGGACGTATTTGAGCATTGCAAAACCAGTACACAGTGTCAGCACACGGGTAGAATTTCCTGGAGAAATGAAATGCCTCAGCAACCCATCTTGGTGGTTGAAATTTTTGATGTTTGGGACATTGACTTTATGGGTCCCTTTCCCAACTCCTTTGGGAATTTGTACAAACTGCTGGCGGTTGATTATGTCTCAAAGTGGGTTAAAGCCATTCCATGTCGCACTAATGACAAGAAAGTTGTCATTAAGTTCTTAAAAGAAAGTATCTTTTCGCGATTTGGACACCCACGCGCTATTATTAACGATAATCGGACACATTTCTGCAACAGGTCTTTTGAGACTCTGATGCGGAAATACGCAATCATCCACAGACTTTCTACACCCTATCATCCCCAAACGAGCGGGCAGGCTGAGATTTCAAATAGATAGATCAAACAAATCCTGTAGAAGACCGTTGCTAAGAATAGAAAAGATTGGACGACCAAACTGACGGATGCCCTTTGGGCATTCCGAACTGCATTTAAAACCGACCTAGGGATGTCTCCATATAGGATAGTGTTTGGGAAGGCATGTCACTTACCTGTCGAGATTGAGCACAAAGCATTGTGGGTTATTAAGGAAATTGATTTTGACCTAAACCAAGCCGGCAACTTTCGGAAGCTGCAATTGAATGAGCTACGCGAACTCCGCGATGTAGATTATGATAACGCTGTAATCATAAAGAATAGGACTAAGGTTTTGTTAGTTATGTATATGCCCTAGAGGCCATTGTTGTACATTTGATGTATATTATGATGGATGCTTAGATATATACAGAGAGGACTTTCTTGCTCGTCATGATAGTAAGCTATTTGGTTTCACTTTATCTTAACATGTTGACCTGTATTGGTTTACTGTCTGACTCTCACATGTTGATAAAGCCCTTAGGATCTGTACTCGACTACTGGGACTATGATGAGATCATACTAGTGGGGCCATAGTAGTCGATGAGTACATCCTATAACTGTTCCTAGTCGAGGGTATATCGAGACAGGGCATCGATACACCAGAGTAGACTAGCGTATACGCATCTTGACCCATATGATGGGCGATGGATGATCCCATATCCATCGGTGTTTGACATCAAGGATGGTGTACGGGTGCTCAGTGGAGACCGGGTACACTGGACGGACTCGCCGAGAACTCCCAGTTAGTGATATACCACACGTCAGATGGCAGTTCTCCGGTGACACTGGTACAGGGTAGTCTGTAGACCCGATATCGTCATAGAGTCTTGTGTGATTCCCACTGTGTTTTGATTTCCACTTTACCACGTCCACGAGGGCGTGCAAAACGGTGGATTTTGGGTACAGTCCTGAATCACATGGAGGCAATGAGCGATAGGAGGGGATTCGTCTCTCCCGGTATAGGGAGTTGATGTCGTGCTGTGTTCGATTGGCTATAACTGGAAGTCCCTGGCCAGGGCTGATATAGAGATTTACTGGTAAGTGTTACTAGTAGTTTCTCGACCTGTTATGAGCCTCACATAGACACGACTTATCGGTTACTGGGGTCTGACGTTTTCCACCCCTAGACTTGATATGCGACATATCAGACGATCAGACCGGACTGTACGGGAGTGTTTCTGATTGGATTCACAGGAGAACGGACAGGCTAGCTTGTTGATCTTCTAATCGCTCAATACCTGGGTGGCTGTTATGTTTAGCTGACCGCTTGCAGCTTGTGGGTGTTTGATATGATCATCACCTGCTACCGGCGTATTGACGATTCTTTAGAGTCCTACACAGAGGTTTCTTGGCTCAGGCGAAATGGAGTAGAGGCACATATGAGATATGTGCAGGACCGAGGATAATACGATATGAGATACCGTATTATATTCTCACGATATTTTGATATGAATCGGGACATCGGATCAAGTGTTGATTCGATGAATCGGTACATGATATATTAGCCGGTTATATTCGATATAGCCGGATCGTTGGATCAAGTGTTGATTCGATGATTTAATGTATAATAATATATATGATATATTGTATTACATTATCTAATATTGGCTCACTTTATTATTTCATTTTCTCACTGGATTAATACATTGATATATATGCGATATATGTTAAATGTATTATTATTTTCTTATGTTGCAAATATATATAATATATATGTGATATATATTATTGTAACATGATATGATTTATTATTAAACATGTTTAAGGATGATAATGAGGGATTAGGGTTTGATTAGGGTTAGCTCTTTCAAGTTCATTCTAGAAAGATTCTATTTTGTCTTGGTTAAGATATTATGGTTGATCTTTATCTTTAACCTAACCAAACCCTTACCCTAGTTTATTCTCTACAACTTCTTAGCCTATCATCCTTGACCATGGTTGATATATCAATCATATTGTTTTCTTTTCTATTCATCAAAAAAGGATTATCTTTTTCATTCTCATCTTCTTCTCTCTTGAGTTCTAAAAAGAAAAAGCTTAAAGTTAATTCTTATGTGATGATTTCAAGTGAGAAAGTGAATAAAAAAAAAGCATAAATACTACTCCCTCATCCTCATCTCATCTAGCCCATGAGCTTAGGGTGTTCATCTCTTTAGAGTGAGAAAGCTTGGGTTTTTGCAACTTCGACGTAGATCATCGGAGATTCGGAACACTTCAAGCTAGCATGGATCGTTCGAGTCGTGGAGCCTCTCTTGAGTCCGGGAGATCGTGGATCGCGGCGAAGGGACTACTACTCGGAGCTTGTGAAGCGAAGGAGCGGACTCCAAAGGTTGTAATCCCTCACACTTAGCTTTAAAGATATCATCTTGCATGCTAAACCCTAATAATCTAGCAAAGATCCCGTCTTTGGGTTGTTCGGCACGTCTAAAATTTTATCCGGGCATGTTTGATGCTTTATGAACCTTCACAAGAGTGCCTAGGAACCCTACAGTGGTATCAGAGCCTAACTAGAGCATTAGGCGACGTGTTTACGAAGTTAAAACTCCGATCGAACCCGAACCGACGAAATTTACCCCCTCTCTGGAAATTTTTCAAAATCCGGGGTTTTTCTGAATTAAAAATACCTGAAAAATACAGCAAGAAAAGATAAGAATTACTGTGAAATTCGTGCCTCTAATTCGACCACGTGGCCGCGGAACCGCGGCAAACCCCCCCAGAGGCGGCGGTTCTGCGGCAGTATTAGTGTATTAGGCACGGATTTTTGTACAGTAATTCTTGTATCTGTATTTACTATTTTATGGGTATTTTTATTCTGACTCAAGTGTTGAGTATTCTGGGGTTTCTTTTGTTATCGTAGTTTCGATCGGAATATTTAAATTCGTTTTTATTTCCGGATATTTAGAAACTGTTAAACTATTTGAACGGATATCATTAACCCACTTTATCTCGGAACGGCAAACATTCAAGTGTTGAATTTTTATTGGGTTTAAATCTTTCGGAAAAATTGTACAAGTTAAGCGGTGGACCCTCTAGAAGACAACAAACCTTAACTCGATTTTTGTGACCGTCTTGAACTGCCTTTTGAACCTTCGGGTTTGGGGCAGTACGGCGTGCCACATGTGAGGCGTTAGCTTGACCTTTCTACGGCTGGATCACTGAGACTATGACATATTCTGGGATTATTTGGACTCCGCTCAAGTGTTGAGCACTTTGGGAAATTTTGGGTATTTGATTATCTGTTCGAAAAGTTTAATACTGTCTATTTATCTGGAATGTGATACAATATGTGGAATTCATAGAGTTAGGCATGAAATGCGAAGTATGTGATATTTCGGATTTATGATGTCTAAAGTGATTGTGGATTCCAAATATTGTAGTTTTACACTTTCTTTTCTGTGACCGTAAGTGTAGTATGTAGTTGTATTGCCGATCTTCGTTGCTATACATTGACGACGATCGGTGTATGCATACTTACTTACGTTGATGATATGTGATATTATGTGTTGCTGAGATATGATGTGCAGGATTGTCGCGATTGAATAGCCGGGGGTTTTATGTGAGATGAGAGTTTTACATTTTCATTCATGTAAATTCAATTGTAATGTAATATTCTTTTATTTGGGGCACTTCCAGGTTGAGGTTGATGCCACCAGTGTTGTATATTATTTACTTTTCCGCATTAGGATGGACCCAAGGAGGGGAGCACAGGTGACCGGGTTCTGGGGTTCAGTGGGAGGCTATCTCGAGGAGTCGAGACCAGGTCTCCTAAACTCCAGAATTGGTAGGGTCGCTTTCCGCTCTCGTAGGGGTCCAGGGTGTGGGCTTGGCTATTCATCGCGACTGTGGAATCCGTATTTTCTATTGTTGGCTAAATACTAAATACGGACGTCCTAGTATATCCCACATTATATCGATGTTTCTGCTGCGATATCTGTGATGTGATCATTTGATATGTTCTGATGGATACAGTATAAAGTATATATGATATATTATATAGACGTTACTTATGTTTTACACCCGCACTAGCCCTGCCCTGCTCTGTCCTTAGTTACCTAACCTAACGGTGCACGAGGGGACATCGAGGCGAATGCGGATGGCATAAGTGTACGTCGTATTTATCTGTGATGCTTAGGAAGCATAAGCTGATGGGATTTTATTAATGAGATTAATAAAAAGAAAAGAAACCTAAAAGATGTTGTAGAATCAAAACTTTATAAAAAGGGTAGCTACAGTTTTGCTTTGCACAGTGATATATATGATATATCCTGCACCTTATTTGATGGGGAAAGAGCCGAGATCCCTTCACCGGGAGTGACCTCTTTAGCGAAACTGGCAGATGCTACAAAACTCGGTTTGTCTTTTGATTGCTTTTAGAGTTTTGCTTTGCACAGCGATATATATGATATATCCAGCACCTTATTCGATGAGGAAAGGGCCGACGATCCCTTCACCGGGAGTGACCCCTTTAGCGAAACTAAGAAAAGCCTCAAAAACACTCCTTTTCAAAAACACTTGATTCTACGACGATATCAAGTTCATTACGCTCAGGGTTTTCTGAAAAACCTGCGTAGCCCTCCGTCATTTCAGATAGACACTAGTTAGTATTCGTGCTGCGTTTGTTGACCTTAGCCAAGGCGTGGTGTACGGTAGCTAATTAGTATTTATCTGCTAAAACATGAGATGTGATTGAGTTAGGGTTGTCGTACGACTTTGTTGACCTTAGCCAAGGGTCGTACGGGTGGGTTTAATTCGATCAGGAAATGACGGGTTGAACTTGACTAGCGCTTATGATTTGTTGACCTTAGCCAAGGTCATAAGTTTCTAGGGGTAAAAGCATTATCGGGAATTTCAAGTGTTGAAATTTGCAATGAGATTGCATACCTCCTATGAGATAGTTAGATCCCGATACCCACTGCGAGTAAGAGTTACTCCTGGGAGAGTTTTACACAGGACAATTAGTCGATCAAGTAGGTGTCTAGAAAAGTGTTAACGGGGTTACGCCTCTGGGAAAACGAGGTTTACTTTAATTAGGTCCGTGCGAAAGCACGGGGAACCTCCCTCAAAGTACCGACACTGATCTGGCTGAAAGATTGACGAAATTGTAGGGTGTAATTAATCCCGGCTAATCTTACCTTTTTGGGTTTGAAGGTAGATTTGATAAAAACAGTGGGAGGCATCCTGATTAGATAAGATAATAACCAATCTAATCTTGCAAGAGCATACGCTAAAGTGTTTTCTTCTCTCTCTCTCCAGGTAGCGACTATGTCAGGCCATAATCAAGATAATAATATGGATGTATTGACTGAACCCGCTTATTATACTGAGCAGGGGAACGTTGGACCCGTTCTTTCTTATAACAGTTATAAGACTGAACAGGGAATAGAAGAATATCTAGATTCTCAAGCCGCCCAAAAGAACATGCATGTTGATGCATCTTCTTCGGGTGTGTTAGTTATTGAGAACTGTTTGTCAGTTCACCCTACGTCATGGGTATTAGATACCGGATCAGGATCCCACATATGTAAACAGTTACATGGGCTACGTAAAGGTAGAGAACTGGGAAAAGGTGATCATTCCGTTCAAGTAGGGAACGGTGCAAGTATTGCAGCCAAAGCAGTTGGCGAATATCACCTTGTATTGCCAAGTCGTAATACACTGATTCTAAATGAGTGCTATTATATACCGAACATGATGTGCAACATTATATCAGTTTCTTTATTAAGTAAAGAAGGATATAATTTTGTAGTAAAGGATAATGTTATGAACATATTCCTAGATCAAAAGTTTATTGCATCAGGCTCGTTACATAATGGCATATTCATTTTAAATCAGAATACAGTCCTCAATATACAAAACACACACAAGAGGAAAAGTTCAGAAATGAACGAATCTTTCTTGTGGCATTGTAGACTTGGTCATATCAATGCGACACGACTGGCTAAGTTACATAAAGATGGTTATTTGAATCCGTTCGAATTATCAACTTATGATACTTGCCATTCATGTTTCAAAGGAAAAATGACCAAAGCTCCGTTTAGTGGACACGGAGAAAGAGTTACCGAACTCTAACGACTAGTACATAGTGATGTATGCGGTCCCATGTCTATGAATGCTAGGAACGGTTCTTCCTACTTCATTACATTCACTGACGATCTCTCAAGATTCGGATATGTGTTCCTGATGAAACACAAGTCTGAAGCTTTTGAGAAATTCAGAGAATATAAGCACGAAGTAGAGAATCAAACGGGAAAAAGTATTATGATTCTTCGATCTGATCGAGGAGGTGAATACTTAAGCAATGAATTCCTAGATTATCTAAAAGAGAATGGGATTCTCTCTCAGCTTACTCCTCCTTATACACCACAGCACAACGGTGTATCGGAGCGAAGGAATCGCACCCTATTAGATATGGTGCGCTCTATGATGAGTACGGCTGAGTTATCTATTTCCTTCTGGGGTATGCGCTGGAGACAGCCATATACCTATTGAATAGAGTTCCAACTAAATCTGTGCCTACCACTCCATATGAGATATGGAATGGAAAGAGACCATCTCTTAAAAGAGTTAAGATATGGGGTTGTCCGGCTTATGTTAAAAAACAAAATCCGGACAAACTCGAGGCACGATCAGTTCTTTGTAAGTTTGTAGGATATCCAAGCAATTCGTATGGATATCTATTCTACCACAGTGAACAACAAAAGGTGTTTGTTGCTCAACATGCCACCTTTTTAGAAAAGGAATTTCTTACAAAAGAAATTAGTGGCGATGAGGTAGAGCTGGAAGAGGTTCCAGCAACACAAACTACAACTGAAGATTTAGTGGAACTAGAAGATTCAGTAATACCCGACGAACCCCAGCCTCTCCGCCGATCTAGCAGGGTTTCTCATCCGCCTGAGAGATACTACGGTTTTCTCATTGATGGTGGAAGCGAGGATTGCATCATGGAAGATGATGACCCGACTAGTTTCGAGCTGGCCATCACGAGTGGTGACTCTGTGAAATGGCTGGATGCAATACGATCTGAGATGGAATCCATGTACACCAATAAAGTATGGATTTTAGAAAATTCTCCTGAAGGGGTAAAACCCATTAGGAGCAAGTGGATTTTTAAAAAGAAATTTGGTGTAGATGGAAAAATCGAGACTTTCAAAGCTAGACTTGTAGCAAAGGGTTTTCGTCAACGACCAGGTGTGGATTATGACGAAACCTTTTCTCCAGTGGCTATGCTTAAGTCCATCCGGATCTTACTTGCCATTGCTGCATACCATGACTACGAAATCTGGCAAATGGATGTTAAGACCGCCTTTCTAAATGGTGATTTAGAAGAGTGCGTGTACATGACTCAGCCAGAGGGCTTCGTAGATAGTGGGAGCAGCGGAAAGGTGTGCAAGCTGCTTAAATCCATTTATGGGTTAAAGCAAGCATCGCGGAGTTGGAACATCTGTTTTGATGTAGTAGCCAAAGAGTTTGACTTCATCAAAAACATAGATGAACCTTGTATCTATAAGAAGGTAGCAGAGAGTAAGGTTGTCTTCCTCGTATTGTACGTGGATGACATACTCTTGATAGGAAATGATATTCCTATGCTGCAATCAGTCAAGCTCTTCTTATCACAGAGATTCTCAATGAAAGATCTAGGTGATGCCTCCTGCATATTGGGAATCATGATCTATAGAGATAGATCTAAACGGATACTGGGATTGTCCCATTCCAGGTACATTGACACCATCCTAAAGAGGTTTAGTATGGAAGAATCCAAGCGTGGGAACAAACCCACGATCTCTGGACTCACTCTCTCCAAAGAGATGTCTCCCAAGACTGATTTGGAGAGAGCTCGCATTCAAGGGATACCCTATGCTTCGGCGGTAGGATCTATCTTGTATGCGATGCTATGTACCAGACCCGATGTTGCATACTCACTAAGTGTAGTGAGTCGGTATCAAGCAGATCCTGGAGAGAGTCACTGGACAGCTGTGAAGAACATTCTCAAGTACTTGCGAAGGAATAGAGACATGTTCTTGGTGTATGGTAACGGAGAACTCCGGGTGGAGTCCTTTACCGATTCCAGCTTCCAGAGTGATAAGGACGACTCTAAGTCGCATTCGGATTTTGTCTTTACCCTCAATGGAGGGGCGGTATGTTGGAAGAGTTCCAAACAGGATACCGTTGCAGACTCGACGATGGAGGCTGAATACATCGCTGCCAAAGAGGCTGTCTGGATGAAGAAGTTCATTAGTGAACTTGGAGTTGTTCCACCCATTGAGCATCCAATACCTCTGTATTTCGATAACAATGGAGCTGTGGCTTTGGCCAAGGAACCCAGATCCCATCAGAAGTCCAGACATATTCTGAGGTGGTATCACCTGATCAGGCAGATAGTTGATCGCCGGGAGATCGAGGTCAGGAGAGTCGATACGAAGGACAACACTGCGGATCCACTCACGAAGGCCATTCCCCAGATACAGTTTGAGAGATTATTCAGGATGCTAGGTATGAGATACTACAGCAGCTGGCCTTAGTGCAAGTGGGAGATTGTTAGTTTTGTATATGCCCTAGAGGCCATTGTTGTACATTTGATGTATATTATGATGGATGCTTAGATATATACAGAGAGGACTTTCTTGCTCGTCATGATAGTATGCTATTTGGTTTCACTTTATCTTAACATGTTGACCTGTATTGGTTTACTGTCTAACTCTCACATTTTGATAAAGCCCTTAGGATCTGTACTCGACTACTGGGACTATGATGAGATCATACTAGTGGGACCATAGTAGTCGATGAGTACATCCTATAACTGTTCCTAGTCGAGGGTATATCGAGACAGGGCATCGATACACCAGAGTAGACTAGCGTATACGCATCTTGACCCATATGATGGGCGATGGATGATCCCATATCCATCGGTGTTTGACATCAAGGTGTTAGTTATATGTATGCCCTAGAGGCCATTACTGTACATAGGATGTATATTGTAGTGGATGCTGGGACATATATAGGGAGGACTTTCTTGCTCGACATGATAGAATGCTATCTGGTTACCCTTTACCTTAACGTGTATACTGTTTGTCTCTCTGTTACACGTTGGTAAAGCCCTTAGGATATGTACTTGACTGCCTGGACTATGATGCGGATCATACTAGTGGGGACATGGTAGTCTATAAGTACATCCTTTAAAGTCCCTAGTCGTGGGTGTATCGAGACGGGGCATCGATATACCAGAGTAGACTAGTGTATACCTTCTCGACCCATACAGATGGGCGATGGATGATCCCATATCCATTGGTGTTTGACATCAGAGATGATATACGGGTGTTCAGTAGAGACTGGGTACACTGGACGGACTCGCCGAGAACTCCCAGATGGTATTATACCTCACGTCAGATGGCAGTTCTCTGGTGACACTGGTACAGAGTAGTCTGTTGACCCGAGATCGTCATAGAGTCTTGTGTGGTTCCCACTGTGCTTTGATTTCCATCTTACCACGTCCAAGAGGGCATGAAAAACGGTGGTTTTTGGGTACAGTCCCGAGTCACATGGAGGCAATGAGCGATAGGAGGGGATTCGTCTCTCCCGGTATAGGGAGTTGATGTTGCGCTGTGTTCGATTGGCTATAACAGGAAATCCCTGGCCAGGGTTGCTGAGATTTACTGGTAAGTGTTACCAGTAGTTTCTCCAATAGTTATAGACCTCATATCGACATGACTTATCGAGCTATTGGGGTCTGACGTTTACCACCCCTAGGCGAGATATGCGACATATCAGACGATCAGACCGGACTGTACGGTAGTGTTACTGGTCGGATTCACTGGAGTGTGAGCGGGCTTGCTCGTCGATCTTCAGATCGCTCAATACCCGGGTGGCCGTTACGTTTAGCAGACCGCTTGCGGCTTGTGGGTGTTTGATATGATCATCGCCTGCTGCCGGCGTATTGACGAGTCTTTAGAGTCCTACACAGAGGTTTCCTGGCTCAAGCGAAACGAAATAGGAGCGCATATGAGATATGTGCGGGACCGAGAATAATGCGTATATGTGATACCGTATTCCATTCTCGCGATGAATGTATCGATTAGGTTATATCCGATATACCCTAGTTATCGAATCAAAGGTTGATTCGATAAGCCGATACATAGGATACTGGTCGGTTATATGCGATATGACCGGATCGTTAAATCAAGTGTTGATTTAATGATTTAATGTATAATTATATATATTTGATATATTACTTTGCATTAACTAGTATCGGTTCACTTTAAATGGATTTTCTTACTCGGGTGTGCGCATTGCATATGCGATATGATTTTGTGCACTTGATTGTATCATGTTTGATGATACATATCTTTTTTGGTTAAGTGTAATGAATTAAACCTACGTTAAGTAAATGATTAGGGTTTTCTTTTATTCATTCATTTATCTTTTCATTTGCATTTAAAAGATAAATGAGAAAAGGAAAAGAAGTGAAAAATGGTGGCTTGTTTTGTTTTCATCATGAAGCTTCATGAAGCTTTCATTATGTCACCATTTTTGTCTCATCTCCTTAACCCTAACCATTCTTTAACCTTGGTCAATTCTCTACACTTAACTTAGGTTAATATTATGATAAGAATAAATTTATTATTCTTTTCATAATAACTCATCATCTTCTTGCTTTCTTCTTCTTCTTCACTTCATGAAGAAAACCTTCACTTCATCAATGGTGGATTGATGAAATGAGTGAGAAATCCAAAACTAAAGTCTACCCACTTCTTATTTCTTCATCCTCTACCTCTTGCCAAGTAGTAGAGTGTGTTTCCTTCACAAGTTTTCAAGACTTGGTAAAGGTGGAGCTCGATCTAGTGATGCTTCGACGTAGATCATCTTCGGCACGTCGTCGACGACCCAGCCCGTCCATTCTCCGATGAAGCCGACGCTAGAGCCCGGATTTGATTTGGACAGCGGAGAGGACCTCATCTCGGAGCCGTGGAGGTGGAGGACCGGATCTACAAAGGTTGTATTTCCGTATCTCTTAGTTAAGTGTTAACTATTTAGCTTTTTCACCTAGTTTTCTAGCCAACGATCCGTAGTCGGGTCTCTCGGCACCTAGATTTTTTGAAAATGGCATGTTCGATGCCTTGTGAAACCTCTCTAGAGTGCCTAGGAACCCTACAGTGGTATCAGAGCCTAGCTAGAGCCTTAGGCGATGCGTAGACGGAGTTTGAAGTCCGATCGAACCGAAACCCAAACCTTAGAATGCTCTCTGTACATTTTTGAAATTCGTGGATTTTTGAGAATTAAAAATATGCAGAAAAATTAGCAGGAAATTCTAAGATTTACGGTGAAAAAAGTAACTAATGATCCCTCAAAAGTGCGGCGGAACCGCGGCATTAGCATGCTAATGCGGCAGTTCCGCGGCCGTTTTGTCTTATTAGGCATTCAATTTTGCACAGTAATTCCTATTTTTCAGTGTTGGTTTTCCTGGAATATTTTTTTTTCTGAAATCAAGAGTTGAGTATTTTGGGTTTTATAGGGGGTTCGTACATTCGATCGGATTGTCCAATTTTGTCTATATGTTTTTCCGGATAATTTTAGAATATGTTAAAAAAGTTCGACCGGATAAAAATACCCAATTTTTCCCGGACGGAAAATTTCCAAGTGTTGGATTTTTCCGTAGTTTAACGACGTTCTAAGTAGTGCAAGTAACGCGATGGTCCCTCTAGAAGACAACAAACCTTAACTCGATTATGTGACCGTCTTGAACTGCCCTTTGAACCTTCGGGTTTGGGGCAGTACGGCGTGCCACATGTGAGGCGTTGGCTTGACCCTTCTACGGCTGGACCGTTGGTACTGAGGTACGAACTGAATGTTGTTAGACTTATTTCATGTGTTGATCTGTATCGGGAAAACTTGGGTGTTTGACTGTTCGATCGAAAAGTTTAACATTTTCTATTTATCTGGAATGGGATACAATAATTGGAATTCACAACAAGTTATGAGATAACTGAATGAATGTTATAAACATAGCAGTTTAGTCTCACTTGATCGGTTGCCACGGAATTTTGATGTGATCAAAAGTCCGTCGCAATCACGTAGCGTACGCGGATACTCGCCGGGTAAACTTAATAGACAGCCTCACTCCATAGCCCCGACCAAGTGACTGTAGGAGAACCCCGTCGCCGAAAGCATCCATTCGGGTGCTCGCGGTGGTGGTGTTCCGCCTTGGTGCACTTCGTCGACGGCATCGGGGGTGCGGCCGCCTACTAAAGTTTGCGACGAGCATTCGATCAGGATGTCGGGAATCCTGTTGAATTGCCCGACTTGGTATTGAAAAGTGTTTTCGATAATGAGACTAAAATGCGGGGTTTATAATTGTTAGGCATGCGATGTCTAAGTAATTCATTTAGTCAGGCATGCGATTTCTGAGGTGGTTGCGGATTCCAACTGTTGTAGTTTTACACTTTCTTTTCTGTGACCGTAAGTGTAATATGTGATATCGCCGGTTTCGTTGCTATATGTCAACGACAATTGGGATGTGCATATTTACTTACGTTGATGACATGTGATGTTATGTGTTGCTGGATATGTTATATTGGATCGTCGTGTTTGAATAGCCGGGGGTTTTTATGTGAGATGAGTGTTTTTCATTTTCATTCATGTAAAAACTTGTATGTAATATTCTTTTATTGGGGCACTTCCAGGTAGCGGAAGATGTCACCGTTTGTATATTATTTACTTTTCCGCACTAGGATAGACCCAAGGATGGGAGCACAAGTAACCGGGTTCTGGAGTCCAGAGGGAGACCAACGCGAGGAGTCGAGTCCGGGTCTCCTAACTCTAGAATTGGTAGGGTTGCTTGCCGCTCTCATAGTGGTCTAGTGGTGTGGGTTTGGCTATTCATCACGACCGTGGAATCCGTGTTTTATACTGGCTCGTATTGAAAACACGGACGTCCTAGTATATCCAATATTTCATATGATTCTTCTGCTGCGATATCTGTGATGTGATCATGTGATGTTCTGTGATAGATACAGTATATAGTATATATGATATATTATATAGACGTTACTTATGTTTTACACCCGCGCTAGCCCTGTCCCGCTCTGCCGTTAGTTACCTAACCTAACGGTGCACGAGGGGACATCGAGGCGAATGCGGATGGCATAAGTGTACGTCGTATTTATCTGTGATGTTTAGGTACATAAATGATGGGACTTCATTAATGTGATTAATGAAATAAAAGAAACCTAAGATGTTGTAGAATCGAATTTCAAAATAAAACAGGTAGCTACAGTTCTTGCTTTGCACAGCGGTATATGTGATATATCCTGCACCTTATTCGATGAGGAAAGGACCGAGATCCCTTCACCGGGAGTGACTCCTTTAGCAATAACTGGCTGATGCTACACACTCGGTTTGTCTTTTGATTGCATTTAAGAGTTTTTGCTTTGCACAGTGATATATGTGATATATCCCGCACCTCATTCGACAAGGAAAGGACCGACGATCCCTTCACCGGGAGTGACTCCTTTAGCAAAACTAGAAAAGCCTCAAAAGCACTCCATTTCAAAATTCATTCGATCCTCCAACGATATCAAGTTCATTACGCAATAGGTTTTCAGAAAAACCTGTCGTAGCCCTCCGTCATTTCAGATAAATCCTGTTTAGTATTCGTGCTGCGTTTGTTGACCTTGTCAAGGCGCAGTGTGCGGTAGCTAACCAGTATTTATCTGCTTATGCATATGATGCAGATTGGGTTAGGGTAGTCGTGCGGCCTTGTTGACCTTGTCAAGGGTCGTGCGGGTTGGTTTGATTCAATCAAGAAATGACGGGTTGAACTTGACTTGCGGTCTATGGTTTGTTGACCTTGTCAAGGTCATAGATCGTTCGGGGCAAAATATTATCGGGAATTTCAAGTGTTGAAATTTGCAATGAGATTGCATACCTTCTATGAGATAGTTGGATCCCGATACCCGCTGCGAGTAAGTGTTACTCCTAGGAGAGTTTTATACATTACAATTAGCCGATCAAGTAGGTGTCTAGAAAGGTGTCAACGAGGTTACGCCTCTGGGAAAACGAGGTTTACATTAATTAGGTTCGTACGAAAGCACGGGGGACCTCCCTCAAAGTACCGACACTGGCCTGGCTGAAAGATTGGCGAACTTGTAGTGTGTAATTAATCCCGGCTAGTCTTTCCTTTTAGGGTTTGAAGGAAGATTTGATAAAAAGCAGTGGGAGCCATCCTGATTAGATAAAATAAAACCAATCTATTCTTGCAAGAGCGCACGCTGAGTGTTTTCTTCTCTCTCTCTCCTGGTAGCGACCATATCACGCCTTAATCAAGATAATAATACGGATTATTGACCGAACCCGCTTGTTATACTGAGCTGGGGAACGTTGGTCCCGCTCCAACTTATAATTGTTATAAGACAGAGCAGGAAATTGGGGATTACCAAAATTCCCGTGCCGCCCAAACGAAGAGAGTGCATGCTGATGCATCATCTTCGGGTGTGTTCATTATAAAGAACTGTTTCTCAGTGTCTTTTACGTCCTGGGTATGTGATACCGGATCAGGATCCCAGATATGTAATCTGTTACATAGGGCTACAGAAAGGTAGAGAACTGAGAACGGGTGATAAGTTTCATCAGGCAGAAAACGGGGCAAGTGTTGCAGCCAAGTCTGTTGGTCACTGTCACCCTGTATTACCTGAATATATTGATTTTGAACGAATGTTATTAGATACCGAACCTGGTTTACAAAATCATATCAGTCTCTTTATTAGTAAAGAAACGATATAATTTAGTATTGATGGATAATGTTTTGAACATTTCCTGTATCAAAAATTGATCGGTACATGCACGTTATCTAAAAGCATTAATGTGCTAAATCAAACTACAGTTCTTAGTATATGGAACACACATAAGAGGAAGAGTTCAGAAATGAACGGGTTCTTCTTGAGGTATTGTAGACTAGGTCAGATCATTGCGAACCGACTGGCTGAAGTTACATTTAGATGCATATTTAAATCAGTTTGAATTTAGATCTTATGAAACTTGCCAGTCATGTCACTGAGATAAGATGACCACAGCTATGTTTATTGGAAACAGAGAAAGAGTTAGTGAACTCTTGGGGTGATACATGTTGATGTATGTAAGGTCCCCTGTCTACACATGCCAGGACAGGTTCTTTGTACTTCATTACATTCTCTGATAATCTCTCAAGATTCAGACATATGTTCCTGTTGAAACATGAGTCCGAGCCTTTTGAGATATTCATAGAATATAAGCGAGAAGTAGAGAACCAAAATACGGGTATAAGTATTATGTCCTTTGATGTAATCAAGGAGGAGAATACTTGAGCACGGAAATCCTGGACTATTCTAAAGGAGAATGAGATTCTCTCTCGGCATTACTCCTCCGTATACACCATTGCACGATGGTATGTCGGGGCGGAGCAAATAAACCCTATCTGATATGGTGTGCTCTATGATGAGTACTACTGAGTTACCTTTTTCCTTTTTGGGAGTTATGCACTTGATAAGCTGCATACCTATTGAATAGGGTTCCAATCAAATTAGTTGCCTACAATTTCATATATGATATGGAAAGGGAAGAGCCCATGTCTTAAGCTAGTCAAGATTTGGGGGTTGTCCGGCCTATGTCTAAAAGCAAAATCCGGACAAGCTCGAGGCAAGGTTAGTTATGTAGAACTGGAAAGGTTCCAGCTATGCGAACTACAGAAGATAATTTGATGGAACCAAAGGATTCAATAGTTACCAACGAACCTCAGCCTCTCCGCCGATCTAGTAAGGTTCCTCACCCACCTGAGAGATATTTCGGTGTCTCTATGACAGTGGGAGCTGGGATTGCATCATGAGATGATGACCCAACTAGTTTCGAGCTAGCCATCGAGAGTAAGACTCTGTAAGAATGGCTGGATGTTTATAGATCTGAGATGGAATCCATGTACACCAACAAAGTATGGACTTTGGTTGCAATATCTGAAGGGTTAAATCCCCATCAGGAGCAAGTATATCTTGAGAAGATTACTTGGTGCAGATGGAAAAGTTGAGACTTTCAAAACTAGACTTGTTAAAGGTTTTCTTCATTGACCAGGCGTGGATAATGATGAAACATTTTCCAGTGGCTATGCTTAAGTCCATCCAGATCCTACTTACCACGGCTGCATACCATGACTACGATCTCTGGTGGTTGGGTGTCTTGACTGCTTTTCTAAATGATGATTTAGAAGAGTGCGTCTACAAGTACACAGCCAGAGGGCCTCGTAGACAGTGGGAGCAGCGGAAACGTGTGCAAGATGCTTTATAGGACAAAGCAGGCATCGCAGAGTTGGAACATCTGTTTTGATGGATTAGTCAAAGAGTTTCACATCATCAAAATGGTAGATGAACCTTGTATAAACAAAAAGGTAGTAGGGAATATGGTGACGATCCTCGTAGAGTACGTGGATGACATACTCTTGATAGGGAAGGAGTTTCCTATGCTACGCTCGGTCAATCTCCGCTTATCACAATGATTCTCCATAAAGGATCAAAGTGATACCTCGTAAATCCTGGGTTTGGATCTATGAGATAGATCTAATTGGATGTTAGGATTCTCACTAGTTGTAGTGAGATGGTATCAATCGATCCTGGGGAGAATCACTGGAAGGGTTCCAGGATGATAAAGACGACTGAATGTCAGTCGCAGGCATTGTCTTTACCCTCAGTAAAGGGACGGTATGTTGGAAAAGTTCCAAGCTAGATACCGTGGCATACTAGACGATAAAGGCTTGATACATCGCTACTTAAGATGCTACCAAAGAGACAGTCTGGGTGAATATTAGTTCATGAGATGAACTTAGTTCCTCCCATTGTGTGACAATGGAGTTGTGGCTTATGCCAAGGAACACCCGTCCCATCAGTGATCCAGACATATTCTAAGGCAGTGTCACCTGATCATGGAGATAGTTGATCTCCAGGGTGATCGAGGTTTGGAGAGTAGACTCAGAGGACAACACAGCGGATCCACTCACAAAGCCCTGTTCCCATAGAGAGACACTTTTATGGGATGGTTGAGTATGAGATACTATAACCACTGCTACAGATGGCCCTAGTGCAAGTGGGAGATTGTTAGTTATATGTATGCCCTAGAGACAATTACTGTACATAGGATGTATATTGTAGTGGATGCTGGGACATATATAGGGAGGACTTTCTTGCTCGACATGATAGTATGCTATCTGGTTACCCTTTACCTTAACGTGTATACTGTTTGTCTCTCTGTTACATGTTGGTAAAGCCCTTAGGATATGTACTTGACTGCCTGGACTATGATGCGGATCATACTAGTGGGGACATGGTAGTCTATAAGTACATCCTTCAAAGTCCCTAGTCGTGGGTGTATCGAGACGGGGCATCGATATACCAGAGTAGACTAGCGTATACCTTCTCGACCCATACAGATGGGCGATGGATGATCCCATATCCATTGGTGTTTGACATCAGAGATGATATATGGGTGCTCAGTAGAGACTGGGTACACTGGACGGACTCGCCGAGAACTCCCAGATGGTATTATACCTCACGTCAGATGGTAGTTCTCTGGTGACACTGGTACAGAGTAGTCTGTTGACCCGAGATCGTCATAGAGTCTTGTGTGGTTCCCACTGTGCTTTGATTTCCATCTTACCACGTCCAAGAGGACGTGCAAAACAGTGGTTTTTGGGTACAGTCCCAAGTCACATGGAGGCAATGAGCGATAGGAGGGGATTCGTCTCTCCCGGTATAGGGAGTTGATGTTGAGCTGTGTTCGATTGGCTATAACAGGAAATCCCTGGCCAGGGTTGCTGAGATTTACTGGTAAGTGTTACCAGTAGTTTCTCGAATAGTTATAGACCTCATATCGACACGACTTATCGAGCTATTGGGGTCTGACGTTTACCACCCCTAGGCGAGATATGCGACATATCAGACGATCAGACCGGACTGTACGGTAGTGTTACTGGTCGGATTCACTAGAGTGTGAGCGGGCTTGCTCGTCGATCTTCAGATCGCTCAATACCCGGGTGTCCGTTACGTTTAGCAGACCGCTTGCGGCTTGTGGGTGTTTGATATGATCATCGCCTGCTGCCGGCGTATTGACGAGTCTTTAGAGTCCTACACAGAGGTTTCCTGGCTCAAGCGAAACGAAATAGGAGCGCATATGAGATATGTGCGGGACCGAGAATAATGCGTATATGTGATACCGTATTCCATTCTCGCGATGAATGTATCGATTAGGTTATATGCGATATACCCTAGTTATCGAATCAAAGGTTGATTCGATAAGCCGATACATAGGATACTGGTCGGTTATATGCGATATGACCGGATCGTTAAATCAAGTGTTGATTTAATGATTTAATGTATAATTATATATATTTGATATATTACTTTGCATTAACTAGTATCGGTTCACTTTAAATGGATTTTCTCACTCGGGTGTGCGCATTGCATATGCGATATGATTTTGTGCACTTGATTGTATCATGTTTGATGATACATATCTTTTTTGGTTAAGTGTAATGAATTAAACCTAGGTTAAGTAAATGATTAGGATTTTCTTTTATTCATTCATTTATCTTTTCATTTGCATTTAAAAGATAAATGAGAAAAGGAAAAGAAGTGAAAAATGGTGGCTTGTTTTGTTTTCATCATGAAGCTTCATGAAGCTTTCATTATGTCACCATTTTTGTCTCATCTCCTTAACCCTAACCATTCTTTAACCTTGGTCAATTCTCTACACTTAACTTAGGTTAATATTATGATAAGAATAAATTTATTATTCTTTTCATAATAACTCATCATCTTCTTGCTTTCTTATTCTTCTTCACTTCATGAAGAAAACCTTCACTACATCAATGGTGGATTGATGAAATGTGTGAGAAATCCAAAACTAAAGTCTACCCACTTCCTATTTCTTCATCCTCTACCTCTTGCCAAGTAGTAGAGTGTGTTTCCTTCACAAGTTTTCAAGACTTGGTGAAGGTGGAGCTCGATCTAGTGATGCTTCGACGTAGATCATCTTCGGCACGTCGTCGACGACCCTGCCCGTCCATTCTCCGATGAAGCCGACGCTATTGCCCGGATTTGATTTCGACAGTGGAGAGGACCTCATCTCGGAGCCGTGGAGGTGGAGGACCGGATCTACAAAGGTTGTATTTCCGTATCTCTTAGTTAGCTTTTTCGCCTAGTTTTCTAGCCAACGATCCGTAGTCAGGTCTCTCGGCACCTAGATTTTTTGAAAATGGCATGTTCGATGCCTTGTGAGACCTCTCTAGAGTGCCTAGGAACCCTACACAAGGATGGTGTACGGGTGCTCAGTGGAGACTGGGTACACTGGACGGACTCGCCGAGAACTCCCAGTTGGTGATATACCACACGTCAGATGGCAGTTCTCCGGTGACACTGGTACAGGGTAGTCTGTAGACCCGATATCGTCATAGAGTCTTGTGTGATTCCCACTGTGTTTTGATTTCCACCTTACCACGTCCACGAGGGCGTGCAAAACGGTGGCTTTTGGGTACAGTCCCGAATCACATGGAGGCAATGAGCGATAGGAAGGGATTCGTCTCTCCCGGTATAGGGAGTTGATGTCGTGCTGTGTTCGATTGGCTATAACTGGAAGTCCCTGGCCAGGGATGATATAGAGATTTACTGGTAAGTGTTACTAGTAGTTTCTCGACCTGTTATGAGCCTCACATCGACACGACTTATCGGTTACTGGGGTCTGACGTTTCCCACCCCTAGACTTGATATGCGACATATCAGACGATCAGACCGGACTATACGGGAGTGTTACTGATTGGATTCACAGGAGAACGGACAGGCTAGCTTGTTGATCTTCTAATCGCTCAATACCTGGGTGGCTGTTACGTTTAGCTGACCGCTTGCAGCTTGTGGGTGTTTGATATGATCATCACCTGCTACCGGCGTATTAACGATTCTTTAGAGTCCTACACAGAGGTTTCTTGGCTCAGGCGAAACGGAGTAGAGGCATATATGAGATATGTGCAGGACCGAGGATAATACGATATGAGATACCGTATTATATTCTCACGATATTTTGATATGAATCGGGACATCGGATCAAGTGTTGATTCGATGAATCGGTACATGATATATTAGCCGGTTATATTCGATATAGCCGGATCGTTGGATCAAGTGTTGATTCGATGATTTAATATATAATAATATATATGATATATTGTATTACATTATCTAATATTGGCTCACTTTATTATTGTTAGTAGTATGTATGCCCTAGAGGCCAGTATTGTACAGATTATGTATATTATATTGGATGCTTGGACATATATAGAGATGACTTTCTTGCTCGACATGATAGTATGCTATCTGGTTGCTATTTATCTTAACATGTACACTAGTCTCTTTATACTGTCTTATAGTTACATGTTGGTAAAGCCCTTAGGATTTGTACTTGACTACCTGGACTATGATGCAGATCATACTAGTGGGGACATGGTAGTCCATAAGTACATCCTTCAAGGTCCCTAGTCGTGGGTGTATCGAGACGGGGCATCGATATATCAGAGTAGACTAGCGTATACGCTTCTCGACCCATGTGATGGGCGATGGATGATCCCATATCCATTGGTGTTTGACATCAGAGATGGTATACGGGTGCTCAGTGGAGACTGAGTACACTGGACGGACTCGCCGAGAACTCCCTGATGGTATTATACCTCACGTCAGATGGCAGTTCTCAGGTGACACTTGTACAGGTTAGTCTGTAGACCCGAGATCGTCATAGAGTCTTGTATGATTCCCACTGTGCTTTGATCTCCACCTTACCACGTCCATGAGGGCGTGCAAAACGGTGGTCTTTGGGTACAGTCCCGAGTCACATGGAGGCAATGAGCGATAGGAGGGGTTTCGTCTCTCCCGGTATTGGGAGTTGATGTTGCGCTGTGCTCGATTGGCCGTAACAGGGAAGTCCCTGGCCAGGGCTGATCAGAGATTTGCTGGTAAGTGTTACCAGTAGTTTCTCGACCCGTTACGAGCCTCACATCAGCACGACTTATCGGGTTATTGGGGTCTGACGTATACCACCCCTAGACTTGATATGCGACATATCAGACGAAGAGACCGGACTGTATGGTAAGTGTTACTGGTCGGATTCGCAGGAGTGTGAGCGGGATAGCTCGTCGATCTTCTGATCGCTCAATACCCGGGTGGCCGTTACGTTTAGCAGACCGCTTGCGGCTTGTGGGTGCTTGATATGATCATCATCTGCTACCGGCGTATTGACGAGTCTTTAGAGTCCTACACAGAGGTTTCCTGGCTCAAGCGAAACGAAATAGGAGCGCATATGAGATATGTGCGGGACCGAGAATAATGCGTGTATGTGATACCGCATTTCATTCTCGCGATATATGTTTCGATTGGTTATATTCGATATGACCTAGTTATCGAATCATTGATTCGATAAATCGATGCATTGAATACTAGTCGGTTATGTGCGACATGACCGGATCATTGAATCAAGTGTTGATTTAATGATTTAATGTATAATTATATATTTGATATATTACTTTGCATTAACTAGTATTGGTTCACTTTAAACGGATTTTTCTCACTTGATGCACATTGTATATGTGATATGCTTTCGTGCACATTTTTGTATCATGTTTGATGATACTTGATCATTTAGTTAAGTGTATAGAATTAATCCATGGTTAACTGATAATTAGGGTTTTGCATATTTGTTTATTTATTTATTTGTTTATTTATTTATTTGAAATAAATTAAGATAAGAATGGTGGCTCTTTTTGTTTTAAGTTGAAGCTTCATGAAGCTTTGACTTTGCTAACCATCCTTATCTTCATGCTTAACCCTAACCCATCCAAGTGACCATGGTTAATTCTCTACACTTAACCCTAGTTCAAGTTATGATAAGTATTTGATTTAAATTTATTTTTATCATAAGACTTATCATATTCTTTTCTTGAGCTCATCTTCTTCTTCTTCTTCAAGCTTGCTACTCCAATGGCAACTTGAGTTTTAGTGAGAGAAATCCAAATCTAAAGTGAACCCACCTCCTATTTCTTCACCCTCTACCTCTTGCCAAGTTGTTTTGGGTGTTTACTTCATAAGTTTCACAAGTTTGTGAAGTCGGAGCTTGAGTTTGTGCAACCTCGACGTAGATCGTCTTTGACACAAAGCCGACGACCTATTCCGCACGTTTCTCCGATGAAGCCGTCACGAGAGTCCAAGCTTCAAGATGGACAGCGAGAAGACTTCGTTGCGGAGCCGTGGAGGTGGATATCCGGATCTACAAAGGTTGTAATTTCCGTATCCTAGTAGTTAAGTGTTAACTAGCTTTTAGTTTCGCCTAGAATTCTAGCGACGATCCGTAGTCTAGGGTTTCTCGGCACCAAAAAATTTAAAAATGCCATGTTCGATGCCTTGTGAGACTTTACTAGAGTGCCTAGGAACCTTTCACTGGTATCAGAGCCTAGCTACAGCCTTAGGCGAAGTCTAGACGCGATTTGAAGTCCGAACGACCTCGAAACACCAAATCTATAATGCTCTCTGTACATTTTCTAAAAACCGGGATTTTTCCAGATTAAAAATGCTTAAAAAATTCAGCAGGAATATCTAAGAGTTATGGTGAAACACGATCACTTGATTCATCAACACAGGCGCGGAAACGCGGCAGAAGCATGCCTTCTGCCGCGCTTCCGCGGTACACTGTTCATATTATCCAATAAAGTTTGCACAGTAACTCATGTTTAATTATGCTGAATTTTCTGGGAATTTTTAATATATATTCAAGAGTTGAATTTTCTGGAATAGTTTTGGGAATTCGGTGTTTCGATCGGAGTATCAAATTTCGTCTTTGTTGCTTTCCGGATAAATTTTAGAATATGTTAAAAAGTTCGACCGGATATAAATACCCAATTTTTCCCCTGTCGGGAAATTTCCAAGTGTTGGATTTTTCCGTAGTTTAACGATGTTCTAAGTAGTGCAAGTAACTCGATGGTCCCTCTAGAAGACAACAAACCTTAACTCGATTATGTGACCGTCTTGAACTGCCTTTTGAACCTTCGGGTTTGGGGCAGTACGGTGTGCCACATGTGAGGCGTTGGCTTGACCCTTCTACGGCTGGACCGTAGGTACTGAGGTACGAACTGAATGTTGTTAGACTTATTTCATGTGTTGATCTGTATTGGGAAAACTTGGGTGTTCGATTGTTCGATCGGAAAGTTTAACATTTTCTGTTTATCTGGAATGTGATACAATAATTGGAATTCACAAGTAGTTATGAGATAACTGAATGAATGTTATAAATCTAGCAATTTAGTCCCATAAGATATTGAAAAGAGTTTTCGATAATGAGACTAAAATGCGGGATTTATATCTGTTAGGCATGCGATGTCTAAAGAGATTGCGGATTCCAATTGTTGTAGTTTTACACTTTCTTTTCTGTGACCGTAAGTGTAGTATGTTCATATCGCCGGTTTCGTTGCTATACATCAACGACAATTGGGGTATGCATACTTACTTACGTTGATGACATGTGATGTTATGTGTTGCTGGATATGTTATATTGGATCGTCGTGTTCGAATAGCCGGGGGTTTTTATGTGAGATGAGTGTTTTTCATTTTCATTCATGTAAAAACTTGTATGTAATATTCTTTTATTTGGGGCTCTTCCAGGTAGCGGAAGTAGTCACCGTTTGTATATTATTTATTTTTCTACACTAGGATAGACCCAAGGAGGGGAGCACAAGTAACCGGGTTCTGGGGTCCAGTGGGAGACCAACTCGAGGAGTCGAGTCCGGGTCTCCTAACCCTAGAATTGGCAGGGTTGCTTGCCGCTCTCGTAGGGGTCAAGGGGTGTGGGATTGGCTATTCATCACGACCGTGGAATCCGTGTTTTATACTGGCTCGTATTGAAAACACGGACGTCCTAGTATATCCAATATTTCATATATTTCTTCTGCTGCGATATCTGTGTTGTGACTCTGTGATGGATATAGTATATAGTATATATGATATATTATATAGACGTTACTTATGTTTTACACCCGCGCTAGCCCTGCCCTGCTCTGTCGTTAGTTACCTAACCTAACGGTGCACGAGGGGACATCGAGGCGAATGCGGATGGCATAAGTGTACGTCATATCTATCTGTGATGTTTAGGTATTTAAATGATGGTACTTCATTAATGTGATTAATGAAAGATAAGAAACCTAAGATGTTGTAGAATCAGATTTTAAATAAAACAGGTAGCTACAGTTCTTGCTTTGCACAGTGATATATATGATATATCCCGCACCTCATTCGACGAGGAAAGGACCGAGATCCCTTCACCGGGAGTGACTCCTTTAGCAATAACTGGCAGATGCTACACACTCGGTTTGGTTTTGATTGCTTTTAAGAGTTTTTGCTTTGCACAGTGATATATATGATATATCCCGCACCTCATTCGACGAGGAAAGGACCGAGATCCCTTCGCCGGGAGTGACTCCTTTAGCAAAACTAGAAAAGCCTCAAAATCACTCCATTTCAAAACTTCATTTGATTCTACAACGATATCAAGTTCATTACGCTCATGGTTTTATGAAAACCTGCGTAGCCCTCCGTCATTTCAGATAAGTACTAATTAGTATTCGTGCTACGGTAGTTTGGCATTCGTCAAGGCGTAGTGTACGGTAGCTAACTAGTATTTATCTGCTTATGCATATGATGCAGATTGGATTAGGGTATTCGTACGGCGTTGTTTGGCATTCGTCAAGGGTCGTGCTGGTGGGTTTAATTCAATCAAGAAATGTACGGGTTGAACTTGACTAGTGGACTATGGGTTGTTTGGCATTCGTCAAGGTCATAGAACACTAGGGGTAAAATATTATCGGGAATTTCAAGTGTTGAAATTTGCAATGAGATTGCATACCTTCTATGAGATAGTTGGATCCCGATACCCGCTGCGAGTAAGAGTTACTCCTGGGAGAGTTTTACACATTGCAATTAGCCGATCAAGTAGGTGTCTAGAAAGGTGTCAACGGGGTTACGCCTCTGGGAAAACGAGGTTTACATTAATTAGGTTCGTGCGAAAGCACGGGGGACCTCCCTCAAAATACCGACACTGGCCTGGCTGAAAGATTGGCGAACTTGTAGTGTGTAATTAATCCCGGCTAGTCTTTCCTTTTAGGGTTTGGAGGAAGATTTGATAAAAAGCAGTGGGAGCCATCCTGATTAGATAAGATAATAACCAATCTGATCTTGCACGAGCTTACGCTAAAGTGTTTTCTTCTCTCTCTCTCCAGGTAGCGACTATTTCATGCCTTAATAAAGATAATAAAATGGATGTATTGACCGAACCCGCATGTTATACTGTGCAGGGGAACGTTGAACCCATTCTATCTTATAAGTGTTATAAGAATGAACAGGAAACTGGAGAATATCTGGATTCTCACACCGCCCAAACGGAGATCATGCATGTTGATGCATCATCTTCGGGTGTGTTTGTCATTGAGAACTGTTTCTCAGTTCACCCTACGTCCTGGGTATTAGATACCGGATCAGGATCCCACATATCTAAGATGTTACATGGGCTGCGAAAAGGTAGAGAACTGGGAAAATGTGATCATTCCGTTCAAGTAGGGAACGGTGCAAGTGTTGCAGCCAAAGCAGTTGGCGAATATCACCTAGTATTACCAAGTGGTGATACAATAATTCTGAATGAGTGCTATTATATACCGAACATGATGTGCAATATTATATCAGTTTCTTTATTAAGTAAAGAAGGATATAATTTTGTAGTAAAGGATAATGTTATGAACATATTCCTAGATCAAAAGTTGATTGCATCAGGCTCGCTACATAATGGCATGTTCATTCTAAATCAAAATACAGTCCTCAATATACAAAACGCACACAAGAGGAAAAATTCAGAAATGAACGAATCCTTCTTGTAGTATTGTAGACTTGGTCATATCAATGCGACACGACTGGCTAAGTTACATAAGGATGGTTATTTGAATCCGTTCGAATTATCATCTTATGATACTTGCCATTCATGTCTCAAAGGAAAAATGACCAAAGCTCCGTTTAGTGGACACGGAGAAAGAGTTACTGAACTCTTAGGACTGATACATAGTGATGTATGCGGTCCTATGTCTACACATGCCAGGGATAGTTCTTCCTACTTCATTACATTCACTGACGATCTCTCTAGATACGGGCATGTGTTCCTGTTGAAACACAAGTCTGAAGCTTTTGAGAAATTCAGAGAATATAAGCACGAAGTAGAGAACCAAACGGGAAAAAGTATTAAGATCCTTCGATCTGATCGAGGAGGAGAATACTTGAGCAATGAGTTCCAAGATTATCTAAAAGAGAATGGGATTCTCTCTCAGCTTACTCCACCTTATACACCACAGCACAACGGTGTATCGGAACGAAGGAATCGCACCCTATTAGATATGGTGCGTTTAATGATGAGCACAGCTGAGTTACCTATTTCCTTCTGGGGGTATGCGCTTGAGACAGCCATACACCTATTGAATATGGTTCCTACCAAATCAGTGCCTACCACTCCATATGAGATATGGAGAGGGAAGAGACCATCTCTTAAGTATGTTAAGATATGGGGTTGTCCAGCCTATGTCAAAAGACAAAATCCGGACAAACTCGAGGCAAGATCTGTCTTATGTAAGTTTGTAGGATATCCCAAAAATTCACAAGGGTATATCTTCTACCACCCCGAGGAACAAAAGATGTTTGTTTCTCGACATGCCACTTTCTTAGAAAAAGGTTTTCTTATGAAACAGATTAGTGGCATTGAGGTAGAACTGGAAGAAGTTCCAGCAACACAAACTGTAACAGAAGACTTGGTGGAACCAGAGGATTCAGTAGAACTCAACGAACCCCAGCCTCTCCGCCGATCTAGTAGGGTATCTCGTCCACCTGAGAGATACTACTGTTTTCTCATTGACGGTGGAAGCGAGGATTGCATCATGGAGGATGATGACCCAACTAGCTTCGAGCAGGCCATCACGAGTAGGGACTCAGTGAAATGGCTGGATGCTATGCGGTCCGAGATGGAATCCATGTACACCAACAAAGTATGGACTTTGGAAGTTGCTCCTGAAGGGGTAAAACCCATTGGGAGCAAGTGGATCTTCAAGAAGAAACTTGGTGTAGATGGGAAAGTAGAGACTTTCAAAGCTAGACTTGTAGCAAAGGATTTTCGTCAAAGACCAGGTGTGGACTATGACGAGACCTTTTCTCCAGTGGCTATGAATAAATCCATCCGAATCATGCTTGCCATTGCTGCCTTTCATGACTACGAAATCTGGCAAATGGATGTTAAGACCGCCTTTCTAAATGGTGATTTAGAAGAGTGCGTGTACATGACTCAGCCAGAAGGCTTCGTAGACAGTGGGAGCAGCGGGAAGGTGTGCAAGCTGCTTAAATCCATTTATGGATTAAAGCAAGCATCGCGGAGTTGGAACATCTGCTTTGACGTCGTTATCAAAAAGTTTGATTTCGTCAAAAATCCAGATGAACCTTGTATCTACAAGAAGGTGGCAGAGAGTAAGGTTGTCTTCCTCGTATTGTACGTGGACGACATACTCTTGATAGGAAATGATATTCCTATGCTGCAATCGGTCAAGCTCTTCTTATCACAAAGATTCTCAATGAAAGATCTTGGTGATGCCTCCTGCATATTGGGAATCAGGATCTATAGAGATAGATCCAAACGGATTTTGGGATTGTCCCAATCCAGGTACATTGACACCATACTAAAGAGGTTTAGTCTGGAAGAGTCCAAGCGTGGGAACATGCCCACGATCTCTGGAGTCACTCTCTCCAAAGAGATGTCTCCCAAGACTGATTTGGAGAGAGCTCGCATGCAAGGGATACCCTATGCTTCGGCAGTAGGCTCTATCATGTATGCGATGCTATGTACCAGACCCGATGTAGCATACTCACTAAGTGTAGTGAGCAGGTATCAAGCTGATCCTGGAGAGAACCACTGGACAGCTGTGAAGAGCATTCTCAAGTACTTGCGAAGGACTAGAGATATGTTCTTGGTGTATGGTAACGGAGAACTCCAAGTGTAGTCCTTTACCGATTCGAGCTTCCAGAGTGATAAGGACGACTCTAAGTCGCAGTCGGGCTTTGTCTTTACCCTTTACGGAGGGGCGGTTAGCTGGAAGAGTTCCAAGCAGGAAACCGTGGCAGACTCGACGATGGAGGCTGAATACATCGCTGCCAACGATGCTGCCAATGAGGCTGTCTGGATCAAGAAGTTCATCACTGAACTTAGAGTGGTTCCATCCATTGAGCATCCAATACCTTTGTATTGCGATAACAATGGAGCGGTGGCTTTGGCCAAGGAACCCAGGTCCCATCAACGATCCAGGCATATTCTGAGGCGGTATCACCTGATCCGGGAGATAGTTGATCGCCGGGAGATCGAGGTCAGGAGGGTTGACACGAAGAACAACACGGCGGATCCACTCACGAAGGCCATTCCCCAGATACAGTTTGAGAGACTCTTCGGGATGCTCGGTATGAGATACTACAGCAGCTGGCCCTAGTGCAAGTGGGAGATTGTTAGTAGTATGTATGCCCTAGAGGCCAGTATTGTACAGATTATATATATTATATTGGATGCTTGGACATATATAGAGATGACTTTCTTGCTCGACATGATAGTATGCTATCTGGTTGCTATTTATCTTAACATTACACTAGTCTCTTTATACTGTCTTATAGTTACATGTTGGTAAAGCCCTTAGGATTTGTACTTGACTACCTGGACTATGATGCAGATCATACTAGTGGGGACATGGTAGTCCATAAGTACATCCTTCAAGGTCCCTAGTCGTGGGTGTATCGAGACGGGGCATCGATATACCAGAGTAGACTAGCGTATACGCTTCTCGACCCATGTGATGGGCGATGGATGATCCCATATCCATTGGTGTTTGACATCAGAGATGGTATACGGGTGCTCAATGGAGACAGAGTACACTGGACGGACTCTCCGAGAACTCCCAGATGGTATTATACCTCACGTCAGATGGCAGTTCTCAGGTGACACTTGTACAGGTTAGTCTGTAGACCCGAGATCGTCATAGAGTCTTGTGTGATTCCCACTGTGCTTTGATCTCCACCTTACCACGTCCATGAGGGCGTGCAAAACGGTGGTCTTTGGGTACAGTCCCGAGTCACATGGAGGCAATGAGCGATAGGAGGGGTTTCGTCTCTCCCGGTATTGGGAGTTGATGTTGCGCTGTGCTCGATTGGCCGTAACAGGTGTAAGTGTACGGCGATGCCCCGGCCGTCAATCCGACGCCGGAAAGCGGAAGCGGTGAATAACTTAAATTTTGCGGACTTTGCAAACCGGCACCACCGCGCACTAAACTCTGGATCGAACCATTAACTAGTCTAAGCTAACTAGAAGATGGGTTAGAGATATACCGACGATCCAAGTCCTCCGGTCTTCATCTCCAATCCGATCTCCTCGCGGGATCTCCGTCCGTCTCATCCTCGTCGCCGGAAGTGCACCACGTTGCCTACATCGTTTACGGGCTCCCACCTCAATGCCGAGGCAACTCGGGCACGAAGCCGGCTACTCGACGTGCCCAAGATTCGTTGTAGAATATGTAGTAGAACTTGTGTCTCCTTATGGGGTAGTGGAGATGCCATTTGGTGGAGGAAAAGAGAGCTTGGAGAGAGGTGGGGAAAATGTAGCATACCAAAATGAGAGTAACATTTTTCACCACAAGAAAATGAATCCCATTCCTTCTCTTGGAAATGGCCGGCCCCCCCCCCCTTTCTCAAGATTGATTGGAGAGAGAAAAACCAAGGTCAAGAGGGTGGTTGGATAGCAATGATGCAAGCAAGAGATGATGAAAGAAAAACCAATGATCACAAGAAAACCCTCACTCCAACACCACCATCATCAACAACCATGATGGTTACATAAAGTCAAGCCATCATGAAGATATGAAGTCAAATGATGGGACAAGTATCATGACATGATAATATACAAAGACCCCCTCCACAAATGCTTATTTGCAACAATGCAAATAAACCCTCCTCCACCAATCTTCGGCCAATGAACGGAACAATGGAAATTGGCCGAAACGGAAAGCAAACTGGCAACTCCAGAAAACTGGTCCCGTAATAAATTACAGGATAACCCCGACACTGTGCATACACACCCGCATCTGTATTTCGACCGAAATACAAATGCAAAGAGACAAAGTCTACACTGTACTATACTAGGATCCGGCTTATACCAAAGCCGGCTAGTAATATCTGTTCGATCCTGATCCGTGCAATACCGCACGTATCTGATCGAACCCTGCCATATAACCATACGGCCTATAGTACAAACTGTCCGATCCTGATCCGTGCAATACCGCACGTATCTGATCGGACCTTGCCATATCTCCATACGGCCTCTACAACCTTTCGCCCGAAAGCTGAGTAACTGAATGTGGGGGACTCTAAAGACTCGTCAATACTATGGCTGTGGATTTAACCACTAGCACGTCAGAGGTATAAGCCAATACGTGACGGGCCACCAGCTATTGACCAAAAGGGACGTCGATGAGGAAGCTCACCCCGACACCCAACTGAGCCTGTCAGTGACAATATCCATGCAGTCCGGTCCGTTCGTCTATGAGTATCGCATGGCGGGCCTAGGGGGTTGGTAAAAGTCAGACCCCCAAAAGCGGTACAAGTCGTGTCGGAGTGTAGCCCAGAACACCCTGAGATACTACTGGAATACCTACCAGTAAATCTCCTTGCCTTGGCCAAGGACTTTGTGTAATGGCTCTCCTAGACACAGCACGACCTCACCCCCAATACCGGGAGAGACGAACCCCTGAAGATACGCTCACTGCCTCCATGTGGCTCGGGACTGTACCCAACTAAAACCTGTTTGCACGACTCCTTTGAGCCGTGGTAGGGTAGTAATCAAAGTACAGTGGGAACTCACACGAGACAAATGACGATCCCCAGGTCGATGAACTAACCTGCACACATGTCACCAGGGAACTGCCATCTGACGTCTGGTATATGACCAACTAGCATGTTCCCGGCGAGTCCTGTCCGGTGTACTCATAACCCAATGAGCACCTGTATACATCTTAGGTGATCCAACTGACACCAGTGGCTTGTGAGACCGGCCACCGCCCCTCGTCGGGGTCTCGACTGTATACACTAGTCTACTAATGGAGTATCGATGCCCAGTCTCGAAACTCCCACGACTAGGGACCTTTTAAGGATAAGCTTATAGACCCCCAGCTCCCACTTATATGATCGCCCTCATACTGCTGGCGGTCAAGCAAGAATCCTAGGGGCTCTATCAACGTGTAATAGCGACGTGTCATGTCACCTAAAGCAGTACACGATGATAAAGGTAAACCAGATAGCATACTATCATCTCGAGTAAGACTGTCCTACCGGGATAGGTCCTCCTTCAATCATTGCAATCACGTACCTGTGATCCAAAAATTGACTCTGAGGGCACTATCTCCAACAATCTCCCACTTGCACTCAAGGCTAATTATTGCGATGTCGCATACTCACAGCCCGTGTTATACCGAACATCCAACTCCTCTACTAGTCAGTCTCACAAAGCTCGTTTGCGAAACTATTGCGTTCGAGGAATAGCCTCAGTGAGTGGATCCGCCTGTGGTGTCTCTTTCTATGTCTCTCTATATCTCAAGTTCGCGGAGAAAGCCATCTCCCGAAATGAGCAATACCTGTCTTAGAATGTCTGGATGTCTGATGGGACCTAGCTCATAAAAGAACTCCAAATCCAAACTTCTTAGACTGTATCGTCAACTGAACTTAATCAGTATCCTGCGCGCCATGCCTCCCTCAGTATTGCCTTGGACCACCTGTCCAAAATACTGCCCCTCATCAGAAGGAAAACTATAACTCTGACAACCTCCTTGTCGTCCATGTCACCTTGGAAGCCTGGAATGATAACTGTCTCCTGAATGAGGCTGTCGTTATCATCTCCCTAGAACATCCACTTATGTTCTAAAAACTGCTTCCGACTGTTTCTCCAGGATTGGATTAATGTCAACTTCTTGCATCTAGTGCAAGAACAACATCTGGTGTGGTACTTGACATCTCATGATTGACTCAATTGCCTAAGCAAGTGATCTGCCAATCATGCACATCCCTCTCCCCTTTAGTCTGTAAGACACCTTTGGAGAGGGTGACTCCATTACTTGCAGGTACACTACCGTGCCAGGAGTCTTCCATCCTAAATACTCTTAGAATGCTGTCAAGTACCCTGATTGGGAAACCACACAAATCTAGATCTAAAACCATAGATCTAGTAACCAGTATGTCTGATATAAAATCCATTTCCTTTGTGGAGAAACAACTGTGTGACGACCAAAGTATAACCGATCGTAGTGTAGGAGTTTCTTTTCCTACTCTGTGTATATCATCCAAATACCAGGATATCACACCCTACTACCTTCTCAACAGATCCATCCCCTATTCTGATGAAGTCAAACCCATGACTGTCACGTCAGAAATAGATGATCTATCTCCGCTACTGGTGCTTCAGTCTGTAAATAGACATAAGCTACCTGTCCACCAATGCTTCCGCTGCTCCCACTGACTACGACAACCCTCTGGCAGAGTCATATAGACGTGCACTTCTAAAACTAGTTTAGAACGACGCTATACTCATCCTCCCGCCGGGTCTCGCAGCCTGGAACAACAGCAATGGTAATTGTGGGTAAACAAGAACTTCCCTGTCACCGTCCTTGAGGCTACCGTAGTACCTCTCGGGTGCCTGAAGTTACCCACCTTATCTGCGGAGTGGCCAATGGAATGTCAATCCAGATTGAATCTTTAGGTTCCTTATCAAATCTTCAGTAATCGTTTGTGGTTCTGGAATCACTTCCAGTTCTACCATACTCCCACTTCTGTTTTCTGAAAAAATCCATTTTTTTAATAAAACTGTGGCGAGTCTAGAACAATATTGCTATTGTTCATCCAGATGGTAGAAAGTCAACCCGCGTCATAGCCTGGGTCAACCCACAAACAGCCATTACAGAAACGTGCCTTGAGTTGTCCAGTGTCTGGTTTTAATCATAAACCGGACAACTCCCCGTACCTTAACATCGTTAAGATATGAACTGTTCTATATCCCATATAGGACCAGAGGCACTGATTTAATTGAACCAGATCCAAATCATGCAACTGTCTCCAGTGCATGTCAACTAAATGGAAGGAGGCCAGATCAGCGTTACTCAACTTAGGAATACTTCCAATTATGAGTAACCTGAAAGAGAAGCAATTTCTCTTAATCATTACTATCAACTGAATACCATACACAAGTATCTACATCTTCGATCTCTTTGAAGAATCCCGATACTTGCTATACCTGGTTCTCTACTCTATTCAAATACCCATAACTTCTCAAAATTTGGACCCTGTGTTTCCGCGAAACACTCGTCTAAAAACTAGAGAAGTCATAAGTAAACCGAATATAGTACGAGGACCAACCCCTCTGTCCTGATGGACCTTGGACAACATACAATACTCTGTATAAGTCCCTTGAGTCTGACAACTCATTCACTGTGTGTCGTAGGTTGAAAACTGTACTTATGGTTAAGAAGAATTACACCGCTGTTTAATGCTCCTTACCTAACCATCCACTGATATAGGTAAATGTCGTAGACATAATTTCAGAAAGGTATATCTCACTCTATGAAAATAGACGTACAGATACATCGATTTGAAATTGGTGCATAACGGCGGATATTCAAAACCAAATACTTGCCGTCCGGCAAATAGCCCAGGTGATTTCCTCAAATATCACCGATTACAACGAATCCTGATATAATGAGGATGATCACCCAATTCCCAATAACCTACTCCCACTCATCATCTGTAAAACCATACAGATGTGAGAATCATACCTGGTAAATACAAACCCTGGAGCAAGTGTCTAATCGGGAAATCAGTTTTCTTTTAACATTACACAGTGAAACTGAAACATTGAAATGTTCCGATGGGGTATTCTGGTATTCCTAGTAATGCCTCTTCCAGATTCACGACTGTAACCGTATAATTCTTTGCCACCTCTCCAAATCCCTTCATATGTCTTTAGTCTTTACCTTCTGCACACCCCTTTAGGCCAAATGGTTTTCTTCCTTCCCTACCGTTCGGCACCAGCCTATGGTTTGGAAGAAGACTATCCAATAAGCATAATGGGTGTACTGTCCCAATCCTAGGAACACTCGCAATGAGAGAGGGTGAAGATAAAAGACAACCGAATAAACCTTATTCCTATTTCTCCTGAACCAGAATCCATCCCCGAACTGGAACAAGTTCCATTCGAGTTCGTATATAACCATACGATGGAGTATCCAAATAAACTGTGGATCTTCGTAGCGATACGGAGTGTCCTGGAGAAATACAAAGGTGATGTGGGAGTGGTAATGAAATATTTGGTTTGGTCGTGAATATCTGTTGCAATTTACTTTGCCCTCTTACTAATCCCTTGCTTTGTCTGAACTTAATACCTTCTGCACACCATCGTTATGCTAATTGGTTTTCTTCATTCCCTACCGTTCGGCACCAGCCTAAGGTTTGGAAGAAGACAATCCAATTTGCGTAATAGGTGTACTACCCCTAAACCAAGGAGTACTCGTAACCTGAGAGAGGGTAAAAGGAAAAGACAACTGAATAATCCTATCCGTTTTCTCCAGAACCGGAAACCATCCTCGAATAAATTCTTTCGAGTTCGCATCTAACCATACGATGGTTTTGTCCAATGGAAGTGGACGTTCGTAGTAATACGGGGTGTCCTGGAGAAAAGGGTAAAAGTAGGAGTGGCAATGAGGTCTGCAACTCTGACAATCCAAAAGCCAGTGTTTAAGAAGGTTCGGTCAACTTGGTCACTGAGTCAAAGTCTTAGGGTCGGGTCAATGGTCGCTGCCAAAGAGAGAGAGAGAAAAGAAACACTCAGCGTGCACTCTAACCTAGATCAGAATGGTTACCAATTTATCTAATCTGGAAACCTCCCACTGTACCTCAAATTCTCCTCCAAACCTGAAAGAAGAATTAGTCGGGGTCACCCGAGGAGTAAACTAACTCATCAGTGGGAATCGGGATCCAACTCTCATCGCATGATAACGTGACGGAATCCGCTCACGGTATCACACTCCAGAAGGTATGCGCATATCTGGCAAGTTTCAGTTCTTTTGAAACTCCCGATGTGATTTCTGCCCCATGCTCTTATGACCTTGACTTTGGCCAACATATCATAAGTCACATGTCAAGTTCTACCCGTCATTCTCCAGGTTAATTTGAATCCACCCGTACATACCCTTGACTTTGGCCAAAATGGCAGCACGACTGTCCCAAACCAACGCATCTATCTATGCTGCATATGAATACCCCAATAGCTACCAATCACTGTGCCTTGACTTTGGCCAACATACACAGCTTGAATACTATTGACCACCCATATGAAACGACGGAGGGCTACGAATGGTTTCTGGCGAAAACCTTTAACGTAAAGAACTTGATATCGTCGAAGGAACGGATAGCTTTTAAGAAATATAGTGACGACAACTTCCGCTAAAGAGGTCACTCCCGGTGAAGGGATCTCGGCTCTTTCCCCGTAGAATGGGGTGCAGGATATTCCAAATGAATACCACGGTGCAAAGCAAAAGTAATCGGCTATAGTGAAGTTAATGCCCTGACGCAAACTTTTTGTCCAAGGGGTCACTCCCGGTGAAGGGATCTCGGCCCTTGCCTCGTCGACTGAGGAGCAGGATATTCTAAATGAATACCGCGATGCAAAACAAAAGTGAACGTCCTTGCAATAACAGCTTTTTGAAAAGTGTTCCAACAACATCTGATTAGGTTTGTTTTTAACTTGCATTGATCCGAATCAATGCAGTCCCATCAATTGATCACACCAAAAAGAACGAAAATATACTGATGTATGTATATGCCATCCGCATTCGCCACTGGGTCCCGTCATCACCCGTTAGGTTAGCTAACTAACGGCAGAGCGGGGACTGGACTAGCGCGGATGAAAAACATATACAACATCTACTAATATATATACCAATATATAGTATTTCGCTCAAGGCGTGAATGAAAATGCAACATCACAGAGAATGAACAGCATCACAGAAACAATACAGATATCTGGGATCCCCGGGTTTCACAGAGCCGCTGAAACCCGACGTTCCCCTGGTCGTGTGGATAGCCTGTGCAATGAAATCCTAGACCCCTACGGGTGCGGCAAGTTACCCGCCAAAACCTGAAGCGAGGCAGCCCCCTTCAGCGCCGTGAATGGACCACCCAGCACTTCACGGAATCCGGCAACTTGGGCACCCCTCCTGGGTCAACCTGTACCCCGTACGAGTGCGGCGAATAGCCCGCCAATCCTAGAGTGAAGCCCCTTCCGTCTCAATGCCATGAGATGCGGGCTTGTTGCCCTCCAGAACCCGGCTATCCGTGCACCCCTCCGCGGGGCAATCCTAGTACAGAAAGTAAAATATACATACAACGGGTACATCGACCGCAACCAGGTCGTGCCCCAAAATAATAATACAAACAGGCAGCGACGGCAGTCCACATGTCGGACGCTCGCCCCGCAATATCAAATGTACATAATACAACAGCACAGTACTAGCATTGCATCCAGGCTATCCCCACGACCGATCCGCAACAACACAGCATAAACATAGAACATCAACGCGAAAGTCACGTTCGCAAATCCGTCTAACCGGGCTATAGCAGTTAGACCGGATTTACCGATCGAGTGACATTCACGGTCGCAGATATAATGTAAATACTGTGAAAAATGTGTTTAAAATTTTCCGATTGATCAAACAATTAACAAGTGGGCCCCAAACAAAACTGTAGCACTCACAGAAAACCTGGGCCCAATTTTAATATCCCAAAACACATATTTTAATCCCAGAAAGCTACTGAAGAAATTTTATGCAGGGATCAGAACAGTCGGCGGCGGAAGGGCGGCGCTTAAGGAAGGTGAGGCCGCGCTTCCGCGCTTCCACTGTTGACTTACACTCTCGAATTTTCTCAGTAGCCTTGCAATATCCAGTACATCAATATTTTACAACCTGAAAAATTTTTCGACACAAAAAATTTCCAACAGAAAACTGATGCGACAAAATACGGGTTTTTGGACTTTTTGATCGATCGGAAATGCAAACACATTACACAAAGCTAGACTAAGTTAATGGCGAGGCTCTGATACCACTGTAAGTGTACGGCGACGCCCCGGCCGTCAATCCGACGCCGGAAAGCGGAAGCGGTGAATAACTTAAATTTTGCGGACTTTGCAAACCGGCACCACCGCGCACTAAACTCCGGATCAAACCATTAACTAGTCTAAGCTAACTAGAAGATGGGTTAGAGATATACCGACGATCCAAGTCCTCCGGTCTTCATCTCCAATCCGATCTCCTCGCGGGATCTCCGTCCGTCTCATGCTCGTCGCCGGAAGTGCACCACGTTGCCTACATCGTTTACGGGCTCCCACCTCAATGCCGAGGCAACTCGGGCACGAAGCCGGCTACTCGACGTGCCCAAGATTCGTTGTAGAATATGTAGTAGAACTTGTGTCTCCTTATGGGGTAGTGGAGATGCCATTTGGTGGAGGAAAAGAGAGCTTGGAGAGAGGTGGGGAAAATGTAGCATACCAAAATGAGAGTAACATTTTTCACCACAAGAAAATGAATCCCATTCCTTCTCTTGGAAATGGCCGGCCCCCCCCTTTCTCAAGATTGATTGGAGAGAGAAAAACCAAGGTCAAGAGGGTGGTTGGATAGCAATGATGCAAGCAAGAGATGATGAAAGAAAAACCAATGATCACAAGAAAACCCTCACTCCAACACCACCATCATCAACAACCATGATGGTTACATAAAGTCAAGCCATCATGAAGATATGAAGTCAAATGATGGGACAAGTATCATGACATGATAATATACAAAGACCCCCTCCACAAATGCTTATTTGCAACAATGCAAATAAACCCTCCTCCACCAATCTTCGGCCAATGAACGGAACAATGGAAATTGGCCGAAACAGAAAGCAAACTGGCAACTCCAGAAAACTGGTCCCGTAATAAATTACAGGATAACCCCGACACTGTGCATACACACCCGCATCTGTATTTCGACCGAAATACAAATGCAAAGAGACAAAGTCTACACTGTACTATACTAGGATCCGGCTTATACCAAAGCCGGCTAGTAATATCTGTTCGATCCTGATCCGTGCAATACCGCACGTATCTGATCGAACCCTGCCATATAACCATACGGCCTATAGTACAAACTGTCCGATCCTGATCCGTGCAATACCGCACGTATCTGATCGGACCTTGCCATATCTCCATACGGCCTCTACAACCTTTCGCCCGAAAGCTGAGTAACTGAATGTGGGGGACTCTAAAGACTCGTCAATACTATGGCTGTGGATTTAACCACTAGCACGTCAGAGGTATAAGCCAATACGTGACGGGCCACCAGCTATTGACCAAAAGGGACGTCGATGAGGAAGCTCACCCCGACACCCAACTGAGCCTGTCAGTGACAATAACCGTGCAGTCCGGTCCGTTCGTCTATGAGTATCGCATGGCGGGCCTAGGGGGTTGGTAAAAGTCAGACCCCCAAAAGCGGTACAAGTCGTGTCGGAGTGTAGCCCAGAACACCCTGAGATACTACTGGAATACCTACCAGTAAATCTCCTTGCCTTGGCTAAGGACTTTGTGTAATGGCTCTCCTAGACACAGCACGACCTCACCCCCAATACCGGGAGAGACGAACCCCTGAAGATACGCTCACTGCCTCCATGTGGCTCGGGACTGTACCCAACTAAAACCTGTTTGCACGACTCCTTTGAGCCGTGGTAGGGTAGTAATCAAAGTACAGTGGGAACTCACACGAGACAAATGACGATCCCCAGGTCGATGAACTAACCTGCACACATGTCACCAGGGAACTGCCATCTGACGTCTGGTATATGACCAACTAGCATGTTCCCGGCGAGTCCTGTCCGGTGTACTCATAACCCAATGAGCACCTGTATACATCTTAGGTGATCCAACTGACACCAGTGGCTTGTGAGACCGGCCACCGCCCCTCGTCGGGGTCTCGACTGTATACACTAGTCTACTAATGGAGTATCGATGCCCAGTCTCGAAACTCCCACGACTAGGGACCTTTTAAGGATAAGCTTATAGACCCCCAGCTCCCACTTATATGATCGCCCTCATACTGCTGGCGGTCAAGCAAGAATCCTAGGGGCTCTATCAACGTGTAATAGCGACGTGTCATGTCACCTAAAGCAGTACACGATGATAAAGGTAAACCAGATAGCATACTATCATCTCGAGTAAGACTGTCCTACCGGGATAGGTCCTCCTTCAATCATTGCAATCACGTACCTGTGATCCAATAATTGACTCTGAGGGCACTATCTCCAACAACAGGGAAGTCCCTGGCCAGGGCTGATCAGAGATTTGCTGGTAAGTGTTACCAGTAGTTTCTCGACCCGTTACGAGCCTCACATCAGCACGACTTATCGGGTTATTGGGGTCTGACGTATACCACCCCTAGACTTGATATGCGACATATCAGACGAAGAGACCGGACTGTATGGTAAGTGTTACTGGTCGGATTCGCAGGAGTGTGAGCGGGCTAGCTCGTCGATCTTCTGATCGCTCAATACCCGGGTGGCCGTTACGTTTAGCAGACCGCTTGCGGCTTGTGGGTGCTTGATATGATCATCATCTGCTACCGGCGTATTGACGAGTCTTTAGAGTCCTACACAGAGGTTTCCTGGCTCAAGCGAAACGAAATAGGAGCGCATATGAGATATGTGCGGGACCGAGAATAATGCGTGTATGTGATACCGCATTTCATTCTCGCGATATATGTTTCGATTGGTTATATTCGATATGACCTAGTTATCGAATCATTGATTCGATAAATCGATGCATTGAATACTAGTCGGTTATGTGCGACATGACCGGATCATTGAATCAAGTGTTGATTTAATGATTTAATGTATAATTATATATTTGATATATTACTTTGCATTAACTAGTATTGGTTCACTTTAAACGGATTTTTCTCACTTGATGCACATTGTATATGTGATATGCTTTCGTGCACATTTTTGTATCATGTTTGATGATACTTGATCATTTAGTTAAGTGTATAGAATTAATCCATGGTTAATTGATAATTAGGGTTTTGAATATTTGTTTATTTATTTATTTGTTTATTTATTTATTTGAAATAAATTAAGATAAGAATGGTGGCACTTTTTGTTTTAAGTTGAAGCTTCATGAAGCTTTGACTTTGCTAACCATCCTTATCTTCATGCTTAACCCTAACCCATCCAAGTGACCATGGTTAATTCTCTACACTTAACCCTAGTTCAAGTTATGATAAGTATTTGATTTAAATTTATTTTTATCATAAGACTTATCATATTCTTTTCTTGAGCTCATCTTCTTCTTCTTCTTCAAGCTTGCTACTCCAAAGGCAACTTGAGTTTTAGTGAGAGAAATCCAAATCTAAAGTGAACCCACCTCCTATTTCTTCACCCTCTACCTCTTGCCAAGTTGTTTTGGGTGTTTACTTCACAAGTTTCACAAGTTTGTGAAGTCGGAGCTTGAGTTTGTGCAACCTCGACGTAGATCGTCTTTGACACAAAGCCGACGACCTATTCCGCATGTTTCTCCGATGAAGCCGTCACGAGAGTCCAAGCTTCAAGATGGACAGCGAGAAGACTTCGTTGCGGAGCCGTGGAGGTGGATATCCGGATCTACAAAGGTTGTAATTTCCGTATCCTAGTAGTTAAGTGTTAACTAGCTTTTAGTTTCGCCTAGAATTCTAGCGACGATCCGTAGTCTAGGGTTTCTCGGCACCAAAAAATTTAAAATGGCATGTTCGATGCCTTGTGAGACCTTACTAGAGTGCCTAGGAACCTTTCAATTATTTCATTTTCTCACTGGATTAATACATTGATATATATGCGATATATGTTAAATGTATTATTATTTTCTTATGTTGCAAATATATATAATATATATGTGATATATATTATTGTAACATGATATGATTTATTATTAAACATGTTTAAGGATGATAATGAGGGATTAGGGTTTGATTAGGGTTAGCTCTTTCAAGTTCATTCTAGAAAGATTCTATTTTGTCTTGGTTAAGATATTATGGTTGATCTTTATCTTTAACCTAACCAAACCCTTACCCTAGTTTATTCTCTACAACTTCTTAGCCTATCATCCTTAACAATGGTTGATATATCAATCATATTGTTTTCTTTTCTATTCATCACAAAAGGATTATCTTTTTCATTCTCATCTTCTTCTCTCTTGAGTTCTAAAAAGAAAAAGCTTACTAGTTAATTCTTATGTGATGATTTCAAGTGAGAAAGTGAATAAAAAGAAAGCATAAATACTACTCCCCCATCCTCATCTCATCGAGCCCATGAGCTTAGGGTGTTCATCTCTTTAGAGTGAGAAAGCTTGGGTTTTTGCAACTTCGACGTAGATCATCGGAGATTCGGAACACTTCAAGCTAGCATGGATCGTTCGAGTCGTGGAGCCTCTTTTGAGTCCGTGAGATAGTGGATCGCGGCGAAGGGACTACTACTCGGAGCTTGTGAAGCGAAGGAGCGGACTACAAAGGTTGTAATCCCTCACACTTAGCTTTAAAGATATCATCTTGCATGCTAAACCCTAATAATCTAGCAAAGATCCCGTCTTTGGGTTGTTCGGCACGTCTAAAATTTTATCCGGGCATGATTGATGCCTAATGAACCTTCACAAGAGTGCCTAGGAACCCTACAGGTTTTTCATGATAAAAACATTTTGAGGAAAACAATTTCACTAGGTCAGCATGTCCTTCTTTATGATTCACGATTACACCTTCACACGGGTCAGCTTCGATGTCGGTGGAAGGGACCTTTTGTTGTACGGTCTGTATACCCGCACGGGGCAGTAGAAGTAGAAAATGTTAAAAACGGCACATTTTTCAAAGTGAATGGACATAGACTAAAGCCGTATTTTTCCACTGACCCTACGGAGGAGCTCCTGTTCTTACGGGAGCCATTTTATTTGGATTAAAATTCCTCCATCTCATCTCCATATCGCGCATATCATTGCATCATCTTTTTGAATGGAGGTGGGTGAAAAGAGTAAGTTTAGGGGAGGTTCTTCACTTATATATTTTGCCCCCACTAATAATTTCCTCCCAGGCTTACAGGTTTTGTATATATAACGGTTGGCAACAATGAGGACACTGTTGAAAACAAGTTTGGGGGAGGTTTGTGCTTATTTTTGCATCATTTGCATATCATTTGCATAAGCACAAAACATTTCTTTAAAAACCTATAAAAATTTAAAAATTTTCAAAACCCATAAAAATTAAAAAAATTTCAAAATTTCAAAATATTTTAATATTTAAACATTTTTTGTACATAAATAAGATAATGAAAGTTTAGATGGTGAAAAATTACATCCATGAGATTAGAAAAATTTAAGAAAAGCAAGAAAATTAGAAGTTTTCTTATACGAACTAGTAATAAGTAGTTATGAGCCGTTGTCCCAAGTGTTAGTAAGATGAAGGAAGTCACTAATCTGAGTATAAAAATAAGTCTGAAAAATAGTTTCTATTCTGGAAGCCAAACATTTTGAACGTTGATACCCTGCTATTCGCACTTACACACGTCTTGAAGCCTGGGATAGTAGAGGATACCTTGAAATGCTCTTGTCTTAAAGCCGATGTATGAAGGAAATAAATAAAAATAAAAAATGAATAAAATATAAAGTAGTGAGAAAAATTAACACTGGTTTTGTTATCGCTAAGGCAGCAATAAAAAAATATAGCAAGGGTGCCTCTTCACCTAGTGCCCTAAGGCCAACTGGTCAGGGAGTCACTGCTAAGCCTTAGGTGGTGCAAGACAAGGAAATACACCAAATAAGCAAGCACATGATTAATCGGTCGGTTAGTACCTCAAGAAGTATTAACGGTCGCATGAAAGTGTGTGAGCAATCTCATCTAAATATTCATCAATTAAAAAGTACTGAGGTAGATGGACAAGAGTATGATAGCTTGAATTGAATTTTCCGGGTGGAGGGATGTACATTACACACACGTAGGGTTATATGATCGATGTTTGGAAAAAAGATAGGAATGAAGAATAAGACGATGTTTTATTGAGGGAGGACGTGATTTCTAACATCTTTTCATCACTATTAAGATAGGGCTCATGACAACCGAAAAGCTAGCATAGTTGGAAACCCTAATTTTCAAAGTCTTTCTTTTACAATTCTTATCTTTAAATGTAAATTTCGTGATCTTCCTTTTATTATTGGATTCTGTGGGTGCAATCCGCTGAAAACCGTCAGGAGATAACACTCCTCCTACTAGGGACACTTAGAGGTTTAAAGGCTTGTTGCAGGTGCTCAGTGCAATCGTGTTGCCTACGAAAATGTGCTAGTTAGTTTTTCTCTTTCTTTATTTTCTCATTCCCTTTTTAATAAAACATTCGCTCTAGACGATCGAAAAAAAGTTTTGGGGAATTTGATCAGTCGAAAATACTGCATCTTTAAACCAGCAATTTCCCTATCATTTGCACTCATCTAGAAGTGTTTGGTATTCATATTGCACATATTAGCAAAACAGTCGTCAAATATCAGATTGCATGTGTTAGACTTTAAAACCGACACTATAAGGGAAATTGACTGTATTTCATAGCATCGCATCATTCCTTTATATCGCAACTTGTGTTTCGAAGTCTGTGCAGGAAATTCAAGGAGAATGATCAAATTTACAAAACAAAGACTGTTAAGAATACGCCAACACAAGGATTCGGAATCTGGCAATGATCTAAAAGGCATTCAGAGATTCAACATATCAGAATGTACACTTGAAGTCATAATAAGTCAACAGAAGAAGTATCAAGCCCTAGCTCAGCCACAAGCGGTTCCACGGCCGAAGCCACCTTGCGCCGCGGAACCGCGGCGGCTTGTCCACATCACCCCCACTTCTCTACTGCAGTATCTCTACCTCAGTTCAAGAAGCTCTTCAAGCCACTACAAATTCTAGAAAGATCCTGAACATTCTGCCAGATCAGCAGCCCTAGGGTTCTAAACTAAACATTCCTAGCTTCCACAACAAGCTTCACCTAAACTCCATTAAGAACCTAGAACCTTCTCCCTAACCTCCTAGCTTAAGGTAGAAGTTAAGCCCTAACTAACTACTTCAAGAAGCCTCTCCCTATAACAAACTTTTGGAAGGAAATTCAAAATTCAAAATTCAAAATCCTAGAGCTAGGGTTTAGGAAACCTATAAAAGGGACCCAAGGCTCACTAGAAAGAGGTTGTTCATTGTTGGCTAATCTTTAGTTGCTCAATTCAATTTTTGTGGTTGTTCTTCATCTTCAACCCAACTCCTACAACCTCAAAACCCTAACCCTAATCTAATCCAAGATCAAGAATTCAAGATCCTTTGAGTGAAAGCAAAGCAAATCTTCAACGATCCTTTAGAAGCGGAACCGGAATTCAACGGAGCACGAGATTCAAGCCGATCCACGACCTAAGGAGCCGAGCGACGTTAGAATCGACGATCAAAGTTCCTTCCTCTTGTAGTTCTTGAGAGTTGTAACTAATTGTTGATATAATAAAGGTGAAGATTCTTTAAACTTGCTTATTTTCAATTTGAGCATTATGATTCGTATTAAATTCTTGAATGTATTCTTCGTGATGATGCTTGAATAAAACTCCGCTCGTGGAGAAGTCGAAACGATCGTAGAATGATGATGTCGATGAATCTTTAAACGTTTCCTAGCTTAAGGTAGAAGTTAAGCCCTAACTAACTACTTCAAGAAGCCTCTCCCTATAACAAACTTTTGGAAGGAAATTCAAAATTCAAAATCCTAGAGCTAGGGTTTAGGAAACCTATAAAAGGGACCCAAGGCTCACTAGAAAGAGGTTGTTCATTGTTGGCTAATCTTTAGTTGCACAATTCAATTTTTGTGGTTGTTCTTCATCTTCAACCCAACTCCTACCACCTAAAAACCCTAACCCTAATCTAATCCAAGATCAAGAATTCAAGATCCTTTGAGTGAAAGCAAAGCAAATCTTCAACGATCCTTTAGAAGCGGAACCGGAATTCAACGGAGCACGAGATTCAAGCCGATCCACGACCTAAGGAGCCGAGCGACGTTAGAATCGACGATCAAAGTTCCTTCCTCTTGTAGTTCTTGAGAGTTGTAACTAATTGTTGATATAATAAAGGTGAAGATTCTTTAAACTTGCTTATTTTCAATTTGAGCATTATGATTCGTATTAAATTCTTGAATGTATTCTTCGTGATGATGCTTGAATAAAACTCCGCTCGTGGAGAAGTCGAAACGATCGTAGAATGATGATGTCGATGAATCTTTAAACGTTTTCTTAAGTCTTATAACAATTGTAAATTCTTGAAAATCAAATGATCGATGATCTAGATCGATGCGAATGCGTTCTTGATTCCTTTCTCACGATCTAGAAATCAACGATTGATCATTCGATTTTCAAGAAGCTATTTAGTGAATGTGATTCATCGAAAGGACAAAGGATAGGATGAGGAACCCTAATTCTTCGCAATATCCTTGATCCTCGATGAATCTACATCGATTTATCATCAATTTGTTAATGGATAAGAAATCGTAATTTCGAATCTTCTTCACATCTACGATCGAATCGATTCCTACGAGCTTTACTTCAAATCTTGAAACCTAAATTGATTGGAATTCTATCGATACTTGATTCTTGATGTATATCATTTTCTAAATTCTTGATTAGAATAGTTGATTCTTGAAAGTCATCGATATAAATCTTGAATCGTTTTCGCTTTTCATTTCTATTAATTTTTCGATTCAAACAAAACAAAATACGAACGAATCGCGCAATCCCTGTGGACGATCCGCACGTACTAACGCGCTACAATCCGACACCGTTATTGATTGCGGTCAAATATTTTTGGTTGTGATTTCATACAAGTTTCTAAATACCGACACATCCCGAAACGTTCAATCACATGGTATGATGGAAATCAAAGCACAGTGGGAATCACACAAGACTCTATGACGGTCTCGGGTCAATAGACTACTCTGTACCAGTGTCACCGGAGAACTGCCATCTGACGTGAGGTATAATACCATCTGGGAGTTCTCGGCGAGTCCGTCCAGTGTACCCATTCTCTACTGAGCACCTGTACACCATCCTTGATGTCAAACACCGATGGATATGGGATCATCCATCGCACATCATATAGGTCAAGATGCGTATACGCTAGTCTACTCTGTTGTATCGATGCCCTGTCTCGATACATCCTCGACTATGAACTGTTATAGGATGTACTCGTCGAGTATCGTGGCCCCCACTCGTATGATCTCATCATAGTCCCAGTTGTCGAGTACGTATCGTAAGGGCTTTATCAACTTGTGACATAGAGACAATCAAAGTACATGTTAAGATAAAGTACAACCAGATAGCATACTATCATGTCGAGCAAGAAAGTCCTCCCTATATATGTCCAAGCATCCATTACAATATACATCACATGTACAGTAATGGCCATTAAGGCATACATATAACTAACAGTTATTACCCTGACGCAAGCATCTATCCAAGGGGTCACTCCCGATGAAGGGATCTCGGCCCTTGCCTCGTCGAATGAGGTGATGGATATTCATAACCGAATACCTCTGTGCAAAAACCAAAGGGAACGTCCTTATAATAACAGTGTTTTGAAAATCGTTACAACAACATCGAATAGGTTTGTTTTCCTTGTATTGATCTCAATCAACGGATTCCCATCAATTAACCACACCACAAAGAATGAAAATATGATGTACGTATATGCCATCAGCATTCGCCACTGTGTCCCGTCATCACCCGTTAGGTTACATAACTTGTAAGTCCACATTGCCCACCCCGGTACTTGCGGGGAGACGGAAAACGGAATAAAAATCGAATTTTTATGAGCTTAGGCAATATGGACTTGACTATGAAGGATCTTTGCTAAACAAAAACAAGCTAAAGCTAACTAGAAACTAGCTAAGTGCTAGAAAGGTTATACCTTGGGCTTTATGTCCTTCTCTCCTTGCTCCTTGGAGTGGTGAAGGAGGTCACCTTAGTCGTCTTCTCACGTCGAAGAAAGAGCCACCCGAAAGGCTCGACCTTTGGCTTCAACTCCAAGCTAAAAGTAACTAGGGTGCAAGAAGTGCTAATCCTTGAATCCTAGATGAGAGTAGAGATTATCAAGAGAGGGTTTTTCTCAAGCTCAAGTGTTTCTCAACACATGAGAGGGGAGAGCTTGAGGGAGTGGAAGAACAAGAGAGAGAAGGTGAATAATAGAATGAGAGAATAATATGAAGCATTCTCTCATATATGTGAATTATTGTAATTAGATAATTAGTGAGATAATTGTCATGGCTAAATCAAGACATGACCATTATCATTTCATTTTTAATGCAAATTGCAAGGATCAAAGAGCATCTTCCAAATGAAATGATGATGGTCAAAGTGTCAACCAAGGTCAACAAGTCAAGAAGGTCAAATGGTCAACAACCATAACCATGCATAATTATTAAACTAATATCAATTAACAATAATACACACATAAGTATTAGGGTTAATAAAATGACAATAGTCATTAACCCTAATCAAAGTCCTCTCCCTCTGTCTCAAGCAACTGTTCATACGCACCCGTATTCGTGATCCGAGGAACACGAATACAATGAGAAAAACCAATCCCAAATCATATACTAGGATCCGGCTTAAACCAAAGCCCGCTAGTATAAGCTGTGCTGACAGCAAACGTGCACAAGTGCGCGGATGTGAACGAACCCTGTCGCAAAACCATGCGACCTCTACTCATTTTGCCTAAAGGCGAATAGCTCTCTGTGTGGGACTCTGAAGACTCGACACTGCGCTGGCAGTGGGTTTAACCACAGACCGCAAGCGGCTCTAGCTGTACGTAACGGTCCCCAGGTAGATGTCGATAAGAAGACTGACGAGGTGAACCCCATCTGAACTCCTACTGAGCCTGTATGTGACAATCTCCGTACAGTCCGGTCTGTTCGTCTGATACATCGCATGGCGGGCCTAGGGGGGCGGTGAACATCAGTCCCCTAATAGCAGTACAAGTCGTGTCGGAGTGTAGCCCAGAACACCCTGAGATAACACTGGAAACCTATCAGTATATCTCGCTTGCCCTGGCCAGGGACTACTCGTGTAATGGCTCTCTTGGACACATCGCGATGTCAACCCCCAATACCGGGAGAGACGAATCCTGTCTAACCGTCACTGCCTCCAAGTGCTTCGGGACTGCACCCAAAAACTACCTGTTTGCACGACTCCTTTGAGCCGTGGTAAGGTAGCAATCAAAGTGCAGTGGGAACACACTCGAGGCGAAGTGACAGTGTCAAGTCAGCGGACTAAGCTGTACTCATGTCACCTGGGAACTGATAACTGACGATAGGTATAATACCAACCAACAGTTCCCGACGAGTCCTGTTCAGTGTACTCGTAACCTAACAAGCACCCGCATACTATCTCAAGTATGACGTACTGACGGCTGTGGGACAGACCGTCTCCCATGCTGGGATGAGAAGCGCATACGCTAGTCTACTCCGGAGTATCGATGCCCTGTCTCGATAGTCCAACGACTAGGGACCAGTATAAGGATGTTCTTATAGATCACCCAGCTCCCACGAGTGTGAGCGCCATCACAACGCTGGTAATCAAGCAAAGATCCTAAGGGCTCTACTAATATGTATATCAGGGATATGCTAAAAGAAACACATGCACATATTAAAGCAGAGACAAACCAAGTAGCATACTACCATTTCGAGCAAGATTGTATATACAACTGTGAATATCCCAAGCTTCCATCAAGTAATATACAAACTAGTATGATACAGTAATGGCCTCTAGGGCATATACACTAACAATCTCCCACTTGCACTAAGGCCATGTACTGGCGTATCGAAGACCTATCATCTCGATCAGCCGCTCAAACTGAGTCTGGGGCAAGGCCTTGGTGAATGGATCTGCTGTGTTATCTTCTGAAGCAACCCTCCGAACCTCGATCTCCTGGCGATCCACGATCTCCCTGATCAGGTGATACCGCCTTAAGATGTGTCTGGATTTCTGATGGGACCTGGGTTCCTTCGCTAAAGCTATAGCCCCGTTGTTGTCGTAATACAGAGGTATTGGGTCAACAATGGACGGAACCACCTGAAGTTCTCTTAAGAACTTCCTCATCCAGACAGCTTCTTTTGCGGCATCAGATGCAGCGATGTATTCCGCTTCCATAGTCGAGTCAGCAACGGTTTCCTGTTTGGAGCACTTCCAACACATCGCCCCTCCGTTGAGGGTAAAGACAAAACCCGACATGGACTTAGAATCATCCTTGTCACTCTAGAAGCTGGAGTCAGCAAAGGCCTCAATCTGGAGGTCTTTTCCGCCATACACCAAGAACATCTCCTTAGTCCTTCTCAGGTACTTGAGAATGTTCTTTACTGCTATCCAATGTTTCTCCCCAGGGTTTGACTGATACCTGCTTTCCACACTCAGTGCATAAGCCACATCCGGTCTGGTACACAACATCGCATACATTATAGAGCCTACCGCAGAAGCGTAGGGTATAATAGACATGCGATCCCTCTCCAAATCAGTCTTGGGGGACATCTCTTTGGAGAGGGTGATCCTGTGACAAGCCGGTAGATTACCGCGCTTGGAATCTTCCATACTGAATCTCTTCAATATGGTGTCAATGTACTTGGACTGCGAAAGTCCTAATATCCTCTTGGATCTGTCACGGTAGATCCGGATACCCAGAATGTATGAGGCATCACCCAGGTCTTTCATGGAGAACCTGTGTGACAAGAACCCCTTGACAGATTGTAGCATAGGAATGTCATTTCCTATTAAGAGAATGTCATCCACGTATAAAACGAGGAATACTACAGTTCTCGCTACAAATCTACAATAGATTCATGGTTCATCTGGATTTTTGATAAAGCCAAATTCCTTGACCGTCTCATCAAAACAGATGTTCCAACTCCGCGATGCCTGCTTTAGTCCATAAATGGACTTAAGCAACTTGCACACCTGTCCGCTGCTTCCACTCTGAATGAAACCCTCTGGCTGGTCCATATAGACACACTCCTCTAAATGTCCATTTAGAAAAGCTGTCTTTACGTCCATCTGCCAAATCTCATAATCGTGGAAGGCAACAATGGAAAGAAGGATCCGAATGGATTTCAGCATAGCTACTGGAGAAAAGGTTTCGTCATAGTCCAAACCAGGTCGCTGACGAAAACCCTTTGCTACCAGTCTAGCTTTATAGGTCTCAACCTGTCCATCTACACCAATCTTCCTTTTGAAGATCCACTTGCATCCTACGGGTTTTACCACATCTGGAGCAATGTCCAACGTCCATACTTTGTTGGTGTACATGAACTCCATTTCGGTCCGCATTGCATCCAGCCATTTTACCGAGTCGACGCTCTGAATGGCTTGCTGGAAGCTAGTAGGCTCATCAAAGTCTATGATTCAATCCTCTCTATCCCCATCAATGAGAAAACCGTAGTATCTCTCGGGCGGATGAGACTGCCTACTACTCCTGCGGAGTGGCGTGGGAATGTCCTGATCTTTCGAACCCTCTGGTTCTACTAAGCTTTCAGTAATAGCTCTTGGTTCTGGAATTTCGTCCAGTTCTATTGTGCTCCCACATAATTCTTTTTCTATGAACTGGTGTTCTAGAAAGTAGGCATGGCGAGAAACAAACACCTTTTGTTCCTCTTCGCAATAGATGAAATATCCCTTGGAGTTCTTTGGATATCCCACAAACTTGCACTGTACTGAGCGTGCCTCGAGCTTGTCCGCATGCTGCTTTTTTACAAAAGCTGGACATCCCCATGTCTTAATGTGATTAAGATAGGGTCTCTTCCCACACCACATCTGATATGGTGTAGTAGGCACAGTCTTAGTTGGAACTCGGCTCAAAAGATATGCAGCTGATTCTAGCGCATATCCCCAGAACGATCGCGGTAACTCAGCGTTACTCATCAAGGACCGTACCATATCCAATAGGGTTCGGTTCCGTCTCTCCGATACACCGTTATGTTGTGGAGTGTATGGAGGAGTAAGCTGAGAGAGAATTCCATTCTCTTTTAAGTAACCCAGTAACTCGGCACTCAAGTATTCACCACCTCGATCAGATCTCAGTGCCTTGATACTTTTGCCTGTTTGTTTTTCTACTTCATTCTTATATTCCTGGAATTTTTCAAAAGCTTCGGATTTATGTTTCATTAAGAAGACATAACCGTACCTTGAAAAGTCATCCGTAAAAGTAATGAAGTAAGAATAACCGTTTCGCGCATGTGTAGACATTGGACTGCACACGTCGCTGTGTACGAGTCCCAATAGCTCGCTCGCTCTTACTCCGTGTCTAGTAAACGGAGTCTTTGTCATCTTTCCTTTGAGACAGGATTGACAAGTTGCATACGATTGATATTCGAACAGATCCAAATATCCTTCTGCATGTAACTTAGTCAACCTTCTCTCATTGATGTGACCCAGTCTACAATGCCATAAGAAAGTTTTATCGATTTCTGGAGACTTTCTTTTGTGTGTATTCTGGACATTGAAAATCTGTGGCTGGTTTAATACGTATATACCGTTGTTCAATGTACCTGACCCAATCAAAACTTCATTAAGGTGAATGTTCACTACATTACTTACAAATGCAAATTCATAACCTTCTTTAGATAATAAAGATACAGAAATGATATTACAGGTTGCATTTGGTACATAATAAAAACTATGTAAAACCAAAAAGTGTCCATCCGACAATCCCAGGTGATAGTACGCCACGGCCTCAGCATCCATGCTAGCACCGTTTGCAACTCTGAGGGTCATGTCACCTGCCTTCAAAACTCTACGCTTTCTCAACGCCTGCAAAGAATTACAGATATGAGATCCTGATCTGGTATCCAATACCCAGGATGTAGAGTTTATTGATAGACAGTTTTCAATAACGTACACACCTGAAGCTGAAGCCGCAACTCGCTTCAAATCCTGTGTTCTGGCCTTCCAAGCCTTGCAATCCTGTTTCCAGTGACCACTTTTGTGACAATAGAAGCATTCTTCCTTCTCCACCAGCTTTCCCGCTACCTTTGTTGCTTTTCCTTTTCCCTTCGTATCCACTTTACTGACACCGCCTCTTGGTTTGGCGGGGGCTTTCTTCTTCTTGCCCTTAGCTTTCGCCCTGGACCTAGAAGAGGAAGATCCTCCTACAAACAAAATGGATGTCTCCATACCCTTCTGTAGGGTGCCCTCAGCACTCCTCAACATGTTCAGAAGTTCGAAAAGTTCAACCTCCTTTCCTTGCATGTTGAAGTTAAGAATAAACTGGGCGTAAGTGGAAGGAAGGGACTGGAGAATCAAATCAGTATAGAGGTCATTCTCCAACGTGGTCCGAAGGTCCGCGAGCTCCTCAATGTAGCCAATCATCTTAAGCACGTGTTCCGCTACCGATGATCCGACGGCCAACCTTGCCGAAAATAACTTCTTCGACACTTCGTATCATGCGATACGAGACTGCTCTCCATACAGTTCTTCTGTATGAAGAAATATGGACTCTAGGTCCATATTCTCGTGCCTCCTCTGATGTTCGTTGTCCATCGAGGCTAGTACGAGGCATCTGGCCTTCGCGCAATCTATTTCCCAGGTCTTGTAGATTTCCTTATCTACGACACTGGTTTTGGGACCTGGGACAGGGGGAGCTTTGGTGGTAAGGACATACCCCAACCTGTCATAAGTGATTGCCATCTTGACATTCCAGAGCCAATCTTTGTAGTTTGGCCCTGTCAATATGTTTTTATCTAGTAATAACTTAAGTCCGGTCATGTTGAATGGTCGCTGCAATTAGGAGAGAGAAAAGAAACACTTTAGCATGATGCTCCTGCAAGTTTAGAGTGGTTTTTAGTTTGTCTAAACTTGATGGCTCCCACTGTTTCTCGAATCCCTTCTCAAACCGTAAAGAAAGGATTAGTCAGGATCAATCTCACCGTACAATACTTGCTTAACCGTTCAGCCAGGCCAATGTCGGTACTTCGAGGGAGGTTTTCCAACGCTTTCGCGAAGTTCCTTAATTAAGTAACCTCTTTTTCCTGTGGGCGTAGCCCTGCTAACACCTTTCTAGACGCCTACTAAGTTTGTAGCATTGATCGTTAAGTGAGAGTTTTCCCGAGGAGTAGCATATACTCACAGTAGGATCAGGATCCAAATATCATCGTGTGATAAAACCGAAGGAATCCTACCAGAATTATCACACTCCAAATGGTATGCAGCGCTTGCAAGTTTCAGTACTTATGAAACTCCCGATGTGGATTTTTGCCCCATGCTCTTATGACCTTGACTTTGGCCAAAATATCATAAGTCACATGTCAAGTTCAACCCGTCATTCTCCTGGTTAATTTGGACCCACCCGTACCTACACTTGACTTTGGCCAAAATGGTAGCACGACTATCCTAAACCAACGCATCTATCTATGCTGCACATGAATACCCAATAGCTACCAATCACTATGCCTTGACTTTGGCCAAAATACATAGCTTGAATACTTTTTGACCATTCATATGGAATGACAGAGGGCTACGAATGGTTTTAGCGAAACCGTGAACGTAGTGAATGATATAATCGATGGAACGAGATAACTTTTAAAAGGAGTGGTTCAAGCTCCGCGTTTAAAAGTTTAGTTTTGAAAAGAACCTAGTGGTTTTCAAAGTGTTCCAATCGACTTTTACTTGGTTTATTTTCTTGCATTAGTTCTTTTAATGCGTCCCATCAATTAATCCTACCATTGCAGAAAACAACCAAAATATGACGTACGCTTATGCCATTCGCATTCGCCACGGGGCCCCGTCATCACCCGTTAGGTTACTTAACTAACGACAGAGCGGGGGCTGGGCTAAAACGGCTGTAAAACATAAGCAACGTCAAAATAGTTATCATATATAAATATATAGCAATGATAGACATTACAGATCACAGATGAATACATTGGATATACTAGGAATCCGCAACCCGTTCGAGCCTGCAACGAAAAGCGGATTACACGGTCGCGGTGAATAGCCAATACCCCACCCAAGACCCCTACCGATGCGGCAAACTACCCGCCAAGTACCCGAAGCGAAGCAACCTCCCTCACCACCGTGAGTAGGCCACTCGGCACTTCGAGATACCCGGTAGTTTTTGTACCCCCTCCATGGGTCTATCCTAGGAGCAAAAACAGTAAAAAGAATTATACAATGACAGCTACAACCCCGACCCGGTTGTGCGGCCAAACAAATAATAATATTACATCAATTTACATATTACAATGAATGAAAGAAAAAGCAACACTCATCTCACATCCACCCCGGCTATTCATCTGCGACAATCCAACCCATTCATATACACATACCATCATTAATCACAGATCACAGATATGTATAACCCCGACTAATCGACATATAGCGATTAGCCGACGTTCAATACATATAAACATCACAGTTATAACCTTTTAGCTAAAGCGTATTGAAGTTCGGAAAAAATACGGATTTATATGCCCCCAAAAACAAATTTTCACATATAAACCATCTTAAAAATCCTAAAACCAAGCCAGAAATACACTGCACCAAACTCGACCCAGAGAAGAGCCAAGATGGCCGCGGTTGCGCGGCAATAGCTTGCTATTGCCGCGGAACCGCGGCTCTTTGGTCGAATCTTTGGATCGTTTTTGGTGGCTTTCTTCACAAAACCCTGAGATGATTTTTGGAGTACAATATATTTTGTTTTGAACAGAAAAAAATTTAACAGAAACATAGGGTTTTGAAAACTCGGTTTTTCGATTTTTCCGATTCAAACTTCGATACACTTTACTACCTAGCTAGTTTATGTTTAGTTAGGCTCTGATACCACTGTAAGTCCACGTTGCCCACCCCAGTACTTGCGGGGAGGCGGAAAACGGAATAAAAATCGAATTTTTATGAGCTTAGGCAACATGGACTTGACTATGAAGGATCTTTGCTAAACAAAAACAAGCTAAAGCTAACTAGAAACTAGCTAAGTGCTAGAAAGGTTATACCTTGGGCTTTATGTCCTTCTCTCCTTTCTCCTTGGAGTGGTGAAGGAGGTCATCTTAGTCGTCTTCTCACGTCGAAGAAAGATCCACCCGAAAGCCTCGACCTTTGGCTTCAACTCCAAGCTAGAAGTAACTAGGGTGCAAGAAGTGCTAATCCTTGAACCCTAGATGAGAGTAGAGATTATCAAGAGAGGGTTTTTCTCAAGCTCAAGTGTTTCTCAACACATGAGAGGGGAGAGCTTGAGGGAGAGGAAGAACAAGAGAGAGAATGTGAATAATAGAATGAGAGAATAATATGAAGCATTCTCTCATATATGTGAATTATTGTAATTAGATAATTAGTGAGATAATTGTCATGGCTAAATCAAGACATGACCATTATCATTTTATTTTTAATGCAGATTGCAAGGATCAAAGAGCATCTTCCAAATGAAATGATGATGGTCAAAGTGTCAACCAAGGCCAATAAGTCAAGAAGGTCAAATGGTCAACAACCATAACCATGCACAATTATTAAACTAATATCAATTAACAATAACTCTAAGATACGCGATGGAAGGGCCGCAAAATGCGAAATTTTACTCCGGTTTCATGGCAGAATTTTGGAATTAGCTCTCTAAATTTTTTCTGTAGCTCTAGTTTTGCCTGCACATAATTCTAAGATACCCAAAAAAAATTTTAGAACTTTGAAAATCGACAGCAAGCACATGAACATAGATTCGTGATTCGGAAAAATTTGTCAATCCAGATTTTAACCTTGTGCAAACTAGTTAGTAGGGTTAATGGGTTGGCTTTGATACTATGTAAGGCTACGCCAGCGCCCCGGGCGTCAATCCGAGGCGAAATGCGGAACAAAAACTTTTCAAAATGGCGCTAACGGAACCCTAAAACCCGGATCGTGCCATTAACCCTATACTTGTAAACTGTAAAAGAGTTTGGAGAGATTATACCGATCTATCCGTGTCCTTCGGTCTTCAATCTCTACGCCAAGATCTTCACGGCTACTCGGACGAAGTTTACTCTCCGATCTCCCTCGTCGAAGTGGCTCCACGTCGAGGATTCTTTGTACGGGCTCCCGCTTCAAGCCGAAGCAACTCGGACATCATGTTTTCCAAAAGAGATGACCAAGATGATGTAGAGATAGTGTGTGATTGCTTTGTCTCATTACACTCTAGGATTCTCAACACATGAGAGCGATAGAGTGGAGGTTGAAGAAGAAGCCATTAATGGAAGTTGTGAGCCCAAGAAAAAAGCTAGTGAAGAAGAAGAGCTTGCTTATTGTGTGAGATAAAATGTGAGTGCTCTAATAATAATCTCAAAACCAATCCCTTGCCTCATATGGCTACCCTCTCTCTCTTCACATATCAATCCCACACAATAATCAATCAAGAGAATATACATGGCACAAGAAAACACCCCATGAGTCACCAATATTGCACATGCCATATTTAATGCTCTTGAACAAAACTTGCACTCACAATTTCCACATAAAAAAACATTAATCCAAATGTTTAAAACAATAAATAGAATGGCATCTTCTAAATTAAACTCGTGATGGATCACAAGAATACTCCTCATCTGTATATACATACCTGCATCCGTAGTCCGACTGAATACGAATACTACGAGACGAATATAATCCAACAATCTAATACTAGGATCCGGCTTAAACCAAAGCCTACTAGTATGATCCGTCCGATCATGATCCGTACACAAGTGTACGTATATGATCAAACCCTGCCATAAAAATATACGGCCTCTACTACGTTTCGCCCGAACTTGGGAAACTTTCTGTGGAGGACTCTAAAGACTCGTCAATACGCTGGCAGTTGGTTTAACCACAAGCACGTCAATAGCAGTAGTTGTACGTAACGGCTACCCTGGTATTGAGCAAAAGGAAGGACGATGAGCGAACACATTCTGAAACCCTACTGAGCCTATCAGTGACAATATCCATATAGTCTGGTCCATTTGTCTATGAGTATCGCATATCGGGCCTAAGGGGCTGGTAAACGTCAGACCCCCAATAGCGGTATAAGTCGTGTGGGAGTGTAGCCCAGAATACCCTGAGAAACTACTTGAATACCTACCACTAAATCTCGCTTGCCCTGGCTAGGGACTTTGTGTAATGGCTCTCCTAAACACAGCTCGATCACACCCCCAATACAGGGAGAGAAGAATCCCCTGCCGATCCGCTCACTGCCACCATATGGCTCGGGACTGTACCCAACTAAAACCTGTTTGCATGACTCCTTTGATTCATGGTAGGGTAGTAATCAAAGCACAGTGGGAACTCACACGAGACAAATGACGATCTCAGGTCGATGGACTAACCTGTACACATGTCACCAGGGTACTGCTATCTGACGATAGGTATAATACCAACTAGCATGTTCCCGACGAGTCTGTCCGGTATACTCATAACCCAATGAGCACCTTTACACTATCTTAGGTGAACCAACTGACACCAGTGGCTTGTGAGACCGGCCATCTCCCCTCGTCGGGGTCTCGATCCGTATACACTAGTCTACTCTCGGAGTATCGATGCCCAGACTCAAAACTCCGACGACTAGGAACACTTTAAGAATGTTCTTATAGACTACCAAACTCTCACGTATATGATCACCATCATATTGCTGGCACATAGCTTGCTTCGGGTGATTTTCTTGGTAGGTGGTACATAATGGATCGTGCCACTCTTGTATTTATTATTCCGTTGTATCTAAATAACTCCATCAATCAAAAACTAGTATTTGTATAAGTAGTAAGACTTAGAAAGACTTGTGGTTACGAGACTTAGAGCGATGGGTTATATGTTCGCTTGGTGGGTTTGATGTCTTTCCTTATTTACATTATTCCTTTGTGTTCATCTTCGTCCTTGGGCGTCGTATACATATTATGACCTGCGTGGTTGTGATCCCGCCAATTAGCGAAGAGCTAGCTCCCGCTTGGGGATGCCTTTATTGTTGTTATGTATATGTTGTTTTGGATCAAAATATACAAAGGAGGTGCTGCCCAAATTTTTAAAAGACGAAACTTGTTTTTCAACTAATAAAATCCACTTGCATTTTTCATGTTCCATTATCTATGCATTTAAGAAAATAATTTATTTCATCATACCTTTATTTCAAAACTTCACCTCTTTAATTTCCTTTAAAAGGTTTAGATTTCTGGGTTTTGGCTTACTTAATTTACGTTACGCCTTTAGACGTGGCGTGATTTAAGTGCCGGTCATGAACTAAATTTCGTGTCATCACAAAATTGGTATCAAAGTGTTAGGTTTAACCTTGGTTCGTGTCTAGGTTTGACTATGCGGAGTCTAGGGCTTATGTATTTTGGAACCTAGGCTTGACCTTACGGAACTTAGACTTGAACGCAGGGGTATTAAACCCGAACTTTCGTTACATAGGTTGACCCTGATTGATGGAGTAGGTAACTCAAGTTGAGTGATGTACCGTGCGTATGTTCCGCGACATACTTATGATACGATACTCCGCTTAAGTGACCTTAAGATGTGTAAGGATTTCCTCAGCACCTATCCTAGGGTTTGCAAGCATCAAGCATGCCACAACAAAAATTTTAGGGGGTGCTAACCAAACATCCAAGGAGTCATACTAGAAAAGTAGGGTAACAAAACAAAGTAATCAAACATTACAAGTAGTGAAGTGGGAATACAACCTTTGTAGACCGGTCCTTCACTTCTAAAGCTCCGTGTTGACGTCCCTTCGCTGCGATCATCGATCTCCTGAACTCTGGTATAGGTTCTCTCGGAGAAATGAAAAATCTTGCTCGTAGTCTTCGAGGCCGAAGATGATCTACATCGAGGAGACTCAAACTCTAACTAACCCTTCACTAGGTCATAAACCTTGTGAAGAGAACACCCTATAATACCCAAGCAAGTTTATAGGATGATGAAATAGGAAGTGGGCTAACTTTAGATTTTATTTTCTCACAATATTTCTTCATTAATCCAAAGCCTAGAAAGCTTTGGAGTTGTTAAGAAGATGATGAAGATGAGAATGAACAAGAGAAAAGAATGAGGTTAGATTTGAAACCATGGAGGGTTTTGTGTCATACACTTAACCATTGTAGAGACTTAACCATGGGTTATGATAAGTGATTGGGTTCATAAATATCTTCAATAAAACAAAAGACTGGACTAAGTCAATGAAGCTTACAAGCTTCTACAAGCTTCAAGCCATGACTTAATTCTCACCCTTTTTAATTACTAAATATAAATAAAACCCTAATTCTTATCATGGCCATGGTATGAGTTTTGCATATATAACCTTGCATGATACATAATATATATCACATATATAAAATGCATACATAAGTGAGAAAAAGAAAAAGTCAAGTTAGCTATATTAGTCAATGTAAATTCATATATCAAATATACAAATAAATATTAAATCATTAAATCAACATTTGATTAAATGATCCGGCTATATTACATATAACCGACTAATATCAATAATATCAACAAACAAAATCAACACTTGATTCGATAACCCCGTTATATCATATAGACCTAACCAATATCACATATCGTGAGAATACAATATGGTATCACATACTCGTATCAATCTCGGTCCCGCACATTTCACATATGTGCTCCTACTTCGCTTCGCCTGAGCCAGGAAACCTTTGTGTAGGATTCTAAAGACTCGTCAATACGCTGGCAGTAGGTGGTGATCATATCAGTCACCCACAAGCCGCAAGCGGTATGCTACATGTAACGTCCATCCGGGTATTAAGAAATCAGAAGATCAACAAGCAAGCCATCTCACACTCCTGTGAATACAATCAGTAACACTACCGCACAGTCCGGTCTGTTCGTCTTATATGTCGCATATCTCGGCTAGGGTTGGTAAACATCAGACCCTAGTAACTTGATAAGCTATGCCGATGTAAGGTCCATAACGGGCATGAAACTACTGTTAACACTTACCAGTAAATCACATCTACCCTGGCTAGGGATTTCAGTTATGACCAATCGAGCATAGCGCAACATCAACCCCTAATACCGGGAGAGACGAATCCTCTCCTATAGCTCATTGCCTCCATGTGACTCGGGACTGTGCCCAAAAACCACATGTTTCCATGACTCAATAGAGCCGTGATAGGGTGGAAATCAAAGCACAGTGGGAGACACACAAGACTCTATGATGATGTCGGGTCGACAGACTAACCTGTACCAGTGTCACCAGAGAACCGCTATCTGACGTGAGGTATAATACCTTCTTGGAGGTATCGGCGAGTTCGTTCAGTGTACCCAGTCTCAACTGAGCACCCATATACCATCTCTAATGTCAAACACCAATAGATAAAGGATTATCCATCGCCCATCACATGGGTCGAGAAGATATACGCTAGTCTACTCTGGAATATCGATGCCCCGTCTCGATATTCCCACGACTAGGAACATTGAAGGATAAACTCATGGACTACCCAGGCCCTACTAGTATGATCCGCATCATAATCCAGGAAGTCGAGTACAGATCCTAAGGGCTTTATCAACATGTAACAGAGAGACAGTGAGTGTACATGCTAAGATAAAGAGCAGCCAGATAGCGTACTATCTTGTCGAGCAAGAAAGTCCTCCCTATATATGTCCCAGCATCCATTATAATATACATCTCATGTACAATAATGGCCTCTAGGGCATACATACAACTAACAATCTCCCACTTGCACTATGGCCAGTTGTTGTAGTATAGCATACCCAACGTCCTATAAAAGACTCTTGCAGGAAAGGCCTCAGTGAGTGGATCCACCGTGTTAACCTCTGAGTCCACTCTCCTAACCTCGATCTCTTGGAGATCAACCATCTCCATGATCAGGTGATACTGCCTTAGTATATGTCTGGGCCTCTAATGGCATCGGGGTTCCATGGTCAAAACTACATCTCCATTGTCACACAATGGTAGGAACCCTGTTCATCTCATGAACAAATATACACCCAGACTCCCTCTTTGGTAGCATCTTTGGTAGCGATGTATTCAGCCCTTATTGTCCAGTTTGTCACGGTATCTAGGTTGAACTCTTCCAACATACCGTCCCTCCACTGAGGGTAAAGACAAAGCCTTTGACTAACATTCAGTCGTCCTTACAACCCTGGAAGCTATCCAGTGATTCTCCCCAGGATCGATTGATACCATCTCACTACACCTAGTGAGAATCCTAACATCCACTTGGATCTATCTCATAGATCAAAAAACCAGGATTTAGGAGGTATCACCTAGATCCTATACGGAGAATCTTTGTGATAAGAGGAGATTGACCGATCGTAGCATAGGAAACAATTTTCAAATCAAGAGTTTGTTATCCACGTACAATACGAGAAAGACCACCTTACTCTCTACTACCTTTTTGTATATACAAGGTTCATCTACCATTTTGATGAAGTCAAACGCATTGACTATCACATCAAAATAGATGTTCCAACTTCGCGATGCCTGCCTTATCGCATAAAGCAACTTACACACGTTGCCGCTGCTCCCATTGTCTACGAAGCCCTCTGGCTGTGTACTTATAGACACTTTCTTCTAAATCAGTATTCAGAAAAGCAGTCATGACACCCAACCGCCAGATATCGTAGTCATGGTATGTAGAAAATGGCAATTAGGATCTGGATGGACTTAAGCATAGATACTGGACAAAAGGTTTCATCAAAAACCATACCTGGTTAATGGCAAGAACCTTTTATAATAAGTCTAGCTTTGAAAGTCTCAACTTTTCCATCTACATAAAATAATCTTCTCATGATATACTTTCTTCTGATGGGGATTTAATCCTTCAGTTAAAGCAACCAAAGTCCATACATTGTTGGAGTAAATGGATTCCATCTCAGACCCCTTAGCATCCTGCCATTCTTACAGAGTTCCTACTCTTGATGGCCTGCTCGAAACTAGTTGGGTCATCATCTCATGATGCTATCCTCGCTCCCACTGTCATCGAGAAACCGAAGTATCTCTCAGGAGGATGAGGAACCCTACCAGATCGGCGGAGAGGCTGAGGTTTGTCGGGAATTATTGAATCCTCTGGTTCTACCAAATCATCAGCTGTAATTTGTATAGCTGGAACTCCTTCCAGTTCTACCTCATGACCACAAATTTCTTTCAAAAATAAATTCATTTTTTAAAAAGGTGGCATGCCAAGAAATAAAACACCTTTTGTTTCTCGGTGTGGTACAAGATATTCCCTTGCGAAAGCTTGGGATATCCAACAAACTTCCACAGAACTGACCTTGCCTCGAGCTTGTCCGGATTTTGCTTTTAGACATAGGCCGGATAACCCTAAATCTTAATTTACTTAAGAGATGGGCTCTTCCCATACCATATCTCATATGGAGTGGTAGACACCTAATTTGGTTGGAACACAATTCAATAGGTATGCAGCTTTTCAAGTGCGTAGCTCCCAAAAGGAAACAGGTAACTCAGTAGTACTCATCATAGAGCGCACCATATCAAATAGGGTGCGATTGCTTCGCCCTAATACACCGTTGTGCTGTGCTGTATACATAGGAGTAATGCTAAGACAGAATCTCATTCTTCTTTAGAATAGTCCAAGAATTGCATGCACAAGTATGCTCCTCCATTATCACATTATAGGACATAATACTTATACCAGGTTTTTTTCTCTCTATCTTACTTATATTCTATGAATTTCTCAAAAGCTTCAGGCTTGTGTTTCAACAGGAACACATGTCCGAATCCTGAGAGATCATCAGGGAACATAATGAAGTACAAAGAACCAGTCTTGGCATGTGTAGACAAGGGATCACATACATCATTATGTATCAGTCCCAAGAGTTCACTAACCCTTTCTCTTTTTCAAGTAAACGGAGCTATGGTCATCTTATCTTTGTGACATGACTGGCAAGTTTCACAAGTTGTAAATTCAAACTGATTTAAATATGCATCTAAATGTAACTTAGCTAGTCGCGTCGCATTGATATGACCTAGTCTACAATGCCTTAAGAAGGATCCGTTCATTTCTGAACTCTTCCTTTTGTGTGCGTTCTGTATGATAAGAACTGTGGTTTGATTCAGAACGTATATGTCATTAGATAACGTACCTGAACCGATCAACACTTTGATATAGGAAATGTTCAAAACATTATCAAACAATACAAAATTATATCCTTCTTTAGTAAATAAAGAGACCGATATAATGTTGCATATCAGGTCCGGTATCTACTAACATTTGTTCAGAATCAATGTATTTGGTAATACAAGGTGATATTTGCCAACTGATTTGGCTGCAACAATTGCACCAATCTCTCTACTTAGAGACATATCACCCTATTCTCAGTTCTCTACCTATCTGTAGCCCATGTAACAAATTACATATGCGGGATCCCGATCCAGTATCAAATACCAAGAACGTAGAGGACACTGAGAAACAATTCTCTGTAATGAACACACCTGAAGAAGATGCATCATCATACACTTTCTTCGTCTGGGCGGCATGGGAATCCTGGTATTCTCCTATTTCCTGCTCGGTCTTATAACAATTATAGGTTGGAGCGGGACCAACGTTCCTCAGCACAGTATAACAAGCGGGTTCGGTCAATACATCCATATTATTATCTTGATTAAGGCATAACATGGTCGCTACCTGGAGATGTAAGTTCAAGGTAGCGCCCCGGCCGTCTGTCCGAGGCCAAAATGCGGAAACGAAAACTTTTCTTTAAATAGAAACCGGCGCAACCGCGTACTTTAAACCCGGATCGGGACATTAACCTAATGCTAGCAAACAAGAGAAAGGGATAGAATGCTATACCGAGCGATCCGTTTCCTTCGGTCTTCGGCCACCATCCCAATCTCCCCGCGGCAACTCCGGTCTTCATCTCCTCGTCGGAAAAGGAACCACATCGAGAAGTCATTTTATGGGTTCCCGCTTCGTCCGAAGCAACTCTGGCACGATGTGTGCTAGCCGACGTGCCCAAGGTTGAAGTAGAGAATGTCGTGATCACTTTGCCTCTTGCATCCATGGCTTTGGATGGAGGTTAAAATGGTGCCATTGATGGAAGCAATGAGCTAGAGAAAGATGAAGAAGATGAAGAAGAACAAGAGCTTTTCCTTTTCTTTTCTTTTCCTTTGTTGTTTTGTTGCTAATGAGTGTGAGAGAGTGAGTGTATATAAAAAATTACAAGACTAAAACTCCAACCATGGCAGCCCCTCTCTCTCTCCATCTCATTTCAACACATAAATCAATCAAAAAATATGACATGTGCACAAGAAATTAGACCATGAGTCATCTATATGTCCATGTCACATTTAATACGATGCATGATGAATTCTAGCTCACAATTTCCATCAACAAAACATTAATCCAAATGTTCGGTCCAACAAAAAGATCCGACAACATCTAAAGTAAACTCGTGACGGATCACAAGGATACCCCTCACCTATATATACATACCTGTATCCGTATTCCGACTGAATGCGAATGCGATTAGACTAAAGTAATCCAACAAATCTAATACTAGGATCCGGCTTAAACCAAAGCCCACTAGTATGATCCTTCCGATCACGATCCGTGCAATACCGTACATATAAGATCGAACCCTGCAATATATCATACGGCCTCTACAACGCTTCGCCCGAAACTTGAGAAACTGACTGTGGGGGACTCTAAAGACTCATCAATACTTTGGCTGTGGATTTAACCACTAGCACGTCAGAGGTATTAGCCATACGTAACGGGCTACCAGGTATTGACCAAAAAGGACGTCAATGAGCGCACTCATCCTGACACCCTACTGAGCCTGTCAGTGACAATATCCGTACAGTCCGGTCCGTTCGTCTATGAGCATCGCATGACGGGCTTATGGGTTGGTAAAAGTCGGACCCCCAAAAGCGGTACAAGTCGTGTCGGATTGTAGCCCAGAACACCCTGAGATACTACTGGAATACCTACCAGTAAATCTCCTGCCTTGGCCATGGACTACGTGTAATGGCTCTCCTAGACACAGCGCGACCTCACCCCCAATACCGGGAGAGACGAACCCCTGCAGATCCGCTCACTACCTCCATATGGCTCGGGACTGTAAGCAACTAAAACCTGTTTGCACGACTCCTTTGAGCCGTGGTAGGGTAGTAATCAAAGTACAGTGGGAAGTCACACGAGACAAATGACGATCTCAGGTCGATGAACTAACCTGTACACATGTCTCAAGGTAACTTCTATCTGACATCAAGTATAAGACCGACTAGAATGTTCCCGGCGAGTCCTGTCCGGTGTACTCATAACCCAATGAGCACCTGTATACATCTTAGGTGAACCAACTGACACCAGTGGCTTGTGAGACCGGCCACCGCCCCTCGTCGGGGTCTCAACTGTATACACTAGTCTACTCTGGAGTATCGATGCCCTGTCTCGAAAACTCCCATGACTAGGGACCTTTTAAGGATGTGCTTATAGACTACCAGCTCCCATGTATATGATCGCCATCATACTGCTGGCCATCAAGCAAGAATCCTAAGGGCTCTATCAACGCGCAATAGTGACCTGTAAGGTCACCTAAAGCAGTACACGATGATAAAGATAAACTAGATAGCATACTATCATCTTGAGTAAGACTGTTGATTGAAATGAATTTCTCGTTGTGTATATTTGAGAAAATTGTAAAGAAATCACAACCAAAAATTATTTGACCGCAATCAACTACGGTGTCGGATGTAGATTGTTAGTGAGTGCGGATCGTCCACAGGGAAAGTGTAATCGTTCGTCTTTTCGAATTTAGATGAGTCGAAACTTTAAAGAAAAGAAAACAAACAATTCATGATTTAAATTTTGTATTTCAAGAAAAAGAAAATATCTAGATCTAATAACAAGAAAAGATAGAATCAAGAATTTATAGTTTGTTGATTTTTCCAAACCAAATATCAAGAATCTAAATGAGGCTCGTAGGAATCGATCGGATCTATAGATGTGATGTAATCTTACAATTACGTATTCTTATCCTTCGATGCATTGATACTAGATCGATGATGATCTATCGAGAATTAGGGATTTCTTGTGAAACTAGGGTTTCATCTTATCCCTTGTTCTTTCGTCGATATCATTCACATTCTAGCCTCTAGTAAATTCAAGAAACGATCGTAAATCCCTAATTTCGAGCGATCACAATCAAGAAAGCATAGCTACTAAACTAGGTCATCGATTCTTGAACTTGCTAGGGTTTACAAAACTCGTAGGACTTAAAAATCGTATTAAGATTTGTTACATCATCATTCTACAATCGTCTCGACTCCTTTACGAGCGGAGTTTTACTCAAACATCACAACAAGAACAACAATTACAAATTGAGATCTAATCATGATGCAAGAATTAAAAGAAAGCAAGATTAAAGAATTTCACCTTTTATTTATATCAACAATTTCATTACATTCGCTCAAGAACTACAAGAGGAAGAATTCGATCGTCGACTTGGCTTCGCTCGTCTCCGTGGATCGCGGATCGGCTTGGATCACTTGCCCGATTGAAGATCGGCTCGGCTCCTAAAAGGTTGAAGGCTTCTCACTTGATTTGGTACTCAAGATCTTGGATTTGGAGTGGAATTAGGGTTAGGGTTTCGCACAAGCCTTGTCACGAGACTTGTGGAAGAAAAATGGTGTAGAATGAACAACCTCATCCCTTAAATCTAGGTTCCTATTTATAGCCATCAAAACCCTAGATCTAGGATTTGAATTTTTAGTTTCCCTCCAAAAGTTTGTTAAATGAAATTCAAATTTCCCTCCAAAAGTTAGTTGAGTGAAATTCAAATTTCCCTCCAAAAGTTTGTTGAGGAAATTTGAATTTCCCTCCAAAAGTTTGTTGGATGAAATTCGAATTTCCCTCCAAAAGTTTATTAAATGAAATTCAAATTTCCCTCCAAAAGTTTGTTGGATGAAATTCGAATTTCCCTCCAAAAGTTTGTTGGATGAAATTCGAATTTCCCTCCAAAAGTTTGTTGGATGAAATTCGAATTTCCCTCCAAAAGTTTGTTGAGGAAATTTGAATTTCCCTCCAAAAGTTAGTTAGAGGAGAAACTTCTAGATGTGATTAGTTAGGAGGGAGCTTCTAGAAGAGGTTAGTTAGGAGCTTAATTAGGATTAGCCTTGCTTAATGATCTTTGCTGATCTGGCAGGAGCTTCGAGAGAATTCTGGAATTTAACATATCAGAAATGAATGTGGGCTCAGATATTGTGATTCTGCACCAAAAATTAAGCTCTGATGTGTCCAAAGCGCCGCGGATCCGCAGCCCAAGCAGGCTCCTGCCGCGGATCCGCGGCTACTTGTGGGCCTTGGGCTTTGATCTTTCTGGTACAGTCTTGGGATGATTGTTGGGCCTTTATTGTATATATAGAATTGTATAACTCCTTCTGAATTGCTACTAGATCTGAAATGATTTAGTTGGCATATTTTTGATCAGCTCTTTTGCTTTTCTTCCGTATTTCCTGCACAGACTCAAGACAAGTGTTGCGCAAATACAGAAATGATGCGATGCCATGAAATGCGGTCAATTTCTCTTAAAGTGCCGGTTTAAAAGTCTAACACATGCAATCTGATATTTTATGACTGATTTGCTAATATGTGAAATATGAATACCGAACACTTCTAAATGAGTGCAAATGATAGGGAAATTGCCATGTTAAAAATACATTATTTTCGACTGATCAAATACCCCCAAACTTAATTTCGATCGTCTCGAGCGAATGTTTTATTAAAAAGAGAAGGAGAAAATAAAGAAAGAGAAAAAACTAACTAGCACACTTTCGTAGGCAACACGATTGCACTGAGCACGTGCAACAAGCCTTTAAACCTCTAGGTGTCCCTAGTAGGAGGAGTGTTGTCTCCTGAGGGTTTTCTGCGGATTGCACCCACAAAATCCAATAATAAAAGGAAGATCATGAATATTACATTTAAAGAAAAGAATCGTATAAGAAAGACTTTGAAAATTAGGGTTTCCAACTAAGCTAGCTTTTCGGTTGTCATGAGCCCTATCTTAATGGTCGTGAAAAGATGTTAGAAATCACGTCCTCCCTCAATAAAACATCGTCTTATTCTTCATTCCTATCTTTCTTCCAAACATCGATCATATCACCCTGCGTGTGTGTAAAGGACATCCCTACACCCGGAGAATTCAATTCAAGCTATCATACTCTTGCCCATCAGCCTCAGTACTTTTTAATCAATGAATATTTAGACGAAATTGCTCACACACTTTCATGCGACCGTTAATACTTCTTGAGGTACTAACCGACCGATTACTAATGTGCTTGCTTACTTGGTGTATTTTCCTCGTCTTGCACCGCCTCAGGCATAGCAGTGACTCCCAGACCAGTTGGCCTTAGGGCACTAGGTGAAGAAGCACCCTCGCTATACATTTTTCTTGCCTTCGGTGATAACAAAACCAGTGTTCATTTTTCTCACCACTTTATATTTTCTTTATTCATTTTTTTTTATTTCCTTCATACATCGGCTTTAAGACAAGAGCATTTCAAGGTATCCTCTACTATCCCAGGCTTTAAGACGTGTGTAAGTGCGAATAGCAGGGTAGCAACGTTCAAAATGTTTGGCTTCCAGAATAGAAACTATTTTTCAGACTTATTTTTATCCTCAGATTAGTGACGTCCTTCATCTTACTAACCCCTGGGACAACGGCTCATAACTACTTATTACTAGTTCGTATAAGAAAACTTCTAATTTTCTTAGTTTTCTTAAATTTTTCTAATCTCATGGATGTAATTTTTCACTATCTAATCTTTTATTATCTTATTTATGTACAAAAATATTTTTATCTTTTTGAAATTTTTTTAAATTTTTATAGTTTTTTCGAAAAAATGTTTTGTGCTTATGCAAATGATATGCAAATGATGCGAAAATAAGCACAAACCTCCCCCAAACTTGTTTTCAACAGTTTCCTCACTGTTGCCTTCCGCTAAATCTACAAAACCTGTAAGTCTGGGAGGAATTTATTAGTGGGGGCAAAATATTTAAGTGAAGATCCTCCCCCAAACTTATTTTTGGCTCAAAAGTTTGTAAAAATTTTCTTTTCAGGAGCCCGAAAATATACCCCCCCAAACTTGAGTTATGCAATGTTAATCTTTTAAAATCACAAGAGGGGGTCAAAAATCATTGGTCGATGCCAAGGTTTGCAAAGACCGAATGTTAACACCAACCATTCAAAAATTTTATCAATGCAGTGCTCTGGTTGGTGGAAGAAGAAGTGGGGAAATGTTAAGTGGTGGAAGAGAGTGTATGTGCGTCTCATATTGGAGAGACGATACAGTGTATGTGATGGATAACTTGCATTCTTTTTACAATTCAGAAGAAGGGGTGGAGGTTTAATTTCAATGACTGGGAGATGATTCATCTCAACACCCGTGTTGTTCAGAAATGCAAGTTTTTCAGCGAAGATTTCCTCAAAAGTTCTATCAATACCCCGAAGAATAATGTCATCACAAGGTGCGGGGTGATCTTCAGACTCTAAAAGCAGTTCATAATCCGTGTTAACTGTTGACCCGGACATCTCGGTGGAAGAGTCCGTATGTGTATGATACATAGTTGGGTCAAACAATAACGTATGAAAAGAGTCAAGATCGATATCAGGAGGATCATCAAATTCGCTGCTGTCGACATCCATTAAGTCGACAGAACAGACCTGAGCAGTAGGTTCGGAGGGTACACTTCCCAACTTGTAAATGTTCAGCTCTATTGACCTATTCCCAAAAGATAAGGTCATAGAACCATTACGACAGTTGATTATTGCGTTGGAAGTGGCCAAAAAGGGGCGACCTAAAATCACCGGAATTTGATTCCGTGGGTTCGCTACAGGCTGTGTATCAAGTACAATAAAATCCACAGGAAATACAAATTCCCCGATTTTTATTAACACATCCTCCAGTTTACCCCTAGGTTTGGTGATTGATCGGTCAGCCATCTGGAGAGTTATGCTCGAAGGCTTTAACACTCCGATACCTAGTTGCTCATATACCGAGTAAGGAAGTAATTTAACACTAGCGCCAAGATCAAGTAACGCACGGTTGATGTGTTTCTCCCCAATAAAAATGGAAATAGTAGGACAGCCAGGGTCCTTACGTTTCCGTGGTAATTGTTGGGGAAAAGCCGTGTCTACAGTACTCGACATGAAGATTTTTTTAGGCACTTGAGTCTTCCTCTTCCTAGTGCACAAGTTCTTAAGAGTTTTTGTATAGGACGGAACTTGTTGAAAAGCATCTAGGAGAGGGATGTTGATGTTAACTTCCTTAAACATGTCCACAATCTTCTCCATTTGGGCATCATGTTTCTTGGGCCTCAACCTATTTGGAAATGGAGCTCTATCAATAAGTGTTGGGTCCAACATTTGTGGAGAAGTTTGTGGGGGTGGAAAAGATGAGGTGGGTGGAGGGTTCGAGCCTTTGGGAAAACGGAGAATAGGCTCGGAAGAAGACGGTAAATTAGACGAAATAGGGTAAGAAGTAGAAGTGTGAGTGGAAGTGGAAGTGGAAGCCTGGGTGTTAATGATCAATTCATCATTATCAATTTTTTCACCCACATGATTGTCTAGCACTCTTCCAGATCTCAACGTGGTAAGAGCATCCACATTAGTGCAATGTGAAGGTCTAGGATCAGGTATGGGTTGAGATGGAAGATTCCCTTCTTCTCTAGCACTTATTTCGGCTGTTATTCGTTCAATTTGTGCTTCCATTGATTTGATATTCTCATTTTGAGTGAGAATGATCTTTATCATATTATCAATGGAAGATTGAAAACTTGCCGACTCTTGGGTGGATTGTTTCATGAAAGTAACCAAGGTTTGCACCAGTGCAGAGATATTATCATTACCGGCCAATTGCAAAGAGTTTTCATGTAGTGCAAAAGTGTTGGCAGGATTTTGAAAATTTTGTGGTTGGAAGGGGTGCTGACTCAATTGAAGTGGTGGTTGCTGTTGTGGTGGAGGGACCCTTTGAAAATTGTTTAGGATTGGAACCGTGTTTTGAGATTGTGATTGGTTCCAAGAAAAGTTCAGGTGATTCCTCCAATCTTGATTATATGAGGAAGAAGAGGGATAGTTTCCAGGTCCTTGCTGAAGTGAAGCATTAGTGTGACCTTGAAACGGTACATTCAAAGGACATTCTTCCGTCAAATGTGAAGGGTTTGAACAGCAGCCACACACGGTTTTGGGAAGTGTGGATTGGTTTAGGGAGGCTGAGGAGATTTTATTTTCTATAGCGTCAAGTTTCCTTTGTATTGCGGCCATTTCGGCTTTCAAGGTGACGGAAACATCGAGCTGATTGACATCTTCCCTAGGTGGTGGTGGTCTAACACTTTCCCATTGTGATGTGTTTTGAGCTAAATCTTCTAAGTATTTCCAAGCTTCACCATCATCTTTAGATAGGAATTGGCAATGACACATGGTTTCAAGCATCTGTCTAGTAGTGAGATCAACACCCTCATAGATAATTCGACACAAATCCCATCTGGGGATTCCGTGATGAGGGCATTGGATAAGAAGATCCTTGAATCGTTCAAAGCATTTCCAAAATGGTTCATTGGGAAGTTGGGTAAATTTAGAGATTTCGCTCCGAACACGGGCGGTCTTGTGATTGGAATAAAATTTCTTAAGGAATGCTGCAACGAATTCGTCCCATGTTGAAATAGAATGTGCGGGTGTGATGTAAATCCACTTCTCGGCTAAATCGCCCAAAATGAATGGGAGAAGACATAAACGCAGAGCATTCAAAGACAGTTGTGAATTCCCCATCAAAGCACATACATTTTCAAATTTGGAAATAAACATGTATGCGTTTTCAGAATCAAGACCATGAAATTTGGGTAATAGTTTGATGAATTGGGGGTTGATTTCAAAATTTTCCCCGATGGCAGGTGGTATAGAAAGACAGGTGGGGAGGGTAACACGTGTAGGATAGCATCTCTCTTGGAGAGAAATGCGTGGAAGATTCTGCGCACCTGCGGGCGGTGGCAGAGTAGTGTTAAAGTTTGATGGATTTGGGTCCATCGCGGGTGTGGTGGGTGGTGGGGGAGAAGATGAAGAATTACCGACTCTGGGGTCGATAAAAGAAACGCGGACAAGACGGGAAATGGAACCCCGTGTCCAGCCTAACATTGTGCTAAACGGTTGTAGCACAAGTGGCAGCGTTGGTATAATTAGAGGAAATGAAGTGTTGGTGTTTGTTTTGAAAAATGATACAGATTTTTGAAAAAATGATGCAACACAACAAATGCAACACACAAAACCCTAATTCTATTGGTCACCTAGGTCAAACTCTAGACCGCTCCTAACTGCCAAAAGACAAGTCGCAGGATAAATCCTCCACTGCCTCTTTGTCCCCCTGTGGCCGGATAAGTGCCAGGTAAGTGGGAAGGTACTCCACTACGTAAGTAGTGGGACTAATTAAAAACCACTAGCCTTAGACACACTCGCCTTAGGCACCACAAGAAAACGCGGATAAGCAATGAATTACCCACGGCCTTCTCTTATCCTAATTGAGCGCGACAGTCCTTAGAGTCATCTCTAGATATTTTTTAATTAATGAGGGTAAATGCGGATGCAAGTTTGTGATTTTCGGGGCCTAGGAAGGGTAATGAAATCCCCACCTAATTTGGATTTGGCCGTGCCCCTTAATTTCCGTATTAATATGCAAACAACCAAGAATCAAAACACGCACAAATTTTAATTTGCTTTTTGCGGCGCATCGATTATTTGCAAAGAATCCTGCACAAAATGTTAGTTGGAGCTAAAAAGAGGAGAGAGGAGAAGGTAAGAAGCTTACAGAGGAAGTTTGGCACAGAGATCCCTTCAATAAAGCGCGGAACCGCCGCGGATGAGGCTATAATGCCGCGGAAGGGCGGTGGTAAGTTGGGATCAGTGCACTGAAATTTGTGCACAAGCTCCTGTTCACCTACACAGCTCTCTGGAATGCTCAGAAAAATTTTATCCAAGCTCCAATGATTCCAGAATTCCTTGCAATCAAATCATAACACACGTATTAGTGTTTGCACGAATTTTGATCACAAAATTTAGATGGAATAAAATTTTCAACTCAAATTTCAAAATACGAACTATTAGCGCACTATCCCCGGCAACGGCGCCATTTGATTGAAATGAATTTCTCGTTGTGTATATTTGAGAAAATTGTAAAGAAATCACAACCAAAAATTATTTGACCGCAATCAACTACGGTGTCGGATGTAGATTGTTAGTGAGTGCGGATCGTCCACAGGGAAAGTGTAATCGTTCGTCTTTTCGAATTTAGATGAGTCGAAACTTTAAAGAAAAGAAAACAAATAATTCATGATTTAAATTTTGTATTTCAAGAAAAAGAAAATATCTAGATCTAATAACAAGAAAAGATAGAATCAAGAATTTATAGTTTGTTGATTTTTCCAAACCAAATATCAAGAATCTAAATGAGGCTCGTAGGAATCGATCGGATCTATAGATGTGATGTAATCTTACAATTACGTATTCTTTTCCTTCGATGCATTGATACTAGATCGATGATGATCTATCGAGAATTAGGGATTTCTTGTGAAACTAGGGTTTCATCTTATCCCTTGTTCTTTCGTCGATATCATTCACATTCTAGCCTCTAGTAAATTCAAGAAACGATCGTAAATCCCTAATTTCGAGCGATCACAATCAAGAAAGCATCGCTACTAAACTAGGTCATCGATTCTTGAACTTGCTAGGGTTTACAAAACTCGTAGGACTTAAAAATCGTATTAAGATTTGTTACATCATCATTCTACAATCGTCTCGACTCCTTTACGAGCGGAGTTTTACTCAAACATCACAACAAGAACAACAATTACAAATTGAGATCTAATCATGATGCAAGAATTAAAAGAAAGCAAGATTAAAGAATTTCACCTTTTATTTATATCAACAATTTCATTACATTCGCTCAAGAACTACAAGAGGAAGAATTCGATCGTCGACTTGGCTTCGCTCGTCTCCGTGGATCGCGGATCGGCTTGGATCACTTGCCCGATTGAAGATCGGCTCGGCTTCTAAAAGGTTGAAGGCTTCTCACTTGATTTGGTACTCAAGATCTTGGATTTGGAGCGGAATTAGGGTTAGGGTTTCGCACAAGCCTTGTCACGAGACTTGTGGAAGAAAAATGGTGTAGAATGAACAACCTCATCCCTTAAATCTAGGTTCCTATTTATAGCCATCAAAACCCTAGATCTAGGATTTGAATTTTTAGTTTCCCTCCAAAAGTTTGTTAAATGAAATTCAAATTTCCCTCCAAAAGTTAGTTGAGTGAAATTCAAATTTCCCTCCAAAAGTTTGTTGAGGAAATTTGAATTTCCCTCCAAAAGTTTGTTGGATGAAATTCGAATTTCCCTCCAAAAGATTATTAAATGAAATTCAAATTTCCCTCCAAAAGTTTGTTGGATGAAATTCAAATTTCCCTCCAAAAGTTTGTTGAGGAAATTTGAATTTCCCTCCAAATGTTTGTTAAATGAAATTCAAATTTCCCTCCAAAAGTTAGTTGAGTGAAATTCAAATTTCCCTCCAAAAGTTTGTTCAGGAAATTTGAATTTCCCTCCAAAAGTTTGTTGGATGAAATTCGAATTTCCCTCCAAAAGTTTGTTGGATGAAATTCGAATTTCCCTCCAAAAGTTTGTTGAGGAAATTTGAATTTCCCTCCAAAAGTTAGTTAGAGGAGAAACTTCTAGATGTGATTAGTTAGGAGGGAGCTTCTAGAAGAGGTTAGTTAGGAGCTTAATTAGGATTAGCCTTGCTTAATGATCTTTGCTGATCTGGCAGGAGCTTCGAGAGAATTCTGGAATTTAACATATCAGAAATGAATGTGGGCTCAGATATTGTGATTCTGCACCAAAAATTAAGCTCTGATGTGTCCAAAGCGCCGCGGATCCGCAGCCCAAGCAGGCTCCTGCCGCGGATCCGCGGCTACTTGTGGGCCTTGGGCTTTGATCTTTCTGGTACAGTCTTGGGATGATTGTTGGGCCTTTATTGTATATATAGAATTGTATAACTCCTTCTGAATTGCTACCAGATCTGAAATGATTTAGTTGGCATATTTTTGATCAGCTCTTTTGCTTTTCTTCCGTATTTTCTGCACAGACTCAAGACAAGTGTTGCGCAAATACAGAAATGATGCGATGCCATGAAATGCGGTCAATTTCTCTTAAAGTGCCGGTTTAAAAGTCTAACACATGCAATCTGATATTTTATGACTGATTTGCTAATATGTGAAATATGAATACCGAACACTTCTAAATGAGTGCAAATGATAGGGAAATTGCCATGTTAAAAATACATTATTTTCGACTGATCAACTGTCCTACCGGTATTGGTCTTCCCTCAATCATTGCAATCACGTGCCTGTGATCCAATAATTGACTCTGAGGGCACTATATCCAACAATCTCCGACTTGCACTCAAGGCTAATTATGGCGATGTCGCATACTCACAGCCCGTATGATACCGAACACCCAACTCCTCTACTTTTCAGTCTCACAAAGCTCGTTTGCGAAACTATTGCGTTCGAGAAATAGCCTCAGTGAGTGGATCCGCTCTGGTGTTTCTTTCTATGTCTCTCTTTATCTCAAGTTCGCGGAGAAAGCCATCTCCCGAAATGAGCAATACCTGTCTTAGAATATGTCTGGATATCTGATGGGACCTAGTTCATAAATGAACTCCAAATCCAAACTTCTTGGACTGCATCGTCAACTGAACTTAATTAGTATGCTGCACCATGCCTCCCTCAGTATTCGCCTGGACCACTTGTCCAAAGTACTGCCCCTCGTCAGAGGGAAGACTATAACTCTGACAGTCACTCTATCATTCAGGTCACCCTGGTGTTGGAGATAGTGCCCTCAGAGTCAATTATTAGGTCACAGGTACGTGATTGTAATGATTGAGGGAGGACCTATCCCGGTAGGACAGTCTTACTCGAGATGATAGTATGCTATCTGGTTTACCTTTATCATCGTGTACTGTTTTAGGTGACCTGACACGTCGCTATTACACGTTGATAGAGCCCCTAGGATTCTTGCTTGACCACCAGCAGTATGAGGGCGATCATATAAGTGGGAGCTGGGGGTCTACAAGCATATCCTTAAAAGGTCCCTAGTCGTGGGAGTTTCGAGACCGGGCATCGATACTCCATTAGTAGACTAGTGTATACAGTCGAGACCCCGACGAGGGGCGGTGGCCGGTCTCACAAGCCACTGGTGTCAGTTGGATCACCTAAGATGTATACAGGTGCTCATTGGGTTATGAGTACACCGGACAGGACTCGCCGGGAACATGCTAGTTGGTCATATACCAGACGTCAGATGGCAGTTCCCTGGTGACATGTGTGCAGGTTAGTTCATCGACCTGGGGATCGTCATTTGTCTCGTGTGAGTTCCCACTGTACTTTGATTACTACCCTACCACGGCTCAAAGGAGTCGTGCAAACAGGTTTTAGTTGGGTACAGTCCCGAGCCACATGGAGGCAGTGAGCGTATCTTCAGGGGTTCGTCTCTCCCGGTATTGGGGGTGAGGTCGTGCTGTGTCTAGGAGAGCCATTACACAAAGTCCTTGGCCAAGGCAAGGAGATTTACTGGTAGGTATTCCAGTAGTATCTCAGGGTGTTCTGGGCTACACTCCGACACGACTTGTACCGCTTTTGGGGGTCTGACTTTTACCAACCCCCTAGGCCCGCCATGCGATACTCATAGACGAACGGACCGGACTGCACGGATATTGTCACTGACAGGCTCAGTAGGGTGTCAGGATGAGTTCGCTCATCGACGTCCCTTTTAGTCAATAGCTGGTGGCCCGTCACGTATTGGCTTATACCTCTGACGTGCTAGTGGTTAAATCCACAGCCATAGTATTGACGAGTCTTTAGAGTCCACCACACTTCCAGTTACTCAAGCTTTCGGGCGAAACGCTGTAGAGGCCGTATGGAGATATGGCAGGGTCCGATCAGATACGTGCGGTATTGCACGGATCAGGATCGGACAGTTTGTACTAGTGGCCGTATAGTTATATATGGCAGGGTTCGATCAGATACGTGCGGTATTGCACGGATCAGGATCGAACGGATATTACTAGCCGGCTTTGGTTTAAGCCGGTCCTAGTTTAGTACAGTGTAGATTTTGTCTCATTGCATTTGTATCCGGACGGAATACAGATGCGGGTGTGTATGCACAGTTTAGGGGTTTTCCTGTAATTTATTACGGGACCAGTTTTCTGGAGTTGCCAGTTTGCATTCCGTTCCGGCCGGTTTTTCTTTGTTCTTTCCCGGCTGGACTTTTCTGATGGAGGGTGTTATTTGCAAGTTTGCAAATAACACATTGTGGAGGGTTTTATTGCATAAGGTGTGATATGATAAGCATCTTTGCTTTTCATGTAATTATGAGATTAGAAAGGATTTGAGGTTGATAAGAAAGATTGTTATGATGATGTTTAGGATATAGTCACCTTTCTACTTTTCCTACACTCACCTTCCTTCTATGGTTATGCTTCATATTCATTCCTCCACCTTATTCTTATCACTTGATGAAAAATGGAAGAAAAAAAGAGAGAAGAAAAAGAGAGAAGAAGGAGAGAGCTTCATCTTGATCTTTGATAGAGTAGCATTCTTGATCTCTTTTCATGCTTAGAAAAATGCAAGCACCATTTTTCTTACCTTGATTCCTCCATCTTTAAAAGGCAACCAATACCCCAAAGAGAGACTATAATTCTACACTACACTTCCTACAGCATATCTTGAGCATGTCGAGTTGCTGGCTTCATGCGCGAGTTGCCTCGGTATTGAGGTGGGAGCCCGTAAAAGTACCCGGCTTCGTGGTGCCCTTTCCGACGAGGAGGAGACGGACGGAGATCCCGCGAGGAGATCGGAGTGGAGATGAAGACCGGAGGACTCGGATCAGTTGGTATACATCTCTTCTCATCTTGTAGTTAGCTTAGACTAGTTTAATGGCACGATCCGGTTTTAGTGCGCGGTGGTGCCGTTTTGCCAAGTCCGCAAAAATTTATGTTTATCACCGTTTCCGCGTTTGGCCGTCGGATTGACGGCCGGGGCGCCGCCGTGCACTTACAGTGGTATCAGAGCCTCGCCATTAACTTAGTCTAGCTTTGTGTAATGTGTTTGCATTTCCGATCGATCAAAAAGTTCCAAAACTGCATTTTAGTTCGCATCAGTTTCTGTTGAAAATTTTTTGGTCTCGAAAAATTTTTCAGGTTATAAAATATAGATGTACTGGTAAATATAAGAGTTCTGTAAAAATTTGACGAAGTAACTCCACAGTTGGAGCGCGGAACCGCCGCGAAAACCCTATTTGTGCGGCCCTTCCGCCGCGCACTATTCACATCACTTCACCAATTTTTTACAGAGGCCTTCTGGGCTTAAAATATGGGTTTTGGAATATTTAAATTGGGCCCAGGATTTCTGTGAGTGCTACAGTTTTGATTGGGGGCCCACTTGTTAATTTTTTGATCAATCGGAAAATTTTAAACACATTTTTCACAGTATTTACATTATATCTGCGACCGTGAATGTCACTCGATCGGTAAATCCTGTCTAACTGCTATAGCCCGGTTAGACGGATTTGCGAACGTGACTTTCACGTTGATGTTCTATGTATTTGCTGTGATGTTGCGGATCGGTCGTGGGGGATAACCTGGATGCAATACTAGTACTGTGCTGTTGTATTATATACATTTGTTGTTGCGGGGCGAGCGTCCGACATGTGGACTGCCGTCACTTCCCGTTTGTATTATTCTTTTGGGGCACGACCTGGTTGCGGTCGATGTACCCGTTGTATGTATATTTTACTTTCTGTACTAGGATTGCCCCGCGGAGGGGTGCACGGATAGCCGGGTTCTGGAGGGCAACAAGCCCGCATCTCATGGCATTGAGACGGAGGGGGCTTCACTCTAGGATTGGCGGGCTATTCACCGCACTCGTAGGGGGTACAGGTTGACCCAGGAGGGGTGCCCAAGTTACCGGATTCCGTGAAGTGCTGGGTGGTCCATTCACGGCGCTGAAGGGGGCTGCCTCGCTTCAGGTTTTGGCGGGTGACTTGCCGCGCCCGTAGGGGTCTAGGATTTCATTGCACAGGCTATCCACACGACCAGGGGAACGTCGGGTTTCAGCGGCTCTGTGAAACCCGGGGATCCCAGATATCTGTATTGTTTCTGTGATGCTGTTCATTCTCTGTGATGTTGCATTTCTTTCACGCCTTGAGCGAAATATAATATATTGGTATATATATTAGTAGATGTTGTATATGTTTTGCATCCACGCTAGTCCAGTCCCCGCTCTGTCGTTAGTAAGCTAACCTAACGGGTAATGACGGGACCAGTGGCGAATGCGGATGGCATATACGTACATCAATATATTTTCGTTCTTTGTGGTGTGATCAATTGATGGGACTGCATTGATTCGGATCAATGCAAAGTTAAAAACAAACCTAATCTGATGTTGTTGGAACACTTTTCAAAAAGCTGTTATTGCAAGGACGTTCACTTTTGTTTTGCATCGCGGTATTCATTTAGAATATCCTGCTCCTCAGTCGACGAGGCAAGGGCCGAGATCCCTTCACCGGGAGTGACCCCTTGGACAAAAAGTTTGCGTCAGGGCATTAACTTCACTATAGCCGATTACTTTTGCTTTGCACCGTGGTATTCATTTGGAATATCCTGCACCCCATTCTACGGGGAAAGAGCCGAGATCCCTTCACCGGGAGTGACCTCTTTAGCGGAAGTTGTCGTCACTATATTTCTTAAAAGCTATCCGTTCCTTCGACGATATCAAGTTCTTTACGTTAAAGGTTTTCGCCAGAAACCATTCGTAGCCCTCCGTCGTTTCATATGGGTGGTCAATAGTATTCAAGCTGTGTATGTTGGCCAAAGTCAAGGCACAGTGATTGGTAGCTATTGGGGTATTCATATGCAGCATAGATAGATGCGTTGGTTTGGGACAGTCGTGCTGCCATTTTGGCCAAAGTCAAGGGTATGTACGGGTGGATTCAAATTAACCTGGAGAATGACGGGTAGAACTTGACATGTGACTTATGATATGTTGACCAAAGTCAAGGTCATAAGAGCATGGGGCAGAAATCACATCGGGAGTTTCAAAAGAACTGAAACTTGCCAGATATGCGCATACCTTCTGGAGTGTGATACCGTGAGCGGATTCCGTCACGTTATCATGCGATGATAGTTGGATCCCGATTCCCACTGATGAGTTAGTTTACTCCTCGGGTGACCCCGACTAATTCTTCTTTCAGGTTTGGAGGAGAATTTGAGGTACAGTGGGAGGATTCCAGATTAGATAAATTGGTGACCATTCTGATCTAGGTTAGAGTGCACGCTGAGTGTTTCTTTTCTCTCTCTCTTTGGCAGCGACCACTGACCCGACCCTAAGACTATGACTCAGTGACCAAATTAACCGAACCTTCTTAACACTGGCTTTTGGATTGTCAGAGTTGCAAACCTCATTGCCACTCCTACTTTTACCCTTTTCTCCAGGACACCCCGTTTTACTACGAACGTCCACTTCCATTGGACAAAACCATCGTATGGTTAGATACGAACTCGAAAGAATTTATTCGAGGATGGTTTCCGGTTCTGGAGAAAACGGATAGGATTATTCAGTTGTCTTTTCCTTTTACCCTCTATCAGGTTACGAGTACTCCTTGGTTTAGGGGTAGTACACCTATTACGCAAATTGGATTGTCTTCTTCCAAACCTTAGGCTGGTGCCGACCGGTAGGGAATGAAGAAAACCAATTAGCATAACAATGGTGTGCAGAAGGTATTAAGTTCAGACAAAGCAAGGGATTAGTAAGAGGGCAAAGTAAATTGCAACAGCTATTCACGACCAAACCAAATATTTCGTTACCACTCCCACATCACCTTTGTATTTCTCCAGGACACTCCGTATCACTACGAAGATCCACAGTTTATTTGGATACTCCATCGTATGGTTATATACGAACTCGAATGGAATTTGTTCCAGTTCGGGGATGGATTCTGGTTCAGGAGAAATAGGAATAAGGTTTATTCGGTTGTCTTTTATCTTCACCCTCTCTCATTGCGAGTGTTCCTAGGATTGGGACAGTACACCCATTATGCTTATTGGATAGTCTTCTTCCAAACCATAGGCTGGTGCCGAACGGTAGGGAAGGAAGAAAACCATTTGGCCTAAAAGGGTGTGCAGAAGGTAAAGACTAAAGACATATGAAGGGATTTTGAGAGGTGGCAAAGAATTATATGGTTACAGTCGTGAATCTGGAAGAGGCATTACTAGGAATACCAGGATACCCCATCGGAACATTTCAATGTTTCAGTTTCACTGTGTAATGTTAAAGGAAAACTGATTTCCCGATTAGATACTTACTCCAGGGTATGTATTTACCAGGTACGATTCTCACATCTGTATGGTTTTACAGATGATGAGTGGGAGTAAGTTATTGGGAATTGGGTGATCATCCTCATTATATCGGGATTCGTTGTAATCAGTGATATTTGAGGAAATCACCTGGGCTGTTTGCCGGTCGGCAAATATTTGGTTTTGAATATCCGCTGTTATGCACCAATTTCAAATTGATATATCTGTACGTCTATTTTCATAGAGTGAGATATACCTTTCTGAAATTATGTCTATGACATTTACCTATATCAGTGGATGGTTAGGTAAGGAGCATTAAACAGCGGTGTAATTCTTCTTAACCATAAGTACAGTTTTCAACCTACGACACACAGTAAATGAGTTATCAGACTCAAGGGACTTGTACAGAGTATTGTATGTTGTCCAGGGTCCATCAGGACAGAGGGGATGGTCCTCGTACTATATTCAGTTTACTTATGACTCCTCTAATTTTTAGACAGGTGTTTCGTGGAAACACAGGGTCCGAATTTGGAGAAGTTATAGGTATTTGAATAGAGTAGAGAACCAGGTATAGCAAGTATCGGGATTCTTCAAGGTGATCGAAGATGTAGATACTTGTGGTATTCAGTTGAAAGTGATGATTAAGAGAAATTGCTTCTCTTTCAGGTTACTCATAATTGGAAGCATTCCTAAGTTGAGTAACGCTGATCGGCCTCCTTCCATTTAGTTGACATGCGCTGGGGACAGCTGCATGATTTGAATCTGGTTCAATTAAATCAGTGCCTCTGTTTTTATATTGGATATAGAACAGTTCATATCTTAACGATGTTAAGGTACGGGGAGTTGTCCGGTTTATGATTAAAACCAGACACTGGATAACTCAAGGCACATTTCTGTAATGGCTGTTTGTGGGTTGACCCAGGCTATGACGCGGGTTGACTTTCTACCATCTGGATGAACAATAGCAATATTGTTCTAGACTCGCCACAGTTTTATTAAAAATGGATTTTTTCAGAAAACAGTAGTGGGAGTATGGTAGAACTGGAAGTGATTCCAGAACCACAAACGATTACTGAAGATTTGATAAGGAACCTAAAGATTCAATCTGGATTGACATTCCATTGGCCACTCCGCAGATTAGGTGGGTAACTTCAGGCACCCGAGAGGTACTACAGTAGCCTCAAGGACGGTTACAGGGAAGTTCTTGTTTACCCACAATTACCATTACTGTTGTTCCAGGCTGCGAGACCCGGCAGGAGGATGAGTATAGCGTCATTCTAAACTTGCTTTAGAAGTGTACGTCTATATGACTCTGCCAGAGGGTTGTCGTAGTCAGTAGGAGCAGCGGAAGCATTGGTGGACAGGTAGCTTATGTCTATTTATAGACTAGAGCAGATGTAGCGGAGATAGATCATCTATTTCTGACGTAACAGTCATGGGTTTGACTTCATCAGAATAGGGGATGGATCTGTTGAGAAGGTAGTAGGATGTGATGTCATGGTATTTGGATGACATACACAAAGTAGGAAAAGAAACTCCTATACTACGATCGGTTATACTTTGGTCGTCACACAGTGGTTTCTCCACAAAGGACATGGATTTTATATCAGGTATACTGGTTACTAGATCTATGGTCTTAGATCTAGATTTGGGTGGTTTCCCAATCAGGGTACTTGACGGCATTCTAAGAGTATTTAGGATGGACGACTCCTGGCACGGTAGTGTACCTGCAGATAATGGAGTCACCCTCTCTAAAGGTGTCTTATAGACTTAAGGGGAGAGGGACGGGCATGATTGGCAGATCACTTGCTAAGGCAATTGAGTCAATCATGAGATGTCAAGTACCACACCAGATGTTGTTCTTGCACTAGATGCAATAAGTTGACATTAATCCAATCCTGGAGAAACAATCGGAAGCAGTTTTAGAACATAAGTGGATGTTCTAGGGATATGATAACGACAGCCTCATTCAGGAGACAGTTATCATTCCAGGCTTCCAAGGTGACATGGACGACAAGGAAGTTGTCAGACTTATAGTTTTCCTTCTGATGAGGGGCAGTATTTTGGACAGGTGGTCCAAGGCAATACTGAGGGAGGCATGGCGCGCAGGATACTGATTAAGTTCAGTTGACGATACAGTCTAAGAAGTTTGGATTTGGAGTTCATTTATGAGCTAGGTCCCATCAGACATCCAGACATATTCTAAGACAGGTATTGCTCATTTCGGGAGATGGTTTTCTCCGCGAACATGAGATATAGAGAGACATGGAAAGAAACAACAAAGCGGATCCACTCACTGAGGCTATTCCTCGAACGCAATAGTTTCGCAAACGAGCTTTGTGAGACTGACTAGTAGAGGAGTTGGGTGTTCGGTATCACACGGGCTGTGAGTATGCGACATCGCAATAATTAGCCTTGAGTGCAAGTGGGAGATTGTTGGAGATAGTGCCCTCAGAGTCAATTATTAGGTCACAGGTACGTGATTGTAATGATTGAGGGAGGACCTATCCCGGTAGGACAGTCTTACTCGAGATGATAGTATGCTATCTGGTTTACCTTTATCATCGTGTACTGTTTTAGGTGACCTGACACGTCGCTATTACACGTTGATAGAGCCCCTAGGATTCTTGCTTGACCACCAGCAGTATGAGGGCGATCATATAAGTGGGAGCTGGGGGTCTACAAGCATATCCTTAAAAGGTCCCTAGTCGTGGGAGTTTCGAGACCGGGCATCGATACTCCATTAGTAGACTAGTGTATACAGTCGAGACCCCGACGAGGGGCGGTGGCCGGTCTCACAAGCCACTGGTGTCAGTTGGATCACCTAAGATGTATACAGGTGCTCATTGGGTTATGAGTACACCGGACAGGACTCGCCGGGAACATGCTAGTTGGTCATATACCAGACGTCAGATGGCAGTTCCCTGGTGACATGTGTGCAGGTTAGTTCATCGACCTGGGGATCGTCATTTGTCTCGTGTGAGTTCCCACTGTACTTTGATTACTACCCTACCACGGCTCAAAGGAGTCGTGCAAACAGGTTTTAGTTGGGTACAGTCCCGAGCCACATGGAGGCAGTGAGCGTATCTTCAGGGGTTCGTCTTTCCCGGTATTGGGGGTGAGGTCGTGCTGTGTCTAGGAGAGCCATTACACAAAGTCCTTGGCCAAGGCAAGGAGATTTACTGGTAGGTATTCCAGTAGTATCTCAGGGTGTTCTGGGCTACACTCCGACACGACTTGTACCGCTTTTGGGGGTTTGACTTTTACCAACCCCCTAGGCCCGCCATGCGATACTCATAGACGAACGGACCGGACTGCACGGATATTGTCACTGACAGGCTCAGTAGGGTGTCAGGATGAGTTCGCTCATCGACGTCCCTTTTAGTCAATAGCTGGTGGCCCGTCACGTATTGGCTTATACCTCTGACGTGCTAGTGGTTAAATCCACAGCCATAGTATTGACGAGTCTTTAGAGTCCACCACACTTCCAGTTACTCAAGCTTTCGGGCGAAACGCTGTAGAGGCCGTATGGAGATATGGCAGGGTCCGATCAGATACGTGCGGTATTGCACGGATCAGGATCGGACAGTTTGTACTAGTGGCCGTATAGTTATATATGGCAGGGTTCGATCAGATACGTGCGGTATTGCACGGATCAGGATCGAACGGATATTACTAGCCGGCTTTGGTTTAAGCCGGTCCTAGTTTAGTACAGTGTAGATTTTGTCTCATTGCATTTGTATCCGGACGGAATACAGATGCGGGTGTGTATGCACAGTTTAGGGGTTTTCCTGTAATTTATTACGGGACCAGTTTTCTGGAGTTGCCAGTTTGCATTCCGTTCCGGCCGGTTTTTCTTTGTTCTTTCCCGGCCGGACTTTTCTGATGGAGGGTGTTATTTGCAAGTTTGCAAATAACACATTGTGGAGGGTTTTATTGCATAAGGTGTGATATGATAAGCATCTTTGCTTTTCATGTAATTATGAGATTAGAAAGGATTTGAGGTTGATAAGAAAGATTGTTATGATGATGTTTAGGATATAGTCACCTTTCTACTTTTCCTACACTCACCTTCCTTCTATGGTTATGCTTCATATTCATTCCTCCACCTTATTCTTATCACTTGATGAAAAATGGAAGAAAAAAAGAGAGAAGAAAAAGAGAGAAGAAGGAGAGAGCTTCATCTTGATCTTTGATAGAGTAGCATTCTTGATCTCTTTTCATGCTTAGAAAAATGCAAGCACCATTTTTCGTACCTTGATTCCTCCATCTTTAAAAGGCAACCAATACCCCAAAGAGAGACTATAATTCTACACTACACTTCGTACAGCATATCTTGAGCATGTCGAGTTGCCGGCTTCATGCGCGAGTTGCCTCGGTATTGAGGTGGGAGCCCGTAAAAGTACCCGGCTTCGTGGTGCCCTTTCCGACGAGGAGGAGACGGACGGAGATCCCGCGAGGAGATCGGAGTGGAGATGAAGACCGGAGGACTCGGATCAGTTGGTATACATCTCTTCTCATCTTGTAGTTAGCTTAGACTAGTTTAATGGCACGATCCGGTTTTAGTGCGCGGTGGTGCCGTTTTGCCAAGTCCGCAAAAATTTATGTTTATCACCGTTTCCGCGTTTGGCCGTCGGATTGACGGCCGGGGCGCCGCCGTGCACTTACACCTGGATGCCTGGAATGATAACCGTCTCCCGAATGAGGATGACGTTATCATATCCCTAGAACATCCACTTATGTTCGAAAACTGCTTCTGAATGTTTCTCCAGGATAGGATCAATATCAACTTATTGGATCTACTGCAAAAACAACATCTGGTGTGGTGCTTGACATCTCATGATTGACTCAATTGCCTAAGCAAGTGATCTGCCAATCATGCACATCCCTCTCCCCTTTAGTCTGTAAGACACCTTTAGAGAGGGTGACTCCACCACCTGCAGGTACACCACCATGCCAGGGTCGTCCATTCTAAAGCTCCTTTAGAATGCTGTTTAAATACCCAGATTAGGAAACTACCCAAATCTAGATCTAAAACCATAGATCCAGTAACCAGAATGTCTTGATATTATATCTAAGTCCCATGTGGAGAAACCACTATGTGACAACCAAAGTATAATCGATCTTAGTTTAGGAACATCAATTCCTACTCTGTGTATGTCATCAAAATACCGAGACATTACACCCTACTACCTTCTTAACAGATCCATCCCCTATTCTGACGAAGTCAAACCTATGACTATCATATCAGAAATAGATGATCTATCTCCGCTATATCTGCTTTAGTCTATAAATTGACATAAGCCACCTGTCCACCAATGCTTTCGCTGCTCCCACTGACTACGACAACCCTCTGGCAGAATTATATACACGTACACTTCTAAAACTTGTTTAGAACGACGCTATACTCATCTTTCTGCCGGGTCACATAGCTTGGAACAACAGTAATGTCAAGTCTGGGTAAACAAGAACCTCCCTGTCACCGTCCTTGAGGCTACCGGAGTACCTCTCGGGTGCCTGAGGTTACCCACCACATCTGTGGAGTGGCTAATGGAATGTCAAGTCAGATTGAATCTTCAGGTTCTTATCAAATCTTCAGTAATCTTTTGCGGTTCTGGAATCGCTTCCAGTTCGACCATACTCCCACTACTGTTTTCCGAAAAAATCTATTTTTATTAAAACTGTGGCGAGTCAAGAACAATATCACTATTGATCTTCCAGATGGTAGAAAGTCAACCCTCGTCATAGCCCGGGTCAACCCACAAATAGTCATTACAGAAACGTGCCTTGAGTTATCCAGAGTCTGGTTTTAAGCATAAGCCGGACAACTCACCGTACCTTAACAATGTTAAGATATGAACTATTCTATATCCAATACAGAAATAGAGGCACTAATTTAATTGAACTAGATTCAAATCATGCAACTGTCTCCAGTGCATGTTAACTAAATGGAAAGAGGCCGATCGGCATTACTCAACTTAGGAGTACTTCCAATTATGAGTAACCTGAAAGAGAAGCAAGTTCTCTTAATCATTACTATCAACTGAATACCATACACAAGTATCTACATCTTCGATCACCTTGAAGAATCCCGATACTTGCAACATCTGGTTCTCTACTTTATCCGCATATCTATAACTTCTCAAAACTTGGACCCTGTGTTTCTACGAAACACCTGTCTATAACTAGAGAAGTTAAAAGTAAACCGAATATAGTACGAGAACCAACCCCTCTGTCCTCATGGACGCTGGACAACATACAATACTCTGTATAAGTTCCTTGAGTCTAATAACTCATTCCTTGTGCATCGTAGGTCAAAAACTGTACTTATGGTTAAGAAGAATTACACCGTTGTTTAATGCTCCTTACCTAACTATCCACTGATATAGGTAAATGTCACAGACATAATTTCAAAAAGTTATATCTCACTCTATAAAAATAGACGTACAGATATATCAATTTGAAATTGGTGCATGACGACGGATATGCAAAACCAAATATTTACCGTCCGGCAAACAACACAGGCGATTTCCTCAAATATAACCAATTACAACGAATTCCGATATAATGAGGATGATCACCTAATTCTCAATAACTTACACCCACTCATCATCTGTAAAACCATACAGATGTGAGAATCATCCCTGGTAAATACATACCCTGGAGTAAGGACTAATTGGGAAATCAGTTTTCTTTTAACAATACCCAGTGAAACTGAAACATTGAAATGTTTCGATGGGGTATCCGGGTTGTTAGTTATATGTATGCCCTAGAGGCCATTGTTGGAGATAGTGCCCTCAGAGTCAATTATTGGATCACAGGCACGTGATTGCAATGATTGAGGGGAGGACCTATCCCGGTAGGACAGTCTTACTCGAGATGATAGTATGCTATCTGGTTTATCTTTATCATCGTGTACTGCTTTAGGTGACCTGACGAGTCGCTATTACACGTTGATAAAGCCCCTAGGATTCTTGCTTGACTACCAGCAGTATGAGGGCGATCATATAAGTGGGAGCTGGGGTCTATAAGCACATCCTAAAATGGTCCCTAGTCGTAGGAGTTTCGAGACAGGGCATCGATACTCCATTAGTAGACTAGTGTATACAGTCGAGACCCCGACGAGGGGCGGTGGCCGGTCTCACAAGCCACTGGTGTCAGTTGGTTCACCTAAGATGTATACAGGTGCTCATTGGGTTATGAGTACACCGGACAGGACTCGCCGGGAACCTGCTAGTTGGGATATACCAGACGTCAGATAGCAGTTCCCAGGTGACATGTGTACAGGTTAGTTCATCGACCTGGGATCGTCATTTGTCTCGTGTGAGTTCCCACTGTACTTTGATTACTACCCTACCACGGCTCAAAGGAGTCGTGCAAACAGGTTTTAGTTGGGTACAGTCCCGAGCCACATGGAGGCAGTGAGCGGATCTGCAGGGGTTCGTCTCTCCCGGTATTGGGGGTGAGGTCGTGCTGTGTCTAGGAGAGCCAGAACATGAAAAGTCCTTGGCCAAGACAGGAGATTTGCTGGTAGGTATTCCAGTAGTATCTCAGGGTGTTCTGGGCTACACTCCGACACGACTTGTACCGCTTTTGGGGGTCTGACTTTTACCAACCCCCTAGGCCCGCCATGCGATGCTCATAGACGAACGGACCGGACTGTACGGATATTGTCACTGACAGGCTCAGTAGGGTGTCAGGATGAGTTCGCTCATCGACGTCCCTTTTGATCAATAGCTGGTGGCCCGTCACGTATGGCTAATACCTCTGACGTGCTAGTGGTTAAATCCACAACCATAGTATTGACGAGTCTTTAGAGTCCACCACACAGACAGTTACTCAAGTTTCGGGCGAAACGCTGTAGAGGCCGTATGGAGATATGGCAGGGTTCGATCAGATACGTGCGGTATTGCACGGATCGCGATCGGACAGTTTTTACTAGCCGGCTTTGGCTTAAGCCGGATCCTAGTATAAGATAGTGTAGTTTTGTCTCTTTGCATTTGTGTTCAGTGGGAATACAAATGCTGGCGTGTATTTGCAGTAGCGGGGTTTTCCTGTAATTTATTACGGGATCGGTTTTTCTGGGGTTGCCAGTTTGCATTCCGTTCCGGCCGGTTTTCTCTTTTTTCTTCCCGGTCGGACTTTTCGTTGGAGGGTGTTAATTGCAAGTTTGCAATTAACATTTTGTGAGGGGCTTTCTTGCATATGTGGCTTCATGATGAGACTAGCTTCATGATGATATTCTATTATGGTCATTTCATTTGCTTATCTTGTGAGTGGACTTTGATGAGAATGGAGGGTGACCCTTTTTGCATTCTTATCTCTCATTTCCTTTCTTAATTAATCCATTTTATCTCCACCCATCTTTTTTGCTTGGGCCGGCCACTGTTTGGGATTGGAGTGGGGCCGGCCACTAGAGTGAGAGAGAGAGATGTTTGTGTGTGTGAATTAATTCATTCTTGCTTGATTAGTGGGCCCTCCATTTGTGTGCTGTGAGTTTTATTCCCTTTTCCTTAGGCTTGGTATTAATTTGTAACACACACACATTCTTTATATGAGTAAATGATGCTTTATTCATGATTCCCAGTGAGCTCTTAGTGCTTGGCCGAGCTCTTTTCTTGCATGCTCCATTGATTTTTCTTGCAAGCATCCATGGAAAATTCCTATGTAAAATTCCTCCAACATGGCAATCTCTTAAACCCCAAAGAGACAAGTTTACTACACTATTCTGTAGCAAGTCTTGGACGCGTCGGCTAGCCAACTTCGCGCCCGAGTTGCCTCGGTTAAGAGGCGGGAGCCCGTAAAAGATTCCGGCTACGTGGTGCCCTTTCCGACGAGCGAGGAGGTGACGGAGATTCCGCGGGAGATCGGAGCGGAGACGAAGACCGAAGGACACGGATCGCTTGGTATAGCATCTCTACTCTTTTCTTATTTGCTAGCTAGCTAGGTTAATGGCCCGATCCGGGTGAAAAGTCCGCGGCGGTGCCGTTTTGCAAAGTTCGCAAAGTTTTTGTTTTCCGCGTTTCCGGCGTCGGATCGACGGCCGGGGCGCCCCCGCGGGCTTACATTGGTATCAGAGCCACGCCGTTAACCTACCTAGCTTGCTCTAGTATGTTTAGTGCTCGATCGAACGAAAATCCCCAAAAACCGTATTTTCCCATGCTTCAGGTTTCTGTCGATTTTATTTTGTCTCGGAAAATTTTTCAGTACATTGCAGAAACATGAGAATGAAATTCTAAGGACTCTGGAAAAATTTGGTTTTGCGATGCTTCAGGACGACCGCGGAAGGGCGGCCAAACCCTTGGTTTGGCCGCGCTTCCGCGGTGGAAAGAAGTCCTTGCTGTGCGAAATTTTTCCAGTAAGCTTATGAGTTGGAAATAGGGCTTTTGGGATATTTTCTTTGGGCCCAGTTTTTCTGTAAGTGCTACAGTAGTGTATGGGGCCCACTTGATAAATTTGTCCGATCGGATATTTTAAACATGCTAGTTCACAGTATTTACTTTATATCTGCGACCGTGAATGTCATTCGATCGGTAAATCCCGTCTAACTGCTATAGCCCGGTTAGACGGATTTGCGAACGTGACTTTCACGTTGATGTTCTGTGATTGTACTGTGTTGTTGCGGATCGGTCGTGGGGGATAGCCTGGTTGCAGTGGTAGTACAGTTCTGTTTTATATATACATTTGATATTGCGGGGCGAGCGTCCGACATGTGGACTGCCGTCACTGCCTGTTTGTATTATTATTTTGGGGCACGACCAGGTTGCGGTCGATGTACCCGTTGTATGTATATTTTACTTTCTGTACTAGGATTACCCCGCGGAGGGGTGCACGGATAGCCGGGTTCTAGAGGGCAACGGGCCCGCATCTCATGGCATTGAGACGGAGGGGGCTTCACTCTAGAATTGGCGGGCTATTCGCCGCACTCGTAGGGGGTATAGGGTTGACCCAGGAGGGGTGTCCAAGTTACCGGATTCTGTGAAGTGCTGGGTGGTCCATTCACGTTGCTGAAGGGGGCTGCCTCGCTTCAGGTTTTGGCGGGTGACTTGCCGCGCCCGTAGGGGTCTAGGATTTCATTGCACAGGCTATCCACACGACCAGGGGAACGTCGGGTTTCAGTAGCAGCTCTGTGAAACCCGGGGATCCCAGATATCTGTATTGATCTGTGTTGCTATACATTTCTGTGTTGCTTTTTATCACGCCTTGAGCGAAATACTATATATTGGTATATATATATTAGTAGATGTTGTATATGTTTTTCTTCCGCGGTAGTCCAGTCCCCGCTCTGCCGTTAGTTAGCTAACCTAATGGGTGATGACGGGACCCAGTGGCGAATGTGGATGGCATATACGTACGTCAGTATATTTTCGTTCTTTGTGGTGTGATCAATTGATGGGACTGCGTTGATTCGGATCAATGCAAGATAAACAAACCTTTTCTGATGTTGTTGGAACACTTTTTCAAAAAGCTGTTATTGCAAGGGCGTTCTCTTTTGTTTTGCACAGTGGTATTCAGTTGGAATATCCTGCTCCTCAGTCGACGAGGCAAGGGCCGAGATCCCTTCACCGGGAGTGACCCCTTGGACAAAAGTTTGCGTCAGGGCAATAACTTCACTATAGCCGATTACTTTTGCTTTGCATCGTGGTATTCATTTGGAATATCCTGCACCTCATTCTACGGGGAAAGAGCCGAGATCCCTTCACCGGGAGTGACCTCTTTAGCAAAGGTTGTCGTCACTATATTTTTATAAAGCTATCAGTTCCTTCAACGATATCAAGTTCACTACGTTAAAGGTTTTCGCCAGAAACCATTCGTAGCCCTCCGTCGTTTCATATGGGTAGTCAATAGTATTCAAGCTGTGTTTGTTGGCCTTAGTCAAGGCACAGTGTTTGGTAGCTATTGGGTATTCATATGCTGCATAGATAGATGCGTTGTTTTGGGACAGTCGTATAGCCTTGTTGGCCTTAGTCAAGGGCTTGTACGGGTGGGTTCAAATCAACCTGGACAATGACGGGTAGAACTTGACATGTGACTTATGATTTGTTGGCCTTAGTCAAGGTCATAAGAGCATGGGGCAAAAATCCACATCGGGAGTTTCAAAAGTACTGAAACTTGCCAGATATGCGCATACCTTCTGGAGTGTGACACCGTGAGCGGATTCCGTCACGTTATCATGCGATGAGAGTTGGATCCCGATTCCCACTGATGAGTTGGTTTACTCCTCGGGTTATCCCGGCTAATTCTTCTTTCAGGTTTGGGGAAGAATTTGACGTTACAGTGGGAGGTTTCCAGATTAGATAAAGTGACAACCATTCTGATCTAGGTTAGAGTGCACGCTGAGTGTTTCTTTTCTCTCTCTCTCTGGCAGCGACCATTGACCCGACCCTAGACTATGACTCAGTGACCAAGTTGACCGAACCTTCTTAACACTGGCTTTTGGATTATCAGAGTTGCAGACCTCTTTGCCACTCCTACTTTTACCCTTTTCTCCGGGACACCCCGTATTACTACGAACGTCCACTTCCATTGGACAAAACCATCGTATGGTTATATACGAACTCGAAGGACTTCGAGGATGGTTTCCGGTTCTGGAGAAAACGAATAGGACTATTCAGTTGTCTTTTCCTTTTTCCTTCTCTCAGGTTGCGAGTACTCCTTGGTTTAGGAGTAGTACACCTATTACGCAAATTGGATAGTCTTCTTCCAGACCCTAGGCTGGTGCCGACCGGTAGGGAATGAAGAAAGTCAATTAGCCTAAACGGTGTACAGAAGGTATTAAGTTCAGACAAAGCAAGGGATTAGTAAGAGGGCAAAGTAAATTGCAACTGCTATTCACGACCAAACCATGTACTTCTTTGTCAATCCTAAATCACCTATGAATTAAGTACATTCGGTTGTCTTTTATCCTTACCTTCTCTCGCATTGCGAGTGCTCCTCGGATTAGGACAGTACACCCTTTATGCTTATTGGATAGTCTTCTTCCAAACCATAGGCTGGTGCCGAACGGTAGGGAAGGAAGAAAACCATTTGGCCTAAAGGGGTGTACAGAAGGTAATGACTAAAGACATATAAAGGGATTTGGAGAGGTGGCAAAGAATTACACAGTTATAGTTGTGAATCTGGAAAATGGAAGAGGCATTACTAAGAATACCAGGATACCCCATCGAAACATCTCAATGTTTCAGTTTCACTGTGTACTGTTAAATGAAAACTGCTTTCCCAATTAGGCACTTGCTCCAGGGTATGTATTTACCAGGTATGAGTCTCACATCTGTATGGTTTTACAGATGATGAGTGGGAGTAAGTTATTGGGAATTAGGTGATCATCCTCATTATATCGGGATTCATGATATTTGAGGAAGCCACCTGGGTAGTTTGCCGGTCGGCAAATATTTGGTTTTGAATATCCGTTGTTGTGCACCAATTTCAAATTGATATATCTGTACGTCTATTTTTATAGAGTGAGATATACTTTTTGAAATTATGTCTATGACATTTACCTATATCAGTGGATGGTTAGGTAAGGAGCATTGAACAACGGTGTAATTCTTCTTAACCAAAAGTACAGTTTTCAACCTACGACACACAGTGAATGAGTCACTAGACTCAGGGGACTTATACAGAGTATTGTATATTGTCCAGTGTCCATTAGGACAGAGGGGTTGGTCCTCGTACTATATTCTGTTTACTTTTAACTTCTCTAGTTCTTAGACATGTGTTTCATAGAAACACAGGGTCTAAGTTTTGAGGAGTTATAGGTAAAAGAGTGAAGTAGAGAACCAGGTGTTGCAAGTATCGGGATTCTTCAAGGTGATCGAAGATGTAGATACTTGTGAATGGTATTCAGTTGATAGTAATGATTAAGAGAGCTAGCTTCTCTTTCAGGTTACTCATAATTGGAAGTGCTCCTAAGTTGAGTAACGCTGATCGACCTCTCTTCCATTTTAATTGACATGCACTGGAGACAGCTGCATGATTTGAATCTGGTTCAATTAAATCAGTGCCTCTGTTTTTGGATATAGAACAGTTCATATCTTGACATTGTTAAGATACGGGGAGTTGTCCGGCTTATGCTTAAAACCAGACTCTGGACAACTCAAGGCACGTTTCAGTAATGGCTGTTTGTGGGTTGACCCGGGCTATGACGAGGGTTGACTTTCTACCATCTGGAAGATCAATAGAGATATTGTTCTTGACTCGCCACAGTTTTATCAAAAATGGATTTTTTCAGAAAAACAGTAGTGGGAGTATGGTAGAACTGGAAGTGATTCCAGAACCGCAAACGATTACTAAAGATTTGATAAGAACCTAAAGATTCAATCTGGTTTGACATTCCATTGGCCACTCCGCAGATAAGGTGGGTAACCTCAGGCACCCGAGAGGTACTTCGGTATGCTCAAGGACGGTGGCAGGGAGGTTCTTGTTTACCCAGACGTGCCATTGCTGTTGTTCCAGGCTGCGAGACCCGGCGGGAGGATGAGTATAGCGTCGTTCTAAACTGGCTTTAGAAGTGCACGTCTATATGACTCTGCCAGAGGGTTGTCGTAGTCAGTGGGAGCAGCGGAAACATTGGTGGATATCAGGCTTATGTCTATTTATAGACTAGAGCAGATATAGCGGAGATAGATCATCTATTTCTGATGTGACAGTCATAGGTTTGACTTCATCAGAATAGGGGATGGATCTGTTGAGAAGGTAGTAGGGTGTGATGTCCTGGTATTTGATGACATACACAGAGTAGGAAGTGATATCCCTATACTACGATCGGTTATACCTTGGTCGTCACACAGTAGTTTCTCCACATAGGATTTGGATATTATATCAGACATTCTGGTTACTAGATTTATGGTTTTAGATCTAGATTTGGGTGGTTTCCCAATCTGGGTACTTTGACCGCATTCTATGAGTATTTAGAATGGACGACTCCTGGCACGGTAGTGTACCTGCAGGTAATGGAGTCACCCTCTCTAAAGGTGTCTTACAGACTAAAGGGGAGAGGGACACGCATAATTGACAGATCACTTGCTTAGGCAACTGAGTCAATTATGAGATGTCAAGTACCACACCAGATGTTGTTCTTACAGTAGGTGCAATAAGTTGATATTAATCCAATCTTGGAGAAACAGTCGGAAGCAGTTTTAGAACATAAGTGGAATTTCTAGGGATATGATAACGGCAGTCTTCTTCGGTAGACAGTTATCATTCCAGGCTTCCAAGGTGACCTGGATGGCAGAGTGGCTGTCAGAGTTATAGTTTTTCCTCTAACGAGGGGCAGTATTTTGGACAGGTGGTCCAGGTGGAAACTGAGGGAAGGTATGGCGCAGGATACTGATTAAGTTCAGTTGTCGATACAGTCTAGGAAGTTTGGATTTGGAGTTCATTTATGAGCTAGGTCCCATCAGACATCCAGACGTTCTAAGACAGGTATTGCTTATTTCGGGAGATAGTTTTCTCTGCGAACATGAGATATAGAGAGACATAGAAAGGAACATCAAAGCGGATCCACTCACTGAGGCTATTCCTCGAACGTAATAGTTTCGCAAACGAGCTTTGTGAGACTGACTAGTAGAGGAGTTGGGTGTTCGGTATCACACGGGCTGTGAGTATGCGACATCGCAATAATTAGCCTTGAGTGCAAGTGGGAGATTGTTGGAGATAGTGCCCTCAGAGTCAATTATTGGATCACAGGCACGTGATTGCAATGATTGAGGGGAGGACCTATCCCGGTAGGACAGTCTTACTCGAGATGATAGTATGCTATCTGGTTTATCTTTATCATCGTGTACTGCTTTAGGTGACCTGACGAGTCGCTATTACACATTGATAAAGCCCCTAGGATTCTTGCTTGACTACCAGCAGTATGAGGGCGATCATATAAGTGGGAGCTGGGGTCTATAAGCACATCCTAAAATGGTCCCTAGTCGTAGGAGTTTCGAGACAGGGCATCGATACTCCATTAGTAGACTAGTGTATACAGTCGAGACCCCGACGAGGGGCGGTGGCCGGTCTCACAAGCCACTGGTGTCAGTTGGTTCACCTAAGATGTATACAGGTGCTCATTGGGTTATGAGTACACCGGACAGGACTCGCCGGGAACCTGCTAGTTGGGATATACCAGACGTCAGATAGCAGTTCCCAGGTGACATGTGTACAGGTAAGTTCATCGACCTGGGATCGTCATTTGTCTCGTGTGAGTTCCCACTGTACTTTGATTACTACCCTACCACGGCTCAAAGGAGTCGTGCAAACAGGTTTTAGTTGGGTACAGTCCCGAGCCACATGGAGGCAGTGAGCGGATCTGCAGGGGTTCGTCTCTCCCGGTATTGGGGGTGAGGTCGTGCTGTGTCTAGGAGAGCCAGAACATGAAAAGTCCTTGGCCAAGGCAGGAGATTTGCTGGTAGGTATTCCAGTAGTATCTCAGGGTGTTCTGGGCTACACTCCGACACGACTTGTACCGCTTTTGGGGGTCTGACTTTTACCAACCCCCTAGGCCCGCCATGCGATGCTCATAGACGAACGGACCGGACTGTACGGATATTGTCACTGACAGGCTCAGTAGGGTGTCAGGATGAGTTCGCTCATCGACGTCCCTTTTGATCAATAGCTGGTGGCCCGTCACGTATGGCTAATACCTCTGACGTGCTAGTGGTTAAATCCACAACCATAGTATTGACGAGTCTTTAGAGTCCACCACACAGACAGTTACTCAAGTTTCGGGCGAAACGCTGTAGAGGCCGTATGGAGATATGGCAGGGTTCGATCAGATACGTGCGGTATTGCACGGATCGCGATCGGACAGTTTTTACTAGCCGGATTTGGCTTAAGCCGGATCCTAGTATAAGATAGTGTAGTTTTGTCTCTTTGCATTTGTGTTCAGTGGGAATACAAATGCTGGCGTGTATTTGCAGTAGCGGGGTTTTCCTGTAATTTATTACGGGATCGGTTTTTCTGGGGTTGCCAGTTTGCATTCCGTTCCGGCCGGTTTTCTCTTTTTTCTTCCCGGTCGGACTTTTCGTTGGAGGGTGTTAATTGCAAGTTTGCAATTAACATTTTGTGAGGGGCTTTCTTGCATATGTGGCTTCATGATGAGACTAGCTTCATGATGATATTCTATTATGGTCATTTCATTTGCTTATCTTGTGAGTGGACTTTGATGAGAATGGAGGGTGACCCTTTTTGCATTCTTATCTCTCATTTCCTTTCTTAATTAATCCATTTTATCTCCACCCATCTTTTTTGCTTGGGCCGGCCACTGTTTGGGATTGGAGTGGGGCCGGCCACTAGAGTGAGAGAGAGAGATGTTTGTGTGTGTGAATTAATTCATTCTTGCTTGATTAGTGGGCCCTCCATTTGTGTGCTGTGAGTTTTATTCCCTTTTCCTTAGGCTTGGTATTAATTTGTAACACACACACATTCTTTATATGAGTAAATGATGCTTCATTCATGATTCCCAGTGAGCTCTTAGTGCTTGGCCGAGCTCTTTTCTTGCATGCTCCATTGATTTTTCTTGCAAGCATCCATGGAAAATTCCTATGTAAAATTCCTCCAACATGGCAATCTCTTAAACCCCAAAGAGACAAGTTTACTACACTATTCTGTAGCAAGTCTTGGACGCGTCGGCTAGCCAACTTCGCGCCCGAGTTGCCTCGGTTAAGAGGCGGGAGCCCGTAAAAGATTCCGGCTACGTGGTGCCCTTTCCGACGAGCGAGGAGGTGACGGAGATTCCGCGGGAGATCGGAGCGGAGACGAAGACCGAAGGACACGGATCGCTTGGTATAGCATCTCTACTCTTTTCTTATTTCCTAGCTAGCTAGGTTAATGGCCCGATCCGGGTGAAAAGTCCGCGGCGGTGCCGTTTTGCAAAGTTCGCAAAGTTTTTGTTTTCCGCGTTTCCGGCGTCGGATCGACGGCCGGGGCGCCCCCGCGGGCTTACATTGGTATCAGAGCCACGCCGTTAACCTACCTAGCTTGCTCTAGTATGTTTAGTGCTCGATCGAACGAAAATCCCCAAAAACCGTATTTTCCCATGCTTCAGGTTTCTGTCGATTTTATTTTGTCTCGGAAAATTTTTCAGTACATTGCAGAAACATGAGAATGAAATTCTAAGGACTCTGGAAAAATTTGGTTTTGCGATGCTTCAGGACGACCGCGGAAGGGCGGCCAAACCCCTGGTTTGGCCGCGCTTCCGCGGTGGAAAGAAGTCCTTGCTGTGCGAAATTTTTCCAGTAAGCTTATGAGTTGGAAATAGGGCTTTTGGGATATTTTCTTTGGGCCCAGTTTTTCTGTAAGTGCTACAGTAGTGTATGGGGCCCACTTGATAAATTTGTCCGATCGGATATTTTAAACATGCTAGTTCACAGTATTTACTTTATATCTGCGACCGTGAATGTCATTCGATCGGTAAATCCCGTCTAACTGCTATAGCCCGGTTAGACGGATTTGCGAACGTGACTTTCACGTTGATGTTCTGTGATTGTACTGTGTTGTTGCGGATCGGTCGTGGGGGATAGCCTGGTTGCAGTGGTAGTACAGTTCTGTTTTATATATACATTTGATATTGCGGGGCGAGCGTCCGACATGTGGACTGCCGTCACTGCCTGTTTGTATTATTATTTTGGGGCACGACCAGGTTGCGGTCGATGTACCCGTTGTATGTATATTTTACTTTCTGTACTAGGATTACCCCGCGGAGGGGTGCACGGATAGCCGGGTTCTAGAGGGCAACGGGCCCGTATCTCATGGCATTGAGACGGAGGGGGCTTCACTCTAGAATTGGCGGGCTATTCGCCGCACTCGTAGGGGGTATAGGGTTGACCCAGGAGGGGTGTCCAAGTTACCAGATTCTGTGAAGTGCTGGGTGGTCCATTCACGTTGCTGAAGGGGGCTGCCTCGCTTCAGGTTTTGGCGGGTGACTTGCCGCGCCCGTAGGGGTCTAGGATTTCATTGCACAGGCTATCCACACGACCAGAGGAACGTCGGGTTTCAGTAGCGGCTCTGTGAAACCCGGGGATCCCAGATATCTGTATTGATCTGTGTTGCTATACATTTCTGTGTTGCTTTTTATCACGCCTTGAGCGAAATACTATATATTGGTATATATATATTAGTAGATGTTGTATATGTTTTTCTTCCGCGGTAGTCCAGTCCCCGCTCTGCCGTTAGTTAGCTAACCTAATGGGTGATGACGGGACCCAGTGGCGAATGTGGATGGCATATACGTACGTCAGTATATTTTCGTTCTTTGTGGTGTGATCAATTGATGGGACTGCGTTGATTCGGATCAATGCAAGATAAACAAACCTTTTCTGATGTTGTTGGAACACTTTTTCAAAAAGCTGTTATTGCAAGGGCGTTCTCTTTTGTTTTGCACAGTGGTATTCAGTTGGAATATCCTGCTCCTCAGTCGACGAGGCAAGGGCCGAGATCCCTTCACCGGGAGTGACCCCTTGGACAAAAGTTTGCGTCAGGGCAATAACTTCACTATAGCCGATTACTTTTGCTTTGCATCGTGGTATTCATTTGGAATATCCTGCACCTCATTCTACGGGGAAAGAGCCGAGATCCCTTCACCGGGAGTGACCTCTTTAGCAAAGGTTGTCGTCACTATATTTTTATAAAGCTATCAGTTCCTTCAACGATATCAAGTTCACTACGTTAAAGGTTTTCGCCAGAAACCATTCGTAGCCCTCCGTCGTTTCATATGGGTAGTCAATAGTATTCAAGCTGTGTTTGTTGGCCTTAGTCAAGGCACAGTGTTTGGTAGCTATTGGGTATTCATATGCTGCATAGATAGATGCGTTGTTTTGGGACAGTCGTATAGCCTTGTTGGCCTTAGTCAAGGGCTTGTACGGGTGGGTTCAAATCAACCTGGACAATGACGGGTAGAACTTGACATGTGACTTATGATTTGTTGGCCTTAGTCAAGGTCATAAGAGCATGGGGCAAAAATCCACATCGGGAGTTTCAAAAGTACTGAAACTTGCCAGATATGCGCATACCTTCTGGAGTGTGACACCGTGAGCGGATTCCGTCACGTTATCATGCGATGAGAGTTGGATCCCGATTCCCACTGATGAGTTGGTTTACTCCTCGGGTTATCCCGGCTAATTCTTCTTTCAGGTTTGGGGAAGAATTTGATGTTACAGTGGGAGGTTTCCAGATTAGATAAAGTGACAACCATTCTGATCTAGGTTAGAGTGCACGCTGAGTGTTTCTTTTCTCTCTCTCTCTGGCAGCGACCATTGACCCGACCCTAGACTATGACTCAGTGACCAAGTTGACCGAACCTTCTTAACACTGGCTTTTGGATTATCAGAGTTGCAGACCTCTTTGCCACTCCTACTTTTACCCTTTTCTCCGGGACACCCCGTATTACTACGAACGTCCACTTCCATTGGACAAAACCATCGTATGGTTATATACGAACTCGAAGGACTTCGAGGATGGTTTCCGGTTCTGGAGAAAACGAATAGGACTATTCAGTTGTCTTTTCCTTTTTCCTTCTCTCAGGTTGCGAGTACTCCTTGGTTTAGGAGTAGTACACCTATTACGCAAATTAGATAGTCTTCTTCCAGACCCTAGGCTGGTGCCGACCGGTAGGGAATGAAGAAAGTCAATTAGCCTAAACGGTGTACAGAAGGTATTAAGTTCAGACAAAGCAAGGGATTAGTAAGAGGGCAAAGTAAATTGCAACTGCTATTCACGACCAAACCATGTACTTCTTTGTCAATCCTAAATCACCTATGAATTAAGTACATTCGGTTGTCTTTTATCCTTACCTTCTCTCGCATTGCGAGTGCTCCTCGGATTAGGACAGTACACCCTTTATGCTTATTGGATAGTCTTCTTCCAAACCATAGGCTGGTGCCGAACGGTAGGGAAGGAAGAAAACCATTTGGCCTAAAGGGGTGTACAGAAGGTAATGACTAAAGACATATAAAGGGATTTGGAGAGGTGGCAAAGAATTACACAGTTATAGTTGTGAATCTGGAAAATGGAAGAGGCATTACTAAGAATACCAGGATACCCCATCGAAACATCTCAATGTTTCAGTTTCACTGTGTACTGTTAAATGAAAACTGCTTTCCCAATTAGGCACTTGCTCCAGGGTATGTATTTACCAGGTATGAGTCTCACATCTGTATGGTTTTACAGATGATGAGTGGGAGTAAGTTATTGGGAATTAGGTGATCATCCTCATTATATCGGGATTCATGATATTTGAGGAAGCCACCTGGGTAGTTTGCCGGTCGGCAAATATTTGGTTTTGAATATCCGTTGTTGTGCACCAATTTCAAATTGATATATCTGTACGTCTATTTTTATAGAGTGAGATATACTTTTTGAAATTATGTCTATGACATTTACCTATATCAGTGGATGGTTAGGTAAGGAGCATTGAACAACGGTGTAATTCTTCTTAACCAAAAGTACAGTTTTCAACCTACGACACACAGTGAATGAGTCACTAGACTCAGGGGACTTATACAGAGTATTGTATATTGTCCAGTGTCCATTAGGACAGAGGGGTTGGTCCTCGTACTATATTCTGTTTACTTTTAACTTCTCTAGTTCTTAGACATGTGTTTCATAGAAACACAGGGTCTAAGTTTTGAGGAGTTATAGGTAAAAGAGTGAAGTAGAGAACCAGGTGTTGCAAGTATCGGGATTCTTCAAGGTGATCGAAGATGTAGATACTTGTGAATGGTATTCAGTTGATAGTAATGATTAAGAGAGCTAGCTTCTCTTTCAGGTTACTCATAATTGGAAGTGCTCCTAAGTTGAGTAACGCTGATCGACCTCTCTTCCATTTTAATTGACATGCACTGGAGACAGCTGCATGATTTGAATCTGGTTCAATTAAATCAGTGCCTCTGTTTTTGGATATAGAACAGTTCATATCTTGACATTGTTAAGATACGGGGAGTTGTCCGGCTTATGCTTAAAACCAGACTCTGGACAACTCAAGGCACGTTTCAGTAATGGCTGTTTGTGGGTTGACCCGGGCTATGACGAGGGTTGACTTTCTACCATCTGGAAGATCAATAGAGATATTGTTCTTGACTCGCCACAGTTTTATCAAAAATGGATTTTTTCAGAAAAACAGTAGTGGGAGTATGGTAGAACTGGAAGTGATTCCAGAACCGCAAACGATTACTGAAGATTTGATAAGAACCTAAAGATTCAATCTGGTTTGACATTCCATTGGCCACTCCGCAGATAAGGTGGGTAACCTCAGGCACCCGAGAGGTACTTCGGTATGCTCAAGGACGGTGGCAGGGAGGTTCTTGTTTACCCAGACGTGCCATTGCTGTTGTTCCAGGCTGCGAGACCCGGCGGGAGGATGAGTATAGCGTCGTTCTAAACTGGCTTTAGAAGTGCACGTCTATATGACTCTGCCAGAGGGTTGTCGTAGTCAGTGGGAGCAGCGGAAACATTGGTGGATATCAGGCTTATGTCTATTTATAGACTAGAGCAGATATAGCGGAGATAGATCATCTATTTCTGATGTGACAGTCATAGGTTTGACTTCATCAGAATAGGGGATGGATCTGTTGAGAAGGTAGTAGGGTGTGATGTCCTGGTATTTGATGACATACACAGAGTAGGAAGTGATATCCCTATACTACGATCGGTTATACCTTGGTCGTCACACAGTAGTTTCTCCACATAGGATTTGGATATTATATCAGACATTCTGGTTACTAGATTTATGGTTTTAGATCTAGATTTGGGTGGTTTCCCAATCTGGGTACTTTGACCGCATTCTATGAGTATTTAGAATGGACGACTCCTGGCACGGTAGTGTACCTGCAGGTAATGGAGTCACCCTCTCTAAAGGTGTCTTACAGACTAAAGGGGAGAGGGACACGCATAATTGACAGATCACTTGCTTAGGCAACTGAGTCAATTATGAGATGTCAAGTACCACACCAGATGTTGTTCTTACAGTAGGTGCAATAAGTTGATATTAATCCAATCTTGGAGAAACAGTCGGAAGCAGTTTTAGAACATAAGTGGAATTTCTAGGGATATGATAACGGCAGTCTTCTTCGGTAGACAGTTATCATTCCAGGCTTCCAAGGTGACCTGGATGGCAGAGTGGCTGTCAGAGTTATAGTTTTTCCTCTAACGAGGGGCAGTATTTTGGACAGGTGGTCCAGGTGGAAACTGAGGGAAGGTATGGCGCAGGATGCTGATTAAGTTCAGTTGTCGATACAGTCTAGGAAGTTTGGATTTGGAGTTCATTTATGAGCTAGGTCCCATCAGACATCCAGACGTTCTAAGACAGGTATTGCTTATTTCGGGAGATAGTTTTCTCTGCGAACATGAGATATAGAGAGACATAGAAAGGAACATCAAAGCGGATCCACTCACTGAGGCTATTCCTCGAACGTAATAGTTTCGCAAACGAGCTTTGTGAGACTGACTAGTAGAGGAGTTGGGTGTTCGGTATCACACGGGCTGTGAGTATGCGACATCGCAATAATTAGCCTTGAGTGCAAGTGGGAGATTGTTGGAGATAGTGCCCTCAGAGTCAATTATTGGATCACAGGCACGTGATTGCAATGATTGAGGGGAGGACCTATCCCGGTAGGACAGTCTTACTCGAGATGATAGTATGCTATCTGGTTTATCTTTATCATCGTGTACTGCTTTAGGTGACCTGACGAGTCGCTATTACACATTGATAAAGCCCCTAGGATTCTTGCTTGACTACCAGCAGTATGAGGGCGATCATATAAGTGGGAGCTGGGGTCTATAAGCACATCCTAAAATGGTCCCTAGTCGTAGGAGTTTCGAGACAGGGCATCGATACTCCATTAGTAGACTAGTGTATACAGTCGAGACCCCGACGAGGGGCGGTGGCCGGTCTCACAAGCCACTGATGTCAGTTGGTTCACCTAAGATGTATACAGGTGCTCATTGGGTTATGAGTACACCGGACAGGACTCGCCGGGAACCTGCTAGTTGGGATATACCAGACGTCAGATAGCAGTTCCCAGGTGACATGTGTACAGGTTAGTTCATCGACCTGGGATCGTCATTTGTCTCGTGTGAGTTCCCACTGTACTTTGATTACTACCCTACCACGGCTCAAAGGAGTCGTGCAAACAGGTTTTAGTTGGGTACAGTCCCGAGCCACATGGAGGCAGTGAGCGGATCTGCAGGGGTTCGTCTCTCCCGGTATTGGGGGTGAGGTCGTGCTGTGTCTAGGAGAGCCAGAACATGAAAAGTCCTTGGCCAAGGCAGGAGATTTGCTGGTAGGTATTCCAGTAGTATCTCAGGGTGTTCTGGGCTACACTCCGACACGACTTGTACCGCTTTTGGGGGTCTGACTTTTACCAACCCCCTAGGCCCGCCATGCGATGCTCATAGACGAACGGACCGGACTGTACGGATATTGTCACTGACAGGCTCAGTAGGGTGTCAGGATGAGTTCGCTCATCGACGTCCCTTTTGATCAATAGCTGGTGGCCCGTCACGTATGGCTAATACCTCTGACGTGCTAGTGGTTAAATCCACAACCATAGTATTGACGAGTCTTTAGAGTCCACCACACAGACAGTTACTCAAGTTTCGGGCGAAACGCTGTAGAGGCCGTATGGAGATATGGCACGGTTCGATCAGATACGTGCGGTATTGCACGGATCGCGATCGGACAGTTTTTACTAGCCGGCTTTGGCTTAAGCCGGATCCTAGTATAAGATAGTGTAGTTTTGTCTCTTTGCATTTGTGTTCAGTGGGAATACAAATGCTGGCGTGTATTTGCAGTAGCGGGGTTTTCCTGTAATTTATTACGGGATCGGTTTTTCTGGGGTTGCCAGTTTGCATTCCGTTCCGGCCGGTTTTCTCTTTTTTCTTCCCGGTCGGACTTTTCGTTGGAGGGTGTTAATTGCAAGTTTGCAATTAACATTTTGTGAGGGGCTTTCTTGCATATGTGGCTTCATGATGAGACTAGCTTCATGATGATATTCTATTATGGTCATTTCATTTGCTTATCTTGTGAGTGGACTTTGATGAGAATGGAGGGTGACCCTTTTTGCATTCTTATCTCTCATTTCCTTTCTTAATTAATCCATTTTATCTCCACCCATCTTTTTTGCTTGGGCCGGCCACTGTTTGGGATTGGAGTGGGGCCGGCCACTAGAGTGAGAGAGAGAGATGTTTGTGTGTGTGAATTAATTCATTCTTGCTTGATTAGTGGGCCCTCCATTTGTGTGCTGTGAGTTTTATTCCCTTTTCCTTAGGCTTGGTATTAATTTGTAACACACACACATTCTTTATATGAGTAAATGATGCTTCATTCATGATTCCCAGTGAGCTCTTAGTGCTTGGCCGAGCTCTTTTCTTGCATGCTCCATTGATTTTTCTTGCAAGCATCCATGGAAAATTCCTATGTAAAATTCCTCCAACATGGCAATCTCTTAAACCCCAAAGAGACAAGTTTACTACACTATTCTGTAGCAAGTCTTGGACGCGTCGGCTAGCCAACTTCGCGCCCGAGTTGCCTCGGTTAAGAGGCGGGAGCCCGTAAAAGATTCCGGCTACGTGGTGCCCTTTCCGACGAGCGAGGAGGTGACGGAGATTCCGCGGGAGATCGGAGCGGAGACGAAGACCGAAGGACACGGATCGCTTGGTATAGCATCTCTACTCTTTTCTTATTTGCTAGCTAGCTAGGTTAATGGCCCGATCCGGGTGAAAAGTCCGCGGCGGTGCCGTTTTGCAAAGTTCGCAAAGTTTTTGTTTTCCGCGTTTCCGGCGTCGGATCGACGGCCGGGGCGCCCCCGCGGGCTTACAGCCATTACTGTACATAGGATGTATATTGTAGTGGATGCTGGGACGTATATAGGGAGGACTTTCTTGCTCGACATGATAGTATGCTATCTAGTTGATCTTTACCTTAACGTATACTGATTGTCTCTCTGTTACATGTTGGTAAAGCCCTTAGGATCTGTACTTGACTACCTGGACTATGATGCGGATCATACAAGTGGGGACATGGTAGTCCATAAGTACATCCTTCAAAGTCCCTAGTCGTAGGTGTATCGAGACGGGGCATCGATATGCCAGAGTAGACTAGCGTATACCTTCTCGACCCATACAGATGGGCGATGGATGATCCCATATCCATTGGTGTTTGACATCAGAGATGATATACGGGTGCTCAGTAGAGACTGGGTACACTGGACGGACTCGCCGAGAACTCCCAGATGGTATTATACCTCACGTCAGATGGCAGTTCTCTGGTGACACTGGTACAGAGTAGTCTGTTGACCCGAGATCGTCATAGAGTCTTGTGTGGTTCCCACTGTGCTTTGATTTCCATCTTACCACGTCCAAGAGGGCGTGCAAAACGGTGGTTTTTGGGTACAGTCCCGAGTCACATGGAGGCAATGAGCGATAGGAGGGGATTCGTCTCTCCCGGTATAGGGAGTTGATGTTGCGCTGTGTTCGATTGGCTATAACAGGAAATCCCTGGCCAGGGTTGTTGAGATTTACTGGTAAGTGTTACCAGTAGTTTCTCGAATTGTTATAGACCTCATATCGACACGACTTATTGAGCTATTGGGGTCTGACGTTTACCACCCCTAGGCGAGATATGCGACATATCAGACGATCAGACCGGACTGTACGGAAGTGTTACTGGTTGGATTCACTGGAGTGTGAGCGGGATTGCTCGTCGATCTTCAGATCGCTCAATACCCGGGTGGCCGTTACGTTTAGCACACCGCTTGCGGCTTGTGGATGTTTGATATGATCATCATCCGCTGCCGGCGTATTGACGAGTCTTTAGAGTCCTACACAGAGGTTTCCTGGCTCAAGCGAAACGAAATAGGAGCGCATATGAGATATGTTCGGGACCGAGAATAATGCGTGTATGTGATACCGTATTCCATTCTCGCGATGAATGTATTGATTAGGTTATATGCGATATACCCTAGTTATCGAATCAAAGGTTGATTTGATAAGCCGATACATTGTATACTAGTCGGTTGTGTGCGACATGACCGGATCATTGAATCAAGTGTTGATTTAATGATTTAATGTATAATTATATATTTGATATATTACTTTGCATTAACTAGTATCGCTTCACTTTAAATGGATTTTCTCGCTCGGGTGTGCACATTGTATATTCGATATAGTTTCGTGCATATGATTGTATCATGTTTGTTGATACATGCATGTTTGTGTGTAGGTTTAGTCTAAACCTTAGTTAAGTGAATGGTTATGGTTATGTTTAATTATTTTAATCATTTATTAATTTATTTATTTCATTTTGGCAAAAGGAAAAATGGTTGCTTTATTTTGTTTCTATCTTGAAGTTTCATGAAGGATTGAAAAGTCAACCATTTTTGTTTTATGCCTAACCTAACCATTCACCTAACTAGGGTTTGCTCTCTACACATAACCATGGTTATGTTATGATAAGAATGATTTAATTATTCTTTTTATTTTGAACTTATCATAACATTTCTTCTTCTTCTTCCTTGCTTCAAGTGAAGAAAAGCTTACCTCATCAATGGTGATTGATGTTTTTGAGTGAGAAATCCAATTCTAAAGTTAACCCACTTCCTATTTCTTCATCCTCTATCTCTTGCCAAGTAGTAGAGAGTGTTTACTTCACAAGTTTCTTGACTTGGTGAAGTCGGAGCTTGATTTAGCGATGCCTCGACGTAGATCATCTTCGGCATGGACATCGACGACCTAGCTTGCCCATTCTCCGACGAAGCCGATCCTAGAGCCCGGATTTGACTTGGACAGCGGAGAGGACCTCGTTGCGGAGCTATGGAGGTGGAGCACCGGATCTACAAAGGTTGTATTTCCGTTTTCTCATTAGTTAAGTGTTAACTAGTTCTTTTTCGCCTAGACATCTAGTTATCGATCCGTAGTTTAGGGTTTCTCGGCACCATAATTTTTGAAATTGCCATGGTTGATGGCTTGGGAGACCTCACTAGCGTGCCTAGGAACCCTACAGTGGTATCAGAGCCTAGCTAGAGCCTTAGGCGAAGTCTAGATGGATTTTGAAGTCCGAACGACCCGAAACCCCAACCTTAAAATTGCTCTCTGGACGAATTCGAAAATCGGGGTTTTTTCCACATTAAAAATATGCAGAGAAACAAGCAGAATAATATAAGAATTACTGTGAATTTTTATTCACTGTTTCAATCATTGAGCCGCGGATACGCGGCACGAGCATGGCTCGTGCGGCGGTTCCGCGGCCAATCTGTCGTTTTGTGTAATTGTTTTTACACAGTAATTCTCATATTTATTTGCTAGTTTTCCTGGGAATTTTTAATATTTATTCTAGAGTTGAATTTTCTGGGATTGATTTGGGGATTCGGTGTTTCGATCGGAGTATCAAATTTTGTCTGTGTGGCTTTCCGGATAATTTTTAGAATATGTTAAAAAGTTCGACCGGATATAAATACCCAATTTTTCCCCTGTCGGGAAATTTCCAGGTGTTGGATTTTTCCGTAGTTTAACGACGTTCTAAGTAGTGCAAGTAACGCGATGGTCCCTCTAGAAGACAACAAACCATAACTCGATTATGTGACCGTCTTGAACTGCCCTTTGAACCTTCGGGTTTGGGGCAGTACGGCGTGCCACATGTGAGGCGTTGGCTTGATCCTTCTACGACTGGACCGTTGGTACTGAGGCTCGAACTGAATGTTGTTAGACTTATTTCATGTGTTGATCTGTATCGGGAAATCTTGGGTGTTCGAATGTTCAATCGGAAAGTTTAACATTTTCTAATTATCTGGAATGGGATACAATAATTGGAATTCACAATAGTTATGAGATAACTAAATGAATGTTATAAACATAGCACTTTAGTCTCACTTGATCGGTTGCCACGGAATTTTGATGTGATCAAAAGTCCGTCGCAATCACGTAGCGTACGCGGATACTCGCCGGGTAAACTTAATAGACAGCCTCACTCCATAGCCCCGACCAAGTGACTGTAGGAGAACCCCGTCGCCGAAAGCTTCCGTCCGGGTGCTCGCGGTAGCGGTGTTCCGCCTTGGTGCACTTCGTCGACGGTAACGGGGGTGCGGCTGTCTACTGAAGTTTGCGACGAGCATTCGATCAGGATGTCGGGAATCTTGTTGAATTGCCCGACTTGATATTGAAAAGTGTTTTCGATTTTGAGACTAAAATGCGGGGTTTATAATTGTTAGGCATGCGATGTCTAAGAAATTCATTTGGTCAGGCATGCGATGTCTGAGGTGATTGCGGATTCCAACTGTTGTAGTTTTACACTTTCTTTTCTGTGACCGTAAGTGTAATATGTGATATCGCCGGTTTCGTTGTTATATGTCAACGACAATTGGGATGGACATATTTACTTACGTTGATGACATGTGATGTTATGTGTTGCTGGATATGTTATATTGGATCGTCGTGTTTGAATAGCCGGGGGTTTTTATGTGAGATGAGTGTTTTTCATTTTCATTCATGTAAAAACTTGTATGTAATATTCTTTTATTGGGGCGCTTCCAGGTTGCGGAAGTAGTCACCGTTTGTATATTATTTACTTTTCCGCACTAGGATAGACCCAAGGAGGAGGGCACAAGTAACCGGGTTCTGGAGTCCAGTGGGAGACCAACTCGAGGAGTCGAGTCCGGGTCTCCTAACTCTAGAATTGGTAGGGTTGCTTGCCGCTCTCGTAGGGGTCTTGGGGTGTGGGTTTGGCTATTCATCACGACCGTGGAATCCGTGTTTTATACTGGCTCGTATTGAAAACACGGACGTCCTAGTATATCCAATATTTCATATGATATTCTTCTGCTGCGATATCTGTGATGTGATCATGTGATGTTCTGTGATAGATACATTATATAGTATATATGATATATTATATAGGCGTTACTTATGTTTTACACCCGCGCTAGCCCTGCCCCGCTCTGCCGTTAGTTACCTAACCTAACGGTGCACGAGGGGACATCGAGGCGAATGCGGATGGCATAAGTGTACGTCATATCTATCTGTGATGTTTAGGTAATTAAATGATGGGACTTCATTAATGTGATTAATGAAATTAAAAGAAACCTAAGATGTTGTAGAATCGAATTTCAAAATAAAAACAGGTAGCTACAGTTCTTGCTTTGTATAGCGGTATATGTGATATATCCTGCACCTCATCCGACGAGGAAAGGACCGAGATCCCTTCACCAGGAGTGACTCCTTTAGCAATAACTGGCAGATGCTACACACTCGGTTTGTCTTTTGATTGCTTTTAAGAGTTCTGCTTTGCACAGTGATATATATGATATATCCCGCACCTCATTCGACGAGGAAAGGACCGATGATCCCTTCACAGGGAGTGACTCCTTTAGCAAAACTAGAAAAGCCTCAAAAACACTCCATTTCAAAATTCATTCGATCCTACAACGATATCAAGTTCATTACGCAATAGGGTTTCAGAAAAACCTGTCGTAGCCCTCCGTCATTTCAGATAAGTTGTATATAGTATTCGTGCTGCATTTGTTGGCTTTCGTCAAGGTGCAGTGTGCGGTAGCTATATGCTGCTTATCTGCTAGCATACGATGCGATTGGATTAGGGTAGTCGTGCGGCTTTGTTGGCTTTCGTCAAGGGTCGTGCGGGTGGGTTTAATTCGATCAAGAAATGTACGGGTTGAACTTGACTAGCGGGATATGGTTTGTTGGCTTTCGTCAAAGTCATAGCACGTTAGGGGCAAAATATTATCGGGAATTTCAAGTGTTGAAATTTGCAATGAGATTGCATACCTTCTATGAGATAGTTGGATCTCGATACCCGCTGCGAGTAAGTGTTACTCCTGGGAGAGTTTTATACATTACAATTAGCCGATCAAGTAGGTGTCTAGAAAGGTGTTAACGAGGTTACGCCTCTGGGAAAACGAGGTTTACATTAATTAGGTTCGTGCGAAAGCACGGGGGACCTCCCTCAAAGTACCGACACTGGCCTGGCTGAAAGATTGGCGAACTTGTAGTGTGTAATTAATCCCGGCTAGTCTTTCCTTTTAGGGTTTGAAGGAAGATTTGATAAAAAGCAGTGGGAGCCATCCTGATTAGATAAAATAATAACCAATCTATTCTTGCAAGAGCGCACGCTGAGTGTTTTCTTCTCTCTCTCTCCAGGTAGCGACCATATCACGCCTTAATCAAGATAATAATACGGAATATTGACCGAACCCGCTTGTTATACTCAGCTGGGGAACGTTGGTCCCGCTCCAACTTATAATTGTTATAAGACAGAGCAGGAAATTGGGGATTACCAGAATTCCCGTGCCGCCCAAACGAAGAGAGTGCATGCTGATGCATCATCTTCGGGTGTGTTCGTTACAAAGAACTGTTTCTCTGTATCCTCTACGTCCTGGGTATATGATACCAGATCAGGATCCCAGATATGTAATCTGTTACATAGGGCTACAGAAAGATAGAGAACTGAGAACGGGTGATAAGTTTCATGAGGCAGAAAACGGGGCAAGAGTTGCAGCCAAGTCTGTCGGTCACTGTCACCCTGTATTACAAATACATTGATTCTGAACGAATGTTATTAGATACCGAACTTGATATACAAAATCGTATCTATCTCTTTATTAGTAAAGAAATGATAAAATTTTGTATTGTTGGATAATGTTTTGAACATTTCCTATATCAAAAGTTGATCGGTTCAGGCACGTTATCTAAAAGCATTAATGTTCTAAATCAAACTACAGTTCTTAGTATACAGAACACACACAAGAGGAAGAGTTCAGAAATGAACGAATCCTTTTTGAGGTATTGTAGACTAGGTCATATCAATGCGACCCGACTGGCTGAGTTACATAAAGATGCATATTTAAATAAGTTTGAATTTACATCTTGTGAAACTTGCCAGTCATGTCACAGAGATAAGTTGACCACAGCTCTGTTTATTGGAAACAGAGAAAGAGTTAGTAAACTCTTGGGATGATACATGTTGATGTATGTAGGTCTCCTGTCTACACATACCAGGACTGGTTCTTTATACTTCATTATATTCTCTGATAATCTCTCAAGATTCAGACATATGTTCCTGTTGAAACACAAGTCCGAACCTTTTAAGATATTCACGGAATATAAGTTAGAAGTAGAGAACCAATACGGGTATAAGTATTATGTCCTATGATGTGATCTATGAGGAGAATACTTGAGCACGGAATTCCTGGACTTTTCTAAAGGAGAATGAGATTCTCTCTCAGCATTACTCCTCTGTATACACCATGGCACGATGGTATATCGGGGCGGAGCAATCACACCCTATGTGATAAGGTGTGCTCTATGATGAGTAATACTGAGCTACCTATTTCCTTATGGGAGTTATGCGCTTATGAAGCTGCATACCTATTGAATAGGATTCGAATCAAATCAGTTGCCTACCACTTCATATATGATATGGAAAGGGAAGAGCCCATATCTTAAGTTAGTTAAGATTTTGGGTTGACCGGCCTATGTCTGAAAGCAAAATCCGGACAAGCTCGAGGCAAGGTCTGTTATGTACAACTGGAAAGGTTCCAGCTATGCAAACTACAGCTGATGATTTGAAAGAACAAAAGGATTCGATAGTTACCAACGAACCTCAGCCTCTCCGCCGATCTAGTAGGGTTCCTCACCCACCTGAGAGATACTTCGGTTTCTCTATGACAGTGGGAGCTAGGATTGCATCATGAGATGATGACCCAACTTGTTTCGAGCTGGCCATCAGGAGTAGGACTCTCTAAGAATGGCTGGATGTTTAGCGATCTGAGATGGAATCCTTATACACCAACAAAGTATGGACTTTGGTTGCTATATCTGAAGAGTTAAATCCCCATCAGGAGCAAGTATATCTTGAGAAGATTACTTGGTGTACATGGAAAAGTTGAGACTTTCGAAGCTAGACTTGTTAAAGGTTTTCATCATCAACCAAGCGTGGATAATGATGAAACCTTTTCAAGTAGCTATGCTTAAGTCCATCCAGATACTACTTGCCACGGCTACATACCATGACTACGATATCTGGTGGTTGGGTGTCATGACTGCTTTTCTAAATGATGATTTGGAAGAAAGCGTCTATAAGTACACAGCCAGAGGGCTTCGTAGACAGTGGGAGCAGCGGAAACGTGTACAAGATGCTTTATAGGACAAAGCAGGCATCGTGGAGTTGGAACATCTGTTTTGATGGATTAGTCAAAGAAGTTGACATCATCAAAATGGTAGATGAACCTTGTATAAACAAAAAGGGAAGTAGGGAGTATGGTGACGATCCTCGTAGAGTACGTGGATGACATACTCATGATAGGGAAGGAGTTTCCTATGCTACGCTCGATCAATCTCCGCTTATCACAATGATTCTCCACATAGGATCAAAGTGATACCTTCTAAATCCTGGGTTTTGGATCTATGAGATAGATCTAATTGGATGTTAGGATACTCACTAGCTGTAGTGAGATGGTATCAATCGACCCTGGGGAGAATCACTGGAATGGTTCCAGGGTGATAATGACGACTGAATGTCAGTCACAGGCATTGTCTTTACCCTCAATAAAGGGACGGTATGTTGGAAGAGTTCCAAGCTAGATACCGTGGCATACTAGACGATGAAGGCTGAATACATCGCTACTTAAGATGCTACCATAGAAACAGTCTAGGTGTATAATAGTTCATGAGATGAACTTCGTTCCTACCATTGTGAGACAATGGAGTTGTGGCTTATGCCAAGGAACACCCGTCCCATCAGTGACCCAGGCGTATTCTGAGGCCGCATCACCTGATCATGGAGATAGTTGATCTCCAGGGTGATCGAGGCAAGGAGAGTAGATTCAGAGGACAACACAGCGGATCCACTCACAAAGGCCTATTCCCAGAGAGAGATTTTTATGGGATGGTTGAGTATGAGATACTACAACTACTGCTACAGATGACCCTAGTGCAAGTGGGAGATTGTTAGTTATATGTATGCCCTAGAGGCCATTACTGTACATAGGATGTATATTGTAGTGGATGCTGGGACGTATATAGGGAGGACTTTCTTGCTCGACATGATAGTATGCTATCTGGTTGATCTTTACCTTAACGTGTATACTGATTGTCTCTCTGTTACATGTTGGTAAAGCCCTTAGGATCTGTACTTGACTACCTGGACTATGATGCGGATCATACTAGTGGGGACATGGTAGTCCATAAGTACATCCTTCAAAGTCCCTAGTCGTGGGTGTATCGAGACGGGGCATCGATATGCCAGAGTAGACTAGCGTATACCTTCTCGACCCATACAGATGGGCGATGGATGATCCCATATCCATTGGTGTTTGACATCAGAGATGATATACGGGTGCTCAGTAGAGACTGGGTATACTGGACGGACTCGTCGAGAACTCCCAGATGGTATTATACCTCACGTCAGATGGCAGTTCTCTGGTGACACTGGTACAGAGTAGTCTGTTGACCCGAGATCATCATAGAGTCTTGTGTGGTTCCCACTGTGCTTTGATTTCCATATTACCACGTCCAAGAGGGCGTGCAAAACGGTGGTTTTTGGGTACAGTCCCGAGTCACATGGAGGCAATGAGCGATAGGAGGGGATTCGTCTCTCCCGGTATAGGGAGTTGATGTTGCGCTGTGTTCGATTGGCTATAACAGGAAATCCCTGGCCAGGGTTGTTGAGATTTACTGGTAAGTGTTACCAGTAGTTTCTCGAATTGTTATAGACCTCATATCGACACGACTTATTGAGCTATTGGGGTCTGACGTTTACCACCCCTAGGCGAGATATGCGACATATCAGACGATCAGACCGGACTGTACGGAAGTGTTACTGGTTGGATTCACTGGAGTGTGAGCGGGATTGCTCGTCGATCTTCAGATCGCTCAATACCCGGGTGGCCGTTACGTTTAGTAGACCGCTTGCGGCTTGTGGATGTTTGATATGATCATCATCCGCTGCCGGCGTATTGACGAGTCTTTAGAGTCCTACACAGAGGTTTCATGGCTCAAGCGAAACGAAATAGGAGCGCATATGAGATATGTGCGGGACCGAGAATAATGCGTGTATGTGATACCGTATTCCATTCTCGCGATGAATGTATTGATTAGGTTCTATGCGATATACCCTAGTTATCGAATCAAAGGTTGATTTGATAAGCCGATACATTGTATACTAGTCGGTTGTGTGCGACATGACCGGATCATTGAATCAAGTGTTGATTTAATGATTTAATGTATAATTATAAATTTGATATATTACTTTGCATTAACTAGTATCGCTTCACTTTAAATGGATTTTCTCGCTCGGGTGTGCACATTGTATATTCGATATAGTTTCGTGCATATGATTGTATCATGTTTGTTGATACATGCATGTTTGTGTGTAGGTTTAGTCTAAACCTTAGTTAAGTGAATGGTTATGGTTATATTTAATTATTTTAATCATTTATTAATTTATTTATTGCATTTTGGCAAAAGGAAAAATGGTTGCTTTATTTTGTTTCTATCTTGAAGTTTCATGAAGGATTGAAAAGTCAACCATTTTTGTTTTATGCCTAACCTAACCATTCACCTAACTAGGGTTTGCTCTCTACACATAACCATGGTTATGTTATGATAAGAATGATTTAATTATTCTTTTTATTTTGAACTTATCATAACATTTCTTCTTCTTCTTCCTTGCTTCAAGTGAAGAAAAGCTTACCTCATCAATGGTGATTGATGTTTTTGAGTGAGAAATCCAATTCTAAAGTTAACCCACTTCCTATTTTTTCATCCTCTACCTCTTGCCAAGTAGTAGAGAGTGTTTACTTCACAAGTTTCTTGACTTGGTGAAGTCGGAGCTTGATTTAGCGATGCCTCGACGTAGATCATCTTCGGCATGGACATCGACGACCTAGCTTGCCCATTCTCCGACGAAGCCGATCCTAGAGACCGGATTTGACTTGGACAGCGGAGAGGACCTCGTTGCGGAGCTATGGAGGTGGAGCACCGGATCTACAAAGGTTGTATTTCCGTTTTCTCATTAGTTAAGTGTTAACTAGTTCTTTTTCGCCTAGACATCTAGTTATCGATCCGTAGTTTAGGGTTTCTCGGCACCATAATTTTTGAAATTGCCATGGTTGATGGCTTGGGAGACCTCACTAGCGTGCCTAGGAACCCTACACGGGTATTCCTATTAATGCCTCTTCCATTATCAGATTCACAACTGTAACCGTATATTTCTTTGCCATCTCTCCAAATCCCTTTATATGTCTTTAGTCATTGCCTTCTATACACCCTCTTAGGCTAAATGGTTTTCATCCTTCCCTACCGTTCGGCACCAGCCTATGGTCTGGAAGAAGACTATCTAATAAGCATAATGGGTGTACTGTCATAATCATAGGAGCACTCGCAATGTGAGAGAAGGTAAAGATAAAAGACATCTGAATAAAACCTTATTCCTATTTTAACTGAACCAGAATCCATCCCCGAACTGGAACAAGTTCCTTTCGAGTTCGTATATAACCATACGATGGAATATCCAAATAACTGTGGATCTTCGTAGTGATACGGAGTGTGCTAGAGAAATACAAAGGTGAAGTGGGAGTGGTAATAAAATACTTGGTTTGGTCTTAAATAGCAGTCACAATTTACTTTGTCCTCTCACTAATCCCTTTATTTGTCTTAACTTAATGCCTTCTGTACACCACACTTAGGCTAATCGGATTTCTTCATTCTCTACCGTTCGGCACCAGCCTAAGGTTTGGAAGAACACTATCCAATAGGCGTAACGGGTGTACTATCCCCTAATCCAAGGAGCACTCGCAATCTGAGAGAAGGTAAAATGAAAAGACAACTGAATAGTCCTATTCGTTTTCTCCACAACCGGAAACCATCCTCGAATAAATTCCTTCGAGTTTGTATATAACCATACGATGGTTTTATCCAATGGAAGTGGACGTTCATAGTAATACGGGGTATACTGGAGAAAAGGGTAAAAGTCGGAGTGGCAATGAGGTTTGCAACTCTGACAATCCAAAAGCCAGTGTTTAAGAAGGTTCGGTTAATTTTGGTAACTGAGTCATAGACAAGAGCCGTGTCTTGGTCGCTGCCAAAGAGAGAGAAAAGAAACACTCAGCGTGCACTCTAACCTGAATCAGAATGGATACCAATTTATCTAATCAGGAAACCTTCCACTGTAACGTCAAATTCTCCTCCAAACCTGAAAGAAAAATTAGTCGGGATCACCCGAGGCGTAAACCAACTCATCAGTGGGAATCGGGATCCAACTATCATTGCATGATAATGTGATGGAATCCATTCACGTTATCATGCTCCTGAAGGTATGCGCATATCTGGCAAGTTTCAGTTTCTTTAGAGTCTCCTGATGTGATTTTTACCCCATGCTCTTGTGACCTTGTCGTAGGCCAACATATCATAAGTCACATGTCAAGTTCTACCCATCATTATGCAGGTTAATTTGAACCCACCCGTACATACCCTTGACGTAGGCCAAAATAGTAGTACGACTGTTCCAAACTAACGCATCTATCTATGCAACAGATAAATATCCGGTAGCTACCAATCACTATGCCTTGGCGTAGGTCAAAATACATAGCTTGAATACTACCGAACATTTAACTGAAATGACGGAGGGCTACGAATGGTTTTTGGCGAAAAACCTTTAACGTAATGAACTTGATATCGTTGAAGGAACCGGATAGCTTTTTATAAAAATATAGTAGCGAAACCCTTTGCTAAAGAGGTCACTCCCGGTGAAGGGATCTCGGCTCTTTCCCCGTAGAATGAGGTGCAGGATATTCCAACTGAATACCACGACGCAAAGCAAAAGTAATCGACTATAGTGAAGTTATTACCCTGACGCAAACTTCTGTCCAAGGGGTCACTCCTGGTGAAGGGATCTCGGCCCTCGCCTCGTCGACTGAGGTGGTGGATATTCATAACCGAATACCACTATGCAAAACAAAAGAGAACGTCCTTGCAATAACAGCTTTTTAAAAAATGTTCCAACAACATCAGAATATGTTTGTTTAGCTTGCATTGATCCGAATCAATGCAGTCCCATCAATTGATCACACCAATAAAGAACGAAAATATTGATTTACGTATATGCCATCCGCATTCGCCACTGGGTCCCGTCATCACCCGTCAGGTTACTTAATTAACGACTGAGTAGGGACTGGACTAGCGCGGGTGCAAAACATATACAACATCTACTAGTATATATATTAATATATAATATTCGCTCAAGGCGTGATAAAATGCAATATCACAGAAATGTAATAAGCATCACAGAACATTACAGATATCTGGGATCCCCAGGTTTCATAGAGCCGCTACCGAAACCCGACGTTCCCCTGGTCGTGTGGATAGCCTGTGCAATGAAATCCTAGACCCCTACGGGCGTGGTAAGTTACCCGCCAAAACCTGAAGCAAGGCAGCCCCCTTCAACAACGTGAATGGACCACCCAGCACTTCACGGAATCCAGTAACTTGGACACCCCTCCATGGGTCAACCTATACCCACTACGAGTGCGGCGAATAGCCCGCCAATTCTAGAGTGAAGCCCCCTCCGTCTCAATGCCATGAGATGCGGGCCCGTTGACCTCTAGAACCCGGCTACCCGTGCACCCCTCCGCGGGGTAATCCTAGTACAGAAAATAAAATATAGATACAACGGGTACATCGACCTCAGCCCGGTCGTTCCCCAAAAGAATAATATACAAACAGGCAGTAACGACAGTCTACATTTCGGACGCTCGCCCCGCAATATCAAATGTACATATACAACCAAACTGTACTACCATTACATCCAGGCTATCCACCATGACAAATCCGCAACATCACAGCACAACACAGAACATCAACGTGAATGTCACGTTCGCAAATCCGTCTAAAAGGGCTATAGCAGTTAGACAGGATTTACCGATCAAATGACATTCACGGTCGCAGATATAATGTAAATACTGTGAACTAACATGTTTAAAATTTTCGATCGACTAAATTTTCCGAAGTGGGCCCCAAGCACTACTGTAGCACTGAAAATAAATCGAAGCCCCAAAAGAATATACCAGAAACCCTATTTCCATGTCATAAACCCACTGTAGAAATTTGGTGCTGTTTGGCCACAGAACGGCGGCGGATCCGCGGCCAAAACGTGGTTTTGGCCGCTGATCCGCCACTCTACAGTAATATCAGCCGACCAAATTTTCACAGAATTCTTATAAAACCCTGAACGTAGTTTTGCAATGTACCAAATAATTTTTTGAGCACAGAAAAAATTCGACAGAAACCTGGACTTCAAAATGGGGTTTTTAGAAAATCCGTTCGATCGAACATGTAAACACATTATAGCAAGCTAGACTAGCTTAATGGCGTGGCTCTGATAGCAATGTAAGTTCACGGTAGCGCCCCGGCCGTCTGTCCGAGGCCAAAATGCAAAAACGAAAACTTTTCTTTAAACAGAAACCGGCGCTACCGCGTACTTTAAACCCGGATCGGGCCATTAACCTAATGCTAGCAAACAAGAGGAAGGGATAGAATGCTATACCGAGTGATCCGTGTCCTTCGGTCTTCGGCCACCATCCCGATCTTCCCGCGGCAACTCCGGTCTTCATCTCCTCGTCGGAAAGGGCACCACATCGAGAAGTCATTTTACGGGTTCCCGCTTCGTCTGAAGGAACTCGGGCACAAAGTGTGCTAGCCGACGTGCCCAAGGTTGAAGTAGAGAATGTAGTGATTACTTTGTCTCTTGCATCCATGGCTTTGGATGGAGGTTAAAATGTTGCTATTGATGGAAGCAATGAGCTAGAGGAAGAAGAAGAAGAACAAGAGGTTTTCTTTTTCTTTTCTTTTGTTGTTATGTTGCTAATGAGAGCGAGAGAGTGAGTGTATATCAAAAATTACAAGACTAAAAATGCAACCGTGGCAGCCCCTCTCTCTCTCCATCTCATTTCAACACATAAATCAATCAAAAAATATGACATGTGCATAAGAAATAAGACCGTGAGTCATCTATATGTCCATGTCACATTTAATGCAATGCATGATGAATTCTAGCTCATAATTTCCATCAACCAAACATTAATCCAAATGTTCAGTCCAACAAAAAGATCCGGCAACATCTAAAGTAAACTCGTGACGAATCACAAGGATACCCCTCACCTGTATATACATACCTGCATCCGTATTCCGACTGAATGCAAATGCGATTAGACTAAAGTAATCCAACAAATCTAATACTAGGATCCGGCTTAAACCAAAGCCCACTAGTATGATCCTTCCGATCATGATCTGTGCAATACCGCACGTATAAAATCGAACCTTGCCATATATCATACGGCCTCTACAACGTTTCGCCCGAAACTTGAGAAACTGTCTGTGGGGGACTCTAAAGACTCGTCAATACTTTAGCTGTGGATTTAACTACTAGCACGTCAGAGGTATTAGCCATACGTAATGGGCTACCAGGTATTGACCAAAAGGGACGTCGATGTGCGAACTCATCCTGACACTCTACTGAGCCTGTCAGTGACAATATCCGTATATTCCGGTCCGTTCGTGTATGAGCATCGCATGGCAGGCATAGGAGGTTGGTAAAAGTCAGACCCCCAAAAGTGTTAGTTATATGTATTCCCTAGAGGCCATTGCTGTACATATGATGTATATTGTAATGGATGCTTGGACACATATAGGGACGACTTTCTTGCTCGACATGATAGTATGCTATCTGGTTGTACTTTATCTTAACATGTACTCTGATTGTCTCTATGTTACATGTTGATAAAGCCCTTAGGATATGTACTCGACTAGTAGGACTATGATGAGATCATACTGGTGGGGCCACGGTAGTCGACGAGTACATCCTATAACTGTTCCTAGTCGAGGGTGTATCGAGACAGGGCATCAATACACCAGAGTAGACTAGCGTATACGCATCTTGACCCATATGATGGGCGATGGATGATCTCATATCCATCGGTGTTTGACATCAAGGATGGTGTACGGGTGCTCAGTGGAGACTGGGTACACTGGACGGACTCGCCGAGAACTCCCAGATGGTATTATACCTCACGTCAGATGGCAGTTCTCCGGTGACACCCGTACAGAGTAGTCTGTTAACCCGAGATCGTCATAGAGTCTTGTGTGATTCCCACTGTGCTTTGATTTCCATCATACCACGTCCAAGAGGGCGTGCAAAAAGGTGGCTTTTGGGTACAGTGCCGAATCACATGGAGGCAATGAGCGACAGGAGGGGATTCGTCTCTCCCGGTATAGGGAGTTGATGTTGCGCTGTGTTCGATTAGCTATAACTAGAAATCCCTGTCCAGGGTTGCTGAGATTTACTGGTAAGTGTTATCAGTACTTTCTCGAACTGTTATAGACCTCATATCGACACGACTTATCGAGCTACTAGGGTCTGACGTTTACCACCCCTAGGCGAGACATGCAACATATCAGACGATGAGACCCGACTGTATGGGAGTGTTACTATTTGGATTCACAGGAGAATGTACAACCTTGCTTGTTGTTCTTCTGAGCACTCAATACCTGGGTGGCTGTGACCGCTTGCAGCTTGTGGGTGTTTGATATGATCATCACCTACTACCGGCGTATTGACGATTCTTTAGAGTCCAACACAGAGGTATCTTGGCTCAGGCAAAACGGAGTAGGAGCACATATATGATATGTGCGGGACAGAGGATAATGCGGTATGTGATACCGTATTGGATTCTCGCGATATGAGATATCGGCTGGGTATATGTGATATAGCCGGGTCATCGTATTAGTCGGTTATATGCGATATAGCCGGATCGTCGGATCAAGTGTTGATTCGATAATTTAATGTTTAATAATATATATGATATATTAAATTACATTAACTAATATTAGCTCTCTAAAAGATTCTTTTTCTCACTCGGTTAATACATTGATATATATGCGATATATGTTAATTGTATTATTTTATTTTGTTACAATAAATATTATATATATGATATATAATATTGTAACATGATATGATAACTAATGCAACATGTTTAGTAGAGATTAAACAAGATTAGGGTTTGATTTGGGTTAATGCTTTCTAGATGATTCTAGAAGATTTAGTTTTGTTTTGTGAAAGATATTTTCTTATGACTCATTCCTTGACCTAACCCAAACCCTTGCCTTAGTTAAGTCTCTACAATGGTTTAGTCAACCATGGTTGCATTATTCATCATTATCTCCTTTGCTTTATTCATCACAAAAGGAATTCTATTATGATTGATCTTCTTCTTTCTTCTTTTTTTCATGGAAAAAGCTTACTAGCTTTTTCCAAGTGATGAATGAGTGTGAGAAAAAGATTATAAATGAGAGCAAAAATCCTACTTCATCATCCTCATCTATCCTTGCCCTTTAGATGAGGGTGTTCACTTCATTTAGTGAGTGTTAGCTTGTGTTAATGAAACTTCAAGGTAGATCATCTATGTTATCGAAGATCGGAAGCAAGACTGCATCTTTCTCTTCGTGGCGCGTCTCGAAAGTCCGGAACACGATGATCGCAGCGAAGGGTCCTCAACACGGAGCTTAAGAAGTGAAGGACCGGATCTACAAGGGTTGTAATCCCTCTCACTTAGTGTTAAAGAGTTTAACATGCTTGTTTTCGCCTAACCTCTAGTTTAAAGATCCGGCTTTGGGTTGTTCGGCACGGCTAAAATTTTAATCGTGCATGGTTGATGCCTTATAGACCCTTGTGAGCGTGCTTAGCAACCCTATAGTGGTATCAGAGCCAAGCTAGAGCTTTAGGCGAAGTCTAGACGAAGTTTAATGTCCGATCGAACCCGGAAACCCCGATATTAACCCCTCTCTGGAAATTTTCTAAAATTGTGATTTTTTCTGTATTAAAAATGCTCAAAAAAATCAGCAGAGAAATACAAGAGTTACTGTGAAACACGTGCCTGTAATTCGACTAAAGTGCCGCGGAACCGCGGCCGTACCATGGCATTGGCGGCGGTTCCGCGGCCAAAAAGTATCTTCATAAATCACTGTTTGCACAGTAATAACCGTAGCTGTTTCATAATTCTTCTGGGAATTTTTAATTATACTCAAAAGTTGAGTTTTCTGGGTTGTATTGGGGACTTGTTGATTCGATCAGATAATTTAACTTTGTTTAGTTTTTCCGGATAAATTTAGAAACTGTTAAAAAGTTCGAACGGATATCAATAACTCACTTTTTCCCCAATCGAATTTTTTTTCAAAAGTTGGAATTTTTCTCGTGTTTGAAACTTTCGTAAAGTCATGCAAGTAACGCGGTGGACCCTGTAGAAGACAACAAACCTTAACTCGATTATGAGACCGTCTTGAACTGCCTATAAACCATAGGGTTTGGGGCAGTACGGCGTGCCACATGTGTGGCGTTGGCTTGACCCTTCTACGGCTGGACCATTGGTATTGTGGCATGTGATGGATGTTTTTAAACCGATTTCAAGTGTTTAGATATAGTTGGGAAAACTTGGGTGTTTGATTATTCGATCGGAATGTTTAACACTGTCTATTTATCTTGAATGTGATACAATATTTGGAATCCACAAGTAGTTATGAGATAGCTAATTTGAATGTTATAAATCTAGCAGTTCGGTCTCAGATGATCGGTTGCCACAGAATTTTGATGTGATCAAAAGTCCGTTGCAATCACGTAGCATACGCGGATACTCGTCGGGTAAACTTAATAGATAACCACGCCCTATAGCCCCGACCAAGTGACTGTAGGAGAACCCCGTCGCCGAAAGCATCCGTTCAGGTGCTCGCGGCAGTGGTGTTCCGCCTTAGTGCACTTCGTAGACGGCATTTAAGGGTGCGGCCATCTACTAAAGTTTGCGACGAGCATTCGATCAGGATGTCGGGAATCTTGTTGAATTGCCTGACTTGATATTGAAAAGTGTTTTCGATAATGAGACTAAAATGTGGGGTTTTTAACAGTTAGTCATGCGATGTCTAAGGAATTCATTTGGTTAGGCATGGGATGTCTAAGGAGGTTGCGGATTCCAACTGTTGTAGTTTTACACTTTCTTTTCTGTGACCGTAAGTGTAGTATGTGGTGTATCGCCGGCTTCGTTGCTATAGATCAACGACAATCGGGATACGCATACTTGCTTACGGTGATTACATGAGATATTATGTGTTGCTGTGATATGTTATATTGGATCGTCGTGTTCTGAATAGCCGGGGGTTTTATGTGAGATGAGTGTTTTTCTTTTTCATTCATGTAAAATTTATTTGTATGTAATATTCTTTTATTAGGGCACTTCCGGGCTGAGGATGATGTCACCATTGTATATTATTTACTTTTCCGCTTTAGGTAGACCGAAGGCGGGGAGCACAAGTAACCGGGTTCTAGGGTCCAGTGGGAGACCATCTCGAGGAGTCGAGACCGGGTCTCTTAACCCTAGAATTGGCAGAGTTGCTTGCCTCTCTCGTAGGGGTCTAGGGATGTGGGTTTGGCTATTCATCACGACCGTGGAATCCGTATTTTATACAGGCTCGTATTGAAAACACGGATGTCCTAGTATATCCAATATTTCATATATGTTCTTCTGCAGCAATGTTCTGTGATGAGATAATATTACTGCCTGAGACGAATGTTTATATTAAATATATGAGATATATGTTATATTGCAGATTTCGTTTCAAAGGAGATGCTTGTGAAGCATAATAAAATGGGGCTTCATTAATAAGATTAATGAAATAAAAGAAACCTATGATGTTGTATAAACTTGTTTAAAAACTGGTAGCTCTAGTTCTTGTTTTGCATAGCGGTGTTCCTTGTAGAACATCCATCACCTTATTCGATAAGGAAAGAGCCGAGATCCCTTGACCGGGAGTGACCTCTTTAGTGAAACTAGCAGATACTACAAACTCGGTTTGTCTTTTGATTGCTTCTATAGTTCTTGCTTCGTATTGCGGTATATATGATATACCCTGCACCTTATTCGATGAGAGAAGGGCCGACGATCCCTTCACCGGGAGTGACCCCTTTAGCAAAACTAGAAAAACCTAAAAAACACTCCATTTAAAAATCACTCGATTCTACAACGATATCAAGTTCATTACGCAAAAGGTTTTCTTAAAAACCTGACGTAGCCCTCCGTCATTTCAGATAAGTAGTATTTAGTATTCTTGCTGCGTTTGTTGACCTCTTTCAAGGCCTAGTGTGCGGTAGCTGATTAATGCTTATCTGTATAAATATATGATGTGATTGATTTAGGGTAGTCGTGCAACCTTGTTGAGCTCTGTCAAGGGTCGTGCGGGTGGGTTTACTTCAATCAGGAAATGACGGGTTGAACTTGACTAGCAGCCTATGCTTTGTTGACCTCTGTCAAGGTCATAGGACGCTAGGGGTAAAATATTATTGGGAATTTCAAGTGTTGAAATTTGTAATGAGATTGCATACCTTCTATGAGATAGTTGGATCCCGATACCCTCTGCGAGTAAGAGTTACTCCTGGGAGAGTTTTACACATTACAATTAGCCGATCAAGTAGGTGTCTAGAAAGGTGTTAACGGGGTTACGCCCCTGGAAAAACGAGGTTTACGTTAATTAGGTCCGTGCGAAAGCACGGGGAACCTCCTTCAAAGTACCGACACTGGCCTGGCTAAAAAATTGGCGAACTTGTAGGGTGTAATTAATCCCGGCTAGTCTTTCCTTTTAGGGTTTGACGGAAGATTTTATTAAAACGGTGGAAGACATCCTGATTAGATATATTAGATAACCAATCTAATCTTGCAAGAGCATACGCTGAGTGTTTCTTCTCTCTCTCTCCAGGTAGCGACCATATCACGCCTTAATCAAGATAATAATACGGATGTATTGACCGAACCCGCTTGTTATACTGCGCTAGGGAACGTTGGTCCCGCTCCAACTTATAATTGTTATAGGACAGAGCAGGAATTTAGGGAATACCAGATTTCCCGTGCCGCCCAAACGAAGAAAGTGCAGTCTGATGCATCATCTTTGGGTGTGTTCATTACAGAGAACTGTTTCTCAGTATCCTTTATGTCCTGGGTATGTGATACCGGATCAGGATCCCGCATATGTAATTTGTTACATGGGCTACAGATAGGTAGAGAACTGAGAACGGGTGATAAGTTTCATGAGACAGAAAACTGTGCAAGTGTTGCAGCCAAGTCCGTTTGTCACTATCACCCTGTATTACCAGAATACATTGATTCTGAACGAATGTTATTAGATACCGATCCTGATATACAACATCATATCTTTTTCTTTATTAGTAAAGAAGGATATAATTTTTTATTGTTGGATAATGTTTTGAACTTTTCCTATATCAAGAGTTGATTGGTTCAGGCACGTTATCTAAAAGAATTAACGTTCTAAATCAAACTACAGTTCTTAGTATACAGAACACACACAAGAGGAAGAGTTTAGAAATGAACGAATCCTTCTTGAGGCATTGTTGTCACGACCCGAAAGTACGGAACATGACCGGCACTTAGACTACGAACGTCCCGAGACGTACGTACTCTAAGTATGCCGAACCCAGAAATCTAAACCAAGAAAAGTAGTAGAGAGTAGGAAGAACCATAACAATCAACCTGTAACCAACATAGTATACAACGCCTAAAGGCAAGGATCACAACAGAAAGTAGATCCAACAGCAAGAAACCCATGGAAATATAATGCGCGATTCTAAGGTCAAAAGAATAAACATCACTGGTCTCAATCTCAAGTAAGTACATGTTTGGTTGATGGAAATTCTAGATACAACTGAAATATAATATACAAGGTATAATTATGGGTGCGATACAACAAACCCACCTACTAACAAGTCACCCGAAAGGAACAGTGCCCGCAAAGCCGCAAGGAATCCAGTACGGCAACCCTGCAAGAAACTGGGGCACAACGGGGGTGAGTTGCCAACTCGTGAGTAGAAAAAGATCTACGAACAGAAAATCGCATGTATGACGCAATCCTAGGTCATACGATCAATATATATAATCCTCAAATATATAACCAGCGACTATAAGAAGACTAGGGTAAATATCTAACCCAAGTCTAAACCCATGTGCCTGTGTCAGTGCATCAGGTGGCAGTATATTATATGAATGATGTATGAATGCATGAAAAGTATGATGAAGTTTTTAAAATGATATGAATACACATATATTAGCGTCCCATTCCACTAATATTGGTGTAAGGGTATATATAACAGCGCCCTCATACCCTGTTATATATACAAATGAAGTATGATCAATGTAATCGAGATCTGTATGCAATCAAAGTCTGTATAAACGTGGATCCCGTCCACCCGTCACCCAATGACAATAAGCATCATGCACGTGAATATCATAAGTATATGCATGGAAGTACGAGGATATAATCAAAATCATGGAATCGGAGTGCCCTGCATCGACACTCGAAAACATCATGAAAACTGTGCCCAGCATCGGCACGTAAATCCTCATACATCGGGCACCCGTCAGTCTGGGTCAGCCCACGGGCTCCGTCTGCGGTATCGGCCCTCGGCCCCAGCAGTACGCCCATATCCATCTCTCAATTCCGGTCGGTATCCTCCGGATATCCGCCGAGCTCAAATACAATCACCGGTAGGTAGTAGTCTCTCTGCCAGGCTCACCGTCTACTGCCAAGCGATCCGTTCTCGCCTCGGGGTACCGTACCGGGCCCACCATGTACCCGCAATCGGCCTCATCCGCCTCCTCGAATCGGGTTTCACATGTCACTCTAGCACCGAGAAAACACATGGTGGACGCACTGAAATATCATATCAAGGGTAACCGGGTTTTTAAAACAATTACATATTTTCTTTTGAAATATCCACGGTTCCCAAATCCAGAAATATCATGAAAACAACATATCTCAATGCGTATGATCAGAAGCATGATATATTCAACATGTAAAAGAAATGCAAGCATAACTGTCTATCATGCAACCAGGAATAGTAATATGCACATATTGAGGGAAACCGCTCCTTTAAAATGAATCAGTTTTGAAGAGTATCTTCCGATTTCCAAATCTAGAATTATCATCTATGTATGTGCAATTATGTATGTGTACAAATATGAGTGTACGACAGGCAGGTGCACCAGTATGAGTGTACGATAAGTATATGTACAAGTATGCCATGCAAGGGTCATATCCTGAATGCAACAGTACTACAGTGTAGTGACATGGCAATTATCGATGACGAAGTGTGTGAGCCGGCAAACAGTGTACGCGGACATATGCATCATCGATAATTGTGCTGGTGTCCTAACAGCATGATGATAATATAGCAATAGCTCATGAAATGAAATGCGAATAGCAATGAAAATGCGGAATCGAATAAATCAACGCAACTGTGAAGAGTCTACATCAATATGTATGTCATGAAATTGTGCCATTTGAAATAAGACAAATCGGGGTTTTTGTAAAATAAGGGCTACGGAGTTTTTAAATAAGACACGTCCTTTGAAAATATCCATAGAATCCTTTTTCTTGTTTTTAAGATATTCCCGATTCGTAAGTTTTTGAAATAAGTATGGCTCGGGTCTAGTCTAACATCTACTATACTAACTACCGATCTAACTATCAAGTAGGTTAGGAGGGGTATGGAAACCACCTAATCTGAGTCGATATATATATAAATATAAATAAAAAAGTCGGTGATCCCGCCTCAATAGCATCGCGTACGATACCGTATATCATCTGACATCCTCGAGTCATGAGTGCGGATCAGTCATCAAAATACAGCTCTTACGGCGAGTCACGTACGGCATCCCAATAGCTGGGTACGGGTCAATATCACGTTCATCACACTAGTATCTGATATCCTCTTTCATCAAGATCATCATCCAGGGTACTGACGTACGTCTAGTACAACTCTAATATCATCAATCCAATCATGATCTGGCCGCTGGCCTACAGCCTCAAATAACTGATAACAACATCATATGTCGTCATAGAGGCGGGTATATCACTCAATGCGACCCACTATAAATATTTAACCTGACATATCTCATATCACGACCTCATGTCAATTATTCAAACTATATCACTCCGATAAGTATCGTCGTCTAAAGATCCGCTATCTTATCAGGGCGTATCTCTAATATGAGCCCTACCATATCACGGATATCATAAGCTCAGAACATAGAACATATCTCATCGACTCATCTCTCAATGTCCTCCAATATCCTCATCGTCACCGTATAAACCTAGCAAATTCGCACGTGTGTGCATGTGGGTGTAAACCTATTCTAGGTTCGCGACTAGAAACTACACTAGTTACTGTTAACTCTATCTTATGCATAATTCACCTAACACATCCTAAACAACCAAGTCACACATAAACTAGCATACATTGTATATATAATATATATGGTATACTAGACATCGGACTGCGGGGGTGCTATACGCCATCCACCCGACTTCTCCCCGTAGATATAAATCTACTCACTTTGTTAAAAGCGTGCCGATGCCGATGTCGCCATTGGCATCTCCACGCCTCGACGCCACGTGGGGTACCTACAAGGATATCACACGCTAAAACACTTGAAAACCAAGTCGAAAGCCAAAATGGTGCACGCTACGCACATAGGTAAAAACCTGTAGCCGTGCGTGCAAACACAGCCAATATCCACTGTCGTTGGCGTTCAAACGCCACCCGACAGTCACGAATCACCAAATAACAAAAATCCACGCTAACTAGTCGTAAATCATACGCCAACTCATGAAAAACATCCCAGATTTTACCCTAACTGGAAACAGTCAAAACTAGACATACAGGGGGTCAAGTTCACATGAAATAGGGCCGTGCACGCAAAACGAGACAGTTTCACCCAGGTCTGGCCGCAAATTGGGCCAGAAGGAATTAAATGGCGGCCCAAAAATGGTGGTTGGGGCTAGGGTTTTTGGTAATGGTTTCTATCTACCTGCATATCTCATTGCCAAGTCAATTTTATTTTAGGAGGTCCGGGTTGATAGCAGTTTCCCAGAAAGCCACAAAGTCGACAAAATGCTGAATTACGCCATGTATAGACAATCTGGTATTTTGGTGAAATCTGGAACAAAACTTGGTTAAAATGGTCTTAACAACACCTAGTAAGACTATACTAACATTCAAAACCAAAACTTGGTCAAGTCTCACTCCATCTTGCCTAAAACTAGCACTAATCCACAGATTTAACAGTAAACTTCAGCTAATATCAAAACTTGGTAAAATAGGAGTTGGGTTGTGGGATTATACCTTAAGGAATCTTAGATGAAGGAGAAGGGAAGAAGGAGAAGTGGGTTAGTGCTGAAGTGGCTGAGCTGAAGTTGGATCTGTAGCTGCTGCAGCTGATGTTTTGGCTTGGTGCTGCTGTTGCTACTTGCAATCTTCTCTTTCTTTTTGTTGTAGTTGGCAGCAGCTACTGCAGGAGTTGGAGTTGTTTTTGGCGGTGAGAAGAAGTGTTGTAATTGTGGTTTGATGATGGTGTTGTGGGGTGTTGGTTTGAATAGAGTTGCTGTTGCTGTAGTAGTTTTGGTGGCTGATGTTGTTTCAGCTGATGATACAGTGGCTGAAAGGCTGAGCTAATGCAATTTGTTGTGGTGGTTTTGTGGTTGGGGTGTTGTGTTGGTGTGTTGCTGAGTTGGGAGTGATGTGGTGGTATATGATGGTGTAGGGCTGTTTCAAATGAAGTTGTTGCTGATGCTAGAATTGTGGCTGATGGTTGATATTGGGGGCTGATGTTTTGCCTCAGCTGCAGTTGCAGCTATAATGATGCTGCTGATGTGAGTGTTGAGGCTGGTGTGGCTGCTGAAGCAGCAGGTGTAGGGGGGGCTGATGTAGCTGTTGTTATGGATAATGGGGCTGCTATTAGGTAGGGTTTGGGCTGCTGATGCAGCTGCTGCTGCAGGTGTAGTGAGATGTGTGAGAGTGAGTGATGTGAGGAAAGATGTGATAAATGAGAGGGAGTGGTATGAGTGAGAGGGGGATGAAAGAACACAAGGGATTATGGAATGAGATGGGTCATGGCACACCCTAGCCACCTCTCTCTCTCTCTTGAAACACTTTAGCACCCACAAGCCATCATGGCTCACTCTCTCCATATAACACAAGTTAACCCACCCTAACCAAACCCCATGAACCTAACCCAAAACACTAATTAAACCAATTAACTTAATCAAATGGTTCAACCCACCATGGTCATCTACATGGTTCAACCGTAGGCTACCATGTCCAAAACATGAAACAAGTGTAGAAAAATGTTATGTGCACACTTTTGCACAAAAAGCCAAAAAAAATCCAATTAGCGATTTTTAATCGCGGTTAACACCAAAATAGCATTTACGTAACCATAAAAGCTTAAAAATGACATATTTCCACAAAATAACCTATTTTAGAATTTCCATAGTTTTCCCCAGAATTTTCACCATTTATCGGTATTTAATTATACCGACTATTAAAATATTCATTAAAAATTAATATCAAATTATGAAAATTCCAAAAAATAATATTTTATTTTTTTGAAATGTTACAGTCTTCCCCCCTTAAAGAAATTCGGTCCCCGAATTTAAATTTAAACCCCCAAATTCTAAAATATTTCAATAAAATATCCAAACCAATGGGGCTCCGAAATCATCAATCCATAGAACGCATCGTAGCGCAATACATGCGCATGCGTAACGAGCAGATAACTCGAAAACAATACTCCGTCAAGCATCTCGCAATCATCGGAGTCAACGTGAAAACACGAATGCCAAATCCAAGGCAAAGCCGATATGCTATAAATCGGAACTATGCAAGTAAATACCAAATCCGTACATGTAAATATCTGAAGGAAAAGCATGCCAAATTTCTTTAAAATCGATGTGCAATGCGCATAACACCGTATAGTGGCGGACGTCTCTATAAGAAAATAGCCCTATACTTACATACCCTTTGTTTAACGTTCACGACCCGTCAATTTGAAAACAATTTAGAAGGGTTTTCCTGTTTTTAAACGTTTTCGTGTCATATCGGACATGTATGTAAATAATGAGACTATCGCTCGCCTTTGAAAATCCCTTTGAAAAACTGTCAATGCATGCAAAATATACCCAGGCACTGTCCTCTGACTAGTCCTGCTCAGTACGAAAACACAGCAAATATCATAAAACGTACTGCTCCATAAAAAAATCAATCCTAAGAATGTGCATATGAATACTACGTGCGTCTGGTGCGCACGGAAATCAAAATCCAAATATGTGCCAAGCAGGTGCACAAAAATGACATCAAGGTGCAACAGTTGTGCACAAAGCATCTGTCAAGGGCAACATGTGGGCCTGACAGCAAAACAGGTGCATCTTACATGCACGGAAAATCTCGATTTGGTGCATCTGGTGTGCACCGAATCGTACCTCATAACCTGAGCCCAACATGCGCTAAAAATCCAATTCCGGTGCATCCATCAAGCATGAAATCATGAAATCCAAAACCAAGCGCCGAACACGCGCAAAATCCAATCAGGTGCATAGAATGCACAAAACAAATATCTAGCATCACCCTCGAAATCGAAGTCCAGTGCATCCAAGTGCACAAAATACATGTCACTGCACTGCAAACATATGTGAACTATACCGAGTGCAAAAACCAAATCGTGTGCGTGCGTACGCACAAAATCAACTCAACTGTATGAAACCCCACAAAATCACAAACATGTGAAACCAAAACACGAAAATGATATCAAGTGCAATGACTGTGCGAAAATCGTAAATCCTCAATCATCAAAATCAAATCATGCGAATAAATCGCCCAAAATACCGAAATCAAGTATGGCGGAATAGTCCCGCTCAAGCGCATACTCCAAGAATCTCGGGCCAACTGTCGCGGTCACTCGTAGCATGTCTCGTCGACGATCCTGAACTCTGGCCTGCTGGCGTGCGTAACCTGACCACTCCTGGGTCCAATTCTTCTCGCAATTCGTTCCAGAAAGGACCTTATCTGCTCCGTGAATTACCAATCTCACGATCCGTCGGCTCATCGGCCCTGTCAGGTGTGCTAACGGGGACGATTCCGTTCTGGCACTTCTCTGGTCATCTCTCGGTCGATCCTCACGACCACTCGTAAGGCAGCATATCGCTGGCATCGGCCTCTGGCTCTTTCAAAACACATCACATCCGATATTGGGTGAAAATATCATTGCAGCTGTGTCCTGGAATGAATCCTGCTCAAGGTCTCTTCCGATCTCGACTATGCCGATCTGTACGGAGGCTGGTACTATTATTTCATCTCTCCTCGTTCTCTTGGACATCTGCATGTGCCGCACACATTTCCTCGGAAACTGGCCGTATCCCAATGCCTCTGTAAGTATATCAGGTCTCTAGCCTCGACGGAAAGTAATGACAGTTTGTCAGCGACTCGCACGAACCTCTTGCCCCGCTTGTCTTATCGCCGTCCACTATGACGTCACGCCGTGTTATCCATGTACTGTAACTGCTCTCGGCCACGGTCTATCCGAAGTCTCTTGCACGGACTCGAAATCACGTACTTTGTAGCTCCATCATACCGTAGAAGATGTCTGGCTGAACAGGTCCTCGGAAAAACGTCCAACCATCGAAAGAATACTCAATACTGGTCCGTCCTTGATCAATCCACAATGCATCTGGGTGAGGTCCTTTATCCAAGCCTGGTCAACTATCTCGTCGATGATGTCGAACCATTCACTTCACTCGGGTCTAATGTCAACTGATTCGGACTTGTCTCGTCGTGGCTGCATGGACTGAGCTCCAATGGCTATCCTCATATCTGGAGCCTCCCAAGAAATGCATCTCACCAACTAGCATCCGAATTAAGTCGAGCCATCCGATCGATTCGTCAAAACCTCATAATCCCCCAAGAGCTCAACATCTTGGGTACAGTATAAGAGTACCGAGTACATACCACAGCATCGGTGGTCCAGCCGTAGAAGGGCAAACCTAAGCCTCACTAATGGCGCCGCAGAACTGCCGCAAACCCTAAGGTTCGAAGGCCTTCACACGGTCATTGAGTCGAGTTAGGGTTTCATTCTTCTAGAGGGACCATAGAATTGCTTGCATGTCTTTCCGAATACTTTAAACTTAGAATAACAGGTTCCTGACATTCGATCGTCTCTGTCGACTCTCAACGTCTCTGCGTGAAGTCGTCTCTAGCTGGAATCAATCTATCTGATGACCTCGCATCGGGATAGCGAATGAACCACACGTCCTAGTCACTCACCCTCGGTGACTAACAACCTTCTATAATCTCTTAGTATAATCTCGTACGGCAATAGCTCCAACATCTGGGGCGATATCTCGTCGCTTGCAGCAACAACTGGCTCATTCGTCTGTACACTGAACAGCGCCTCAATCCTCCAGGAAAGGCGATACATTGGCGGTCATCTCTAAACCGGTCTGCTTTAGATCTGAGTAAGACTCTCCACACTGGAATTCTTCAACTCGACTGGCAGCTCTAACAATGGCCCGATCCTCTGGTGCTGATCTGCACGTCCGAGTAATCTCATGCAGCGATCCATCCAACGCTCGTGGCGCAAAACACAATAAAAGACACATCTCTGAATTCGTGTGTCGCCGGAATCACGTCCTGGTCAGTCCTTATTCGCAACGAGCTCATGCTGACCGCAACTCTAGCCGTAGCTCTCCCTGCCCGTAATCATGGCAGCAAAACCATGATGGTACCGATGAGGCTAGATCAGGAAGGAATATGATACCGAACAAAGAAATGTACATCCTAAGGCTTCTTAAGTGGAGTGGCGTGTCGTAAATATGCCGCGGAACATACCAACGGTACGTCACTCTACTTTAGTCACCTATTCCATCAACCAAGGGTCATCCTACGCTCCGAAGGTAAAACCTAACGCTCTGATACCAACTTTGTCACGACCCGAAAGTACGGAACATGACCGGCACTTAGACTACGAACGTCTCGAGACGTACGTACTCTAAGTAAGCCGAATCCAGAAATCTAAACCAAGAAAAGTAGTAGAGAGTAGGAAGAACCATAAGAATCAACCTGTAAGGAACATAGTATACAACGCCTAAAGGCGAGGATCATAACAGAAAGTAGATCCAACAGCAAGAAACCCATGGAAATATAATGCGTGATTCTAAGGTCGAAAGAATAAACATCACTGGTCTCAATCTCAAATAAGTACATGTTTGGTTGATGGAAATTCTAGATACAACTGAAATATAATATACAAGGTATAATGATGGGTGCAATACAACAAACCCACCTACTAACAAGTCACCCGAAAGGAACAGTGCCCGCAAAGCCGCAAGGAATCCTGTACGGCAACCCTGCAAGAAACTGGGGCACAACGGGGGTGAGTTGCCAACTCGTGAGTAGAAAATGATCTACGAACAGAAAATCGCATGTATGACGCAATCCTAGGACATACGATCAATATATATAATCCTCAAATATATAACCAGCAACTATAAGAAGACTAGGGTAAATATCTAACCCAAGTGTAAACCCATGTGCCTGTGTCAGTGCATCAGGTGGCAGTATATCATATGAATGATGTATGAATGCATGAAAAGTATGATGAAGTTTTTAAAATGATATCAATACACATATATTAGCGTCCCATTCCACTAATATTGGTGTAAGGGTATATATAACAGCGCCCTCATTCCCTGTTATATATACAAATGAAGTATGATCAATGTAATCGAGATCTGTATGCAATCAAAGTCTATATAAACGTGGATCCCATCCACCCGTCACCCAATGACAATAAGCATCATGCACGTGAATATCATAAGCATATGCATGGAAGTACGAGGATATAATCAAAATCATGGAACCGGAGTGCCCAGCATTGACACTCGAAAACATCATGAAAACTGTGCCCAGCATCGGCACGTAAATCCTCATACATCGGGCACCCGTCAGTCTGGATCAGCCCACGGGCTCCGTCTGCGGTATCCGCCCTCGGCCCCTACAGTACGCCCATATCCATCTCTCAACTCCGGTCGGTAGCCTCCGGATATCCGCCGAGCTCAAATACAATCACCGGTAGGTAGTAGTCCCTCTGCCAGGCTCACCGTCTACTGCACAGCGATCCGTTCTCGCTCCGGGGTACCATACCGGGCCCACCATGTACCCGCAATCGGCCTCATCCGCCTCCTCAAATCGGGTTTCACATGTCACTCTAGCACCGAGAAAACACATGGTGGACGCACTGAAATATCATATCAAGGGTAACCGGGTTTTTAAAATAATTATATATTTTCTTTTGAAATATCCACGGTTCCCAAATCCAGAAATATCATGAAAACAACATATCTCAATGCGTATGATCAGAAGCATGATATATGCAACATGTAAAAGAAATGCAAGCATAACTGTCTATCATGTAACCAGGAATTGTAATATGCACATATTGAGGGAAACCGCTCCTTTAAAATGAATCATTTTTGAAGAGTATCTTGCGGTTTCCAAATCTAGAATTATCATCTATGTACGTGCAATTATGTATGTGTACAAATATGAGTGTACGACAGGCAGGTGCACCAGTATGAGTGTACGATAAGTATATGCACAAGTATGCCATGCAAGGGTCATATCCTGAATGCAACAGTAGTACAGTGTAGTGACATGGCAATTATCGATGACGAAGTGTGTGAGCCGGCAAACAGTGTACGTGGACATATGCATCATCGATAATTGTGCTGGTGTCCTAACAGCATGATGATAATATAGCAATAGCTCATGAAATGAAATGCGAATAGCAATGAAAATGCGGAATCGAATAAATCAACGCAACTGTGAAGAGTCTACATCAATATGTATGTCATGAAATTGTGCCATTTGAAATAAGACAAATCGGGGTTTTTGTAAAATAAGGGCTACGGAGTTTTTAAGTAAGATACGTGCTTTGAAAATATCCATAGAATCCTTCTACTTGTTTTTAAGATATTCCCAATTCGTAAGTTTTTGAAATAGGTATGGCTCGGGTCTAGTCTAACATCTACTATACTAACTACTGATCTAACTATCAAGTAGGTCGGGAGGGGTATGGAAACCACCTAATCTGAGTCGATATATATATAAATATAAATATAATAGTTGGTGATCCCGCCTCAATAGCATCGCGTACGATACCGTATATCATCTGACATCCTCGAGTCATGAGTGCGGATCAGTCATCAAAATACAGCTCGTACGGTGAGTCATCGTACGGCATCACAATAACCGGGTACGGGTCAATATCACGTTCATCACACTAGTATCTGATATCCTCTTTCATCAAGATCATCATCCAGGGTACTGACCTACGTCTAGTACAACTCTAATATCATCAATCCAATCATGATCTGGCCGCTGGCCTACAGCCACAAATAACTGATAACAACATCATATGTCGTCATAGAGGCGGGTATATCACTCAATGCGACCCACTATAAATATTTAACCTGACATATCTCATATCACGACCTCATGTCAATTATTCAAACTATATCACTCCGATATGTATCGTCATCTAAAGATCTGCTATCTTATCAGGGCGTATCTCTAATATGAGCCCTACCATATCACGGATATCATAATCTCAGAACATAGAACATATCTCATCGACTCATCTCTCAATGTCCTCCAATATCCTCATCGTCACCGTATAAACCTAGCAAATTCGCACGTGTGTGCGTGTGGGTGTAAACCTATTCTAGGTTCGCGACTAGAAACTACACTAGTTACTGTTAACTCTATCTTATGCATAATTCACCTAACACATCCTAAACAACCAAGTCACACATAAACTAGCATACATTGTATATATAATATATATGTTATACTAGACATCGGACTGCGGGGGTGCTATACGCCATCCACCCGACTTCTCCCCGTAGATATAAATCTACTCACTTTGTTAAATGCGTGCCGGTGCCGATGTCGCCATTTGCATCTCCACGCCGCGACGCCACGTGGGGTATCTACAAGGATATCACACGCTAAAACACCTGAAAACCATGTCGAAAGCCAAAATGGTGCACGCTATGCTCATAGGTAAAAACCTGTAGCCGTGCGTGCAAACACAGCCAATATCCACTGTCGTTGGCGTTCAAACGCCACCCGACAGTCACGAATTACCAAATAACAAAAATCCACGCTAACAAGTCGCAAATCATACACCAACTCATGAAAAACAACCCAGATTTTACCCTAACTGGAAACAGTCAAAACTAGACATACAGGGGGTCAAGTTTACATGAAATAGGGCCGTGCACCCAAAACGAGACAGTTTCACCCAGGTCTGGCCGCAAATTGCGGATAGAAGGAATTAAATGGCGGCCCAAAAACGGTGGTTGGGGCTAGGGTTTTGGGTAATGGTTTCTATCTACGTGCATATCTCACTGCCAAGTCAATTTTATTTTAGGAGGTCCGGGTTGATAGCAGTTTCCTAGAAAGCCACAAAGTCGACAAAATACTGAATTACGCCAAGTATAACCAATCTGGTATTTTGGTGAAATATGGAACAAAACTTGGTTAAAATGGTCTTAACAACACCTAGTAAGACTATACTAACATTCAAAACCAACACTTGGTCAAGTCTCGCTCCATCTTGCATAAAACTAGCACTAATCCACAGATATTACAGTAAACTTCAGCTAATATCAAAACTTGGTAAAATAGGAGTTGGGTTGTGGGATTATAACTCAAGGAGTCTTAGATGAAGGAGAAGGGAAGAAGGAGAAGTGGGTTAGTGCTGAAGTGGCTGAGCTGAAGTTGGATCTGTAGCTGCTGCAGCTGATGTTTTGGCTTGGTGCTGCTGTTGCTGCTTGCAATCTTCTCTTTCTTTTTGTTGTAGTTGGCAGCAGCTACTGCAGGAGCTGGGGTTGTTTTTGGTAGTGAGAAGAAGTGTTGTAGTTGTGGTTTGATGATGGTGTTGTGGGGTGTTGTTTTGAATAGAGTTGCTGCTGCTGTAGTAGTTTTGGTGGCTGATGTTGCTTCAGCTGATGATACAGTGGCTGAAAGGCTGAGCTGATGCAATTTGTTGTGGTGGTTTTATGGTTGGGGGTTGGTGTGTTGCTGAGTTGGGGGTGATGTGGTGGATATGATGGTGCAGGGTTGTTTCAAATGAAGTTGTTGCCGATGCTAGAATTGGGGCTGATGGTTGATATTTGGGGCTTATGTTTTGCCTCAGCTGCAGTTGCAGCTATAATGATGTTGCTGATGTGAGTGTTGAGGCCGGTGTGGCTGCTGAAGCAGCAGGTGTAAGGGGGGCTGATGTGTTGGGCTAATGTAGTTGTTGTTATGGATAATGGGGCTGCTATTAGGTAGGGTTTGGGCTGCTGATGCAGCTCCTGCTGCAGGTGTAGTGAGATATGTGAGAGTGAGTGATGTGAGGAAAGATTTGATAAATGAGAGGGAGTGGTACGAGTTAGAGGGGGATGAAAGAACACAAGGGATTATGGAATGAGATGGGTCATGTCACACCCTAGCCACCTCTCTCTCTCTTGAAACACTTTAGCACCCACAAGCCATCATGGCTCACTCTCTCCATATAACACAAGTCAACCCACCCTAACCAAACCCCATGAACCTAACCCAAAACACTAATTAACCCAATTAACTTAATCAAATGGTTCAACACACCATGGTCATCTACATGGTTCAACCCTAGGCTACCTTGTCCAAAACATGAAACAAGTGTAGAAAAATGTTATGTGCACACCTTTGCACAAAAAGCCAAAAAAGATCCAATTAGCGATTTTTAATCGCGGTTAACACCAAAATAGCATTTACGCAACCATAAAAGCTTAAAAATGATATATTTCCACAAAATAACCTATTTTAGAATATCCATAGTTTTCCTCAGAATTTTCACCATTTATCGGTATTTAATTATACCGACTATTAAAATATTCATTAAAAATTAATATCAAATTATGAAAATTCCCAGAAATAATATTTTACTTTTTTGAAATGTTACAATTGTAGACTAAGTCATATCAATGCGACCCGACTAGCTGAAGTTACATAAAGATGCATATTTAAATTAGTTTGAATTTACATCTTGTGAAACTTGCCAGTCATGTCACAGAGATAAGATGACCACAGCTCCGTTTATTGGAAACAGAGAAATAGTTAGTGAACTCTTGAGATTGATACATATTGATGTATGAAGGTCCCCTGTCTACACATGCCATGATCGGTCCTTTGTACTTCATTACATTCACTGATTATCTTTCAAGATTCAGACATATGTTCCTGTTGAAACACATGTCCGAACCTTTTGAGATATTCACAGAATATAAGTTAGAAGTAGAGAACCATAAACGGGTATAAATATTATGTCCTTTGAGGAGATCAGGGAGGAGAATACTCAAGCACGGGATTCCTGGACTATTCTAAAGGAGAATGAGATTCTCTCTCAGCATCACTCCTTCGAATACACCACAATACGTTGGTTTATCGGGGCGGAGCAATCACACCCTATTTGATATGGTGCGCTCTATGATGAGTACTACTGAGTTTCCTATTTCCTTTTTGGAGTTATGCACTTGTGAAGCTGCATACCTATTGAATAGGGTTCAAATCAAATCAGTTGCCTACCACTTCATATGTGATATGGAAAGGGAAGAGCCCATATCTCAATTTTTTTAAGATTTGGGGTTGTCGGGACTATGTCTAAAAGCAAAATCTGGACAAGCTCGTGGCAAGGTCTGTTATGTAGAACTAGAAGGAGTTCCAGCTATACAAACTACAGCAGATGATTTGGTATAACCAAAGGATTCAATCGTTTCCAACGAACCTCAGCCTCTCTGCCGATCTAGTAGGGTTCCTTACCCACCTGAGAGATACTTCGGTTTCTCTATGACAGTGGGAGCGAGGATTGCATCATGAGATGATGACCCAACTTATTTCGAGCTGGCCATCAGGAGTGCGACTCTATAAGAATGGCTGGATGCTTATCGATCTGAGATGGAATCCTTATACACCAACAAAGTATGGACTTTGGTTACTTTATCTGAAGGGTTAAATCCCCATCAGGAGCAAGTATATCTTGAGAAGATTACTTGGTGTACATGAAAAAGTTGAGACTTTCAAAGCTATGCTTAAGTCCATCCAGATCCTACTTGCCACTGCTACATACCATAACTACGATATCTGGTGGTTGGGTGTCATGACAGCTTTTCTAAATGATGTTTTAGAAGAGAGCGTCTATAAGTACACAGCCAGAGGGCTTCATGGACAATAGGAGCAGTGGAAACGTGTATAAGATGCTTTATAGGATGAAGCAGGCATCGCGGAGTTGTAACATCTATTTTGATGTGGTAGTCAAAGAGTTTGACTTCATCAAAATGGTAGATGAACCTTGTATATACAAAAAGGTAGTAGGGAGTATGGTGGTGATCCTCGTAGAGTACGTGGATGACATACTCTTGATAGGCAAGGAGTTTCCTATGCTACGTTCAGTAAATCTCCGCTTATCACAAGGATTCTCCATATAGGATCAAAGTGATACGTACTAAATCCTGGGTTTTGGATCTATGAGATAGATCTAATTGGATGTTAGGATTCTCACTAGTTGGGGTGAGATGGTATCAATTGATCATGGGGAGAATCACTGGAAAGGTTCCACGGTGATAAGGACAACTGAATATCAGTCGCAGGCATTGTCTTTACCCTCAGTGGAGGGACGGTATGTTGGAAGAGTTCTAAGCTAGATACCGTGATTTTCTAGATGATTAAATGCAAGATACATTGTTACCAAGGATGCTAAAAAAGAGGTAGTCTGGATATATATAAGTTCATGAGATGAACTTCGTTCCTACCATTGTATGACAATGGAGTTGTGGCTTTAGCCAAGGAACTACCGTCCCATCAGAAATCCAGATATAATTCTTAGGCAGTATCACCTGATCATGGAGAAGGTTGATCTCCAGGGAGATCGAGGTTAGTAGAGTAGACACAGAGGACAACAGCGCGGATCCACTCACAAAGGCCTTTTTCCCAGTAGAGACTTTTATGGGTTGGTTGAGTATGAGATACTTCAACCACTGCTAATTGTTGGGTATATGATACCACAACAGATGGCCCTAGTGCAAGTGGGAGATTGTTAGTTATATGTATACCCTAGAGGCCATTACTGTACATACGATGTATATTGTAATGGATGCTTAGACATATATAGGGAGGACTTTCTTGCTCAACATAATAGTATGCTATCTAGTTGTACTTTATCTTAACATGTACTTTGATTGTCTCTATGTTACATGTTTATAAAGCCCTTATGATATGTACTCGACTACTGGGACTATGATGAGATCATACTGGTAGGGCCACGGTAGTCGACGTGTACATCCTATAACTGTTCCTAGTCGAGGGTGTATCGAGACAGGGCATCGATACACCAGAGTAGACTAGCATATACGCATCTTGACCCATATGATGGGTGATGGATGTGTAAGTCTACGGTAGCGCCCCGGCCATCTACAGACGCCAAATGCAGAACAAAAACTTTTTAACTGACGCTATCGTATACTTTAACCCGGATCTTCCATTATTGCTAAACTAACAAACTGTAAAGAGTGTATAAAGGTTATACCAAACGATCCGAGTCCTTCTTTCTTTAACCATCATCCCACGCTCCGTTGCTGCTGCTCCGATCTCGTCGATCTCCGATCTGCTCGTCCAGGTGGCACCACATCAACGATTCTTTAAACGGGCTCCCGCCTCTGACTTGAGGCAACTCGGTCGTCAAGTTTGCCAAAAGAAACGACCAAGAATGATGTAGAGAATGAGTAGATGACTTTGTCTCACTTCGTCCAAGTCCGTAGACGATCGGTAAATGAAGTTGCCAATGGAAATGAAATGGAACAAGAAATGAACTATGAAATTTCCATGCATCCAAAACTTTAGTCTTATATCAAAAATGAAATCAACTAAGTGTATGAGAGAGAGGGGAGGGGCCGGCCATATAAAGAGAAGGAGGAGGGTGAGTGTAGGAGCAAAGAAGGAAGGTGATAATAAACTTAAAGCTTATCATAACCTTTCATGAAAGCATGAGTCATAAAGAAACAATGAATCTTAACAACCTTAGTCATCAAGCATTAATGGCACCATTAATGCACTAATGACTCACCAAGCCAAGTCACCCTCTCTAGAATCTTCTAGAACACTGACTCACCTCATCCCAAGAAAAGATAAATCCGTCTTTAGTCGAATGTTAAAAGACGGCTGATAGAAAACTGGAAACTGGCAACTTCCAAAGGTGATCCTGAAACAACTTTCAGGATAACCCCGTAACAGTATAAATATACCCGCATTTGTTTTACGACCGAATACAAATGCAACTGAGACAAAGATATTATATCTACTCAATACAATACTCGGATCCGGCTTAAACCAAAGCCGACCAGTATCATCTGCCCGAAAAATAACACGTGCGTAAATGCACGTGCATCTTCCGGACCCTGCCATAAAACCATATGGCCTCTACAACGTTTCGCCCGAACTTGGGAAACTGTCTGTGGGGGACTCTAATGACTCGTCAGTACCCTGGCAGTGGGTTTAACCACAAACCGTCAGCGGCACTAGCAATGCGTAACGGCTGCCCATGGACTGACCTCAAGGGAGGCCGATGAGCGAACTCATCCGGAAATCCTACTGAGCCTAACAGTGACAATGTATATACAGTCCGGTCCGTTCGTCTATGAGTATCGCATATCTGCCTAGGGGGCTAGTAACGTCAGACCCCCAATAGCAGTATAAGTCGTGTCGGAGTGAAGCCCAATAACACCCTGAGATACTACTGGAGTACCTACCAGTAAATCTCCTGCCATGGCCATGGACTTTATGTAATGGCTCTCCTAGATACATCACGACCTCGCCCCCAATACCGGGAGAGACGAATCCCCTGCCGATCCGCTCACGTGCCTCCATATGGCTCGGGACTGTACCCAAAAACTACCTGTTTGCACGACTCCTTTGAGCCGTGGTAGGGTAGAAATCAAAGCACGGTAGGAACTCACACGAGACAAATGACGACCTCAGGTCGATGAACTAACCTGTACACATGTCACCAGAGAACTGCTAGCTGACGATATGTATAATACCAACTAGCAGGTTCCCGGTGAGTCCTGTCCGGTGTACTCATAACTCAATGAGCACCTGTATACATCTTAGGTGATCCAACTGACACCAGTGGCTTGTGAGACCGGCCACCGCCCCTCGTTGGGGTCTCGACTGTGTACACTAGTCTACTCCGGAGTATCGATGCCCTGTCTCGAAACTCCCACGACTAGGGACCACAATTAAGGATATGCGTATAAACCACCCAACTCTCACGTATATGATCACCATCATACAGTTGGTGGTAAAGCAAGATCCTAAGGGCTCTATCAAAGTGTAACATGTAATCAGTCACCTGAACATGTACACGACTGATAAAGGCAAACCAGATAGCATACTATCATCTTGAGTAAGACTGTCCTACCGGTATAGGTCCTCCGCAATCATTGCAATCACGTACCTGCGATCCAATAATTGACTATGAGGGCACTATCTCCAACAATCTCCCACTTGCACTCAAGGCTAATTATTGCGATGTCGACTACTCACAGCCCGTGTGAAACCGATCATCCAACTCCTCTACTAATCAGTTTCACAAAGCCCGTTTGTAAAACTATTGTGTTCGAGAAATAGCCTCAGTGAGTGGATCCGCCTAGATGTTTCTTTCTATATCTCTCTTAATCTCAAGTTCGCGGAGAAAGCCATCTCCCGAATTGAGTAATACCTGTCTTAGAATATGTCTGGATTTCTGATGGGACCTAGTTCATAAATGAACTCCAAATCCAAACTTCTTAGACTGTATCAATCACTGAACCTAATCAGTATCCGGCACCAAGCCACCCACAGTATCCTCTTGGACCACCTGTCCATAATACTATCCCTCTTCGTCAGATGGAAAAACTATAACTCTGACAATCACTCTGTCATCCATGTCACCTTTGAAGCCTGGAATGATAATCGTCTCCCGAAGGAGGCTGCCGTTATCAAATCCGTATAACATGCACTTATGTTCTAAAACTGCTTCCTTATGTTTCTCCAGGATTGGATTAATACAAACTTATTGCATCTAGTGCAAAAACAACATCTGGTGCGGTACTTGGCATCTCATGATTGACTCAGTTGCCTAAGCAAGTGATCTGCCAATCATGCACAGCCCTCTCCACTTTAGTCTATACGACACCTTTAGAGATGGTGACTCCATCACCTGCAGGTACACCACCATGCTAGGAGTCAACTACTCTAAAAACCATTAGAACATCTGTCAAAGTACCCACATTGGGAAACTACCCAAATCCAGATCTAAAACCATAGATCTAGAAACCAGAATGTCAAATATTATATCCATATCCTGTCTGGAGAAACAACTGTGTAACGATCACAGTACAACCGATCATAGTATAGGAATTTTACTTCCTACTTTGTGTATGTCATTCAGATACCATGACATCACACCCTACTACCTTCTTAACAGATCCATCCCCTATCCTGATTGAAGTCAAACCCATGATTGTCATATCAAAACTAGATGATCTATCTCCGCTATAACTGCTCAAGTCTATAAATAGATATAAGCGTCTTGCCCACTATGCTTCCGCTGCTCCCACTGACTACGACAACCCTCCTACCAGGTTTCATAGCCTGGAACAACGGTAGTGTCAAGTCAGGGTAGATAAGAACCTCCCTGTCACCGTCCTTGAGGCTACCGAAGTACCTCTCGGGTGTCTGAGGTTATCCACCATATCTGCGGAGTGGCTATTGGAATGTCAAACCTGATTGAATATATAGGTCCTATTAAATTTTCCGTAATCGTTCGCGGTTCTGGAATCACTTCCAGTTCTACCATACTCCAACTACTGTTTTCTGGAAAAAAAATCCATTTTACTAAAACTGTGGCGAGTCAAGAACAATATCACTATTGATCTTCCAAATGGTAGAATATCAACCCTCGACATAGCCAGGGTCAACCCACAAACAGCCATTACAGAAACGTGCCCTGAGTTATCCAGTGTCTGGTTTTAAGCATAAGCTGGACAACTCCCCGTACCTTAACATGTTTTAAGGTACGAAGTATTCTATATCCAATATAGAAACTTTGGCACTTATTTAATTGGAACCATATTCAATCATGCAGCTGTCTCCAGTGCATATCAACTTAATGGAGAGAGGCTGATCAGCATTACTCAACTTAGGAATCCTTCCAATTATGAGTAACCTGAAAGAGAAATAAGTTTCTCAAAACCATTACTATTATCTGAATACCAATCACAAGAATCTACATTTTCGATCTCTTTGAAGAATCCCGATACTTGTGAAACCTGGTTCTCTACTTTATTCTTATACCCACAACTTCTCAAAACTTAGACCTTGTATTTCTACGAAACACTTGTCTAAAAACTAGAGAAGTTATAAGTAACAGAACAAAGTACGAGGACCTACCCCTTTGTCCTGATGGACACTGGACAACATACAATACTCGGTATAAGTCCGCTGAGTTAAGCAACTCAAAAACCTGTGCTTCGTAGGTTGAAAACTGTACCCTGGCGATTTCCTCAATTATCACCAATTACAACGAATTCCGATATAATGAGGATAATCACCTAATTCCCAATAACTTACTCCCACTCATCATCTGTAAAACCATACAGATATGAGAATGAAACCCGGGAAATACATACCCTGGAGTAAGTATCTAATTGGGAAAACAGTTTTCCATTAACAATGTACTGAAACATGAATATGTTTCATAGGGGTATCCTGGTATTCATAGCAATGCCTCTTCTATAATTCAATTCATGACTTCAACCGTATATTTTATTGCCATCTCTCCAAATCCTTTTATTTGTCTTTTAGTCGTTACCTTCTGTACACCATCGTTAGGCTAAATGGTTTTCTTCCTTCCTTACCGTTCGGCACCAGCCTATGGTTTGGAACAAGACTATCCAGTAAGCATAATAGGTGTACCCTCCTAAACCAAGGAGTACTCGCATCTCGAGAGAAGGTGATGATAAATGACAACTGAATAATACCTTATTCTTTTAAAGGTGAAATAGGAGTGGCGATGAAGTACGCGGTTTGGTCGTAAATGATAACAGTCGCAATTTACTTTGCCCTCTTTCTAATCCCTTTATTTTGTCTTTACATATTACCTTCTGCACACCCTACTTAGGCTAATTGGTTTTCTTCATTACCTACCTTTCGGCACCAGCCTATGGTTTGGAATAAGACTATCCAATAAGCGTAATAGGTGTACTTTCCTAAACTAGGGAGCCCTCGCAACCTGAGAGAAGGTGATAATAAAAGACAACTGAATAAACCAATTCTATTTCTCATGAACCTGGATCCATCCTCAAAGAAGTCCCTTCGAGTTCGTATATAACCATACGATGGATCTATCCAATGGAAGTGGATATCTGTAGTAATACGGGTGTTCTGAGAAATTCAAAGGGTAAAAGAAGGAGTGGCAATGACTTATGCAACTCAGACAATCCAAAAGCCAGTATTTTTAAGAAGGTTCGGTCAACCTGGTCACTGAGTCATAGTCTAGGGTCGGTCAAAGGTCACTGCCAAAGAGAGAGAGAAAAGAAACACTCTGCGTGCACTCTAACCTAGATCAGAATGGTTATCACTTTATCTAATCCGGAAACCTCCCACTGCCCTGTCAAATTCTCCTCCAAACCTAAAGAAGAATCAATCGGGATCACCCGAAGAGTAAACCAACTCATCAGTGGGAATCGGGATCCAACTCTCATCGCATGATAACGTGATGGAATGCATCCACGTTACTCATACTCCAGAAGGTATGCGCATACTTGGCAAGTTTCAGTTTCTTTAGAAACTCCCGATAAGATTTTTTTGCCCCATGCTCTTATACGCTTGGCGTTAGGTCAAAATGTCATAAGTCACATGCCAAGTTCTACCCGTCACTATCTTGTTAATTTGAACCCACCCGCACATGCCCTTGGCGTTAGGTCAAAATGGCAGAACGGCTGTCCCAAACCAACTCATCTATCTATGCAACAATTGAATACCCAGCAGCTACCAAACACTATGCCTTGGCGTTAGGTCAAAATACATATCTTGAATACTACTGAATACCCAAAAGAAGTGACGGAGGGCTATGGCTGGTTTTTGGCGAAAAACCTTTAACGTAGTGAACTTGATATCGCTGAAGGAACCTGATAGCTTTTTAAAATATAGTGGAGAAAACCTTTTGCTAAAGAGGTCATTCCTGGTGAAGGGATCTCGGCTCTTTCCTCGTGGAATGAGGTGCAGGATATTCTACTGAATACCGCGATGCAAAGTAACAAGTAATCGACTATAGTGAAGTTATTACCCTGACGCAAACTTCTGCCCAAGGGGTCAGTCCCGGTGAAGGGATATCGGCCCTTGCCCCGTCGAATGAGGTGCAGGATATTCCACTGAATACCGCTATGCAAAACAAAAGGAAACGTCTTTGCAATAATACTTTTTAAATTTGTTCCAACAACTGAAAACAGGTTTGTTTTTCTTTGCATTGATCAGAATCAACGCAGTCCCATCAATAAATCACACCAGAAAAGAACGAAAATAAAATGTACGTATATGCCATCCGCATTCGTCACTGGGTCCCGTCATCACCCGTTAGGTTACTTAACTAACGACAGAGCGGGGACTGGACTAGCGCGGGTGTAAAACATATACAACATCTAATAGTATATAAACCAATATACAATAATCGCACCAGGCGTGATAATATGCAACATTACAGAAAAGTAATAAGCATCACAGAACAATACAGATAATCTGGGATCCCCGAGTTTCACAGAGCCGCTGCTGAAACCCGACGTTCCTCTGTCGTGTGGATAGCCTGTGCAATGAAACCTAGACCCCTATGGGTGCGGCAAGTTACCCACCAAAACCTGAAGCGAGGCAGCCCCTACAGCAAAGTGAATGGACCACCCAGCACTTCACGGAATCCGGTAATCTTGGGCACCCCTCCTTGGGTCAACCTGTACCCCCTACGAATGCGGCGAATAGTCTGCCAATTCTAGAGTGAGGCCCCTCTGCCTCTCAAAGCCATGAGATGCGGACCCGTTGCCCTCCAGAACCCGGCTATCCGTGCACTCCGTCGCGGGGCAAAACCTAGTACAGTAATGAAAAATAGTACAACAGTTACATCGACCGCAACCTGGTCGTGCCCCAAAAGAATATTATACAACAGGCAGTGACGGCAGTCCACATGTTGGACGCTCGCCCCGCAATATCAAATGTACAAATAAACTCAAACTGTACTACCATTGCACACTGCTATCCACCACGACAAATCCGCAACATCACAGTACAACACAGAACATCAACGCGAATGTCACGTTCGCAAACCTGTCTAAAAGAACTATAGCAATCAGACGCGGTTTACCGATCAAATGACATTCCCGGTCGGAGATATAATGTAAGCACTGTAAACCAACGTGTTTAAATTTCGATCGACAAAATATCACAAAGTAGGCCCCACACAAATCTGCTGAACAGTAATAAAATCTGGGCCCAAAAGATATATACCAAAAACCCCAATTTCCAGAGGAGAACACACTGTACAAATTTGGGAGCATGATCTTACTAAATGGCCGTGGATGCGCGGCCAAACCATGGGTTTGGCCGCGTTTCCGCGGCTGTTTGGTGGAATCACTTGCCCAAATTTTGTCGGTGTTCTTATAAAACCCTGCATAGATTTCTGTGATATGTGGAATATTTTTAGGACACCATTTAAAATCGACAGAAACTGTGAAAATGTAATTTTGCGGTTTTTGATTTCCGGTTCGATCGATGTTTTAAACGCGTTAGCACAAGTTAGTATAGCAAAATGGTGAGGCTCTGATACCAATGTAAGTCTACGGTAGCGCCCCGGCCGTCTACAGACGCCAAATGCGGAACAAAAACTTTTTAACTGACGCTATCGTATACTTTAACCCGGATCTTCCATTATTGCTAATCTAACAAACTGTAAAGAGTGTAGAAAAGTTATACCGAACGATCCGAGTCCTTCGTTCTTTAACCATCATCCCACGCTCCGTTGCGGCTGCTCCGATCTCGTCGATCTCCGATCTGCTCGTCCAGGTGGCACCACATCAACGATTCTTTAAACGGGCTCCCGCCTCTGACTTGAGACAACTCGGTCGTCAAGTTTGCTAAAAGAAACGACCAAGAATGATGTAGAGAATGGGTAGATGACTTTGTCTCACTTCGTCCAAGTCCGTGGACGATCGGTATATGAAGTTGCCGATGGAAATGAAATGGAACAAGAAATGAACTATGAAATTTCCATGCATCCAAAACTTTAGTCTTATATCAAAAATGAAATCAACCAAGTGTATGAGAGAGAGGGGAGGGGCCGGCCATATAAAGAGAAGGAGGAGGGTGAGTGTAGGAGCAAAGAAGGAAGGTGATAATAAACTAAAAGCTTATCATAACCTTTCATGAAAGCATGAGTCATAAAGAAACAATGAATCTTAACAACCTTAGTCATCAAGCATTAATGGCACCATTAATGCACTAATGACTCACCAAGCCAAGTCACCCTCTCTAGAATCTTCTAGAACACTGACTCACCTCATCCCAAGAAAAGATAAATCCGTCTTTAACCGAATATTAAAAGACGGCTGATAGAAAACTGGAAACTGGCAACTTCCAAAGGTGATCCTGAAACAACTTTCAGGATAACCCCGTAACAGTATAAATATACCCGCATTTGTATTACGACCGAATACAAATGCAACCGAGACAAAGATATTATATCTACTCAATACAATACTCGGATCCGGCTTAAACCAAAGCCGACCAGTATCATCTGCCCGAAAAATAACACGTGCGTAAACGCACGTGCATCTTCCGGACCCTGCCATAAAACCATACGGCCTCTACAACGTTTCGCCCGAACTTGGGAAACTGTCTGTGGGGGACTCTAATAACTCGTCAGTACCCTGGCAGTGGGTTTAACCACAAACCGTCAGCGGCACTAGCAATGCGTTACGGCTGCCCATGGACTGACCTCAAGGGAGGCCGATGAGCGAACTCATCCGGAAACCCTACTAAGCCTAACAGTGACAATGTATATACAGTCCAGTCCGTTCGTCTATGAGTATCGCATATCTGCCTAAAGGCTAGTAACGTCAGACCCCCAATAGCAGTATAAGTCGTGTCGGAGTGAAGCCCAATAACACCCTGAGATACTACTGGAATACCTACAAGTAAATCTCCTGCCATGGCCATGGACTTTGTGTAATGGCTCTCCTAGACACAGCACGACCTCGCCCCCAATACCAGGAGAGACGAATCCCCTGCCGATTCGCTCACGTGCCTCCATATGGCTCGGGACTGTACCCAAAAACTACCTGTTTGCACGACTCCTTTGAGCCGTGGTTGGGTAGAAATCAAAGCACAGTGGGAACTCACATGAGACAAATGACGACCTCAGGTCGATGAACTAACCTGTACACATGTCACCAGGGAACTGCTATCTGACGATATGTATAATACCAACTAGCAGGTTCCCGGCGAGTCCTGTCCGGTGTACTCATAACCCAATGAGCACCTGTATACATCTTAGGTGATCCAACTGACACCAGTGGCTTGTGAGACCGGCCACCGCCCCTCGTCGGGTCCTCGACTGTATACACTAGTCTACTCCAGAGTATCGATGCCCTGTCTCGAAACTCCCACGACTAGGGACCACAATTAAGGATATGCGTATAAACCACCCAACTCTCACGTATATGATCGCCATCATACAGTTGGTGGTAAAGCAAGATCCTATGGGCTCTATCAAAGTGTAACATGTAACCAGTCACCTGAACATGTACACGACTGATAAAGGCAAACCAGATAGCATACTATCATCTAGAGTAAGACTGTCCTACCGGTATAGGTCCTCCGCATTCATTACAATCACGTACCTGCGATCCAATAATTGACTATGAGGGCACTATCTCCAACAGGATGATCCAATATCCATCGGTGTTTGACATCATGGATGGTGTACGGGTGCTCAGTGGAGACTGGGTACACTGGACGGACTCGCCGAGAACTCCCAGATGGTATTATACCTCACGTCAGATGGCAGTTCTCCGGTGACACTGGTACAGAGTAGTCTGTTGACCCGAGATCATCATAGAGTCTTGTATGATTCCCACTGTGCTTTGATTTCCATCATACCATGTCTAAGTGGGCGTGCAAAAAGGTGGCTTTTGGGTACAGTCCTGAATCACATGGAGGCAATGAGCGATAGGAGGGGATTCGTCTCTCCCGGTATAGGGAGTTGATGTTGTGCTGTGTTCGATTGGCTATAACCGGAAATCCCTGGCCAGGGTTGCTGAGATTTACTGGTAAGTGTTATCAGTAGTTTCTCGAACTGTTATAGACCTCATATCGATACGACATATCGAGCTACTGGGGTCTGACGTTTACCACTCCTAGGCGAGATATGCGACATATCAGACGACGAGACCGGACTGTACGGGGGTGTTACTGTTTGAATTCACAGGAGAATGTACAGGCTTGCTTGTTGATCTTCTGAGCGCTCAATACCTGGGTGGCTGTTACGTTTAGCTGACTGCTTGCAGCTTGTGGGTGTTTGATATGATCATCACCTACTGCCGGCGTATTGACGATTCTTTAGAGTCCTGCACAGAGGTTTCTTGGCTCAGGCAAAACGGAGTAGGAGCACATATATGATATGTGCGGGACCGAGGATAATGCGGTATGTGATACCGTATTGGATTCTCGCGATATGAGATATCGGCCGAGTAGTGATATAGCCGGGTCATCGTATTAGTCGGTTATATGCGATATAGCCGGATTGCCGGATCAAGTGTTGATTCGATAATTTAATGTATAATAATATATATGATATATTAAATTACATTAACTAATATTAGCTCACTAAAAGATTCTTTTTCTCACTCGGGTAATACATTGATATATATGCGATATATGTTAATTGTATTATTTTATTTTGTTACAATAAATATTATATATGTGATATATAATATTGTAACTTGATATGATAACTAATGCAACATATTTAGTAGAGATTAAACAAGATTAGGGTTTGATTTGGGTTAATACTTTCTAGATGATTCTAGAAGGTTTAGTTTTGTTTTGTGAAAGATATTTTGTTATGACTCATTCCTTGACCTAACCCCAACCCTAGCCCTAGTTAAGTCTCTACAATGGTTTAGTCAACCATGGTTGCATTATTCATCATTATCTCCTTTGCTTTATTCATCACAAAAGGAATTCTATTATGATTGATCTTCTTCTTTCTTCTTTTTTCATGGAAAAAGCTTACTATCTTTTTCCAAGTGATGAATGAGTGTGAGAAAAAGATTATAAATGAGAGCAAAAATCCTACTTCATCATCCTCATCTATCCTTGCCCTTTAGATGAGGGTGTTCACTTTACTTAGTGAGTATTAGCTTGTGTTAATGAAACTTCAAGGTAGATCATCTATGTTATCGAAAATCGGAAGCAAGACTGCATCTTTCTCTTCGTGGCACCTCTCGAGAGTCCGGAAGACGATGATCGCAGCGAAGGGACCTCAACACGGAGCTTAAGAAGTGAGGGACCGGATCTACAATGGTTGTAATCCCTCTCACTTAGTGTTAAAGAGTTTAACATGCTTGTTTTCGCCTAATCTCTAGTTTAAAGATCCGGCTTTGGGTTGTTCGGCACGGCTAAAATTTTAATCGGGCATGGTTGATGCCTCGTAGACCCTTGTGAGTGTGCATAGCAACCCTACAAAAAGCGGTACAAGTCATGTCTGAGTGTAGCCCAGAACACCCTGAGTAACTACTGGAATACCCACCAGTAAATCTGCTGCCTTGGCCAAGGACTTCGTATAATTGCTCTCCTAGACACATCGCGACCTCACCCCCAATACCGGGAGAGATGAACCCCTGCAGATCAGCTCACTGCCTCTATGTGGCTCGGGACTGTACCCAACTAAAACCTGTTTACACGACTCCTTTGAGCCTTGGTGGGGTAGTAATCAAAGTACAGTGGGAACTCACACGAGACAAATGACGATCTCAGGTCGATGAACTAACCTGTACACATGTCACCAGGAAACTGCTATCTGACGTCAGGTATACGACCAACTAGCATGTTCCGGGCGAGTCCTGTTCGGTGTACTCATAACCCAATGAGCACCTGTATACATCTTAGGTGAACCAACTGACACCAGTGGTTTGTGAGACCGGCCACCGCCACTCGTCGGGGTTTCGACTGTATACTCTAGTCTACTCCGGAGTATCGATGCCCTGTCTCGAAAGCTCCCACGACTAGGGACCTTTTAAGGATGTGCTTATAGACTACCAGCTCCCGCGTATATGATCGCCATCATACTGCTGGCCGTCAAGCAAGAATCCTAAGGGCTCTATCAACGCGCAATAGTGACCTGTAAGGTCTTCTAAAGCAGTACACGATAATAAAGATAAACCAGATAGCATACTATCACCTTGAGTAAGACTGTCCTACCGGTATAGGTCCTCACTCAATCATTGCAATCATGTGCCTGTGATCCAATAATTGACTCTGAGGGCACTATATCCAACAGGAGAGAGAGAAGAAAACACTCTGCGTGCGTTCTTGCAAGATTAGATTAGTTATATATTTTATCTAATCAGAATGGCTCCCACTGTTTTTATCAAATCTTCCTTCAAACCTTAAAAGGAAAGACTAGCCGGGATTAGTTACACCATACAAGTTCGCCAATCTTTCAGCTAGGCCAGTGCCGGTACTTTGAGGGAGGTTCCCCACGCTTTCGCACAAACCTAATTAAGATAAACCTCGTTTTCCCAGGTGCGTAACCCCATTGACACCTTTCTAGACATCTACTTGATCGGCTAATTGTAAAGTGCAAAACTCTCCCAGGAGTAACAATTACTCGCAGTGGGTATCAGGATCCAACTATTGTTAGTGTATATACCCTACAGGCCATTACTGTATCATACTAGTTTGTATATTACTTAATGGAAGCATGGGATATTCACCTTGTATATACAATCTTGCCCAAAATAGTAGTATGCTACTTGGTTTGTTTCTACTTCAATGTGTACATGTGTTTATTTTAGTATATCGCCTATACACATTAGTGGAGCACTTAGGATCTTTGCTTGATTACCAGCGTTGTGATGGCAGTCACATTAGTGGGGACTAGGTAATCTATAAGCACATCCTTATGCAGGTCCCTAGTCGCAAGACTATCGAGACAGGGCATCGATATTCCGGAGTAGACTAGCGCATGCGCTTCTCATCCCAGAGTGGGAGATGGTCTGTCCCGCAGCCATCAGTACGTCGTACTGGAGATAGTATGCGGGTGCTCGTTGGGTTACGAGTACACTGGACAGGACTCGTCGGGAACTGACCAGTTGGTATTATACCTATCGTCAGTTATCAGTTCCCAGGTGACATGAGTACAGCTTAGTCCGCTGACTTGACACTGTCACTTCGCCTCGAGTGTGTTCCCACTGTACTTTGATTACTACCTTACCACGGCTCAAAGGAGTCGTGCAAACAGGTAGTAGTTAGGTGCAGTCCCGAAGCACTTGGAGGCAGTGACGGTTAGACATGATTCGTCTCTCCCGGTATTGGGGGTTGACATCGCGCTGTGTCTAGGAGAGCCATTAAATGAGTAGTCCCTGGCCAGGGCAAGCGAGATATACTGGTAGGCTTCCAGTGTTATCTCAGGGTGTATTGGGCTTCACTCCGACACGACTTGTACCGCTATTAGGGGACTGACGTTTAACGCCCCCCTAGGCCCGCCATGCGATGTATCAGACGAACAGACCGGACTGTACGGAGATTGTCACATTCAGGCTCAGTAGGAGTTCAGATGGGTTTCACCTCGTCAGTCTTCTTGTCGGCATCTACCTTGGGACCGTTACGCACAGCTAGTGCCGCTTGCGGTCTGTGGTTAAACCCACTGCCATCATAGTGTCGAGTCTTTAGAGTCCCACACAGAAAGCTATTCGCCTTTAGGCAAAAGAGTAGAGGTCGCATGGTTTTGCGACAGGTCGCATGGTTTTGCGACAGGGTTCAGTCACATCCGTGCACTTGTGCACGTTTAGTGTCCGGACAGTTTACACTAGCGGGCTTTGGTTTAAGCCAGATCCTAGTGTACGTATTGGGATTTGTTTTATCCGGTTTGTATTCGTGTTCCTCGGAACGCGGATGCGGGTGTCTATGCACAGTTGACGGAGAGACAGAGGCAGAGGATTCTCATTAGGGTTGTTGACCGTTGACTGTTGACTATTGACTTTTTGCTCAACCCTAATGAGAATATGATATATGATTAACAATAATATTAATTAAGTATTGTGGTGACATGGTTGTTGAGGGGTTGACTTTGTTGACTTGTTGACTTTGTTGACCGGTTGACTAAGTTGGACTAGTTGACCATCATGATGACAATGGCTATCATATCATGGCAAAGACTTTTTACTTGCTTGTTCTCTTGTGCAATATGAGTGCATGAAATGATATAGCCATTTTGACTTAAACCATTTACACAATACTTGATTACTATTTTTGTTATGATGGTTTTGGATTATGAGAGCCAAGTGAGAAAAGTCTAGCTCATTCTATCATTTTCATTCTCCCTCTTGTGTTCTTGAGCTCTCATCTCCTTCCTCTTGCTCTTCCTCTCTTTAGTCTATGGTTCACTTGTCTCATGTGTTGAGAACCAAGAACCATAGAGAAAATCCCAACACACTCTCCTCTACTCACTCTAGTTCACAAGGTTTGGCAAACCGAGTGAACTAGTTTCTTCAAAGACCGAAGAAGAAGCCAAAGGTAGAAGCATTCAGGTGGATCGATCTTCGGCGCAAGGAGACGACGGGGTGAAGCCGATCCGGACAACCATTGAGGCTTGAAGACGAAAGAGCTCAAGAAAGAATGGTATAACCCCCTAACCGCGTAGTCAACAACTCCTAGTTAGGTTGTTAGTTAGATGTTTAACAAAGATCTGGTTTTGAGTCCATGTTACCACCTCTAGAAAATTGTTTTTCACCAAATTCCGCATGCCCGAAAGTACCGGGAGAGGTAGCATGGATTTACAGTGGTATCAGAGCCTAGTTAAACTCTATCTAACATGTAAGCATAGTAGCTAGAAATTCGATCGGAGAAAAAGTCCCGAAATAAACCCGAAAATTCAAAGTTGCTGTCGATTTTTAAAGTTCTGTAAAATTGATAAATTTTATCTTAAAAATCGGCTCAGGGTTTTTATTAAACACCCACGAAATTTGGTCCCACGAACCGGTCAAAGAGCCGCGGAAACGCGGCGGGAGCACGCTCCCGCCGCGATTCCGCGGCCGAGTTGACTCGGCCGAGGTCCAAATTTTGTGCAGTGTTATTCTGGGGTTGTTTTGGGATTTTTGGAATATGTATTTTCTGCCCAGATTTTCCAGAACGAAAATTTTGTGTTTGGGGCCTGAAAATCCGTATTTTTGATCGAACTTCTAAAAGACTTAAGCTGACGGGTTTTTCTGTGATGTGATATTTGTATTGAACGTCTGCTAATCGCTATATGTCGATTAGTGGGGGTTATACAAATCTGTGATCTGTAATGTTATTGGAATGTGTATATGATTTCATTGGATTGTCGCGGGTGAATAGCCGGGGGGTTGTGAGACGAGAGTTTTCGTTTCTTTCAATTCATGTAAATTTGTAAATTGATGTAATAATTATTTGTATGGCCGCACAACCGGGTCGGGGTTGTAGCCGTCATTGTATAATTTCTTTTTACTGTTTTTGCTCCTAGGATAGACCCATGGAGGGGTGCACAAACTACCGGGTATGCCGAAGTGCCGAGTGGCCTACTCACGGAGTTGAGGGAGGTTGCTTCGCTTCGGGTACTTGGCGGGTAGTTTGCCGCACCCGTAGGGGTCTTGGGTGGGGTATTAGCTATTCACCCCGACCGTGTAATCTGCTTTTCGTTACAGGCTCGTACGAATTGCGGATTCCTAGTATATCCAATGTGTTCATCTGTGATCTGAAATGGCTATCATTGCAATATATCTATATATGATATTATTTAGGCGTTGCTTATGTTTTACAGCCGCGCTAGCCCAGCCCCCGCTCTGTCGTTAGTTAAGTAACCTAACGGGTAATGACGGGGCCCCGTGGCGAATGCGAATGGCATAAGCGTACGTCATATTTTGGTTGTTTTCTGCAATGGTAGGATTAAATGATGGGACGCATTAAAAGAACTAATGCAAGAATATCACGCATTAAAAGAACTAATGCAAGAAAATAAACCAAGTTAAAGTCGTTGGAACACTTTCGAAAAACCACTCGGTTCTTTTCAAAACCAACTTTTAAATGCGGAGCTTGAGCCACTCCTTTTAAAAGCTATCTCGTTCCATCGATTATATCAAGTTCACTACATTCACGGTTTAGCCAAAACCATTCGTAGCCCTCCATCATTTCAGTTAAAAATTCGGTAGTATTCAAGCTATGTATTTTGACCTCACGCCAAGGCATAGTCATTGGTAGCTGCCGGATATTTATCTGTTGCATAGATAGAATGCGTTGGTTTGGGACAGCCGTACTGCCATTTTGGCCTACGTCAAGGGTAGGTATGGGTGGGTTCAAATTAACCTGGATAATGATGGGAAGAACTTGACATGTGACTTATGACATTTTGACCTCACGCCAAGGTCATAAGAGCATGGGGCAAAAATCCACATCGGTAGTTTCAAAAGAACTGAAACTTGCTAGTGCTGCATACCATTTGGTGTGTCATGATTTTGATAGGATTCCTTCAGTCTCGTCACACGATGATATTTGGATCCCGATCCTACTGTGAGTATATGCTACTCCTTGGGAAATTTCTCACTTAACGATCAATGGTATAAACCAAGTAGGTGTCTAGAAAGGTGTTAGCGGGGCTACGCCCTCAGTGAAAAGAGGTTATTTAATTAAGGAACTTCGCTAAAGCGTTGGAAAACCTCCCTCGAAGTACCTACATTGGCCTGGCTGAACGGTTAAGCAAGTATTGTACGGTGATATTGATCCTGACTAATTCTTCCTTTTTGGTTTGAGGAGGGATTCGAGAAACAGTGGGAGCCATCCTGTTTAGACAAACTAAAACTATTCTAAACTTGCAAGAGCATCATGCTGATTGTTTCTTCTCTCTCCTAATTGCAGCGACCAATCGACATGACTGGACTTAAGTTACTCCTAGATAAAAACATACTGACAGGGCGAAACTACAAAGATTGGCTCAGGAATGTCAAGATGGCAATCACTTACGACAAGCTGGGGTATCTTCTTACCACCAAAGCTCCCCCTGTCCCAGGTCCCAAAACCAGCGTCGCGGATAAGAAAATCCGTAAGACCTGGGAACTAGACTGCGCGAAGGCCAAGTTCCTCATGCTTGCCTCTATGGACAATGAACATCAGAGGAGGCACGAGAATATGGACCTGGAATCCATATTTCTTCATACAAAAGAACTGTATGGAGAGCAATCTCGTATCGCAAGATACGAAGTGTCGAAGAAGTTATTTTCGGCAAGATTGGCCGTCGGATCATCGGTAGCGGAACACGTGCTTAAGATGATTGGCTACATTGAGGATCTCGCGGACCTTGGGACCACGTTGGAGAATGAGCTCTATACGGACTTGATTCTCCAGTCCCTTCCTTCCACTTACGCCCAGTTTATCCTGAACTTCAACTTACAAGAAAAAGAAGTTGAACTTTCAGAACTCCTCAACATGTTGAGGAGCGCATAGGGCACCCTACAGAAAGGTAGGGAAACATCCACTTTGTTTGTAGGAGGATCTTCCTCTTCTAGGTCCAAGGCGAAAGCCAAGGGAAAGAAGAAGAAAGCCCCCGCCAAACCAAGGGGCGGTGTTAGTAAAGTGGATACGAAGGGAAAGGCAAAAGCAACAAAGAAAGTGGGAAAGCTTGTGGATTAGTAAGAATGCTTCTATTGTCATAAGAAGGGACACTGGAAGAATGATTGCAGGGCTTGGAAAGCCAGGACACAGGATCTGAATCAGGTTGCGGCATCAGCTTCAGGTGTGTATGTTATTGAAAACTGTCTTTCAATAAACTCTACTTCCTGGGTGTTGGATACCGGATCAGGATCTCATATCTGTAATTCTTTGCAGGCGTTGAGAAACCATAGGGTTTTGAAGGCAGGTGACATGGCCCTCAAAGTTGCAAACGGAGCTAGCATGGACGCTGGCCGTGGGGGACTATCACCTGGGAATGTCAGATGGACATGTTTTGGTTTTGCGTAATTGCTTTTTTGTACCCAACGCAACTTGTAATATCATTTCTGTATCTTTGGTTTCTATAGAAGGTTATGAATTTCCGTTTGTAAGCAATATTGTAAACATTCACCTTAATCAAGTTTCTCTTGGGTGAGGTACATTAAGCAATGGTATATACGTATTAAACCAACCACAGATTTTCAATGTCCAGAATACACACAAAAGAAAGTCTCCGGAAATAAATCAGACTTTTTTGTGGCATTGCAAACTGGGTCACATCAATGAGAGAAGGTTGACGAAGTTACATACAGAAGGATATTTGAATGCGTTCGAATATCAATCGTATGCCACTTGTCAATCCTGTCTCAATGGAAAGATGACAAAGACTCCGTTCACTGGACACGGAGTAAGAGCGAGCGAGCTCTTGGAACTCGTACACAGCGACGTGTGCGGTCCAATGTCTACACATGCGCGAAGCGGTTTTTCTTACTTCATTACTTTTAAGGATGATTTTTCAAGATTCAGACATGTCTTCATAATGAAACATAAGTCCGAAGCCTTTGGAAAATTCCTGGAATATAAGAATGAAGTAGAAAAACAGACCGGCAAAAGTATCAAGATTCTAAGATCGGATCGAGATGGTGAATACTTAAGTGCTGAGTTCCTGGACTATTTAAAAGAGAACGGAATTCTCTCTCAGCTTACACCTCCATACACTCCGCAATATAACGGTGTATCGGAGAGACGGAACCGAACCCTATTGGATATGGTACGGTCCATGATGAGTAACGCTGAGTTACCGTGATCATTCTGGGGGTATGCGCTAGAATCAGTCGCATACCTTTTGAACCGAGTTCCCACTAAGACTGTGCCAACCACACCATATGAGTTATGGAGTGGGAAGAAACCCTATCTTCAATACATGAAGATCTGGGGATGTCCAGCTTTTGTCAAAAAGCATCATGCGGACAAACTCGAGGCACGCTCAGTACTGTGCATGTTTGTGGGATACCCAAAGAACACCAGGGGGTATCTCTTCTACCACGCAGAGGAACAAAAAGTCCTTGTTTCTCGTAATGCCCACTTTCTAGAACACCAGTTCTTGGAAAAGGAAATTAGTGGGAGCGCAGTAGAACTGGAAGAAATTCCAGAACCACAGACTATTACTGAAAGCTTAGTGAAACCAGAGGGTTCAAAAGAACAGGACATTCCTACGCCGCTCCGCAGGAGTAGTAGGCAGTCTCATCCGCCCGAGAGATACTGCGGTTTTCTCATAGACGGGGATAGAGAGGATTGCATCATAGATTATGATGAGCCTACTAGCTTCCAGCAGGCCGTTCAGAGCGTTGACTCGGTAAAATGGCTGGATGCAATGCAGACCGAAATGGAGTCCATATACACCAACAAGGTATCGACGTTGGACATTGCTCCAGACGGGCTAAAACCCGTAGGATGCAAGTGGGTCTTCAAAAGGAAGATTGGTGTAGATGGACAGGTTGAGACCTATAAAGCTAGACTTGTTGCAAAGGGTTTTCGTCAAAGACCTGGTTTGGACTAGGACGAAACCTTTTCTCCAGTAGCTATGCTGAAATCCAATCGGATCCTTCTTGCCATTGCTGCCTTCCACGATTATGAGATCAGGCAAATGGACGTAAAGACCGCTTTTCTAAATGGAAATTTAGAGGAGTGTGTCTATATGGACCAACCAGAGGGTTTCATTCAGAGTGGGAGCAGCAGAAAGGTGTGCAAGTTGCTTAAGTCCATCTATGGACTAAAGCAGGCATCGCGGAGTTGGAACATCTGTTTTAATGAGACGGTCAAGGAATTTGGCTTTATCAAAAATCAAGATGATCCATGCATCTATAGTAGATTTATAGCGAGAACTGTAGTATTCCTCGTTTTATACGTGGATGACATTCTCTTAATAGGAAATGACATTCCTATGCTACAATCTGTCAAGGGGTTCTTGTCACACAGGTGTAAGTCGATGTACAACACCCCACGACTTGCGGGGAGGCGAAAATATGAAAAACGATCTTGTTCTTTGCTTAAACATCGACTAACCGTATGAATCGAAGATAAACGATAACTAACATCAAACATAGTTGTTAACAACTACTATGTAAAGGGATTATACCTAAAGAACCGTGTCCTTCGTCTTTACGAACTCCACCTCCTCCTCGGCCTTCTCGAAGTAGTAGAAGATCCACCCGAGAGCTTTACTCCAAGCTTAGGCTCTAAACTTGAGGCAACTAACCTTCTTTAAGTGCTAATCAAAGAAGCTAGGTGATATAGAGTGAGGGTTATGGTTTAATTAGTCTAACTAATCCTTGTACTCAACACATGAGAGGGTAGGATTAGGGTTTGAAGAGGGAGAGCTTGAGGAGAGAGAAGGTGAAGATAATAATGAAGTGAGAAGAATGAGTTATCATAATATATATCAAACATTTCTTTTTATCAAGAAAAGAAAAGAAATGAATTTAACAACCATGCTTGATAATATCTAGTGATGATTCACATCCATGAGTCATTAAGCATTTATGATGCATTAATGACATGGATGAATCATCCATATGACTCACTAATCACATTCATTGTATATGCCACCTAAACCTCCTTAGTCACCATCTTCTAGAAGCTTCTCGCGCAATTACGAGAACGCCCCTCCTTTCCGCAAAAATACGGAAAAACTTTAGACTTTATAAATCCAATAATCGGATACCAGTAACTGGCTTAAACCAAAGCCGACTGGTAAAAACTGTCCGAAAGTTGTACGTGTGTAAACACACGTATGCGTCCGAACCCTTGTCGTAAAACCATACGACCTCTATATCGTTTCGCCTGGAGTAGGGAAACTCTCTGTGTGGGACTCTAGAGACTCGACTACTACGCTGGCAGTGGGTTTAACCACAGACCGCAAGCGGCACTAGCTGTACGTAACGGTCCCCAGGTAGATGTCGATAAGAAGGCCGATGAGGAAACCCATCCGAACTCCTACTGAGTCTGATGTGACAATCTCCGTACAGTCCGGTCCGTTCGTCTAAGACTATCGCATATCGGGCCTAGGGGCGGCAAGCGTCAGTCCCCTAATAGCGGTATAAGTCGTGTCGGAGCGAAGCCTATTACACCCTGAGAAACTACTGGAACCTACCAGCAAATCTCGCTTGCCCTGACCAGGGACTTTGCGTAATGGCTCTCTGACACAGCCCGATATCAACCCCCAATACCGGGAGAGACGAATCCTGTCTAACCGCCACTGCCTCCAAGTGCTCGGGACTGCACCCAACTGCTACCTGTTTGCACGACTCCTTTGAGCCGTGGTAGGGTAGCAATCTAAGAACAGTGGGACACACTCGAGGCGAAGTAGCAGTGTCAAGTCTGCGGACTATGCTGTACTCATGTCACCTGGGAACTGTTCACTGACGACTGGTATAAAACCAACCAACAGTCCCTTGTGAGTCCTGTCCGGTGTACCCGTAACCTAACGAGCACCTGCATACTATCTCCAGTATGACGTACTGATGGCTGTGGGACAGACCATCTCCCCAACTGGGATGAGAAGCGTACATACTAGTCTACTCCGGAGTATCGATGCCCTGTCTCGATAATCCAACGACTAGGGACCTGAATAAGGATGTGCTTGTAGACTACCCAGCCCCCACTAGTGTGACTGCCATCACAACGCTGGTAGTCAAGCAAGATCCTAAGAGCTCTATCAATACGTATACTCACATATTAAGATAGAAAAACCAAGTAGCATACTACCAAGTTTAGCAAGACTGTTATATACATGTGAATATCCCAAGCTTCCATTAAGTAATATACAAACTAGTATGATACAGTAATGGCCTTCTAGGGCATAAACACTAACAATCTCCCACTTGCACTAGGGCCATGTACTGGCGTATCGAAGACCGATGATCTCGAGTAGCCTCTCGAACTGAATCTGAGGTAGGGCCTTTGTGAATGGATCAGCAATGTTCTCTTCAGAAGCAACTCTCCGAACCTTGATCTCCTGACGATCAATGATCTCCCTGATCAGGTGATCCGCCTTAAGATGTGTCTGGACTTCTGATGGGACCTTGGTTCCTTCGCTAAAGCTATAGCTCCGTTGTTGTCGCAATACAGAGGTATTGGATCAACTATGGTAGGAACCACCTGAAGTTCTGTTAGGAACTTCTTCATCCAGACTGCTTCTTTTGCGGCATCGCAAGCAGCTATATACTCCGCTTCCATCGTTGAGTCAGCAACGGTGTCCTGCTTGGAGCTCTTCCAGCACACCGCCCCTCCATTGAGGGTAAAGACATAACCCGATATGGACTTGGAATCGTCCTTATCACTCTGGAAGCCGGAATCAGCAAAGGCCTCCAACCTGAGGTCTTTTCCGCCGTAAACCAAGAACATCTCCTTAGTCCTCCTCAGGTACTTGAGAATGTTCTTTACTGCTATCCAGTGCTTCTCTCGTGGGTCTGACTGATACCGGCTTACCGCGCTCAGTGCGTAAGCTACATCTGGTCTGGTGCACAACATCCCATACATTATAGAGCCTACCGCAGAAGCGTAGGGTATAATAGACATGCGTTCCCTTTCCAAATCAGTCTTGGGAGACATCTCTTTGGAGAGGGTGATTCCGTGACAAGCCGGTAGATTACCGCGTTTAGAATCTTCCATACTGAATCTTTTCAGTACAGTGTCGATATACCTGGACTGCGAAAGTCCCAACATCCTCTTGGATCTATCACGATAGATCCGGATCCCCAGAATGTAAGAGGCATCACCCAGGTCTTTCATGGAGAACCTGTGTGAGAAGAATCTTTTGACAGATTGTAGCATAGAAATGTAATTTCCTATCAATAGAATGTCATCCACGTACAAGACGAGGAATACGACACTTCTGGCTACGACTTTACTATATATGCACGGTTCATCTGGATTTTTGATAAAGTCATATTCTTTGACTGTTTCATCAAAACAGATGTTCCAACTCCGCGATGCCTGCTTTAGTCCATAAATGGACTTAAGCAGCTTGCATACTTTCCCGCTGCTCCCACTCTGATTGAAACCCTCTGGCTGATCCATATAGACGCACTCTTCTAAATTTCCATTCAGAAAAGCCGTCTTTACGTCCATCTACCAGATTTCATAATCATGGAAGGCGGCAATAGCAAGAAGGACCCGAATGGATTTGAGCATAGCCACTGGAGAAAAAGTTTCGTCATAGTCCAAACCAGGTCTTTGACGAAAACCCTTTGCAACAAGTCTAGCCTTATAGGTTTCCACCTGTCCATCTACACCAATCTTTTTCTTGAAGATCCATTTGCATCCTATGGGTTTTACCCTATCTGGAGCAAAGTCCAAAGTCCATACTTTGTTGGTGTACATGGACTCCATTTCGGTCCGCATTGCATCTAGCCATCGTACCGAGTCGCCGCTCTGGATGGCCTGCTGGAAGTCAGTAGGTTTATCATCATCTATGATGCAATCCTCTCTATCCCCATCTATGAGAAAACCGTAGTATCTCTCAGGCGGATGAGATGGCCTACTACTCCTGCGGAGGGGTGCGGGAATGTCCTGTTCTTCTTGAACTACCGGTTCTACCAAACTTTCAGTATTAGTTTGTGGTTCTACAATTTCTTCCAGTTCTATTTCGCTCCCACTTGATTCCTTTTCTAAAAACTGATGTTCTAGAAAATGGGCATTACGAGAAACAAATACCTTTTGTTCCTCTGCGTAATAGAATAGATATCCCCTGGAGTTCTTTGGATATCCCACAAACTTATACTTTACTGATCGTGTCTCGAGCTTGTCCACATGCTGCTTTTTAACAAAAGCTGGACATCCCCAAATCTTTATATACTGTAGATGGGGTTTCTTCCCGCTCCACATCTGATATGGAGTGGTAGGCACAGTCTTGGTAGGAACCATGTTCAAAAGATATGCCGCTGATTCTAGCGCATAACCCCAGAAAGATCGTGGTAACTCAGCATTACTCATCATGGATCGTACCATATCCAATAGGGTTCGATTCCGTCTCTCCGATACACCGTTATGCTGTGGAGTGTATGGAGGAGTAAGCTGAGAGAGAATTCCTTTCTCTTTTAGGTAACCTAGGAACTCGGCACTCAAGTATTCACCACCTCGATCAGATCTAAGTGTCTTGATACTTTTTTCGGTTTGGTTTTCTAATTCATTCTTATACTCTCGGAATTTCTCAAAAGCCTCGGATTTATGTTTCATTAGATAAATTAATCCGTATCTTGAGTAATCATCCGTGAAAGTAATGAAATAGGAAAAACCACCTCTTGCATGTGTAGACATCGGACCACATACATCGCTGTGTATGAGTCCTAAGAGCTCGCTCGCTCTTACTCCATGTCCAGTAAATGGAGTCTTTGTCATCTTTCCTTTGAGACAAGATTGACAAGTGTCATAAGTTTGATATTCGAACGAGTCCAAATATCCTTCTCTATTCAACTTAGTCAACCTTCTCTCATTGATATGACCCAGTCTACAATGCCATAAGAAAGCTTTATTTAAATCTAGAGACTTTCTTTTTAGTATGTTCTGGACGTTGAAAATTTGGAGTTGGTTTAAAACATATATACCGTTATTTAGTGTACCGGACCCAATCAAACTATGATTAAGGTGGATGTTAACAACATCTCTTACAAACGTGAAATCATAACCTTTATTTGATAATAAGGAAACTGATATGATATTACACGTTAAGCTTGGTACAAAAAAACAGTTATGTAAAACCAAAATGTGTCCACTCGTCAATCCTAGGTGATAATCCCCGACGGACGCAGCTCCCACGCTAGCTCCGTTAGCAACCTTTAGGGTCATATCACCTTCTTTCAGCACTCTACGGTTTCTCAGTGCCTGCAATGAATTGTAAATATGAGATCCTGATCCGGTATCCAATACCCAGGAAGTAGAGTTGATCGACAGACAATTCTCAATTACAAACACACCTGAAGTCGAAGCCACAGCTTGCTTCGGTTCCTGGTTTTTGGCATTCCACGCCTTGCAATCCTTCTTCCAGTGCCCTTTTCTGTGACAATGGAAGCACTCATCCTGGCTAACTACCGGTACCGCAAACTTTTTCTTTCCCTTCTCTCCCACCTTACTAACACCTCCTCTAGGTTTGGTGGCGGCCTTCTTCTTCCTTCCTTTGGCCTTAGCCTTGGACCCGGAAGAAGATGCACCGATAACAAACATAGCCGGTGTTTCCCTTGTTTTCTGCAAGGTGCCCTCTGCACTCCTTAACATGTTTAGGAGTTCCGGAAGTTCAACTTCTTTTCTTTGAAGGTTGAAGTTCAGGATAAACTGGGCGTAGGTGTGAGGAAGGGACTGGAGAATAAGGTCTGTATAGAGCTCATTATCCAAAGTCGTCCCAAGGTCTGCGAGCTCTTCAATATAGCCGATCATCTTTAGGACATGTTCTCCTACCGATGATCCGACAGCCAACCTCGCTCGAAACAAGTTCTTAGAGGTCTCGTATCTTGCTATACGAGATTGCTCTCCATAAAGTTCCTTTGTATGGAGAAATATGCCATCTAGGTTCATATCCTCGTGCCTCCTCTGATGTTCATTGTTCATTGAGGCAAGCACGATGCACTTGGCTTTCGCGCAATCTAAATCCCAGGTTTTACGGATTTCCTTATCTGCATTGCTGGATTTGGGACCAGGGACAGCAGGTGCCGTAGCGGTGAGGACGTACCCCAATTTGTCATAGGTCAAAGCCATTTTGACATTCTGCAGCCAATCTTTATAGTTTGGCCCTGTCAGTATATTTTTCTCTAAAAGTAACTTAAGTCCAGTCATTTTCAGGGTCGCTACAATTAGGAGAGAGAGAAGAAAACTCTTTAGCATGATGCTCTTGCAAGTTTAGAGTGGTTTTTAGTTTATCTAAACTGGATGGCTCCCACTGTTTCTCGAATCCTTCCTCAAACCATAAAAGAAGAATTAGCCAGGACTATTCTCACCGTACAATACTTGCTCAACCGTTCAGCCAGGCCAGTGTCGATACTTCGAGGGAGGTTTTCCAACGCTTTCGCGAAGTTCCTTAATTAAATAACCTCTTTTCTCTGGGGGCGTAACCCCGCTGACACTTTTCTTGACACCTACTTGGTTTATAGCATTGATCGTTAAGTGACGAATCTCCTGATAAGTAGCATATACTCACAGTAGGATCGGGATCCAAATATCATCGTATGATAATGTTGAAGGAATCCTACCAACATTCATCAAACTCCAAATGGTATGCATCTCTTTGCAAATTTCAGTTTCTTTAGAAATTCCCGATATATATTTTTGCCCCATGCTCTTATGACCTTGGCGTTAGGTCAAAATGTCATAAGTCACATGTTAAGTTCTACCCATCATTATCTTGTCAATTTGAACCCATCCGTATATATCCTTGACGTTCGGTCAAAATGATAATACGACTGTCCCAAACTAACTCATCTATCTATGCAACAAATGAATACCCAGTGGCTACCAAACACTATGCCTTGGCGTTAGGTCAAAATACATAGCTTGAATACTACTGAATACCCAGATGAAATGAGGGAGGCCTACGAATGGTTTTGGTGAAACCGTGAACGTAGTGAACTTGATATAACCGAAGGAACCTGATAGCTTTTATAAGGAGTGGTTAAATCTCCGCATTTAAAAATATCTGTTTTTAAAATTAACCGAGTGTTTTCTTCTAAATTGTTCCAACGATTATACTTTTTGGTTTATTTTCTTTGCATTATAAATAATGCGTCCCATCATTAACCTATCATTGCAGAAAACAACGAAAATACAACGTCCTCTTATGCCATCCGCATTCGCCTCGGGGTCCCGTCATCACCCGTTAGGTTACTTAACTAACGACAGAGCGGGGGCTGGGCTAGTGCGGGTGTAAAACATAAGTGACGTCTAAATAGCTATCATATATAGATATTGTACATTCGTCAGACGCAATAATAGGCATTCCAGATCACAGATGAACTTTATTGGATTTGCAAGCAATCCGTGTTTGTTTTGAGCCTGCAACAAAAGACGGATTACACAGTTGTGATGAATAGCCATTACCCCACCCAAGACCCTAACGGGTACGGCAAACTACCCGCCCGGCAGTTTGTGCACCCCACCTTGGGTCTGTCCTAGGAGCAAAAACAGTAAATGAAATAATACAACGGTGGCTACAACCGCAACCTGGATGTGCCCCGCAAAATAATATTACAACAAATTACATTTACATCAAATGAATTTAATAATAACTCATCACATAACCCCGGCTATACATCACAACAGTCCAACACAGTTCATATACACAAACAGATAAAATCCATTACAGAAATGTGCAACCCCCTGCCAACCGACATACTAGTAGTTAGGGGAGGTTTACGAACACATTATACAAACACAGATATAATCCATCAAGCAAATACTGTATAATTTTGATCGATTAAACACTTTTAATTTTGCTCCAATACTTCTCTGTAAATCTGAAACCTGAGAAAAAATAAAAACTCCCAGAAAATACCAAATATCACAGAGAAGCAACACAGAAAATTTGGGTTCCTGAATCGCCAACTCGGCGGCGGAAGCGCGGCGGATCGGTGCGATCCGCCGCGGTTCCGCGGTGCTTTAGGCGATTCAGGGGCCCAAATTTCTTGGGTGTTCTTCTACTGTCTTTTTAAGCTTTCTGAGCCTCCCTGAAAAATTTTAGGACTTCATTTAAAATTCGAGAGAAACTTGTGATTTCGGGGTTTTCCGGTTTCGTTTTTTCCGTTCGAAATTCATACAAATTTGCAAGTAAGTTATTTATTGTTTAGCGAGTCTCTGATACCACTGTAAGTCGATGTACAACACCCCACGACTTGCGGGGAGGCGGAAATATGAAAAACGATCTTGTTCTTTGCTTAAACATCGACTAACCGCATGAATCGAAGCTAAACGATAACTAACATCAAACATAGTTGTTAACAACTACTATGTAAAGGGATTATACCTAAAGAACCGTGTCCTTCGTCTTTACGAACTCCACCTCCTCCTCGGCCTTCTCGAAGTAGTTGACGGTCCACCCGAGAGCTTTACTCCAAGCTTAGCCTCTAAACTTGAGGCAACTAACCTTCTTTAAGTGCTAATCAAAGAAGCTAGGTGATATAGAGTGAGGGTTATGGTTTAATTAGTCTAACTAATCCTTGTACTCAACACATGAGAGGGTAGGATTAGGGTTTGAAAAGGGAGAGCTTGAGGAGAGAGAAGGTGAAGATAATAATGAAGTGAGAAGAATGAGTTATCATAACATATATCAAGCATTTCTTTTTATCAAGAAAAGAAAAGAAATGAATTTAACAACCATGCTTGATAATATCTTGTAATGATTCACATCCATGAGTCATTAAGCATTTATGATGCATTAATGACATGGATGAATAATCCATATGACTCACTAATCACATTCATTGTATATGCCACCTAAACCTCCTTAGTCACCATCTTCTAGAAGCTTCTCGCGCAATTACGAGAACGCCCCTCCATTCCGCAAAAATACGGAAAAACTTTAGACTGTATAAATCCAATAACCGGATACCAGTAACTGGCTTAAAGCAGAGCCGACTGGTAAAAACTGTCCGAAAGTCGTACGTGTGTAAACACACGTATGCGTCCGAACCCTTGTCGTAAAACCATACGACCTCTATATCGTTTCGCCTGGAGTAGGGAAACTCTCTGTGTGGGACTCTAGAGACTCGACTACTACGCTGGCAGTGGGTTTAACCACAGACCGCAAACGGTACTAGCTGTACGTAACGGTCCCCAGGTAGATGTCGATAAGAAGGCTGATGAGGAAACCCATCCGAACTCCTACTGAGTCTGATGTGACAATCTCCGTACAGTCCGGTCCGTTCGTCTAAGACTATCGCATATCGGGCCTAGGGGGCGGCAAGCGTCAGTCCCCTAATAGCGGTATAAGTCGTGTTGGAGCGAAGCCCATTACACCCTGAGAAACTACTGGAACCTACCAGCAAATCTCGCTTGCCCTGGCCAGGGACTTTGCGTAATGGCTCTCTGACACAGCGCGATATCAACCCCTAATACCGGGAGAGACGAATCCTGTCTAACCGCCACTGCCTCCAAGTGCTCGGGACTGCACCCAACTGCTACCTGTTTGCACGACTCCTTTGAGCCGTGGTAGGGTAGCAATCTAAGAACAGTGGGACACACTCGAGGCGAAGTAGCAGTGTCAAGTCTGCGGACTATGCTGTACTCATGTCACCTGGGAACTGTTCACTGACGACTGGTATAAAACCAACCAACAGTCCCCTGTGAGTCCTGTTCGGTGTACCCGTAACCTAACGAGCACCTGCATACTATCTCCAGTACGATGTACTGACGGCTGTGGGACAGACCATCTCCCCAACTGGGATGAGAAGCGTACACACTAGTCTACTCCGGAGTATCGATGCCCTGTCTCGATAATCCAACGACTAGGGACCTGAATAAGGATGTGCTTGTAGACTACCCAGCCCCCACTAGTGTGACTGCCATCACAACGCTGGCAGTCAAGAAAGATCCTAAGAGCTCTATCAATACGTATACTCACATATTAAGATAGAAAAACCAAGTAGCATACTACCATGTTTAGCAAGACTGTTATATACATGTGAATATCCCAAGCTTCCATTAAGTAATATACAAACTAGTATGATACAGTAATGTCCTTCTAGGGCATAAACACTAACAACAGGTTCTCCATGAAAGACCTGGGTGATGCCTCATACATCCTGGGGATCCGGATCCATCGTGATAGATCCAAGAGGATATTAGGACTTTCACAGTCCAGGTACATCGACACCATACTGAAAAGATTCAGTATGGAAGATTCCAAGCGCGGTAACCTACCGGCTTGTCACGGGATCACCCTCTCTAAAGAGATGTCTCCCAAGACTGATTTGGAGAGGGATCGCATGTCTATTATACCCTACGCTTCTGCGGTAGGCTCTATAATGTATGCGATGCTGTGTACCAGACCGGATGTAGCTTATGCACTAAGTGTGGTAAGCCGGTATCAGTTAAACCCTGGGGAGAAACACTGGATAGCAGTAAAGAACATTCTCAAGTACCTGAGAAGGACTAAGGAGATGTTCTTGGTGTATGGAGGAAAAGACCTCCAGATCGAGGCCTTTGCTGACTCCAGCTTCCAGAGTGACAAGGATGATTCCAAGTCCATGTCGGGTTTTGTCTTTACCCTCAATGGAGGGGCGGTGTGTTGGAAGAGTTCCAAACAGGAAACCGTTGCAGACTCGACGATGGAAGCGGAATACATCGCTGCATCTGATGCCGCAAAAGATGCTGTCTGGATGAGGAAGTTCTTGAAAGAACTTCAAGTGGTTCCGTCCATTGTTGATCCAATACCTCTGTATTGCGACAACAACGGGGCTATAGCTTTAGCGAAGGAACCCAGGTCCCATCAGAGATCCAGACACATCTTGAGGCGGTATCACCTGATCAGGGAGATCGTGGATCGCCAGTAGATCATGGTTCGGAGGGTTGCTTCAGAAGATAACACTGCAGATCCATTCACCAAGGCCTTGCCCCAGACTCAGTTCGAGCGGCTGATCGAGATGATAGGTCTTCGATACGCCAGTACATGGCCTTAGTGCAAGTGGGAGATTGTTAATGTATATGCCCTAGAGGTCAGTACTGTATTATACTAGTTTGTATATTACTTAATGGAAGCTTGGGATATTCACTTTGTATATAGAATCTTGCTCAAAATAGTAGTATGCTACTTGGTTTGTTTCTACTTCAATGTGTACATGTGTTTATTTTAGTATATCGTCTATACACATTAGTGGAGCCCTTAGGATCTTTGCTTGATTACCAGCGTTGTGATGGCAGTCACACTAGTGGGGGCTGGGTAATCTAAAAGCTCATCCTTATGCAGGTCCCTAGTCGCAGGACTATCGAGACAGGGCATCGATACTCCGGAGTAGACTAGCGCATGCGCTTCTCATCCCAGAGTGGGAGATGGTCTGTCCCACAGCCATCAGTACGTCGTACTGGAGATAGTATGCAGGTGCTCGTTGGGTTACGAGTACACTGGACAGGACTCATCGGGAACTGACCAGTTGGTTTTATACCTATCGCCAGTTATCAGTTCCCAGGTGACATGAGTACAGCTTAGTCCGCTGACTTGACACTGTCACTTCGTCTCGAGTGTGTTCCCACTGTACTTTGATTACTACCCTACCACGGCTCAAAGGAGTCGTGCAAACAGGTAGTAGTTGGGTGCAGTCCCGAAGCACTTGGAGGCAGTGACGGTTAGACATGATTCGTCTCTCCCGGTATTGGGGGTTGACATCGCGCTGTGTCTAGGAGAGCCATTTCACGAGTAGTCTCTGGCCAGGGCAAGCGAGATATACTGGTAGGCTTCCAGTGTTATCTCTGGGTGTATTGGGCTTCACTCTGACATGACTTGTACCGCTATTAGGGGACTGACGTTTACCGCCCCCTAGGACCGCCATGTGATGTATCAGACGAACAGACCGGACTGTACGGAGATTGTCACATTCAGGCTCAGTAGGAGTTCAGATGGGTTTCACCTCGTCAGTCTTCTTGTCGGCATCTACCTGGGGACCGTTATGCACAGCTAGTGCCGCTTGCGGTCTGTGGTTGAACCCACTGCCAGCGTAGTGTCGAGTCTTTAGAGTCCCACACAGAAAGCTATTCGCCTTTAGGCAAAAGAGTAGAGGTCGCATGGTTTTGCGACAGGTCGCATGGTTTTGCGACAGGGTTCAGTCACATCCGTGCACTTGTGCACGTTTAGTGTCCGGACAGTTTACACTAGCGGGCTTTGGTTTAAGCCAGATCCTAGTGTACGTATTTGGATTGGTTTTATCCGGTTTGTATTCGTGTTCCTCGGAACGCGGATGCGGGTGTGTATGCACAGTTGACGGAGAGACAGAGGCAGAGGATTCTTATTAGGGTTGTTGACCGTTGAATGTAGACTATTGACTTTTTGCTCAACCCTAACGAGAATATGATATATGATTAACAATAATATTAATTAAGTATTGTGGTGTCATGGTTGTTGAGGGGTTAACTTTGTTGACTTGTTGACTTTGTTGACCGGTTGACTAGGTTGGACTAGTTGACCATCATGATGACAATGGCTATCATTTCATGGCAAAAGACTTTTTACTTGCTTGTTCTCTTGTGTAATATGAGTGCATGAAATGATATAGCCAGTTTGACTTAAACCATTTACACAATACTTGATTACTATTTTTGTGATGATGGTTTTGGATTATGAGAGCCAAGTGAGAAAAGTCTTGCTCATTCTATCATTTTCATTCTCTCTCTTGTGTTCTTGAGCTCTCATCTCCTTCCTCTTGCTCTTCCTCTCTTTATTCTATGGTTCACTTGTCTCATGTGTTGAGAACAAAGAACCATAGAGAAAATCCCAACACACTCTCCTCTACTCACTCTAGTTCACAAGGTTTGGCAAACCGAGTGAACTAGTTTCTTCAAAGACCGAAGAAGAAGCCAAAGGTAGAAGCTTTCAGGTGGATCGATCTTCGGCGCAAGGAGACGACGGGGTGAAGCCGATCCGGGCAACCATCGAGGCTTGAAGACGAAGGAGATCAAGAAAGAAAAGTATAACCCCCTAACCGAGTAGTTAACAACTCCTAGTTAGGTTGTTAGTTAGATGTTTAACAAAGATCCAGTTTTGAGTCCATGTTACCACCTCTAGAAAATTGTTTTTCACCAAATTCCGCATGCCCGAAAGTACCGGGAGAGGTAGCATGGACTTACAACTATCACATAGAAGGTATGCAATCTCATTGCAAATTTCAACACTTGAAAGTCCCGATAATGGTTTTTACCCCCAGCACTTATGACATATCATAAGCACTAGTCAAGTTCTACTCGTCATTTCTTGATTAATTAGACCCACCCATATGACCCTTGACTATAATCAGCATAATCACATGAATGACCTAATTAATAACATCAAATGTTGTGTAGGAAAACATCACTTAGCTACCGTACACTACGCCTTCACTATGATCAACATACGCAGCACGAATACTAAGTACTCTACTTCCTAAAATGACGGAGGGTTGCGAATGGTTTTTGTGAAAACCTTTAACGCTTTGAACTTGATCAAGTTGCAGAATCAAATGATTTAAAATGGGTTGTTTTTAAGGCTTTTGCTAGTTTCGCTAAAGTGGTCAGTCCCGGTGAAGGGATCTCGGCACTTTCCTCGTCGAATGAGGTGCAGGATATTCACAATACCACTATGCAAACCAAGACCTAGAAAAGAAATCAAAAAACAAAACCGAGGGTTGTAGCATCTGCTAGTTATTGCTAAAGAGGTCACTCCCGGAGATGGGATCTCAGCTCTTTACTTATCGAATAAGGTGTAGGATGTTCTATAAGAAACACCGCTATGCTGTTAGTGTATATGCCCTAGAGGCCATTACTGTATCATACTAGTTTGTATATTACTTGATGGAAGCTTGGGATATTCACAGTTGTATATACAATCTTGCTCGAAATGGTAGTATGCTACTTGGTTTGTCTCTGCTTTAATATGTGCATGTGTTTCTTTTAGCATATTGCTGATATACATATTAGTAGAGCCCTTAGGATCTTTGCTTGATTACCAGCGTTGTGATGGCGCTCACACTCGTGGGAGCTGGGTGATCTATAAGCACATCCTTATACAGGTCCCTAGTCGTTGGACTATCGAGACAGGGCATCGATACTCCGGAGTAGACTAGCGTATGCGCTTCTCATCCCAGTGTGGGAGACAGTCTGTCCCACAGCCGTCAGTACGTCGTACTTGAGATAGTATGCGGGTGCTCGTTAGGTTACGAGTACACTGGACAGGACTCGTCGGGAACTGTTGGTTGGTATTATACCTATCGTCAGTTATCAGTTCCCAGGTGACATGAGTACAGCTTAGTCCGCTGACTTGACACTGTCACTTCGCCTTGAGTGTGTTCCCACTGCACTTTGATTGCTACCCTACCACGGCTCAAAGGAGTCGTGCAAACAGGTAGTTTTTGGGTGCAGTCCCGTAGCACTTGGAGGCAGTGACGGTTAGACAGGATTCGTCTCTCCCGGTATTGGGGGTTGACATCGCGCTGTGTCCAGGAGAGCCATTACACGAGTAGTCCCTGGCCAGGGCAAGCGAGATATACTGGTAGGTTTCCAGTGTTATCTCAGGGTGTTCTGGGCTACACTCCGACACGACTTGTACCGCTATTAGGGGACTGACATTCACCGCCCCCTTAGGCCCGCCATGCGATGTATCAGACGAACAGACCGGACTGTACGGAGATTGTCACATACAGGCTCTGTAGGAGTTCAGATGGGGTTCACCTCGTCAGTGTTCTTATCGACATCTACCTGGGGATCGTTACGTACAGCTAGTGCCGCTTGCGGTCTGTGGTTAAACCCACTGCCAGCGTAGTGTCGAGTCTTTAGAGTCCCACACAGAGAGCTATTCGCCTTTAGGCAAAATGAGTAGAGGTCGCATGGTTTTGCGACAGGGTTCGTTCACATCCGCGCACTTGTGCACGTTTGCTTTCTGGACAGCTTATACTAGCGGGCTTTGGTTTAAGCCGGATCCTAGTTTATGATTTGGGATTGGCTTTTTCTCATTGTATTCGTGTTCCTCGGATCACGAATGCGGGTGCGTATGCACAGCTGCTTGAGACAGAGGGAGAGGACTTTGATTAGGGTTAATGACTATTGTCGTTTTATTAACCCTAATGATTATGTGTGTATTATGGTTAATTGGTATTAGTTTAATAATTGTGCATGGTTATGGTTGTTGACTATTTGACCCACCTTGACTTGTTGACCTTGTTGACACTTTGACCATCATCATTTCATTTGGAAGATGCTCTTTGATCCTTGCAATTTGCATTAAAAATGAAATGATAATGGTCATGTCTTGATTAACCATGACAATTATCTAGCTAATTATCTAATTACAATAATTCACACATATATATGAGAATGGTTTATTTTATTCTCATTCTATCATTTGCTTTCTCTCTTTTGTTCTTCCTCTCCCTCAAGCTCTCCCCTCTCATGTGTTGAGAAACACTTGAGCTTGAGAAAAACCCTCTCTTGATCATCTCTACTCTCATCTAGGGTTCAAGTATTAGCACTTCTTGCACCCTAGTTACTTCTAGCTTGGAGTTGAAGCCAAAGGTCGAGGCTTTCGGGTGGATCTTTCTTCGACGTGAGAAGACGACTAAGGTGACCTCCTTCCACCACTCCAAGGAGCAAGGAGAGAAGGACATAAAGCCCAAGGTATAACCTTTCTAGCACTTAGCTAGTTTCTAGTTAGCTTTAGCTTGTTTTTTTTTAGCAAAGATCCTTCATAGTCTACTCCATGTTGCCTAAGCTCATAAAAATTCGATTTTTATTCCGTTTTCCGCCTCCCCGCAAGTACCGGGGTGGGCAACGTGGACTTACAGTGGTATCGGAGCCTAACTAAACATAAACTAGCTAGGTAGTAGAGTGTATCGAAGTTCGAATCGGAAAAATCGAAAAACCGAGTTTTAAAAACCCTAAGTTTCTGTTAAAATTTTTTCTGTTCGAAATAAAATTTGTCATACTGTAAAAATTATCTCAGGGTTTTCTTAAGAAGCACAGCAAACCCGGTCCAGTGAGTCGTCTAAACCGCCGCGGTTCAGCGGCAATAGCAAGCTATTGCCGCAGAACCGCCGCCGTTTTGACTCCTCACTGAGTCGAGTTTGGTGCAGTTTTCTTATGGCTTGGTTTTAGGATTTTTAAGATGGTTTATATGTGCCCAGATTTTCCAGAATAGAAATTTGTTTTTGGGGGCCTATAAATCCGTATTTTTTTCCGAACTTCAATACACTTTGACTAAAAGGTTATATCTGTGATGTTTATATGTATTGAACGTCGGCTAATCGCTATATGTCGATTAGTCGGGGTTATACATATCTGTGATCTGTGATTGATGATGGTATGTGTATATGAATGGGTTAGATTGTCGCGGATGAATAGCCGGGGTGGATGTGAGATGAGTGTTGCTTTTTCTTTCATTCATTGTAACATGTAAATTGATGTAATATTATTATTTGTTTGGCCGCACAACCGGGTCGGGGTTGTACCCGTCATTGTATAATTCTTTTTACTGTTTTTGCTCCTAGGATAGACCCATGGAGGGGGTGCACAAACTACCGGGTATCTCGAAGTGCCGAGTGGCCTACTCACGGTGGTGAGGGAGGTTGCTTCGCTTCGGGTACTTGGCGGGTAGTTTTCCGCACCCGTAGGGGTCTTGGGTGGGGTAGTGGCTATTCACCGCGACCGTGTAATCCGCTTTTCGTTGCAGGCTCGAACGGGTTGCGGATTCCTAGTACATCCAATGTATTCATCTGTGATCTGTAATGTCTATCATTGCTATATGTTTATATATGATAACTATTTAGACGTTGCTTATGTTTTACAGCCGCGCTAGCCCAGCCCCCGCTCTGTCGTTAGTTAAGTAACCTAACGGGTGATGACGGGGCCCCGTGGCGAATGCGAATGGCATAAGCGTACGTCATATTTTGGTTGTTTTCTGCAATGGTAGGATTAAATGATGGGATGCATTAAAAGAACTAATGCAAGAAAATAAACCAAGTATAAGTCGACTGGAACACTATGAAAACCACTCGGTTCTTTTCAAAACTAAACTTTTTAAACGCGGAGCTTGAACCACTCCTTTTAAAAGCTATCTCGTTCCATCGATTATATCAAATTCACTACGTTCACGGTTTCGCCAAAACCATCCGTAGCCCTCCATCATTTCAGTTAAATATTCGGTAGTATTCAAGCTATGTATTTTGACCTCACGCCTAGGCATAGTGATTGGTAGCTGCCGGATATTAATCTGTTGCATAGATAGAATGCGTTGGTTTGAGACAGTCGTACTGCCATTTTGGCCTACGTCAAGGGTAGGTACGGGTGGGTTCAAATTAACCGGGATAATGATGGGAAGAACTTGACATGTGACTTATGACATTTTGACCTCACGCCAAGGTCATAAGAGCATGGGGCAAAAATCCACATCAGGAGTTTCATAAGTACTGAAACTTGTTAGCGCTGCATACCATTTGAAGTGTGATAATTCTGGTAGGATTCCTTCGATTTTATCACGCAATGATATTTGGATCCTGATCCTACTGTGAGTATATGCTACTCCTCGGGAAAACTCTCACTTAACGATCAATGCTATAAACTTAGTAGGTGTCTAGAAAGGTGTTAGCGGGGCTACGTCCCCAGGGAAAAGAGGTTACTTAATTAAGGAACTTCGCGAAAGCCATGGAAAACCTCCCTCGAAGTACCGACACTGGCCTGGCTGAACGGTTAAGCAAGTATTGTACGGTGGGATTGATCCTGACTAATCCTTTCTTTACAGTTTGAGAAGGGATTCGAGAGACAGTGGGAGCCATCCAGTTTAGACAAATTAAAAACCACTCTAAACTTGCAAGAGCATCATGCTAAAGTGTTTCTTTTCTCTCTCCTAATTGCAGCGACCATTCAAGATGACTGGACTTAAGTTATTACTAGATAAAAACATATTGACAGGGACAAACTACAAAGATTGGCTCAGGAATATCAAGATGGCAATCACTTACGACAAGTTGGCGTATGTCCTTACCACCAAAGCTCCCCCTGTCCCAGGTCCCAAAACCAGTGTCGTAGATAAGGAAATCTACAAGACCTGGGAAATAGATTGCGCGAAGGCCAGATGCCTCGTACTTGCCTCGATGGACAACGAACATCAGAGGAGGCACGAGAATATGGACCTAGAGTCCATATTTCTTCATACAAAAGAACTGTATGGAGAGTAGTCTCGTATCGCAAGATACGAAGTATCGAAGAAGTTGTTTTCGGCAAGGTTGGCCGTCGGATCATCGGTAGCGGAACACATGCTTAAGATGATTGGCTACATAGAGGAGCTCACGGACCTTGGGACCACGTTGGAGAATGAACTCTATACTGATTTGATTCTCCAGTCCCTTTCTTCCACTTACGCCCAGTTTATTCTTAACTTCAACATGCAAGGAAAGGTGGTTGAACTTTCCGAACTTCTGAACATGTTGAGGAGTGCTGAGGGCACCCTACAGAAGGGTAGGGAGACATCCACTTTGTTTGTAGGAGGATCTTCCTCTTCTAGGTCCAGGGCGAAAGCCAAGGGCAAGAAGAAGAAAGCCCCCGCCAAACCAAGAGGCGGTGTCAGTAAAGTGGATACGAAGGAAAAAGGAAAAGCAACAAAGGTAGCGGGAAAGCTGGTGGGGAAGGAAGAATGCTTCTATTGTCACAAAAGTGGTCACTGGAAACAGGATTGCAAGGCTTGGATGGCCAGAACATAGGATTTGAAGCGAGTTGCAGCTTCAGCTTAAGGTGTGTATGTTATTGAAAACTGTCTATCAATAAACTCTACATCCTGGGTATTGGATACCGGATCAGGATCTCATATCTATAATTCTTTGCAGGCGTTGAGAAAACGTAGAGTTTTGAAGGCAGGTGACATGACCCTCAGAGTTGCAAACGGTGCTAGCATGGATGCTGAGGCCGTGGGGAACTATCACCTGGGATTGTCGGATGGACACTTTTTGGTTTTACGTAGTTGTTATTATGTACCAAATGCAACCTGTAATATCATTTCTGTATCTTTATTAGCTAAAGAAGGTTATGAATTTACATTTGTAAGTAATGTAGTGAACATTCACCTTAATCAAGTTTTGATTGGGTCAGGTACATTGAACAACGGTATATACGTATTAAACCAGCCACAGATTTTCAATGTCCAGAATACACACAAAAGAAAGTCTCCAGAAATCGATAAAACTTTCTTATGGCATTGTAGACTGGGTCAAATCAATGAGAGAAGGTTGACTAAGTTACATGCAGATGGATATTTGGATTCGTTCGAATATCAATCGTATGCAACTTGTCAATCCTGTCTCAAGGGAAAGATGACAAAGACTCCGTTCACTGGACACGGAGTGAGAGCGAGCGAGCTCTTGGGACTCGTACACAGCGACGTGTGCGGTCTAATGTCTACACATGCGCGAAGCGGTTATTCTTACTTCATTACTTTTACGGATGATTTCTCAAGGTTCGGACATGTCTTCTTAATGAAGCATAAACCCGAAGCTTTTGATAAGTTCCAGGAATATAAGAATGAAGTAGAAAAACAAACAGGAAAAAGTATCAAGGCACTGAGATCTGATCGAGGTGGTGAATACTTGAGTGCCGAGTTCCTGGGTTACTTAAAAGAGAATGGAATTCTCTCTCAGCTTACTCCTCCATACACTCCGCAACATAACGGTGTATCAGAAAGACGGAACCGAACCCTATTGGATATGGTACGGTCCATGATGAGTAACACTGAGTTACCGCGATCGTTCTGGGGATATGTGCTAGAATCAGCTGCATACCTTTTGAACCGAGTTCCCACTAAGACTGTGCCCACCACACCATATGAGTTATGGAGTAGGAAAAAACCCTATCTTCAATACTTGAAGATTTGGGGATGTCCAGCTTATGTCAAAAAGCAGCATGCGGACAAACTAGAGGCACGCTCAGTACTGTGCAAGTTTGTGGGATACCCAAAGAACTCCAGGGGGTATCTTTTTTATTACGCAGAGGAACAAAAAGTCCTTGTTTCTCGTAATGCCCATTTTCTGGAATATCAGTTCTTAGAAAAAGAAATAAGTGGGAGCGCAATAGAACTGGAAGAAATTCCGGAACCACAAGCTATTACTGAAAGCTTAGTGGAGCCAGAGGGTTCGAAAGATCAGGACATTCCCACGCCACTCCGCAGGAGTAGTAGCAGTCTCATCCGCCCGAGAGATACTACGGTTTTCTCATTGACGGGGATAGAGAGGATTGCATCATAGATTTTGATGAGCCTACTAGATTCCAGCAAGCCATTCAGAGCGTCGACTCGGTAAAATGGCTGGATGCAATGCGGACCGAAATGGAGTCCATGTACACCAACAAAGTATGGACGTTGGACATTGCTCCAGATGGGGTAAAACCCGTAGGATGCAAGTGGATCTTCAAAAGGATGATTGGTGTAGATGGACAGGTTGAGACCTATAAAGCTAGACTGGTAGCAAAGGGTTTTCGTCAGCGACCTGGTTTGGACTATGACGAAACCTTTTCTCCAGTAGCTATGCTGAAATCCATTCGGATCCTTCTTGCCATTGCTGCCTTCCACGATTATGAGATTTGGCAGATGGACGTAAAGACAGCTTTTCTAAATGGACATTTAGAGGAGTGTGTCTATATGGATCAGCCGGAGGGTTTCATTCAGAGTGGGAGCAGCGGGAAGGTGTGCAAGTTGCTTAAGTCCATTTATGGACTAAAGCAGGCATCGTGGAGTTGGAACATCTGTTTTGATGAGACGGTCAAGGAATTTGGCTTTATCAAAAATCCAGATGATCCATGCATCTATTGTAGATTTGTAGCGAGAACTGTAGTATTCCTCGTTTTATACGTGGATGACATTCTCTTAATAGGAAATAACATTCCTATGCTACAATCTGTCAAGGGGTTCTTATCACACAGGTTCTCCATGAAAGACCTGGGTGATGCCTCATACATTTTGGGTATCCGGATCTACCGTGACAGATCCAAGAGGATATTAGGACTTTCACAGTCCAGGTACATCGACACCATACTGAAGAGATTCAGTATGGAAGATTCCAAGCGCGGTAATCTACCGGCTTGTCACGTGATCACCCTCTCCAAAGAGATGTCTCCCAAGACTGATTTGGAGAGGGATCGCATGTCTATTAAACCCTACGCTTCTGCGGTAGGCTCTATAATGTATGCGATGTTGTGTACCAGACCGGATGTGGCTTATGCACTGAGTGTGGTAAGCTGGTATCAGTCAAACCCTGGGGAGAAACATTGTATAGCAGTAAAGAACATTCTCAAGTACCTGAGAAGGACTAAGGAGATGTTCTTGGTGTATGGCGGAAAAGACCTGCAGATTGAGGCCTTTGCTGACTCCAGCTTCCAGAGTGACAAGGATGATTCTAAGTCCATGTCGGGTTTTGTCTTTACCCTCAATGGAGGGGCGGTGTGTTGGAAGAGCTCCAAACAGGAAACCGTTGCTGACTCGACTATGGAAGCGGAATACATCGCTGCATCTGATGCCGCAAAAGAAGCTGTCTGGATGAGAAAGTTCTTGAGCGAACTTCAGGTGGTTCCGTCCATTGTTGACCCAATACCTCTGTATTGCGACAACAACGGGGCTATAGCTTTAGCGAAGGAACCCAGGTCCCATCAGAAATCGAGACACATCTTGAGGCGGTATCACCTGATCAGGGAGATCGTGGATCGCCAGGAGATCGAGGTTCGGAGGGTTGCTTCAGAAGATAACACAGCAGATCCATTCACCAAGGCCTTGCCCCAGACTCAGTTCGAGCGGCTGATCGAGATGATAGGTCTTCGATACGCCAGTACATGGCCTTAGTGCAAGTAGGAGATTATTAGTGTATATGCCCTAGAGGGCATTACTGTATCATACTAGTTTGCATATTACTTGATGGAAGCTCGGGATATTCACAATTGTATATACAATCTTGCTCGAAATGGTAGTATGCTACTTGGTTTGTCTCTGCTTTAATATGTGCATGTGTTTCTTTTAGCATATTGCTGATATACATATTAGTAGAGCCCTTAGGATCATTGCTTGATTACCAGCGTTGTGATGGCGCTCACACTCGTGGGAGCTGGGTGATCTATAAGCAGATCCTTATACAGGTCCCTAATCGTTGGACTATCGAGACAGGGCATCGATACTCCGGAGTAGACTAGCGTATGCGCTTCTCATCCCAGTATGGGAGACGGTCTGTCCTACAGCCGTCAGTACGTCGTACTTGAGATAGTATGCTGGTGCTCGTTAGGTTACGAGTACACTGGACAGGACTAGTCGGGAACTGTTGGTTTGTATTATACCTATCGTCAGTTATCAGTTCCCAGGTGACATGAGTACAGCTTAGTCCGCTGACTTGACATTGTCACTTCGCCTCGAGTGTGTTCCCACTGCACTTTGATTGCTACCCTACCACGGCTCAAAGGAGGCGTGGAAACAGGTAGTTTTTGGGTGCCGTCCTGAAGCACTTGGAGGCAGTGACGGTTAGACAGGATTCGTCTCTCCCGGTATTGGGGGTTGACATCGCGCTGTGTCCAGGAGAGCCATTACACGAGTAGTCCCTGGCCAGGGCAAGCGAGATATACTGGTAGGTTTCCAGTGTTATCTCAAGGTGTTCTGGGCTACACTCCGACACGACTTGTACCGCTATTAGGGGACTGACATTCACCGCCCCCCTAGGCCCGCCATGCGATGTATCAGAAGAACAGACCGGACAGTACGGAGATTGTCACATACAGGCTCAGTAGGAGTTCAGATGGGGTTCACCTCGTCAGTCTTCTTATCGACATCTACCTTGGGACCGTTACGTACAGCTAGTGCCGCTTGCGGTCTGTGGTTAAACCCACTGCCAGCGTAGTGTCGAGTCTTTAGAGTCCCACACAGAGAGCTATTCGCCTTTAGGCAAAATGAGTAGAGGTCACATGGTTTTACGACAGGGTTCGTTCACATCCGCGCACTTGTGCACGTTTGCTGTCCGGACAGCTTATACTAGCAGGCTTTGGTTTAAGCCGGATCCTAGTATATGATTTGGGAATGGCTTTTTCTCATTGTATTCGTGTTCCTCGGATCACGAATGCGGGTGCGTATGCACAGTTGCATGAGACAGAGGGAGAGGACTTTGATTAGGGTTAATGACTATTGTCATTTTATTAACCCTAATGATTATGTGTGTATTATGGTTAATTGGTATTAGTTTAATAATTGTGCATGGTTATGGTTGTTGACCATTTGACCCACCTTGACTTGTTGACCTTGTTGACACTTTGACCATCATCATTTCATTTGGAAGATGCTCTTTGATCCTTGCAATTTGCATTAAAAATGAAATGATAATGGTCATGTCTTGATTAACCATGACAATTATCTAGCTAATTATCTAATTACAATAATTCACACATATATGTGAGAATGGTTTATTTTATTCTCATTCTATCATTTGCTTTCTCTCTCTTGTTCTTCCTCTCCCTCAAGCTCTCCCCTCTCATGTGTTGAGAAACACTTGAGCTTGAGAAAAACCCTCTCTTGATAATCTCTACTCTCATCTAGGGTTCAAGTATTAGCACTTCTTGCACCCTAGTTACTTCTAGCTTGGAGTTGAAGCCAAAGGTCGAGGCTTTCGGGTGGATCTTTCTTCGACGTGAGAAGACGACTAAGGTGACCTCCTTCCACCACTCCAAGGAGCAAGGAGAGAAGGACATAAAGCCCAAGGTATAACCTTGCTAGCACTTAGCTAGTTTCTAGTTAACTTTAGCTTGTTTTTGTTTAGCAAAGATCCTTCATAGTCTAGTCCATGTAGCCTAAGCTCATAAAAATTCGATTTTTATTCCGTTTTCCGCCTCCCTGCAAGTACCGGGGTGGGCAACGTGGACTTACATATGCAAAGCAACAACTAGAGCTACCTGTTTTTGAAAATTCGATTCCACAATATCATTAAGTTTATTTTTCTTTCATTTATCTCATTAATGAATGTCCCACCGTTTAAGTTACCTAAGCATCACAGATAAATACAACGTATGCTTATGCCATCAGCATTCGCCACGATGTCCCGTCATGCACCGTTAGGTTAGGTAACTAATGGCAGAGCTGGGCAGGGCTAGCACGGGAGAAAAATATAAGCAACGTCTATATAATATATCATATATACTATATACATTATCTATCTCATCATATCAAATGATCACATCATAGATATCGCAGAAAAAATAACATATGAAATATAGGATATACTAGGATGTCCGTGTTTTATTTTGAGCCTGTATAAAACACGGATTCCACGGTCGTGATGAATAGCCAAACTCACATCCCAAGACCCCTACAAGAGCGGCAAACAACCCTACCAATTCTAGACTTAGGAGACACGGACTCGACTCCTCGAGATGGTCTCCCACTGGACCCTAGAACCTGGTTACTTGTGCTCTCCTCCTTGGGTCTATCCTAATGCGGAAAAGTAAATAATATACATCAACGGTGACATCTTCCTCAATCCGTAAGTGCCCTAATAAAAGAATATTACATAAAATGAATTTTACATGAATGAAAATGAAAAACTCTCATCTCACACAAAAAACCCCGTCTATTCAAACACGACGATCCAATATAACATACCCAGCAACACATAACATAACATGTCATCAACGTAAGTAAATATGCGTATCCCAATTGTCATTGTCGTATAGTAACGAAACTGGTGATACACTACATATTACACTTACGGTCGCAGAAAAGAAAGCGAAAAACTACAACAGTTGGAATCCGCAACAACCCTACACATCACATGCCTAACCAAATAAATTCCTTAGACATCGCATGCCTAACAATTATAAATCCCGCATTTTAGTCTCGATCTCAAAAACACTTTTGAATATCAAGTCGGACAATTCAACAAGATTCCCGACATCCTGATCGAATGCTCGTCGGAAACTTTAGTAGACGGCCGCAACCCCCCCCCCCCGATGCCGTCGACGAAGTGCACTAAGGTGGAACACCGCTGCTGTGAGCACCCGAATGGATGCTTCTGGTGACGGGGTTCTCCTACAGTCACTTGGTCGGGGCTATGGGGTGTGGCTATCTAGTAATGTTACCCGGCGAGTATCCGCATACACAACGTGATTGCGACGGATTTTTTATCGCATTAAAATCCCGTGGCAACCGAACAAATGAGACTAAATTGCCAGATTTATAAAATTCAAATATTGTTGATTCAAAGTATTGTATCACAATCAACTAGACGATGTTAAACATTTCGATCGAATCAACAAATCTCTACAACTCCCAAAAAGCTCAACACTTGAGCAAAGTTAAAATACCCAAAACGTGCCACAGTACTTATGGACCAGCCGTAGAAAGGCCAAACCAATGCCTCACCTATGACACCGCAGAACTACGGCAAACCCTTGGGTTCGATCACGGTTCCTTGGGCATAGAATCGAGTTAAGGTTTTTCGTCTTCTAGAGGGTCCATAGCGTTACTTGCACGACCATTGAATACACTTAACTTAGAAAATTCCAACTCTTGGAAAATTTCAGTGGGGGTCATGTGGTGATGTTTGAAGTTCGTTCGAACTGTTAAACATAGCCTAGGTTACCATTATAATGTTAAATTATACTACTACGAAACACTCCGTTTTAGTCCAATATCAAAATTTTCATCACATGCAATTTTTCCCTAAGCAAACAATACCTATAACACCACATCCTACATACCAGTGCACAGAACAAATTCGAGCAAGAACAAGGCTAATGTGGCCGACCACAATAGGGTGGAGCTCGGGTCAAATCCGAGCAAAAGCTCTATAAATTTTTCTGTGTACTGTATGTATCATATACATCACTCTGCAGTTGTTTGAAATTTTTTTACAGATCTCTAAAATTTCGACAGAGAGCAAAACTGCAGGGTTTCAGAAATTGCATTACGGATTTGTTTCGGTTTCGTATTACTTCTGACATCGTCTAAGTTTCTAGTTAGGCTCTGATACCATGTAAGGATTTCCTCAGCACCTATCATAGGGTTTGCAAGCATCAAGCATGCCACAACAAAAATTTTAGGGGGTGCTAAGCAAACATCAAAGGAATCATACTAGAAAACTAGGGTAACAAAACAATGTAATCAAATGTTACAAGTAGTGAAGTGGGAATACAACCTTTGCACACCGGTCCTTCACTTCTAAAGCTCCGTGTTGCCTTCCCTTCGCTGCGATCATCGATCTCCCGAACTCTAGTATGGTTTCCCTCGGAGAAATGAACAAGCTTGCTCATAGTCTTCGAGGCCGAAGATGATCTACGTCGAGGAGCCTCAAACTCAAACTAACCCTTCACTAGGTCATAAACTTTGTGAAGAGAACACCCTATAATACCCAAGCACGTGTATAGTATGATGAAATAGGATGTGGGCTCACTTTAGATTTTATTTTCTCACAATATTTCTTCATTAATCCAAAACTTAGAAAGCATTGGAGTTGTCAAGAAGAAGATGAAGATGAGAATGAACAAGAGAAAAGAATGAGGTTAGATTTGCAACCTTGGTGGGTTTTATCTCATACAATTAACCATTGTAGAGACTTAACCATGGGTTATGATAAGTGATTGGGTTTATAAATATCTTCAATAAAACAGAAGAGTGGGCTAAGCCAATGAAACTTATAAGCTTCTACAAGCTTCAAGCCATGACTTAATTCTCACCATTTTGAATTACTAAATATATATAAAACCCTAATTTTTATCATGGTCATGGTATGATCCCTACAAACAAAAGTTGCATATATAACCTTGCATGATACATAATATATATCACATATATAAAATGCATATATAAGTGAGAAAAAGAAAAAGTCAAGTGAGCTATATTAGTCAATGTAAATTTATATATATCAAATATACAAATATACATTAAATCATTAAATCAACATTTGATTTAATGATCCGGCTATATTACATATAACCGACTAATATCAATAATATCAACTTACCGAATCAACACTTGATTCGATAACCCAATTATATCACATATACCCGGCCAATATCACATATCGCGAGAATACAATACGGGATCACATACTCGTATCAATCTCGGTCCCGCACATATCACATATGTGCTCCAACTTCGTTTCTCGTGAGCCAGGAAACCTCTGTATAAAACTCTAAAGACTCATCAATACGCCGGCAGTAGGTGGTGATCATATCAGTCACCCACAAGCCGCAAGCAGTTTGCTAAACGTAACGGCCACCCGGGTATTGAGCGATCAGAAGATCAACAAGCAAGCCTGCTCACACTCCTGCGACTCCAATCAGTAACAATATCGTACAGTCCGGTCTGTTCGTCTGGTTTGTCGCATATCTCGCCTAGGGGTGGTAAACGTCAGACCCCAGTAGCTTGATAAGTCATGCCGAAGTAAGGTCCATAACGGGCGTGAAACTACTGATAACACTTACCAGTAAATAACATCTACCCTGGCCAGGGATTTCAATTATGACCAATCGATCATAGCGCAACATCAACCCCCAATACCGGGAGAGACGAATCCCCTCCTATCGCTCACTGCCTCCATGTGACTCGGGACTGTGCCTAAAAACCACATGTTTGCATGACTCAATAGAGCCGTGGTAGGGTGGAAATCAAAGCACAGTGGGAGAGACACAACACTCTATGACGATCTCGGGTCGATAGACTTACCTGTACCAGTGTCACCAGAGAACTGCTATCTGACGTGAGGTATAATACTGTCTAGGAGTTCTCGGCGAGTCCGTTCAGTGTACCTAGTCTCCACTGAGCACCCGTATACCATCTCTAATGTCAAACACCAATGGATATGGGATCATCCATCGCCCATCATATGGGTCGAGAAGATATACGCTAGTCTATTCTGGAATATCGATGCCCCGTATCGATATTCCCACGACTAGGAACATTGAAGGATGAACACATAGACTACCCAGGCCCCACTAGTATGATCTGCATCATAATCCTGGAAGTCGAGTACACATCCTAAGGGCTTTATCAACATGTAACAGAGAGACAGTGAGTGTACATGCTAAGATAAAGAGCAACCAGATAGCGTACTATCAAGTCGAGCAAGAAAGTCCTCGCTATATATGTCCCAGCATCCATTATAATATACATCTCATGTATAATAATGGCCTCTAGGGCAAACATACAACTAATAGGATGTACATATCTTGAGACCTGTGATTCTTTTCATCCCCATGATCATACATCCATTTGAGATCCTTGATTCTATTCGTCACGATGATCATGCTCTTATTGATTCCGTTCCTCATTATGATCATGTATCCATTTTGGGATTTGTTGATTCTTTTCATCCCTTTGATCTATCTTCATCGATACATGCTTGAGGTTCCTGTCACCATGGTTTGAGCGCAGATTGAGCTGCTGCTAGTGATGCGGTCAGGGCGAGTACGTCATGGACGAGGACTGACCATCGTATTTTCTGGTGACATGGGAACGTATTGATTTAATGTTTGTGTTGTGACCTCTCGTTTGAGGCGAGTGTTCGGTTTTGTACCGTATGATCGAGCCACTCATAGAGGATGCCTGTTGTGAGAGGACTGTTGATGTACAACCTACCTCAGAGTTTGTGATGTCATCTACCTTGCAGACAGACGACCCAGCTGTTGCTGAGATTGATGGGATATCGCTTCCAGAGCTTATGAGCTGAGATCGCTGGAGCTTTCAGGCAGAGATGCGACAGGAGATAGCTAGTCTATCTTGAGTTGAGAGACGAAAGTGATTCGTCTGATTTGATGCGCCGACGCAGGCTCAGTTGAGTTGAAGATTTCCAGTGTGGAGAATCTTATTCAGATCTAGAGTAGATCGATCCGGAGATGATGTTGTTCGTCGGATGATCCGATAGGAGATCAGTAAGTTGACCAGTTTTGGATAGAGGACCTCACCTAGATGCATTGTGAGTTGATCGAGAACGGACGAATATAGTGTATTCCTGCGATGATTGGGACGAGTTCCCGATGACGTGTTTGGCTAGATATCTTCTACAGAGTGCTGAAGATACCGAGTTTGTAATTTCGAGTCCGTGTGAGAGAGTTCGGATTGATCGTAGCCGAGAAAAATTGCAGTACACAGATAGAATGACATGATTTCGATGTGGACGATAATAAAGACGAGTGGAACAAGAGGTTCGAGCGAAATGTTAACGAGCTGTTGTTACTCCCCGTTGAGATTAGAGATACGATATGTATACAGAGGCGTTGGGATACGGCCAGTTCCCGAGGAAATGCTGTGCTCAGAATGCAGATGTCCTGAAAATGAGAGAAGATTATGTAAGAGTACCAGCCTCCATATAGTTCGGCATAGGCGAGATTGGAAGAGACCTTGAGCGGGTTCCTTCCAGGACATTGCTGCGACAAGGTTTGCACCGAGGATCAGTTGTGTCACGTGTATTCAGAGGGCTAGAGGCCGACGTCAGTGATGTGCTGCTTTACGAGTGGTCATACTAATTGGCAGAGAGATGACTAGAGGAGTGTCAGAGCGGAATCGTTTCCGTTAGTACACCTGACCGGGCCAACGAGCCGATGGATTGCGAGATTGGTAATCCACAGAGAAATGGGGACCCAGAGACAGAGGATGCCAAACCGTGAGCAGGAGGTAAGCGGATGTTCTTGCTCTGCCAGTTTTGGGCGCACCGTCATTTTTTGACATTGTAAGAGGTGTACCTCAATGTCTTTTGTTGTGATTTGCATTCGAGATTCGAGTATCACGCTCATATCGCTTGGATTTGAGTTTTGATGATTGAGTTTAATGATATTGTTTTCATGCACCATGGCTACACCTACTGGGTATTTACATTGTGTGCACAGTTATTGCACTTGATTTATGCTTTATACACCGCTACATATGTTTGCGGTTTGTGCATATCTATTGCACTTGATAACGGTTTTGTGCCTTCGTGGAACGTGTTTATGAATTCGTGGATTTCATATGGTTGATTTGATTTTTTTGTGTGTGTTACGCACTCGATTTGATTTGTGCACTCTGTACGGCTCATATAGGCTTTCAGTGCATTGATACGTGTTTTGTACACGCAGTTGCACACGCTTATGATTATATACACCTTGGTATACTCGGTGTTGTTTTTATACGCATTTGAGTTATTGATGCGTTTCCGAGCACTTGTTGCACCCAATTTGTATTTTGTGCATTTGTTGCACTAGATTTATACGACGTGCATTTGTTGCACCGGATTTGTATTTCATGCACTGGATGCACCGGATTTGTATTTCGTGCACTGGATGCACCCGATTTGTATTTTGTGCATTTGTTGCACCAGATTGATACTTCGTGCATTGGTTGCACTAGATTTATACTTCGTGCATTGGTTGCACCCAAGTTATGTATTTGAGCATTTGTTTCACCAGATTTATGTTTTGTGCGCATCGGATGAACTTTATTTAGATTTCATTTATGCACGAGGGATGCACTTGATTTGGATTTTCGTGCATGTTGGGCGTATGATATGAGATATGATTTTTGTGCACACCGGATGCACCCGATTGGGATTTTCATTTGTGCAGGTTAGTTGCACTGGGTTGAGATTTTCGTGCGCTATATATGCACAAGATGTTGTTGTCGTGCACATCCATTGAACTGGACAGATGCTTTCGTGCACACCCGTTGCACTTAGTTTTTCTTTCGTGCACATTGTGTCATTTTTATTTGGATTTGATTTCCGTGCGCACCAGACACACGTGATTATTGGATTTGCCTTTTGCAGCTGATTTTGCTCTTGAGCACATTGTTTTCATGTTGGGCACTATATTATGTAGCAGCCGAACATGACTGATCTGAACACAGTACCTGAGTACTTTGCATGCATAAAATTTTTACCAAGAGCTTTTAAAAAAGGAGCTATAGTCTCGCTATTTCCTACGTGTCCGTGTGCGGCACGAACGCTTATAAAGGAAAAGCTTTTGGAATATTTCAAAACGGCGAAACGTATATTTGAGCAAAACATATATGAACGTGTATTTATTACTTTACAAATGAGCGTCCGTCACTTGTGCCGTGAGTTACGCATCACGCGGCTATTCAGAAATGATTTTGCATCTGTTTTATTCAGTTTTAGGAGATTTTTCCAAGGATGCGTACTATATACGTATTATAGTATTCGACTATTGTATATTAGATTTCAATAGTGGATTTCGAGATCTGTATCTCCATTGTAACTCCGATGATTGCGTGACGCTTGACGGAGTTCGATTTTGAGTTTCATGCTCGTTTTCAGGCGCACACGATGCGCTGTGGTATTTCTGTATCTTCCGTGATTTCGGAGCCCCGTGATTTGAGCTGATTATTAAAACGTTTTAGCATTTGGTGGTTTAAATTTAAATTCGGGGACCGAATTTATTTAACGGGGAAGATTGTAACATTTCAGAAAATATAAAATATTATTTTTTGAATTTAATATTAAAATAATATATTTCGCGAAAACTACCCGATTTGCAAATTTGGGGTTTTCATAAAATGGTATAAATATATACCAATATTTGGGAAATAATTGGAGATTTAAAATAATTTATTCATTTAAATATATATTTACCGGATTTGGCATTTGTATAATTAATTATATGTAGGTTTAAATTAAACTTGATTAGTGCACTATTAATCGCGCTTAGGACAAATCCGTATTTTCACTTTTTCCATGGTTAGTACACCATGTCATGTTGCATTTTTTTTACATGTTCATTGTGTTGTGACTTCTGATTTATTTGGGAAAAGAAAAAGAAAAGAAAGACACTTATTGGAGAAAGAGAGAGGGGACACAGTCTTGTGAGAGGGTGAGATTAAGAGAGAGGGTGAGCCTAAGAGAGAGAGAGAGAGAGGAAGAGGGCCGCCCTCATTCATTTCCCCATTATTTACTTCAGCTCCTTCTTCTTCAAGCTCTCTCACTTCTACCCTCATGATTCATCACAAAATCTTCACCAAAACCCTATACTTCATTCATTAAAAATGATCCCCACCTCATCCTCAACACGTAGGACCTTTCAAAGTTGGATTTTGATGAATTTGAGCAACTCAAAAAAATTCTTGAGTTGCCAAATGAGGTATAATTCTAGACCCTAGTTAATTTATTGTGTTTAGTTCATACTATTGTTAGTTTAGAGTTAAATCGAGGTTGATTAGTGATGTTTGGAAATTCCAAGTTGAGGTTAGGGTTTGAGTTGTGTTGTGGTGAAGTGTGGTGGCTGGTTTAAGACCTTAGTGTGGATTTTATGGCTAAGGAACAGAGATTGGAACCCAAAATACGAACTTAGAATCTTCCATGTGTCGGTTTTATGACTTTTCTTAGGTCTACATGGAATCTGGAGCAACCCGGGACTTTTATAAAAAAATAAAAATATACATTAACCTAGTTAGACCAATAGGAGACCACTACGAGAAGACGGGGCCCAAACTCCAAGGTGGGGCCGGCCTGGCCGTTTAATGTAGCAGTTGGTTCGGTTACTGTAGCAGATTTGGTGTTGGAATTTTTCCAGTAGCTCACATTCCTTATAACATGGCTATTGTATTTTTCTTTTTGTCCCAGATTACCTTAGCTAAAATCTGGGAGCATATTGGTGTGGTTTTGGGTTATATTTTCCGATATTGGAATTCTTGGTTTTGATATTTGTTATGAGATTTTGTCGTTGGATGATTGTACGTCAACGATGCGGGTTGTTTGGTTATTTTTGCATGCATAGGCTATAGGTTCTAACCTATAAGCGCACCGTGTGCCGTATCAGTTTTCATAACGTGGCGATATGTGTTGATTTGTAGGTACCTTCGCGTGGATTTCGAGACGGCAAAGCACATCAACTACGGCTGAACAAGGAGTTCCGCAGGTGAGTAGGTTTATATCTGCGGGGGAAGTCGGGTGGATGGTGTATAGCACCCCCGCAAATTATAAATGAAAAACAATATATATATATAGGATATGGTTGGAGAAACCTAAACTAGGAACCTATGGATGTGACTAAAGGTTTAGTATGAATTGATATATGAGATTTATAGTAGCATGATATAAGATATGACATGAGATCGATGAATATGATAAGATTGAGATAGATGTGTTATGAGATCGGTAAAAAAAGATATATATATATATATAAGATAATTTGATGTGAGATATTGATGTGATGAAAAGAGTATACGATGAGATATGATGACTTGGTTGATATGTCGTTGCGGATGCGAGGCGATATGAGATAATAGATACCTTTGTCGGTCCCCTAACATGAGATTTATAAGGATGTGACCTGAGATATAGGTATATATATATAATTATGTGAATGATGAGTGAGATGTCGTACAAGAGTTTAGATCCATACCCTCATTGTTGTATAGGTCAATAGAATCTCTATTCTGTTTGTTGTCGCTGCACACGATGTTTTACCGGAAAATTGATCCATACCCTTGATTAGAGGATTATGTCGTACGAGGATTATACCGTACGTGATGTTTTGAGGCTGGATGCCGATTGATAGATTCACCGACTCGGTTATGTTACAGATACGTATACCTTATAGAATTTCGCTTAGGATGCACCTTATGCTATGATCATGATATTCTCATTGCATTACCTATACATGTGCTAGTACACCTAAACCATTATCGATGATGCGTATGTTACATTCACCTAGATTTGCCGGCTCACACACTTCATCATCGATAATTTCTATGTCACTTATACAGTAGAATTGCTACATCATGCTACTGCTCTTAATTGTTCAGTACTGTCACATGACTCTTTGGCATGATATACTTGCTATGCTCACATCATTATGCTATGTTGCATGATATACTTGCTATGCTCACATCACTATACTATGTTGCATGATATACTGCTATGCTCACATTTATGTCCTATGTTTGCATACATCATGCTTTATGATTATACGCATTGAGATGCAATTTTCATGAGATTCAGGATTTGAGAACCATGGTTATATTTCAAAAGAAAGTATGTATTGTTTTAAAAACCAGGTTTCTCTTGATATGATATTTCGAGGCGTCCACCATGATTTTTCTTGGTTCTGAGATTGGTATGTGAAACCCGATTCAAGGAGCGGTAGGCACCGTCTGCGGGTGCATGGTGGACCCGGTGAGGTACCCCGGGGCATGAAGACTCGTATATTTAGGCGGTGAGCCTGGCAGGGGAGCACTAACAACCGGTGATAGTATTTGGACTCGGCGGTTGTCCGGAGGATACCGGCCGGAGTCATGAGATGGATATGACGGCAGATCAGAGTATGCAACGCCTGAGATGAGATAGATATGAGGGCCGATCTGAGGATGCGACGCCTGAGGTATGAGGATTTACGTGTTGATGCTGGGCAAAGGTTTTCATGATGTTTCGAGTGTCGGTGTTGGACACTCAGGTTCCATGATTTTGATATGTCGTTGATAGACACACGTTGTTGATATCCTCATACATACAGGTATACGTTTTCATGATATGGTTTGTGTCATTGATGGACACGTGGATGATATACACATGCATGCAGGCCTTTATTATATTGTTGGCATATATGCATACACGGTCACCCTAGATATCATAGTATTACTTTCATGATATAGTTGACCTAGGAATCGTTGTTTTATTCGATTTTTACCTGCTGATGTTTTCTACTCACGAGTTTGCAACTCACCCTCATTGTTCCACAGTTCTTGCAGGTTGACCGCATAAATCAGTAGCGATATCGCTGGCACACAGCTTGCTTCGGGTGATTTGCTTGGTAGGTGGTACATATTGGATCATGCCACTCTTGTATTTATTATTCCGTTGTATCTAGTTAACTCCATCAATCAGAATCTAGTATTTGTATAAGTAGTAAAACTTAGAAAGAATTCTGGTTACGATACTTAGAGAGATGGGTTATAAGTTCGCTTGGTGGGTTTGATGTCTTTCCTTAATTACATTATTCCTTTCTATTGATCTTCGCCGTTGGGCGTCGTATACATATTATGACTTGCATGGTTGTGATTCTGCCTATTGGCGAAGAGCTAGCTCCCGCTTGGGGATGCCTTTATTGTTTTTATGTATATGTGGTTTTGGATCAAAATATACAAAGGAGGTGCTGCCCAAATTTTTAAAAGACGAAACATGTCTTTCAACTAGTAAAATCCACTTGCATTTTTCATGTTCCATTATCTATGCATTTAAGAAAACATTTGATTTCATCATACCTTTATTTCAAAACTTCACCTCTTTTATTTTCTTTAAAAGGTTTAGATTTCTGGGCTTCGGCTTACTTAATTTGCATTACGCCTTTAGTCATGGCGTGATTTAAGTGCCGGTCACGAACTAAATTTCAGCTCGTGACAGTCCACCATGAACCCACAAACGGATCATCCATCTCCTCGAATCGGGTTTCTAACTCAATCTCAGAATCGAGAAAACTCATGGTGGGCGCATCGAAATATCATATCAAGAGAAACCGGGTTTTCAAAACAATGCATACTTTCTTGAAATATCACCACGGTTCTCAAATCCATAAATCACATGAAATCCATATCTCAATGCGTAAATCCATGAAATATGATGTATGCAACATAGAACATTAATATAAGCATATCAAGGGAAAACCGCTCTTTTAAATGAATCGAGTTTTCAAATACATCATTCGGTTCCTAATTTCCCCAAAATCAAATGCAACATCATATAAAGGTGTATATGTATGTATGTATGCATGATACATTTCATCTGCACAATAGAGCAAGAATCAATGTCTCAATGTCAATTACGAACACAGTACCACATAGGTGTATATGTTGTGCGTGTCATGACAATTACCAACGTTGTGGGTGTAGTATACAATTTAGTGCTCGTGCAACATGAACCGTCAGTAATGGTGCAGTGTCCAACGGGTACTAAGTTAAGGCACAACAAATAATGGTATGCAATGATCCCCATGCACAATCAACTCATATGCATATAATATGTGGCTATAATATCATATCTAGCCCTCGACACTTAACGCCATACGGGAGATTTCCCAGTAGATGTTAAATCTACTCACCGATGATCTCGAGCTAGGTAAATCCAACGACCTGCTTTCCCTTCTTCGTAGCGTCAGAAGTCCCCGCACTCGCCCCTAATATCACACAAAACATAGCAAGTTCAACTTAGAAATCGACCAATAATACATACAAACTACATTTAGATCGACTCACCGACTCCAACAAACTCTCAAGTGTTCGCTTAGTGGCTATCATGTGTAGTGAAATCCCAAATCCAACCTAAGTGCAGCAAGCTACAGCAAGAA